>JAPCWY010000004.1:22188125-22915000 GCA_028455895.1 Rhodomyrtus tomentosa
CGTGATCGACGGGTTCGGGGCGTGACATCCCCGCTTCGCTTGGTATCAAAGTAAGGTCAGCTCGATCCAAAGTTGGCTGAGGACTGGAGTAATAATGAGGATTAAGTTGGGACTAGGACGGATAGCAAAACCTTAGGAGGCTGGTTAAGATAAGGCATAGGGTGCATAGTGTGTGACCTGGTACTTAAGGTTGGCATTGGACTCTGGAAGGGTCGTGGTAATGCAGGAGGATTAAGTTCCCTACTTAAAGTTGAAGGTCATTTCTGGACTTAGGTTTGTTTAAGGAATGAAAGTGATTGGTTTTAGCGAATCACTAAAGTGTATGGAACAGAGAAATGGCCATAGGCTGTTTGTTGAAATGTTTCCAGAATTTGTGGTATGGAGTACTGTTGGATTGTAACTGTTTTTGTTAAGGGTTAGTTAGTAGCTCTGGATTTGAATGATTGAGTAAGTTACTAACTCCTCGCTGAACTTATGGTGGACCAGGTTCAATAGAAATTGATAAAGATGAGCAACCCATCCAGAAGGGCTAGAAGATCAAGAGGCGGAGCCTTTAGCTCGAGGCCGCCCGTAGCAGAAGATCCAAGAATGGATGGCGTGTTGAGGGCGCTGGAAAGAATTGACGACATGATTGATAGGCAGGCTCAAGATCGGGACGCTGCCATAGCCCAGGCAGTAGGAGCTGTCATAGCAGCCGTCAATGCCAACAATGGCAACAATGGTGGAAATGGAAGTCAGGGTGAACCAAACCAGAGTAATGAAGCTATAAACACCCTAGAGGAAATCGTCGTGGCCAGACAGATGGGCCAGCTGGTGGAGCAATTCATAAAACTGAAGCCGACTCAATTCGATGGGACTAGAGATCCCGAGCTAGCACCTAGGTAGATTGAGAAGTTAGAAAAAGCCTTGGAGTGCTGAGATGCACAGACGAGAAGAAGGTGCTACTAGCAGTGTACCAGCTGGAAGGTACGGCGAATGACTGGTGGGCTGCCACCAAGAATGGAGTTTTCCCTGAAGGGACAGCTATGAATTGGGATGCATTTAAGACAACGTTCAATGACAAGTACTTCTCTGAGACGACTAGGGAAAGGAAGTAGGTAGAATTCCTACAGTTGCGCCAGAACCAATTAACGATAGATCAGTACGAGGCCGAGTTCTCGAGGCTGTCGAGGTACGCACCACGATTTGTGGAGGACCCTCGGGAGAAAGCAAGGAGATTCAGGGATGGTCTGAGGCTTGAGCTCCGTAGTCAAATGATCGCTCTAAATCTGAGGACATATAAGGAAATATATGAGGGAGGCCAGATGATAGAACGGGACTTGAAAGAGAGAAACACCGCAACTGGATTGCAATTTACGTCTTTCAAAGATAATCGCCAGATGGGCAAGAGACCGATGGCGACAAATAGGCATTTTGTGCCTCCCATACGAAAAGATATTGTGAAACCACGGAATCCCCCAAACTGGAGCTGCAGACTTTATGGCAGGAGGCATGGAAATGGACCATGCCTGATAAGAACAGGAGCTTGCTTTAAGTGTGGTCAGTTGGGCCACCAGATGAAGATGTGCTCGAATCAAGCTCCGACAAATCGACCTCAAGGGCAGCGACCACAAGCTGGACCATCGACTGCAACTCCCCAGATCGAGCAGAATCGACTGCCGGCACAGGGAAGAGTATATGCAGTAGCCCGTAGAGAGGCAGAGGAGACACTAGGTGTGGTCACAGGTACGGTTTACTTGTGCAACCAAGCTGCATATGCATTGTTTGACCCTGGTGCCACACATTCATTCGTTTATGCACAGTTTGCTAAATTAGTGGGAATGAAATTGAAACCGTTGAATGTAATTTTGCATGTCGCCACACCATTAAAGGATAATGTATTAGTTTCAATGGGTTGTACTAATTGCGAGATCTTGATTGGAGGGAGTAAAGAGAGTTTTGACCTAGCTGTACTACCCATATATGATTTTGACGTAATCATAAGAATGGATTGGTTGGGTAAGCAGGGTGCAGTAGTAGACTGTAGCAGTAAGATAATTCAGTTTTATCCGAGAGGCCGCCCTAGCTTTGAATTGGTGGGAAGTCGAGGAGGAATCTTGATTCCCTTAGTCTCATCTCTGGAGGTGACTAAGTTGATGTCTGAAGGGTGTCAGGCATACTTAGTGGCAGTAATGGACACGACTACCGAGGAGCTAAAGTTAGAGAATATTTAGGCAGTACGTGAGTTTCCTGATGTATTTTCCCAAGAGTTGCCAGGGTTACCACCGGAACTGCAAATAGAATTTGTAATCGAGTTAGCCCCTGGGACGGAGCCGATCTCGAAAGCACCTTATAGGATGTCCCTGTCAGAACTGAAGGAGTTAAAGGAATAGATGCAAAAGTTGCTAGATAAGGGATTTATCTGACCAAGTGCTTCGCCGTGGGGAGCACCAATGCTGTTCATAAGGAAGAAGGATGGGTCTATGCGTTTATGCATCAACTGTCGATAGTTGAACCAAGTGACAGTGAAGAACAAGTACCCACTGTCGAGGATTGATGATTTGTTTGACCAGTTGCAAGGAGCGGCAGTATTTTCGAAGATTGACCTGAGGACAGGGTACCACCAGTTGAGGATTAAGAAGGAAGACATACCTAAGACTGCCATTAGGACGGGGTATGGTCATAATGAATTCACGGTGATGATGTTTGGATTGACCAACGTTCCAGCTGCTTTTATGGACCTGATGCATCGAGTATTTAAGGAGTTTCTGGACAGATTCGTCATAGTCTTTATTGACGATATCTTGGTTTACTCGAGCAGTGATGCAAAACATGAGGAGCATCTAAGGATTGTACTACAAACTCTGAGGGAGTATTCTGCCACGCCCCGACCCCGTCGAGCACGTAAGCATCCCTACAAGCAAACCATAAAATCTCTCGCGGTCCCAAGATCCAGACTTATAAGTCGAGAGATGATATATAAACATAAGCATGCGGAAGCCATACTTAAATAATCCCCGTACAATACATAAGTTAAGTGGGACCTGGATAGCTTAATAACATTCGTACATCATAGCATATTATTCATACTGACACTGACTACTACCATCTGATAAGCGAAAGGGTGATAGGGTAAGCATGCAAAAAGAATCATCTACTAAGTCAGCAGGAATCGGGTCAGGTCATCATCAAAAGATCAGGCCACCAACTGGAGACTCCTAGGAGGAGCTGCTAGAGTCCCCCGAATCCTCTGCGTTCTCGATCGGCCGTACTCAGAAAACGTTTCGAACGGGACCTTAACGGAATCCTCCATGGTCACCTCCAGCGACGGCTCAACAAGGTCCCCCTTGGACACCTCCAGGACTAAGACCTCCTCCTCCTCCTCCTACTCGATGAACTCCAAGGTCGGTGTCATCTCTGGTCCGTTCCTAGACCCTACTACTGACACCTCTTGTAACTCCTGCTCTGCTGTAGTCTGGCACCAATTGGATATGACACCCTGAGGTACCTCGTAGGGCTTCAGCGGCCTAATCTGCCGGTCTCCTACTTTCTTAAACCACGCCTCAAACCTATGAGGCTTCCAATCGGACTTAGCATCATCCACCCATACAATAGTGCACTTCCTCACATGAATGTTCCCCTGTCGATTCGGGAACTCGTCAAAATAAGCCGCCATCTCTTTTGGGTACCCAAAACGTATCGGCTACATATCTAAGGCCTAGGATCTGTAAAAGAAGGGTTCCCCAAAAGGGGTGAGATACACATCTCAGTAAGAAAAACCTAACCCCAGGTCAGGTTGACAGTCCACTCAGGTAGTCGTACCCCTCAATAATTTCAAACTCATAAACAAACAGGCATATAAGGCATGGGTCAATAACCAACAGAGTACAGAAGGCAGACATGCAAATATGACGACATGCCATACTCAGATGCACATGCACTCTCAGCCTGTTCCTTTGCCACAACCATCAATCTCCACCTGCCTCAATCTCTAGCCCGCAAACCAGTCGCCTTAGGCTCGCTCCGTGTAAATGCATCAGACCATCATCGGTGACCCGTGTAAACGCATCAGGCCCCGATAAATCTCCAGGCAAAGCTCATTAACTCAAACTCTGTCCCGCAAATAGTTCGCATCAGGACAGTAGCTATCTCAACCCCACGATCTCGTCGCATCAAGGCACTACACAACCATAACTTCACCCTGCGATCTTGTCGCATCAGGGTATCAACTCCCGCCCCGCGTCTCATACGCCTTAGGGCCCTACCATGTCATGCTCATGCCATATTATCTCAGTTCAATTCACGTACAACGATAAGTGTCACTCATACACAATGTGAATAGTCATGGCATGCAAAATAATCCCATGATACCCAGACATGGCCAACGACTCAAGCATAGACAATGTCACACCCAATCATCCTATAATGTCTTAAGACGTATTCAAAACCATCCTTTGTTAGAAATTGCTCATAAATCGATCCATTCAATTCTCAACTCACCTAATAGAGTCCAATCTCCCTAGCCTAAGTTTAGGAAATCCCTTACCTTTAACTGGACAACACAAATCTCCTTCTTCTTGGACCACCTAGGTTTCGGCCAACCAATGTCCACACCCGAACTTGTCGCGCAACCTAGAATTTCAACTAATTCGTCAAATTTTCGTACCTAAATACTCAATCCATCAATCCCAGTCATCCATAACTTAACCCTCAACACCTCATCACATCTTAAGCATCAAATTGCAGTTCAAAACCATCATCCACAGCCCTCAACAGAATCGGTTTGGCTAGGCACCGAACCGATCCCACTCGATTCTGTGCTAGCTGGGTCCAACCGGTCCTAATCTACTCAAATCCAACATTTATAGACTATCCTACCTCTTAGAATGTCTATCTAAGGGTTTGGAAGGCTCACCATGAGTTTCGAGTCAAATGGCTGCCGGATTCTCGTTGAAACTCGCCGGAACGCCTAAGGTCAGATTATCGGCAGAGTCTGGGCAAAATGTACAAGACCGGTTGATGATCAAATCCTTATCAAATGGAGCCCAATTTTCACCACAGAATCCTACACATGTATACTAAGTCTCCACGAAATTTGAGCCCAAATTCCAAGATTTCGACCATCAAAAGAGCTAAGAACCGAACCTACCGCAGATTGAGTCCTAATCTGTCGGCTCCCGAGAGAATCTCTGCTCGGGACTCCTCGGTGTTCCAATCGACCTGATTCTTGTTCTAGGATGTCGGTAAGATGTAAAGCTTCGTCGATGTGGTCGGCGGGTGGCCGAATGGTGGCCAAAAGGGGCGGTCGTCGCCGGCAAATAGGGGGTTCCTGGGTGGTCGGGCGGCGAGTAGAAATAGAAGAAGAGGAAGAGGATGATCGGTGGTTCTCTTAGGGCTTGGCCGAATGGGGGGGTGAGGAGAGAGAGAGTAGAGAGGATGGCTATATCCAATTTTGGTCAATGGAGTTGAATGTTAGGTGAACATAAAGTGTGATATGACCACACTTCCTAATCTCTTGACACTTGGCATTTGTCTTCCCAAAGTGAATCCAAGGGCTCTCTTCTAGTCTTCTTTCTCGGCAGCCAAGGGAGGGTTAAAAGACCAATTTGCCCTTCTTCAATTGTAAAGGAAAAGTTCTAAGCTTGAGGGGCAAAACGGTCATTTTACCCCCGACATTCAGAACGCCATTTTTCTCGTTCCAGAATTCTTCGATAGGGCGACGGCCAATCCAAATAACGTTGAAATTCTTGATTTTCCATTTCAAACTTTTTAGGACTCGTTTCTGATAGTTTTCTCTACCAGATGTGGTTCCAGCCTATCCCGAACCGACGGGCAACTTTTGCAGACATTACGCATATCGACCCCGTGATTCTCATCACGTTTAGGGCTAGTCAATTTGTGGCGACTTTGGTTGTCATATAATTGTGTGGGTTTATCACTAGTTCCTATGGTCTCGATCGTCACAGTCCGATTTAGAATAATTTTGCAAATCATACGCTGGTTAAGCGGCATCACCCGCGCTTCAATCGTACGACACTCGCATGGTAATCCTTAATCGTTCTTAGATCGGCCTATTGGCGGTTCTAAATATCTCCTCGACAATCCTTATGGTCAAAGCATCATTTCTCATCCGAGTCGCCTAGGTCCACGTACCTCGTCTCGCGTTAGCCTTTCCTCTTGGGTCAACCTACTCTAATTGATCAGATTTGAGCGGAATACAACTGAAACACATCACTTTATATATATAAACTCCTCATTACAGAGTCTGAAGTTGATTAGAAATCAGAATGTCACAACTCTTCCCCCCTTACAAAAATTTCGTCCTCGAAATTTACATTACACTCAATTACTCAAATAAATGGGGGTGTTGTCGCCTCATCGTATCTTCAGTCTCCCATGTGGCTCCTTCAGTTTTGTAGTGCTCCCATACTACTTTGACCAGCGAAATCTTCTTATTCTTGAGGATTTGCTCCTTCCGATCCTCGATCTTTATTGGCTTCTCTACATAAGACACTTTGTCATCCACCTCTATGGCTTCGTGGTCCAACACATGTATCGAGTCAGGCTCATACTTTCTTAGCATTGACACATGGAATATATTATGTACTTGAGATAGATTTGGCGGCAAAGTAAGCCTATAAGCCAAAGTTACAATCCTCTCCAATATCTCAAATGGGCCTACATATCTTGGGCTCGGCTTCCCTTTCCTTCCGAATCGCAACAGTCCTCTGATCGGCTACACCTTGAGGAAGATGTGATCGCCCACTTGAAACTCCAAGGGCTTACGCCGCTTATCTGCATAGCTCTTCTGGCAACTCTGCGCCGTCCTCAGTCTATCCTGGATTATTCTCACTGCTTCCACCGATTGCTCTACCAATTCGGGGCCCGTGATACTTCTTTCTCCGATCTCATCCCAACAAATCGGGGTTCTGCAGGCTCTGCCATAGAGTGCTTCAAACGGTGCCATTTGTATACTCTGTTGGTAGCTATTATTATAAGCAAATTCTATCAGGTGTAACTGCTCTTCCCATCTGCCTTTAAAATCAATGACGCACGCTCTCAACATGTCCTCGAACATCTAGATCGTCTTTTTCGACTATCCATCGGTCTGTGGATGATGCGCGGTACTGAACTATAGTCGGGTCCCCATAGCTTCTTGTAGGCTCTTCCAAAAATTTGCTATGAATTTTGGATCTCTATCCAAGGTGATCGTCACCGGCACTCCGTATAATCTCACTATCTGCCTCATGTGCAGCTCTGCATACTTATCCATAGCGAAATCCTTTCGCACAGGGATGAAGTGGGCGGACTTGGTTAATTAGTCCATGACTACCCATATCGAGTCGTGACCTCTCTGACTCCTCGGAAGTCCCATTGCAAAATCCATGGTTATGTGCTCCCACTTCCATTTCGGAATCTCCAGTGGCTGCAAAAGTCCTCCAAGCTTACTGTGCTGTGCTTTCACTTGCTGGCATGTCAAACATTTAGCCACGTATCTCACCACGTCTACCTTCATCCCGTTCCACCAATAGTGCTGTCGCAAATTCTGGTACATCTTTGTACTTTCAAGGTGGACACTATAGTTGCTCCTATGAGCCTCTGACAAAATTCTTTCTCGAAGCCCTTCATTCTTTGGTACACATAGTCGTCCTCGGAACCTCAAAATTCCATCCTCAGACACCTGGAATTCTGGCTTCCTCTTCGTCGCATCCATCTCGATAATTTTCTGAATCTCCGGGTTCGTAGACTATAATGCCTTAATCCCTTCTTGGACCTCAGGTTCCACCCTCAGAGTAGCTATCAAACTGGATAACTGATCGACCTCTAATCTGAATTCGAAATCTCTCAAATCCTCTATCGTCAACCAACTTCTCACTAGCAGGCACGCAATATTTGACATCTGACTCAGTGCATCTGCTACTCTGTTGGCTTTCCTAAGGTGATATAGTATCTCACAGTCATAGTCTTTGAGCAGCTCCATCCATCTACGTTGTCTCATGTTCGACTCTTTTTGGGAAAACAAGTATTTCAAGTTCTGGTGGTCGATGTATATCTGAAACTTCTCGCCACAAAGGTAGTGTCTCCAAATCTTCAGGGCAAATACGATCGCTGCTAACTCCAGGTCATGAGTCGGATAATTCGTCTCGTGTGGCCTCAACTGCCTGGATAGGCTACTACCATGTCGTGCTGCATCAATACACAGCCCAATCCTTTTAGCGAAGCATCACTGTAAATCTCGTAACCTCCCGATCCTGACGGAATGGTCAGCACTGGTGCGGTCGTCAATTTGTGCTTAAGCTCTTGGAAACTCTTCTCACATTTATCAGTTCATTCAAACTTCGTTTCCTTCTTTGTCAACAGCGTCAGCGGGATGGCTATGGATGAGAACTTCTCCATAAATCGCCTATAGTATCCCGCCAATCCCAAGAAACTTCTAACCTCCGTGACCGTAGTAGGTCTCAGCCAATTGGTTACCGCTTCAATCTTTACAGAGTCCACTGCAATCCCTTCACCAGACACCACATGACCTAGAAAAGCTACCTTGTTCAGCCAAAATTCACACTTACTTAACTTCGCGTACAGGGAATGCTCCCTCAGGGTTCTCAATACAATCCTCAAATGCTCTTCATGTTCTGCATCGCTCCTCGAGTAAATCAATATGTCGTCAATGAAGACTATGACGAACCTGTCCAAAAATTCTTTAAATACTTGATGCATCAAGTCCATGAATGCAGCTGAAGCGTTGGTCAGTCCAAACGGCATCACCGTGAATTCGTAGTGACCATACCTCGTCCTAAAGCAGTCTTGGGTATGTCTTCCTTCTTGATCCTTAGTTGGGGATACCCAGTCCTTAAGTCAATCTTCGAAAATACTGTCGCTCCTTGCAACTGATCAAAAAGATCATTGATCCTCGACAGCGGATACTTGTTCTTCACTGTCACTTGGTTCAGCTGCCGGTAGTCAATGCATAGCCGCAAAGACCCGTCCTTCTTTCTCACAAACAATACTGGTGCTCCCCACGGTGAAGCACTTGGTCGGATGAATCCTTTGTCTAACAGCTCTTGCATCTGCACCTTTAACTCCTTTAATTCTGACAGGGACATCCTGTACGGTGCTTTCGATATTGGCTCTGTCCCAGGGGCTAATTCAATTACAAACTCTATTTCCCGTTCTGGTGGTAATCCTGGCAACTCCTGGGGAAACACATCCGGGAACTCACGCACTACCGAGATACTCTCTAATTTTGGTTCCTCGGTAGTCGTATCCATTACTGCTACTAAGTATGCCCGACATCCTTCAGACATCAACTTAGTTACTTCCAAAGATGAAACCAAGGGAATCGAGATTCCTCATCAACTTCCCACCAATTCAAAGCTAGGGCGGCCTCTCGGATAAAATCGAATTGTTCTACTACCATAGTCTACTATTGCCCCCTGCTTACCCAACCAATCCATTCCTATTATTACGTCAAAATCAAACATGGGCAATACGGCTAGGTCAATGCTTTCTTTATTTCCCCCAATCACTATCTCACAACCAGCACAGCCCAACGAAGCTATTGTGTTATCCTTTAAAGGTATGGTAACATGCAAGATCATGCTCAACGGTTCCAATTTCATGCCTACTAATTCAGCGAACTGTTCAGATACGAATGAGTGCGTGGCACCAGGATCAAACAATGCATAAGCAGTCTGGTTGCACAAGTGAACCATATCTGTGACCACTTCTGGCGCTTCCTCCGCCTCTCTACGAGCTACAGCATATACTATGCTCAGTGCCGGCGGTCTGCTCTGCTCATTCTGAGGTGTGGCAGTCGACGGCCCAGCTTGTGGCCTCTATCCTTGTAGTCGACTCGCCGGTGCTTTGTTTGGACACATCATCTGGTGGCCCAGCTGATCACACTTGAAACATGCTCCTGTCCTCACTGGGCATGGCCTATTTCCATGCCTTCTGCCACATAGTCTGCAGCTCCAGTTCGCCGAGTTTGGTGGTTTCACTATATTCTTCCTTACGGGCGGCACGAAACATCTGTTATTCGCCATTGGCCTCTTGCCCATCTGGCGATTGTCCTTGAATGACGTAAACCATGATCCAGTTGCGGTGTTTCTTTCCCTTAAATCTTATTCAATCATTTGGCCTCGCTCATATATCTCCTGGTAGGTCCTCAAGTTCAAAGTGATCATCTGGCTGTGGAGCTCGGGCCTCAGACCATCCCGAAACCTCCTTTCCTTCTCCAAAGGGTCCTCTACAGATCGAGGTGCATACCTCGAAAGCCTCGCGAACTCAGCCTCATACTGATCTACTGTCAGTTGGTTTTGACGTAGCTATAGGAACTCCACTAGCTTCCTTTCTTTGGCCATTTCTGAGAAGTATTTATCATTAAATGTCATCTTAAAAGCGTTCCAACTCAAGGCCACTCCTTTGAGGAAGACTCCTTCCTTGGTGGCAGCCCACTAGTCATTTGTTGTACCCTTCAATTGGTACACAGCCAGCAATACTTTCTCCTCGTCTGTGCATCTCAGCACCCCAAAAGCCTTCTCTAACTTCTCTATCCATATGGGCGCTAGCTCGGGATCTCTAATCTCGTCAAATTGTGTCGGTTTTAGTTTCATAACCTGCTAAACTAGTTGGCCCATCTGTCTGGCCACAACGATTTCCTTGTGAGGGTTTACAGTTTCATTGCTCTGGTTCAGCTCGGCCTGACTTCCACTTCTACCAATGTTGCCAGTATTGGCATTAACGACTGCTAAGGTAGCTCCTACTGCCTGGGCTATGGCAGCATCCCGCTCCTGGGCCTGCCTATCTATAATGTCTCTGAGCCCTTCTATTGCCCTCAGTAGACCGTCCACTCTTGGATCCTATACGGGCGGCCTCGAGCTAGAAGCTCCGCCTCTCGATCTTCCAGACCTTCTAGATGGGTTACTCATCCTTACTTCTTTCTACTGAACCTGGTCCACCACAAGTTCAGCAATAAGTTAGTAACTTAGTCAACCATCCAAATCCAGAGCCACTAACTAATCCTTAATAGAAACAACAACAATCCAACAGTACTTTAGAAATATTTCTACAAATAGTCTATGGCCATTTCCCGGTCCCATTCATTCCAGTGATTCACTAAAACCAATCACTTCCATTCATCAAGCAGGCCAAAGTCCAACTGACCTTCAACTCTAAGCAGGGAACTTAGTCCTCATGCTTCATCAAGCTCCAGTCACAAGTACTAGGTCTCAGGCTATGTACCTCATGTTCTATCCTTTCCAGCCTCCTAAGGTCCAGCTATCCGTCCTTGTCCCAACTTAATCCTCCCTATTACTCCAATCCTCAACCAACTTTAGATCGAGTTGACCTTCCTCTAATACCAAACAAGCGAGGATGTCACGCCCCGACCCCGTCGAGCACGTAAGCATCCCTGCAAGCAAACCATACAATCTCTTATGGTCCCAAGATCCAGACTTACAAATCGAGAGATTATATATAAACATAAGCATGCGGAAGCCATACTTAAATAATCCCCGTACAATACATAAGTTAAGTGGGACCTGGATAGCTTAATAACATTCGTACATCATAGCATACTATTCATACAGAAATTGACTACTACAATTCGATAAGCGAAAGTGTGACAGGATAAGCATACAAAAAGAACCATATACTAAGTCAGTAGGAACCGGGTCAGGTCATCATCAAAAGATTAGGCCACCAACTGGAGACTCCAAGGAGGAGCTATTGGAGTCCCCATATCCTCTGCCTCCTCGGTCGGCTCGTACTCAGAAAACGTCTCAGACGGGACCTCGACGAAATCCTCCATGGTTACCTCCAACGACGGCTCAACAAGGTCCCCCTCGGACACCTCCAAGACTATGACCTCCTCCTCCTCCTCCTACTCGGTGAACTCCAAGGTCGGTGTCCTCTCTAGTCCGTTCTTAGACCCTACTACTGACCTCTCTGGTAACTCCTGCTCTACTGTAGTCTGGCACCAATCGGGTATGACATCCTGAGGTACCTCGTAGGGCTTCAACAGCCCAATCTGGTGGTCTCCTACTTTCTTAAACCATACCTCAAACCTATAAGGCTTCCAATCAGGTTTACCCTCATCCACCCATACAACAGTGCACTTTCTCACATAAATGTTCCCCTATCATTCCGAGAACTCGTCAAAATAAGCCGTCATCTCTTTTGAGTTCTCAAAACGTATCGGCCACATATTTAAAGCCTAGGATCTGTAAAAGAAGGGTTTCCCAAAAGGGGTGAGATACACATCTCAATAAGAAAAACCTAACCAAAGGTCAGGTTGACAGTCCACTCAGGTAGCCGTACCCTTCAATAATTTCAAACTCAGAAACAGACAGGCATATAAGGCACGAGTCAATAAACAACAACGTACAAAAGGTAGACATGCAAATATGACGACATGCCACACTCAAATGCACATGCACTCTCAACCTGTCCCTTCACCACATCCATCAATCTCCACCTGCCTCAATCTCTAGCCCGCGAACTAGTCGCCCCAGGCTCGCTCAGCGCAAACGCATCAGACCGTCATCGGTGACCCGCGTAAACACATCAGGTCCTAATGAATCTCAAGGCAAAGTTCATTAACTCAAACCCCGTCCCGCGAATAGTTCGCATCAGGACAGTGGCTATCTCAACCCCACGATCTTATCGCATCAGGGTATCAACTCCCGCCCCGCGTCTCATAAGCCTCAGGGCCCTGCCATGTCATGGTTATGTCATATTATCTTAGTTCAATTCACATACAACGATAGGTGTCACTCATACACAATGTGAACACTCGTGGCATGCAAAACAATCCTATGATACCTAGACATGGAAAACGACTCAAGCATAGACAATGTCGCACCCAATCATCCTATAATGTCTTAGGACATATTCAAAACCATCCTTTGTTAGAAATTTCTCATAAATCGATCCATTCAATTCTCGACTCACCCGATAAAGTCCAATCCCCCTAGCCTAAGTTTAGAAAATCCCTTACCTTTTACTGGACAACACAAATCTCCTTCTTCTTGGACCACCTAGGTTTCGGCCAACCAATGTCCACACCCGGACTTGTCGCGCAACCTAGAATTTCAATCAATTCGTCAAATTTTCGTACCCAAATCCTCAATCCATCAATCTCAATCATTCATAACTTAACCCTCAACACCTCATCCCATCTTAAACATCAAATTGCACCTCAAAATCATCATCCACAGCCCTCAACAGAATCGATTTGGCCCGACACCGAACCGGCCCCACTCGATTTTGTGCTAGCTGGGTCCAACCAGTCCTAATCTACTTCAATCTAATATTTATACACTATCCTACCTCTTAGAATGTCTACCTAAGGGTTTGGGAGGCTCACCGTGAGTTTCGAGTCAAATGGCCACCGGATTCCCGTTGAAACTCGCCGGAACGCCCAAGGTCAGATTACCGGCAAATTCTGGGCAAAATGTACAAGACCGGTTCATGATCAAATCCTTATCAAATGGAGCCCCAATTTTTACCACATAATCTTACACATGTCTACTAAGTCTCCACAAAATTTGAGCCCAATATTCTAAGATTTCGACCATCAAAAGAGCTAAGACCGAACCTACCTCAGATTGAGTCCTAATCTGTCAGCTCTCGGGAGAATCTCTACTCGGGACTCCTCGGTACTCCAATCGACCTGATTCTTATTCGAGGACGTCGACAAGACGTAAAGCTTTGTCGATGTGGTCGGCGGGTGGCCGAATGGTGGCCGAAAGGGGCGGTCGTGGCCGGCGAACAAGGGGTTCCGAGGCGGTCGGGCGGCGAGTAGAAACAAAAAAAGAGGAAGAGGATGATCAGTGGTTCTCTTGGGGCTTGGCCGAATGAGGGGGTGAGGAGAGAGAGAATAGAGAGGATGGCTATATCCAATTTTGGTCAATGGAGTTGAATGTTAGGTGAGCATAAAGTGTGATATGACCACACTTCCTAATCTCTTGACACTTGGCATTTGTCTTCCCAAAGTGAATCCAAGGGCTCTCTTCTAGTCTTCTTTTTCGGCAGCCAAGGGAGGGTTAAAAGACCAATTTGTCCTTCTTCAATTGTAAAGGCAAAGTTCTAAGCTTGAGGGGCAAAATAGCCATTTTACCCTCAACATTTAAAACGTCATTTTTCTCACTCCAGAATTTTTCAATAAGGCAACGGCCAATTCGAATAACGTTGAAATTCTTAATTTTCCATTTCAAACTTTTCAAGACTCGTTTCTGATAGTTTTCTCTACCAGATGTAGTTCCAGCCTATCCCGAACCGACGGGCAACTTTTGCAGACATTACGCATATCGACCCCGTGATTCTCATCACGTTTAGGGCTAGTCAATTTGTGGCGGCTTTGGTTGTCGTGTAGTTGTGTGGGTTTATCACTAGTTCCTATGGTCTCGATCGTCACAGTCCGATTTAGGATAATTTTGCAAATCATACGCTGGTTAAGCGGCATCACCCGCGCTTCAATCGTACGACACTCGCATGGTAATCCTTAATCGTTCTTAGATCGGCCTATTGGCGGTTCTAAATATTCCCTTGACAATTCTTATGGTCAAAGCGCCATTTCTCATCCGAGTCGTCTAGGTCCAAGTACCTCGTCTCGCGTTGGCCTTTCCCCTTAGGTCAGCCTACTCAAATTGATCAGATTTGAGCGGAATACAACTGAAACACATCGCTTGATATATATAAACTTCTCATTACAGAGGCTAAAGTTGATTGGAAATTAGAATGTCACACATTCGCTCTATGCGAAGTTGAGTAAATGTGAGTTTTGGCTGAATAGGATAACATTTCTTGGTCATATGGTGTCTGGTGAAGGAATCGCAGCAGATCCTGTGAAGATCGAGGCTGTAACAAATTGGCCTAGACCTGCTACGATCACTGAAGTTAGAAGTTTCTTGGGACTGGCTAGATACTATAGGCGATTTATGGAGAAATTTTCATCCATAACCATTCCGTTGATGCAGTTAACGAATAAGGAAACAAAGTTTGAATGGACTAACAAGTGTGAGAGGAGTTTCCAAAAGCTTAAGCATAGACTGACAACCGTGCCAGTACTGACAATTCCATCAAGATCGGGAGGTTACGAGATTTACTGCGATGCTTCGCTGAAAGGGTTGGGCTGTGTGTTGATGCAGCACGGAAGAGTAGTTGCCTACGCATCCAGATAGTTGAGGCCATATGAGATGAACTACCCAACTCATGACCTGGAGTTAGCAGCGATTATATTCGCTTTGAAAATTTGGAGACATTACCTATGTGGCGAGAAGTTTTAGATCTATGCCGACCACCAAAGTTTAAAGTAACTGTTTTCCCAGAAAGAGCTGAATATGAGGCAGCGTAGGTGGATAGAGCTGCTGAAAGATTATGATTGTGATATCTTATATCACTCTAGGAAAGCAAACCGAGTGGCAGATGTGCTGAGTCGGAAGTCGAGCATCGCCTGTCTATTAATAAAGGGTTGGTCGATGATTGAGAATTTAAGAGATTCTGAGTTCAGACTAGAGGTTAGCCAGTTGTCCGACTTAATTGCTACATTGAGGGTGGAACCTGAGGTCCAAGAAGGAATAAAGACCTTATAGTCTATGGACCTAGAGATCCAGAAGATCCTTGAGATAGATGCGACCAAGAGAAAGCCCGAGTTTCAAGTGTCTGAGGACGGAATCCTTTCGAGGACGATTGTGTGTGCCAAAGGATGAAGGACTTGGGGAAAGGATTTTATCAGAGGCTCACAAGAGCAATTATAGCATCCACCCTAGAAGTACGAAAATGTATCAGAACCTGCGACAACACTATTGGTGGAACGGTATGAAAGTGGATGTAGCAAAGCATGTGGCTAAGTATTTGACGTGCAAGCAAGTGAAAGTGCAGCACTATAAGCCTAGAGGACTATTACAGCCACTAGAGATACCCATATGGAAGTGGGAGCATGTGACTATGGATTTTGCGATGGGACTCTCAAGGAGTCAGCGAGGTCACGACTCTATATGGGTAGTCGTAGACAGATTGACTAAGTTCGCACATTTCATCCCTGTGCGAAAGGACTTCGCTATGGATAGGTATGCAGAGCTGTACATGAGGCAGATAATGAGGTTGCATGGAGTGTCAATGACGATCACTTTGGATAGAGATCCTAAGTTCACGGCAAACTTTTGGAAAAGTCTGCAAGAAGCCATGGGAACTCGATTGCAGTTTAGTACAGCCTACCATCCACAGATGGACAGATAGTCAGAAAGGACGATGCAGACGCTTGAGGATATGCTGCGAGCACGCGTCATTGATTTTAAAGGTGGATGGGAAGACTAGCTGCATTTAGTAGAGTTTGCTTATAATAATAGCTACCAGCAGAGTATCCAGATGGCACCATTTAAAGCACTCTACGGAAGAGCCTGCAGAACCCCAATTTGCTTGGATGAGGTTGGAGAAAGGAGTATCACAGGCCCAAAGTTGGCGGAGCAATCAGTGGAAACAGTGAAGATAATTCGGGATAGATTGAGGACGGCACAGAGTCGTTAGAAGAGCTACACAGATAAGCGGCGCAAGCCCTTGGAATTTCAAGTGGGCGATCACGTCTTCCTCAAGGTGTCGCCGATGAGAGGACTATCGTGATTCGGAAAGAAGGGTAAGCTGAGCCCAGGGTATGTAGGTCCATTTAAGATACTGGAGTGGATTGGAACCTTAGTCTATAGGCTTGACCTGCCACCTAATCTATCCCAGATGCATAACATTTTCCATGTGTCGATGCTGCGAAAGTATGAACTAGATTCGACACATGTGCTGGACTACGAAGCCATAGAAGTGGACGACAAAGTGTCTTACGTGGAGAAGCCGATAAGGATCGAAGATCGAAAGAAGCAAATCCTCAAGAATAAGAAGATTACACTATTCAAAGTAGTGTGGAAGCACCATGGAATTGAAGGTGCCACATGGGAAAATGAAGAGACAACACCCCCATTTATTTGAGTAATTAAGTGTGATGTCAATTTCGGGGACGAAATTTTTGTAAGGGGGGAAGAGTTGTGACATTCTGATTTCCAGTCAATTTCAGACTCATTAATGAGAAATGAATCTAGAGATATATTTCAGTCATATCTCGCTCGAATCTAATCAATTCGAGTAGGCTGACCAAAAGGGAAAGGCTAACGCGAGACGAGATACGTGGACCTAGGCAACTCGGATAGGAAATGGTACTTTGACCACAAGGATTGTCGATGGGATATTTAGAGCCACAAAAGGCCAATCCAAGAACTATTAGGGAATGCCTTGCGAGTGTCATATGATTGGAGCGCGGGTGATGTCGCTTAACCAACGTATGATTTGAAAAATTTTCCTCAATCGGACAGTGACAATCGAGATCAAAGGGACTAGTAATAGACCCTCTCAATTACATGACGACTAAAGCCGCCACGAATTGACGAGCCCTAAACGTGATATGAATCACAGGGTCGATACGCGTAATGTCTGCAAAAGCCGCCAGTCGGTTCGAGATAGTTGGAACCACGTCTGATAAAAGAAACCATCAAAAACGAGTCTTGAAAATTTTGAAATGGAGAATCAAGAATTCCAACGTTATTCGGATTGGTCGTCGCCCTATCGAAGAATTTTGGAGCAAGAAAAACGACGTTCCGAACGTTGAGGGTAAAATTACCCTTTTACCCCTCAAGCTTAAAGGTTTGCCCATGCATTTGAAGAAGGGCATTTTGGACTTTAAACCCCCCAAGGTTGCCGAACACAAGGAGGATTATGGGCCATTGGATCAAGCTTGATTGACATGAGGGACAAGTGTCAATAGATGGGGTAAAGACTAGTCAAGTCCAACTTTATGCAAATACCATTCAAACCATTGATCATGAGGGTTGAATATAAGCTTTTTCCTCTCTCTCTCTCTCACCTCGTTTGGCCGACCATAGAACCCCCTAGCTCCCGAAACCTCTTCTTTTTCCTCTTGCTTTTTCTGTCGTCGCCGACCAAATCTGCCACCGCCGTTCGCCGCCCATGACGCCGTCCTCCAGCCACCGCCTGACTACCGACCGACCATACCGACCTAGCTCTACGTCTTGCCGACCTCCTCAAAGTGAAAGCACGGAATTTGGACCACTGAGGAACTCCGGCCAAGTGTTTTCCCGAGAGCCGACAGAATCTGATCCAATCTGAGGTAGGTTCGGTTTCTAACCCTTTTGGAGGCCCAAATGTTGAAGTTTTGATATCAAATTTTATGGAGGTCTAGAGGACATCTGTATGAATATGTGATAAAAAATTTGAGAGTGATTTGATGAATTTTTTACCTCAAATGGGTCTTGTGAACTTGGAATAGAAACTGCCGAATTCTAACCTTGGAAGGACCGGCGACTTTCGACGGGTTTTCGACGATGATTTGGCTTCAAACCTTCGATGAGACCTCTACACCCTTAGATAGACATGTTAAGAGGTAGGATAGTGAGTAGATGATGGCTTTGAAGTTGATTTGGAATGGATTGTACACGGTTTGCACAGAACCGAAATGAACCGGTTCGGTTCTGTGCAAGACCGGTTCTGTTGGAGTGAAGAGTAGATGATTTTGAGTCCCAAATTGATGTTTAAAACATGTTAAGATGATGAGGGTTATGTTATGGATGATTGTGGTTCATGGATTGAGGAATTGGGCAAAGAGAATTGACGAATTGATTGAAAATTCTAGGCTGTGTGGTGAGTACGACTTTGAACCCGTGGGACCGAATTGGTGAAGGCTTAAGAGGAGAATTATTGAGGTATCAAACACAAGGTAAGGGAATTATAAACTTAGGATAGGAATGTTAGACTCAATTGGGCGAGTCGAGGATTAAAGTAATCGATTTACGAGAATTTTTCCAAAGTATAGCTCTTGGTATATCTTAAGTGGTTATAGGAGGGTTATGTGTGTTATTGTTTGTGTTTAAATCATTCGCCATATGTGTGTGTCACTTGATTGCCTTGCATGCCGTGAGTTCTTTGAATTGTGCCTGAATTGCACATGTTGTTATGTATGGAAAACGAATTGAAAATCATGGCATGAGCATGACATGGCGAGGCCCTGAGGGGTACGACACGCGGGGCAGAAGGTAGATACCCTGATGCGATGTAGTCGCGGGGTGGAGTTGATGTTGTGTGGCGCACTGATGCGATCTAATCGCGGGGTTGAGATGGCCACGATCCTGATGCGAATTATTCGTGGGACGGAGGTATGAGGTGATGATATTGGCCTAGAGATTCATTGGAACCCGATGCGTTTACACGGGACGCCAATGATGGTCTGATGCGTTTACGCGGACCGAGCCTAATGCGATCTAATCGCGGGCTAGAGAACGAGGCAAGCAGGAAGAGGTGGTTGTGGTGAATGGCTGGATGAAGTGTGCATAATCATCTGAGTGTGACATGGTGTCATAGTTGCATGCCTATCATCTGTGTGTCACTATCTTTATTTGTATGTGCCTATATGATTATGAGTTTGAAATTTTGGGATAGATGACTGCTTGAGTAGACGATCAGCCTGACCTAAAATTAGGACTCTTTTACTGAGATATGTATCTCATCCCTTTGGGGACCCCTATTTTTACAAATCCTAGGCCTTAGCTATGTGGCCTATTCATTTTGGAGATCCCAAGGAGATGACGGCATATTTTGACGAGTTCCCAGATAGTCAAGGGAATATTTATGTGATAAAGTGTACGGTTGTATAGGTTGACGAGGGTAGTCCGGACTGGAAGTCTCATAGGTTTGAGGCATGGTTTAAGAAGGTTGGAGACGAAAGGATTGGGCTACTGAAGCCCCATGAGGTACCCCAAGGAGTTATCCCTGATTGGTGCCAGACCGCCGGGGAGCAGGAGTTGCCAGAAGGGTTTGTAGTTGGGTCTAGGAATGGACTGGAGAAGACCTCGACCTTGGAGTTCACTAAGGATGAGGTGCTTGTACTGGAGGCTACCGAGGAGGATCTCGTAGAGCTGTCACATGAGGCGACCATGGAGGATTCCATCGAGGTCCAGTCAGAGACCTTCTCGAAGTATGAGCCAACAGAGGATGCAGAGGATACAGGGGGCTCCAGCAACTCATCTTAGGTGTCCTAATTTATTGGTTCGATCTTGTGATGGCGCCCCCGACCATGGTTATTTTGGATATCGATAACGGTCACACCTTTCCTTTTTTTTTTATGTGCTTACCCCGTCGCCCCTTGCCTAGCGAATTGTAGTAGTCAGTATTTATACGAACAATATGATATGATGTATGAAAGTTATTATGCTATGCAGGTCACACTCAACTTATATTTTGTATGGGGATTTATTTGAGTACCGCTTCCGCATGCTTAATGTATATATATTATCTCTCGACATGTCTGTGGATCTTGAGATCACGAGAGATGTGTTGGTTGCTTGCAGGGATGTTCGCGTGCTCGACGGGTTTGGGGCGTGACAGCACCCTCTAGTAAACTCCTTCCTAGCAGATAGCCAAAATTTGAGTAGGGTTTAAGCTTCTTCAAGTTTCTTAGTATCCCTAGGTCCTTAAAATGGTACCCTCCGATGAACTACTTCCTTCAGAATAGCCAACTTTTTTGAAATAAGGTTTGAGCTTTTGCATGATTTCTAGTATCCCCAGGACCTTAGAATGGCACCTCTGAAGAACTCCTTCTTGCAGGATAGCCAATCTTTTAATCCCAATCTCTTTTGCCAACCACAACAAGGTGACATTAGGGTAGTTTTTGTGTACTCTTTTCTACAGGATAACCAATTGGTCAGACTCTATCTTAAAGAGAATCCCATAGGTCAATCTCTACCCTTAAAGAGTTCCATAGGTTGTCCCTAAAAAGACAACCCCATAGTTAGGCTTTGCCCTTAAAGAGATCACATATAAAGTGTCAGACCCACCACAAGGGTCAATTTTGTGGTCTGTCTTGCAGTCCATCTTAGGTTTCCTTTTTACCATAAATCCTCAGGCTCGCCTCGTCACTCCTCAATTAGCAGATCCCCTCACAGGTGAGTATTAGGTGAATCTTTCTAACTCTCTCTCATATTAGAAGAAGCAGAATGTGTAGATCTCATTTTAGACTTGAACTTACTATGATGGGTATGAAAATTGAATGTCTTGACTTGTTTTCTTTCACTTTTTCAGTAGAGTTGATTAAAATTCAGGTGTCACCTTGTCTTTGAGAGAAACCTTTAACGAGATCCCTCTCAAAGAGGGGCAGCTGTTAACACCTGATTTTTTATTAGTCTTTTTTCAGCTTATTTATTGAAGAATTCATAAAAATATATTCATAAAAAGCCAAAAAGAATTCAAAATCAACTTTGATAACCTTGGCCAAGCCTAGGAAATCATTTTTGAACAAAAAATATTTTTTCATAATTTTCATATTTTTTAATATTTTTTGAAAATAGAAAAATATTTGGAAAATAGAAAAAATTAATTTTCGAGGTCATAAAAATATATAAAAAGGCCCATATTCTCATTTTAATTCTCTTTTCATATTTACATCACAAAAAATCAAAAATCAAGTCCAATTTTAAGTGCTCATTTGTAACACATAGGGTTGAATTTGTCCAAAAAATACAATTTAAGTCTTTTAATTTATAATTTTTACATCTTATGAGTCTTGACATTCAATTTTAAAACTCTGCATTTTAATTTAGTCCAATTGATTGATTAATTGTGTGAATTGCATTGGATTGGGCAAAATTGAACAATTTCTTACAATTTAGTCCCTAGGTTTCAATTGAAATCAAATTAATCAAAATTCAGGGACTGTCATGTAAAGGTAAGACCCCTCCCCCGTGTTTTTCAACCTTATGAATCAATTGGTGATGGTGGTTGTCGCGACCTACATCGGAGTGCGGACCTCAATTGAGGGCTCAAGTGGGCTAATGAGTCGTCCATTCTGATCGGACGCGAGCCACTCCTAAGGCCCATTATCCAAGTCACAACGAAGGATATCGTGCTCGACCTTCAATGTGATCTAATGACATGTGCTACATGTGCATGTCTATAAGTCGCTACAATTGTTTCGGCAAAGGTACGATCGAAAACCTTATCAAATAATTGAGAGTTTCTATTCGATTCTGCGAGAATCAGAGAAATGGGATTGGGGGCTTAGTTACGCCAATCGCTCTGATTAACGCTCTTTCGGTGCCTAAGTTAACTGAATATCCTAACCTTAAGATTTCATGCATATGAGTGAAAACCAACCCTTAATCTGGAGATCATGCATACATGAGTGATTACCCTAGCACTTACAATTAATAAAAGTAACGGCACAAATCAAGAAATCAAGACATGCGAACAAAACGTATCAAATCAGCATGGCATTCCTAGTAAGGTCATATTCGCCTAGAGAAGTGTCAATAACAGCTCATAAGTGATTTACACATGATTTGCCTACAAATGAAAAAATCGTAATTTTGAAGAAATCTAGGACAACTGCAAAAGTAAGATGAAGACCCACTTGTCAATTGCAGCTTTTGTGTGTGTTTCTTTCTTCACGTCAGCTCTGGCCAGCAAAATAGATTGAATTGGTACAATTGCAAAAGTTTTAAGGTTTAATTGGTTAAATAAAAGGTTTATGACTTAATTGACACGATTGCAATAGTTTTAGGACCGTTTTGATAATTTTTCCTATTTGTTGTGGTGATTTTTCCATTGACCAAAAATGTTTTTCTTGACTCATTTAATTTTTGTGGATCAAATGTCGCAAAATTCTGAAAATATTTTTTTTTGAAGTTATTTTTCACCAAAACGAATGGAGCCTAATGCACGTGACTTGACCACCGGCCAAGAAAATAAAGGACCTTCAAAGAATATAGAATTCATTTTTGTATTGTTTAATACCTTTTCCCCTCTTTGACGATCCACGAAGCTGCTTGGAGAAATAAAACACACAAGCTGACGACGTCCTCATGATGGGGACTTTGGATTGACTTGGAAAGCGAAGTCGCGAAGTATGAAACGAAGAAGTTTTTGGATCGAGATGGTCGGCGGCGGCTGCGTTTCCACATGGGGTTTGCGAATGATAACATCAGTCTACGTTAATTTCTTCGAAATTTGTCTGGTCAAGCACAGTACTAGCAACTTCTTTTAGGTTGTGTATGGTGTGACTGTACCTTGTGCATGAAATGTGAACGCATCCTCGTTCAACTCAAGCCGTCATCCCGCATTGACTTCCCCGGGCGTCAAGATAATGGTCTTTGCACCATCGGCCTCCATAAAGCACTCGGGAAAAAGCTGGGGAGGTCATGTTTCATCTTTGCCTATCTATACTCAGTCGGAGACTTTTGTGGTGAGTCGGTTGGGCCCGCTGACACCGCAGTCCACCATCGTTCGAATTACCAATTGCTACGGGTGCGGTTTTTCGCCGAAGCTGCGGGTGCGGTTTTTCGCCGAAGGAGCCTAAAGCAAATCTGAATGCGTTTACTTTAGTAATGCCAATGGACTTGCGAGCATGGAATCACGAGCTGTGCTCACTGCTCATCAGTGAGTTCGAAGTGTTACCTCGATGCTCTTTACTGTACCTAAAATAAAACAAAGGGTTTCTCAATTTCAAAACTTCATCATAATAATTTCACTGAAAGTCTTGTGTTCTACTGTGATTGTTTCAGTTGTGTATTATTCGACCTCTTAAAAAGGAGAATAGAGTTGGATGTTGTTCTGCATAAACAAGTGGGTCTTCATCTTCAATTAGTAATTCACGAGGAGATTTAAGAGGATCTTTGGCCCATGAATGGAGATATGGCCCAGGGTCTGATGGTGTTTCCGCTACACATCTGCTTGGCCTGTTACGAAGAAGGATTTTTTGTGAAGCTGTAGTTTTGACTTCATGTATTCATTCAAGCCTATTAAACAGATTAGTGCAGTTTCCATAAGACTTGACAGAGTCTTGACACCTTTATTTGAGAAGATGACCAAATTAGTGTTCAATTCTTGGCCTAAGTATTCACTCAAAAATTTAAACTAATGAATTATAAGTTAAAACGTATTAACTACTTCTATCCATACCAAATGTCCAAGGTATAATTTCTCTAACGCAACTCACACGTACATCACAATAATTTTATTTTAGGGCAATCTCTTAATGCAGCATTATATGCAAGTGCATTGCTTAAATCTCGGCCCGCAAATTGAGTCAAGTCCTCCCTGGTTTTAGAAGCATGAATTTCAGGAATTTCCTACATCTATTGATAGTATGTGGGATTTAAAGATAGGAATTTCGTATGTGGAATCTCGGTTAGATTATTAACTTTATAGTGCGCAAAGGATCCAAAATGTATTTTCCATTCTGTGGCTTACGACGGATAGTGATTCCGTTACGTATTTGAGCATAGGCTGATTATATGGAGTCGCGGTGAACCACGTACCACCATAATAATTGTTAACGAGGACTGATATTATTCAGAATGCGTACAGGATGGTGCTAAAGTTAGAAATTTACTTAGGTGCGATTATCTTAGTGCCAAATGAATTTTGCTGGACATTTTAGTGGATTGCAAATATTTTTCAGTAATCAATGTTTAGAACGGACGCTAATTTCCTTGTTCATATAGTCACATCTCGTTTTTTACCACATATTTTTAACCTCAAATCATCATTGTTTTCAACCCTAGTTAATCATTCTTATCCCTTTCTAACTCTTGTATAGTTTACCAAATACATCTCCCCTTCTTGATCAAGCAAACCGATACAAATATACAAGCTTTGAAAAGAACTTTCAACTTGGTCTTGCTCACAAAGAAAAAGAGATCCCACATCACTTTCTAGCCTTTTGAGTAAAGGCCAAGATACCACACTTGTGTTACTAAAGCCTTCAATTCCATATTTCAAGTGTTTACAAAGGTAATAAAATGGTCTTCACTGCCCCTGTCTATCAATCGAATCTATTGATTTAAAAATAGAGAAGTGTCAATTTGCCTCCTATTTGTTTTGCTCTGAAGGTGGTTAAGGCTTGGTGCCGCTCAAGTATTTCATTCAAGGTAAGTGAAAACTCTTGGGAGTTAAGTTAGATTAATCTACTAAATATTCTTGACTTGGTTGATTTAATGGTTGTACTTTTTGGTTAATTTTTTGTGGTTAAGTGTGATTGAATTTTGTATCAGCCGTTGAGTTTTACCAATGTTTTATTGGAACTAAGAAGTATTTTCATATTTATGATGTGCTTGGTAGATATCTGAAGAATATTGACGTGATTCAGGAAAGAAAAATGGAAAACTGCAAAAATGATCATGGAGTGACATTCTCGTGATTATGATTTAGTGTTGGCCTACCAAATTGCTTATTTTGACATGTAATCAAATTTTTTTTTTACTGAGATGCCAATTTCTGATTAGGTTTTATGAACATTATGTAAAACTTACCATTTCACTTATTCTGGTTTTCCATCAATTTCGGCATCCTCGCCAATTTTAAAAATCTTATCGATTTTCAGACCAAACAGATTTTGACCATTTTGCAAATTATGATCGTCTAACCAATTTTCTAACCAAATCGATTTGCTGAGAACTTACCTTTTATTGATCAACTGGCCGATTTTCCAAAGTTATTTTATGTGCCAAACTTCAAAGTTGATTTCAAAGATCTTGATTTCTGATTATAGTTGCCCATTCCAAAGTTGTCAATTCCTAAGTGTCCATTTCAAGTTGTCGATTTATAAGTATCGATTTCTAAATGTGCCGACTATCTGACCAATGCCACCGATTAAATGATGATATCTTGGCAACAAAGGAACGGTGATATATATGTTGAAGTCAATGAAGTGTATATGATTCTTCGTTTATCAGCTTTGCATGGAAATTGCAAGTTATTACTTACAATTGTTGATGTCAAAATGTACATGGCAATTATTATGAACTAATGAATTGTGCATAAGTGATCCCAAGCTTTGCCACAACTTATTCACTAGAGAGTGAATTCTCTTATATGAGCATGTGTGAAAACTCTAAGAGACTTCTGAATAGTGCTATTGAATTTGTTAAATTTTAAGAGCTTATTTGATAACCAGTTAAGTGCTACAAATTGAAAATTCAACATATCACGGGATTAAGCTTGTCAGATAATACGAATTAGCATTTACTGGAAGGTCTCAATGAAGTATAAATTTCATTTTATTTGATAAGTAAGGTAAGGATTACTTCATTCATTCAACAAAAAAAGAAAAAGAAAATTGATGGCAAGTAGGACCTTGCCAAATATATCAATGGAACCTACTAATAATGAATAATTGTGTCATGTCTGGTTATAAATCGATAACATCCAAATATCAAATTCATCAAACTTCGTGTTGTTATATTTCAACACTTAAAATCGTAAACCTTAAAATTCAGTACTTAAAATGTCCGACAGCAATAAGCATGATCTTTTCTGCTCCGACGTCCATATTAATCACCTTTTTTTTTCTGATGATATTTACATCTTTTTTAAGGGAGACATTACTTCATTTAAGTTATATTTTATGAATTTTGCAATTCTTTAGGAGCATATCTGGTTCAGATAAATTTCCTTAAGACTAAAATGTTAACCGCAGGGTATTCTTCTTGATTTGTTAAGTAATTTTTTAAATCTTTTTTTAATCCAATCCTGCCCCATATTTCTTATTCGTCATTTTATCCGAACTACTATACGTAACCTAAGCAGTTCGAAATATTTCTCTTGTTAAATGCTACAAGCTCGAGTGAGTTGATTTACAAGTAAGTAAAGAAGTTGTATAATTATCAGATCATTGGCTCAATAAAGAATCAAGTACCTCAATTAGAGCTTTGACATGGACGAATCCTACATGAAACGATGCAAGATATAAACTTAGTCCAATTGTCATTAAATATTTCAATATTAAATTTAATCATCATCTAACTGCCTCAGCTTTATAATAATAACCAATAATCCCAGTGAGCTTTTCATTTTGTTGGTGTAGAATGTGAGTATTAGTTATCAAATGAAGTATAAAATCTTAGGGGCATCACCCAGCATTAGAAATAGAATCCAGAAAAGTCCTATAATCTTATTATAGGAAGAGATTTGAAACAATAATTTGGGAGTATCTCATGTGTCTCCCCTATTATCATTTTCCCCGCTTTAGTCTTAACTAATGTATGCATGCTTTGATCCTACAACGTAAGCTCAGTCTAAAGGTGCCCACACAGTGTCTAGTTGAAATGGTAGCTCTCAATCTCTCGTCATGTACCAATGTGTCTATCAGACTAAAACAGGTGACTCATCATTGATGTAGCACTTCATCCCAAATCACACTCACCACTTTGTGCACATATAAAATCCATACTAAATTGCAATAGATGTCATTAACTGCTCACAAAATCTCAGTAAAGTGGAGCTACTAGTCAACTTATATGGGCTCAAGCTAGAGATTGAAGTCTTTCAAATTCAATGCCCAAACAACCAAACCGATTATTTGGGCCCACTAACAAATCCAAGTCCATACTAATGAAGAATTACGTAGCAGCCCATTAGCAAGTACATGTCCATTTCCCCACTTAATCCCTATGCAGTTCTACCTAATTTTAGATGATTCTTCAGCCTATCGATGATGTACATGTAAGAACAGTACACTGTTTACGAAGAAAGTTTTCTCTTAAACAAATTGTTGTCTCAGTTTTTCCTTTTTGATGAGTCATCAAATGGATTTCAGCGTGTATCTTGTCGAGTTAAAAGATTTTCCGTGAGTTAGTTTTTTGAAATTTCGCGCGTTTGGTTAGCTAAAAGTTTTCAATCAACAGAAAACCAATTTTGGTATAAAAAATGCACATTTAAGTTAAGAAAATAAATTTCCTAATTTGAAAAGGGGGGAAATATTTCCTTGAAAAATGATTTTTTTGAAAAGCATTCTCCCTTTATCATGAAATTTTTCTCGAAAAAAGCACACCTGAATTTTTTTTATAAAAAATCTAAGAAAATTGAGATTTCAAACTAGCAAAGTAGAGTTAGCAGGATTTTCATTCGTCGAAGAAAAGAAAATTAAAAATCATTAGAAGAGCCTAGCTAAACAATTTGAACATGCGAAAATCCAATGCAAAAAAATATCAATATTGTTACTACTGAAAAGTAGAGATCAAAAATCAAAAGTAAATGTATTATTAGGTACGTGTGTTTCAATCATTTGGCAATAAATGTGCATCCTACTAGGACCATGTAAATTGAGAAGTGCTTGAAATGTTAACTGAATTCTATAAGTGTACTTTAATATTAATATAGTTATCCAATGATGAATCAATGAATATTTTGGGCTTATTTATATGATACCATCATGGCCCACTACATCATTAAATGGCTAAGGAATATTTTGGACTTAAGTTAAAATTTGAGTTAGGGAAAATTCCAAAAAAGGTCTTGGAGTCCTCTTATTTTTTCGAATTAGGGCCACAGGTAAACCCCATTTCAAATAAGGGCCTAAATGACATAATATGTTTCAATTAAGGGCCTGAAGTGGCTACAATGTTTCAAAAAAGGCTTAGCCTGAAGGGTATTTTTGTCATTTTATATTTTAATTTTTTGTCCATTTTCTCTATTTTCCCTTTTTTTGATTTTTTAAAAAAAATTAAAAAGGAAGAAAAAAAAACCACATGGGCGAGAGGGCTGCCTCTCCCACCTATGGTCGCCAGCCCACTACTGGTGGGGGGTCGGTGAGGGTGCGAAGACCGACAGGGTCGTTGGCTACCTCGCTGGCCAAAGGTGAAGGCCTCTAGTCCTCGCGAAAATCGAGAGAGGTTTAGGCCCTCACAAGGATTTGGGCGGGGTTCGACAGCCCTCGCCCAGATCAGGGGTAGCCAGCCTTTATAGCCCCCCGTCGACCGCCCTTCAGTGGTGGGGCCGCCTATGTATCTGGTCTTTATCTTTTTTTCCCCACATAACTTTTGAGAAAATATATAAAAAAATGTAATGAAAAAACAAAAATCAAATAAATAAAAAGATGAAAATGCCCTTAAAATCAAACCCTTTTTGAGATTTTATAATTATTTTATGCTCTTATTTGAAACAATATTCACTTCAGATCATTGTTTGAAAAATGATGGTATTTTAATTCTTTGTTTGAAATAGGATTTGGGGCCATCATTTGAGAAAATATAAGGGCTTTGGATCATTTTTTACATTTTTCCCTTCGAGTTATTTCCATACAAAAAGTAAGGCATGCAATTTCTGCATGGATAATTCCTTCTTTTATAAAAATACGAGTATTTAACTTCCTAGGGTTGATGTGGTAGTTGGAGGTTTGATATTTTGAGTTTAGGAATCGAAGCTTCGCATATTCAAATCTTACATACTACATACAAATTTTTATTTTCGGTTGGTGTCACTTATAAAGACCACAAGGCTCGCCTTAATTCGCAGGATTTAGAGATCACTTCACGTCGTTCACGAGTTTCAACTTTCAAGTAGTTCTTTGTAGGGCTGTCAAATAGGCCCGCGCCGGACGAGCCGACCTGACTGGGTTCGAATTTTTTTTTGAATTTTTGGGTTGGGTCTGGTACTCTGGTCGGGTGGGCCCGAGCCGGCCCGATGTTAAACTTTTTTAAATACCAATTTTTTCTTTTAAATTTAATTTATTTTTATACTTTATTTTTATATTTTTTCATTTGATGATTTGTTAATTGATTTTAATTCAAAAAATTTAAAAGAAAAAAACAATTTGGCCCGATTCAAGCCGGCTCGAACATAGTACTGTTCAATTCGGGCCGGGCTGAGACTCAGCCCAACCCAACCCATTGACACCCCTAGTTCTTTAGACTAGTATCTCAAATTTACTAAGCCAATTTCACTGTGAATGGGATTGGAACAATGAAATGGGTAAATGTGAAAGGAAAATAATGCAGATGGAAGTGATCGTTTTTTAGGGAAATATATTTAATTTATTTTTATAATCGATGGAAGTCATCATTTTTTAGGGAAAATATATTTAAATCATTTATTTTTGCAAAGTAAACACAACTAAAATAATTTGATTGTTTTGCTAAAAATGAATGATTTAAAAAAATATGTTTCTAAAAATAATTTTGTATCGCAAAAAAAATAATGAATAATTTTTTCAACGTCCATGAATGACATAATTATTAAGTGTGTGTATATATAGAGGAAAAATATTTTTATACTTATTTAATTTCTGCTAAAAACGAGACGGACAAAAATGTTAATGGAGCTTCGACAGCAAAACATCCTTCTTCGTAAGCTAATAAAAATTGTTGTTCGACCAAAAAATAAAATAAAATTGAAAACTCAACTGTGTAACTAAAAACAGCACAAAAAAGAAACAATCTGGAGTTTGTTTCAAGTTGAATCTAAAAACTACCAAAAAGAGTTGAAGCGTATCAAACGAGCGAAGGAGATCGAGATGACAGATTCCAAATGGAAGCAATCCATTCTCTACTTGGCCTCCATCTATACCCTTCTCTACCTCGCCCACTCCTCCATCCTCCACAAGCTCTTGCTCGGCCACGAGAAGCTCCACATCAAGAGAAATCCCGTCCTTCCCCTCCGATTTCGCCCCGACGGCACCTTCAAGATCTTGCAGGTTTGCTTCTTTTCAGCTGCTTCCAGCGTGGTTCTTGCTTTCCGAGTTTTGTTGCTTTGATCCCGAATCTCGTGTTGGGGGGTTGTTTCAAGGTTGCCGATATGCACTATGCAAATGGGGTCAGGACTCGGTGCAGAGACGTGTTGCCGTCGGAGTTCGGAGAGTGCTCTGATCTCAATACGACCCGCTTCGTCAAACGGATGATTGAGACTGAAAAGCCTGATTTCATCGCCTTCACGGGTACTTCGTTCATCGTCATTGTCTTAATCTTTTCTTGTTTCTGTTTCCAAATTGCCTTTTAATGGTTAAAAACAGATCGAGGGATCTAGTAATATTGCCAGATGAGCTGGTACTTGTTATTTCTGTTTTGTTGAGTTTGGTATCTATAGTAGGGAGTTTTAGCATCATTCACATAAATGCTTCCATCGCTTGTGAGCATAAAGCATCGTTGGAATGTGTTTTTCTAAGGAATGATACTTTTGTGGGCAAGATAAAACAGTTATGATCTATGAATGTAACATGAAACTGGAATATCTCTAAAATTAGAGATGTGGAAACATGCTCGTCTCTTCATGGCATTGTTCTTTTCGTTGAATCCCATAACGACACCCTTGACAGGCAACACATTCATTTAAGGCATATATGTCTGCTAAAGAGGAATTGTCACCTTATATAATCAATGGCAAAGGGGAGGTCCAAATTTCAAAGCCTGTTCATGTAGAGAACAGAAGTCTCCTGATTCAATGCTGGAGACTTCTGAGGATGGCAAGCTTCTGATCTGGTGTTGGGGTTTCTTTATGGAAACTTAGTAGTTAGTTCACATTCGAGTGCAAAGGATGCAAATATTAGGTACCGATACGTAATAGATTCATTTAAATGAAGTCAAGAATGTTTTGCTTGCTTACCAATAATGAGAAAAGAAACATTATGTTACCGATTGTTAATACATAGTGATTGCTTGCCCCATGGTGATATATGATCTTACAGCATTCACCATCATAACTGGCGTTTTGGTTCGGTTAAGTGTTGCTGGCATATATCTTCTATATTTACATATATGTTTGGATCTTGTGTTCATGCAAGTGACTAGTGCTTGTAACAGTCAGTCAAAAGTTCGCAAAATTGGTTGCTTCTACCTTCTTTTAAATGACTTTACGACATCTTCTGTGTATGTGCACGAATGAATGACAATGATGTTGGAATCTAAACTTACTTCCTACCTATGGTCTGCTGTGGACTAGCTAGCGGACGTAACTGTGCATGCTTCTGTTTCGCATAGGCAGTCAAACGGTGTAAACTGTATCTTCTTAATTAAAGTGGTTCTTATTCATTTGCTAATGCTGCAGAAGTCTATCTCAACTTCATGATGCCAGGTTTATACGTACTACATGACCCCTCCTTCTGCTGTTAATGATTGTTTAGGGTTTTTTTTTTTTTTTTTTTGTAGGCGATAACATTTTTGGCCCAAGCACTTCTGATGCCGCTGAATCTTTGTTTGGAGCCTTTGTTCCGGCGGTGGAATCTAAGCTTCCATGGGCAGCAATTCTAGGAAATCATGACCAAGAATCTACAATGAATCGAGAAGAACTGATGTCTTTTATATCTCTAATGGATTACTCAGTCTCACAGATTAATCCATCTCGTGATGATCTGGCTACCTCAGACATTGATGGGTACGGAAACTATCATCTGGTTGTGCATGGTCCTCCTGGCTCTAAGTGGGCGAATAGCAGCATCCTCAATCTTTTCTTTCTTGATAGTGGAGATAGGGCAGTTGTTCAAGGAATACGGACTTACGGTTGGATTAAGGAATCACAACTTCGGTGGCTAGTTAGATTGTCTGAGAAACTCCGGGTACACAGAATCACACTTGTGCGCTCAATGCATGTTTATTTTACTAATTGTCAATTTAGTTTTGAAATCATGTGTTTTGATCTTCAAAGTTGACCTGCAACTTTACTTGGTAACTTGGTGAATGGTTTTTGGCTATATAGTGCAAATAATCCAGTTTTACTGTGATTATAAGATATTCATTCCATCTTTTTGACATTTGGATTGTTAGTTACTGATTTCTTGAAGCCCACAATAGTAAATCTGTTTGGTTGATTATTATTCTGTTTATCTAAGGAAGGGATTTTTTAACACTGTCTGAGATTAGACATCTCCATTACAAATTTTGCTACATTAGTAAGTTTAAAAGGTGCCCATGTAATATCGCCACATTTAATCAGGTGTGGTCAGAACGCAATCTGCAGTCTGGCTCTTCATTAGCAAAAACAGGCACACTTTCCTTAGTGTCATCAATTCTCATGCCATCCAAGCATCAAAGAATGGATCACCCTAGATTTAGAATTTATTAACATTTTGCAGATTAAACACTAACAGGGTGGACGACTGGACGAGACTGATGCTTCATTCCCAGCCCTTGCATTTTTCCACATTCCAATCCCAGAAGTACGGGAGCTCTATTACCAAAAGATTGTGGGCCAGTTCCAGGAGGCGGTCGCATGTTCGTCCATCAACTCAGGGGTTTTAAAGACATTTCTTTCGATGAGAGATGTGAAAGCCTTTTTCGTGGGCCATGATCATACAAACGACTTCTGTGGGAACATCAACGGTATATGGGTTTGCTATGGTGGAGGCTGCGGTTACCACGGGTATGGTATGGCCGGGTGGCCAAGAAGAGCTAGGGTCATTATAGCGGAACTTGGGAAGAGTCACAAGGACTGGACAGGGGTCAAGAGGATTAGTACTTGGAAACGGTTAGATGATGAGGAGCTGAGCACGATAGATGAACAGGTTCTCTGGGATTCTGGATCAACCTCATGAAGACAACCAGAGGTACGACTGCTTCTGAATTGACTGTAACTGTGTGTTGCATATTCTTCTGTAAAAATATTGTTGCCACGAGTCATGACTGTACTTCAGAAACCTCTTCTTAAAGTATGATAAATGATACTCTTTCTTAAGAGCTTCCAAATACTTGACAATTTTGCTTGAGGAACAATGAATTGCTGGATTTGGTTATGCAAAATAGTTGACATATTGAAGGAGGCACTGTGGTTGAAAATAATTTGATGATAACTGCATCCTATTATTATCAATGAAAACCATCTACAACCATAATGCTAAGAGATAAGATAGGTCCTACCCTGCCCATACTTGCAAGTACTGATGTTTACTTCTGAGTCAGGCAAAAACAAAATTTTGATTTCCAAGACCTGACTCATGTCGTTGCAGCTGGCTGTTGGACTTTCACGAGAGAAAGTAGAGCCCATTTTCTCCTTCTCCAAGTGAGGACTCCTCTTTGACAATCTCCCCTTGTCGAGTACTGTTATTTTATCTGACCTTTGGATGGTGGATAGACGGTGTGCCACGACCACACAGGTCCTACCCGTCATGGTTTTCTCTAGTGCTTCCTGGATTAGTGTCTCTGATTCACTTGTCGCCTCATCCGAGAGTGGTATGGTCGGGTTTTTCAAGATTGCTTTCGAGAGTGCTAACCTCTGCCTTTGTCCCCCAGAGAGTTGCACCCCTATCTCTCCATAATAAGTTGGGTATCGAAGCTGCTCATTAAATACCTTGAGTGAGTCAACATGCCTCCCGAATTCGTGGGCATTTGCAAGAGTTGCTGCTGCAATCACTTAAAAAATCAGCCGCTTTTTCTCTCACGTACCTGCAATTCTCATTGATCCTTGCTGCGAAGAAAGTTGGATCTTGGCTAACCATCATGATATGCTACTGTAATCCTCAGGTTGTAACTCCTGATGTTACCAGCTTTTCAACTGCTTGAGAAGATGGCGCTGTTCCATCACTTCCACTAGTTCTCTGAAACTGGACCATTGTTGAGTACAGACCATGCTCATTTTCCATCAGTTTCTCATGAGAACCAAATTCTATTACTTCCTCAGGCTGAATAATCACGATTAAGTTGGCATCGCTCCGAGCAGAGAGACGGTGAGCTACCACAGTTCTTCCTATCGGTCAAGCCATCTGGAACAGCCTTCTCTGAATGTAAATTCAATGCACTCGTGGCTTCATCCAGGAGTCAGAATCCTCAGACCCTCAGTAATGCCCTCGCTATTGAGATCCTCTGTTTCTGTCCTTCAGACATCTGAATTCCTAATTGACCTACCTGTATAATGCTACAAAATCTGCATCATTAGCATTTTATCCTCTCATCGGAACTGTTCTTTGTATACACAATGAATCTTTTCCTTCAATAGAAATACTTGTGATCACTGCTAACTGAGAGATGCTGCATTACAATACAATTTGAGAAGGCAAAAACACTTGTCTGCATTTACCTGGGTACCGTATCCATTAGGCAGCTGGGTAATGAAGTTGTGTGCATAGGCTGCTGTTGCTGCCTTACTAATTTCATCTATCTTAGCGTAGCTGGATAATGAAGTTGTGTGCATTGGCTGCTGTTGCTGCCTTACTGACCTCATCTATCTTAGCACCTTCCTTTGCAAAGAGTACGTTCTCTTTGATCGTGTCTAAAAAAATATGGGTGCTTTGCTCACCAAACCCATTTGACTTCGCAGCCATTTGATCGTGGTCGCAAAAATATGGGGTCATAGAATCATTCGTGCAAACTTATGATGGTTTCCCTAACCTACTTCTACTAACAAAGACAACAATTTGAGAGGCCATCCGAGGCTGAATTTCTTCAGGACTAAAGACTCGGTTCGCCATGGATAAGCAAAGCAGCCTTTGAATCCCACTTCTCCTCTAACATTAGACAGCGTCATTAATTCCTTACCAACCAAGCCAACATTAGCGACACGTTCAACCATCCAGAAGATACGAGATGCTGCAACATTAACCTAGGAAAAATATTTGAAATTGATGAGCACACTCCCTAGGGCAGTGCTTCGATAATAGTCAATTAAAGAAAATCTCCCTTTGGAATTGTAATACAAAGCAACACTTTCTCTCTCCTGAACCATTCTTATCGTTAGTGACCTTTCCCAGTCTTGTTTATTTATGTGCCGGGACTCTTCGATAGGATTCTAGTGATAATCATCATGCCACATGGTGACCTCTAATTGTCATCCGGGGTTCAGTGATAACATATTGTCGTCAAATCAATCTTGAGGATACTTTCCTCAATTTGAAATTTTTGTATTCAAATTTATTTCCTTGATTTTGAAAATTATTCTTTCATTGATTTGAGCGATTTCTTCGATTTGAGAGAAATTCTTTCCTTAATTTGAGGAATCACGTTTGTCTTCTTCTATAATTATGTACGTATTTTTATTTATTCTGCAAATTCCAAAGTTTATTCTACTTTCTTTATGATATCAGAGCTCTCTGCATAATAGCATTTATGTGATCCTGCTTTTTCTTACTCATGGCTCCTTCAACCAATTTTGAAACTACTGGCAATGTTAATGCAGAAGCTACTGGCTCTATTAATAACCTAGTTCAATTCTCACCTATTGTAATTTCGAACATTTCGTGTGACATTCTGAATTCCGGTCCATTTCAAAATTTATGAATGAATGTCCATCGATGTATTTCAGTTAGATTTTGCTCGGATTTGATCACTTTTGAGTTAACTAACCAGAGGGGAAATATTAACTAGGATTTCAATACGTGGACTAAATAAATTGACCATGGATTGGTACTTTGACTGTAAGGATTGCTGAGATTGTAACGACATGAACCTCCTATCCTCTTGCTCTCATACTAACTAAAGAAAAGTTGCCATATCTTCCAATCTGAATATATATATATATATATATATATATATATATATATATATATATTTCCACAATGTGGGTTAACATAAAGCTAGCAAGAAAAACGTCCAATCTAATCATGCCTAACCTATATCATGATTAATACATGCCTTGAGATATAATTTAGGATTTAAGCAAAATCAAATGTTAGAACCGAATGAACTAGCACGTAGTCTGATTTTGGTTCTTAGTTGCCTAGTAATAAACGATTTATTTAATCAAGATGGCCTTATGCACAAATCCTCATGGACATGAATAAATGCGTGACATATAGTGCAAGTCATGCATGAATGAAGTATTCTCAACACGTATACAATCTCCATCAACCTGCGGTTGATCTATCATTTGCGGACTCTCCGATTTCTTATCCTCTACTTTGAGGCTCCAATTGCATGCAATCTTCTCTTCCGAGACTCTCCGGATATCTGTGTAGCATTCCTTGTACACGATTCAGGGTGCCACACATTAGTTGCCAACATATTGGTAAACTCACACACCATGTCATGCCTTGTCATGTAACTTATCTTGATGAATCAACTCACATAATTTCAATAACCACATGATTCACATGTTACATCGTGTTATGCATCGAATGATATGCACCAACATACAATTCATTGCACGTACCAAACCATTATACAATTGGTATGTCAAGTCACCGTACCACCTATGTCAAGATGCTAAGAGACAGGGCATATAAACCATTAATAATTCCTCATTCGTATAAACCTCTATGCTGATTCAACCTCACATCACTATCACACCAAACTCTTAGCTACACGACTTAATTCCATACTATCATCCACTACGAATTCATTTCACAAGGCAACAATCTAATTATTTCTCTAACTCACCGAAACTAGTGTTCCTCTATTAGTAGACAAATGATCCTAAAGAAACGAAGCATCAAATAATGATGAAAACTTGCAATCTCACTAAACTTATTAAGATTAAACCCAACTGGAACCACCCGACTTCGGTTTTGTACCTTCTCGGTTTTTACGCTCTTCCAAACCATGTCCACACTACTCCTTACTATACTAACTAGACTACCCCCCACTTCCTTTTTACATTTCTTTTTTCTCGGCTCGACAGCTCAACCCTCTTGTAATTCCACCATTCCTTGCCCCGCGTATAAAAGTCCACCCACACAGCTTTGTTCGTCTGACTAACGATACCCGCAACCAACTGACAATTACCAATTTACACCCTCGATTTCGCTTCGCTTGTCGGAGTCCACCGCACCGGCTAAGGAAATTCCCCGACCAAAAACAGCTTACCCAAAACAACCACATGCAAAGACATTCGGACACCGAAAGATCATCTGTAGGAAATTTACGCTCATTAAGGATCAAATTGATTAATTGCCATAATTATGATAAATGATTGGTGGGCTAAATTGCTAATTATATGGCAGCATAATTCTAGGATCGGATCTTAGAATTATGCGTGTATATGCGTGTACAATGCATAATTAAATGATAAGGTCCTTGGATTAAGTGAGTGCATTTTGTGAGCAGAAAATTTAGATCTCTCTCATTTTTTGCTTGCTTCCATGGTGACCGAAAATAAAAGAACGAGAGAAAACTTCACTACGAATTGCTAGCATAAGTAAGGTGGTGGTTCTTCTGTTCGTTGTTACGTTTGGTGGTGCATCTGAACTCGAGGCTCGATACTTGTGGAGCTTGGATATAAGAACATTTGAACCAACTTGTTTTTTAAGCACGCTACTTGAGGTAATCCGTTAACTCTATTTGTTTATTATGATCTACGATTGAAACGCACGAACTACGCCTCTGGAAATACATATATGGATTTTAATAAATTTTCCACTACGTGTATATATATATTGCCCGTACGTGTTACGTGAATCCCAACAGTGGTATCAGAGCCAATCCTTAGGCATTTTCGTGCGCTTAATTATTTTTTATTTTGTGTTTATTTTTGCGATACTACGGACAATTTATTTTTTTAGAGAATTGTTCTTTTTATTTGGCTGATAGAAGTCGATTATTTTTTGAGATAAAATTAATTAACGAACAAATTTGGGTGCGTTTGTTTTGGGAAAAGTATTTTCAGGGAAAGTATTTTAAGGACTTTCTCGCGTTTGGTTCGTGAAAAATGATTTGGTCAATGGAAAGTGCTTTCCAGTCAATAAAGATTTCATTCATTAAAATAGAAAAGTGAATTCCACAAAATAAAAAGATGAAAACACTTTCCCAAATTTGAGTCTCTCACTTTCTTTGAAAACGGAGCTGGGGCCGATCTCGGGGCCAAGGTTGACAACTTGGGTCTGGGCTGTCGATTGGGACCAGGGATCGAGAGGGGGGCCGGGTCAGGAGACTGGGGCAGGGGCTAGGGTAGGAGATCGGGGCAGGGGCCGAGGCCAGGGCGGGGGTCGGGGACCGAGGCTAGGATTGAGGCCGGAGACTAGGTTGGGGCTGGGAATCGGGGCCTGGGCCGGGGATCGAGGATCGAGACTGGGGCCAAGGTCGGGATTCTAGAACGGGGTCCGGGATGGGGATCGAGACCAGGACCGGGGTCGAACCCAAGATCGGTACCAGGACTGGGGATCGGGAACGGGGTCGGTGTTAGGCTGGGTCGAGGCCAGGGCCAAGGATAGGCGATGTGACATTCTGAATTTCTTGCCATTTTGAGGCTGTTGAAAGTGAATGTACCTTTCGATGTATTTTAATTTTGTCTCGCTCAGATCTGATCAATCTTGAGTAAACTAACCAAAAGGGAACGGCTAACACATAACAAGATATGTAGACCTAGGAAACTCGAAATAGGAAATGATGCTTTGACCACAAGAATTGTCGAGGAAACATTTAAAGCCAATGAAACCGATCCGATAGCGATTAAGGAATACAATGATAGCGTTATACGATTGAATCGTGGGTGATGCTGCTTAACCAATGTATAATTTGTAAATTTTCCTAAATCGGACTACAACGATCGAAGCCGTCGGAATTAGCGATGAACCTTCGCAATTTCATGACAACCAAAGCTATCATAACTTGAGTTATCCTCAGTATGATGAGAATCACAGAGTCGATACGCGTAACGTTTGTAAAAGCCGCCCGTTAGTTCGAGATAATTGGAATTACGATCGACAGACGAATGATCATGAAATGTAAACTCAAAATTGGCAATTGGAAATAGAGAATTTCAATTATGGAAAAAAATTTGACGAGGTCTCATTAAATGGTAATTTTGAATTGGAAAAGGCGAAGTTTGGACTGAAAGTGCAAAATTACCATTTTGCCTCTCAACCAGCTGCCTTGCCTTAAGAATTCAAGAAGGAAAAAGTGGTCAATTCCTCTCCATTATTGGCTACCGAAAATGGATATGCAAGATTCAAAGGATGAGTCAAAGTTGGAGTTGAATTATTGGACAAATGCTACATGTCAACCATTTGAAGCCTCAAGCATTAATTGCCCTCATCAACCCAAGTCTAATCAAGTTAATCTCAATTACGTGTGTGAGATAATTATTTGAAGCCTTAGCAGTTGCGTATACCATCTACCATCAATTCCCTTGCATTTTCCTCTTCAATTTCACCTCAACCGAAAACTGCCCAGAGGACAGATTCTGTTCCTCTTGTTTGGTCTGCTCGAGCAACCCTTTCCGGCGCCGCCTCGCCGTGTACCAACCACCAAGAGCAAGGTTGACGTGTTCCCAACAAGTTTCAAGTGGTAGATTGAGGTTTCGTTGGACGGTTTTTCCTAACCAGCCCTTAGATCAAAACCGGACAAAATCCGCGCGAGTTGGGGTAAGATCTTCGTTCTACCTCTTAGAGACTTTGATTGGTCTCAAATTTTTTAGGAGAGTTTCATAACATCTAGTATAAGGTTGGATGATTTGTGGTTGCAAGTTTGATGGTTTTAAAATGGGTTTTTATGGCTGAACATTGATGATCAAAATTGGACAAATTCTTACCTTGTGGAGATCGGGCTGTTCCGAAGTCTTTGGGGGTGTCAATCCACTTCAAATCTCTTGATGAGCCGTCTAAACTTGTAAATGAAGGTCTTGGTACATTATTTGTGTAAAGAGTTAGGCTTGGGATTGAAGTATGGCTCGATTGAACGATTGGAAACCGAAATCGATTTTGTTTTGGTGGATGAACGATGCTGGCCGGTTCTATTTAGGGTTTGAATGAGGAGCATTTGAACTATAAATGGACTTATAATATCTTATTTAATATATTGTGAAGTGTCGATGAGAAGTGTGAGAAGTTGATTGAGGTTTAGAGATGATTTATGGCAAAATTGGTGCACGAAACTCTGAATTGTGTCTTCCCATGTGTATGGCCGAGTAAACCGAATATATTAAGGGTTAGGGGAAAACATTGGCATATGTTCAATTGTTTCATGTGTTCAATTAAGGTGTCTTGAATTGCCAATGGCGTGGCTAGGGAAAGATTGAGTTAGTGGAAGTGAGCATTCCATGGTTCGTGACTCGAGATTGGTTAATCTTTTTAGGTTGACGAAGAATTCGTAGGGATTTTATATTTGTGATCTTGAGGAGAGTTGTCTGGTGTGACATTGTGCTGATTAATCAAGGTAAGTGGCTCCTAAACCTTTACCTGAATGTTAAGATACTGCTGGGTGAGTTATTGAATGATTGATGAATTTTATGAATTGAATTGTGTGTGTTATGATGGCATTGTGGTCTCAATAAGGAAGGTGTCGAAGATACCCATTGGTCTGATGACCCCGGTGGTATCGGAGGGTGGTGAAATTGAATAAGAATGCCGATTGGTCTGATGACCCCGGTGGCATTAAGTGGCTGTAAGACTGAAGAGTACCGATTGGTCTGATGACCCCAGTGATACGTGGACAGCGTTTCGTCTGATGACCCCGGAGATGTCAGGTGGCAGGAATGCCAGAAGAGTATGTGGGTAGATGAGAAAGTGGCGGCTGTGGTGTATGTGATGCATGTGATTGCATATTGGGACCCTAGAAGTGAGCATGATTGTTTGTATTGATTGTCCATGCTTGATAATTTGATATTGCTGTTGTATGATGCTTGGTGCCATTGCATTATTTATTGTTTTACATTTGAGTGGCATTCATTGGTGGTCTAGTAGGACTGGTTTTAAGGTATAGGGTTAGGTTTCACTTTTTAAAATGTCGATCTCACCCAATAGTGGGACAAACTTTTCAGACCTCAAACCTTAGCCATGTTGCCAATCCGTTTGGGCGATCCAAAAGAGATGACCGCCATTTTTTTATGAGTTCTCGTATCGGAAGGGTATCACATATGTTAGGAAGCTCACAACTGACTGTGTAGATGAAGGAAAGCTGGAACTACAACCCCACCGTTTTGAGGCATGGTTTCGTCAAGTGAGAGACAGTAGGGTGATGAGACCTCTACTGCCTAAGGATGTTCCATGGGAAGTGATTCCAACCTGGTGTCATCCGTTCCGATCAGGTATTGAAGTGGATAACCCAGCATTCGTGGGAGGTGCAAGAAACATACCTGAAGTTTTGACATCTCCACTGTCTTCTGCAGAGTATATGAATTATGTAGAGATTTTTGCTGATGCGATCGAGGCCATTGACGAAGAAGACGAAGTAGAAGCTAAAGAAGAAGAGGAATCTGAGGAAGACATTGAAGAGCCTTCAGAGAACGTACCATCTGAGACTTTTTTGGATTACAATCCAGATGCTGAGGGGGATGATGGAAGGGATGACTCAAGCTGTTCTTCTGAAAAGTTAGTTTAAAGGTGTATGTCGAAAAAGGAAACATTTTGGTGTGAGGCTCTAGGAAGGGTATAGTAGTAAACGTTGAACCCTAGGCTTTTGTTTCTTTTCCTACCCAGGTGTGTGGCTTTATATTTTTGTCTTTTCCCTTCCGTTGTATGTACTGGATGTTTCTGAAATGTATAAATGGGTGTGCTTTCGAATTCTTCCAAAACTCTCCTTTTATTTTTTATCTTTATTGTACGACGATGTATCTCATCTTCCGTGTGTGCACTTCATATCATACTAGGCCGTGTAAGGTTCCTAGGTATGATTGGCCTGAGGCGGATATAATGATCTCCAAGGGGTGCGGGGCGTTACATCCTCGTTTGAAGTGGTATCAGAGCAGGTTACCAAGATTACTATTGATGGAGGATTGGAGTAATAAGGAGCAAAGGAATTTGGATGAATTGGGGCAGTGAGACCCTAAGGGGAGTCATTAGAGTTAAGCATGAATGCATGGCATATGAGTGACGCATGTGATTGGCATCTTGACATGGCATGGTTGTGGTGCACTTATGAGGGGTCGAGCTCTGCACTTAGCATGTTGTTGTGGATGTGGATTGAATGAGTGAGTTATGCTTTTGATTTTACTAAGTTGCAGATGAGTCTGGACTTGAGGTGTGGATTTGTATCCCTAGTTGATGTGCTCATGAGAATACTTGAGTAATTGGCTGTTGTTTTATGATTGCTGCTTTGTTGAGTAGCGTAGAAATAATGGGATACGAGTAAGTGAATTAGATCTTTGATTCCATGATGGAATTATGGTGACTTAGGTAAGTTAAGTTGAACAAGTATGAGTAATCGACTTGGAAGGCCGAGAAGCAAAGCTTCGAGCTCTGGAGCTCTAGTGGCCGAGGATCCAAGAATGGAAGGAGCCCGAAGGCCTTAGAACAGATTGACAAGTTGATGAGAAAGGAAGCTCAGGATAGAGCGACTGCGGCACTTAGGCAAGCAGAAGATAGAGCTGAGATTATAGCTTAGGCCGCTGAAGCTACAGTAGCAGCTGCGAATATGGTAAACGGAAACACTACCCAGGGTGTTGAAGCTGGGAATGCTCAAGGGGATGTCAATGCCAATAGATCAAAGGGTCAGTTGGTCAAGCAGTTTATTAAACTGAAACCGACCCAATTTGATGGTACTGGAGATCCTGAGTTGGCTCCAAGGTGGATAGAGAAACTCGAAAAAGCTTTTAAAGTGTTGAGATGCACAGATGAAGAGAAAGTGTTACTAGCTGTATATCAGCTAGAGGGAACTGCGCATGATTGGTGGAGTTCCTCGAAGGGAGGAGTATTTCCTGAAGGTATGGCTTTGACTTGGGTTGTTTTCACTGTCGCTTTCAATGACAAGTATTTTTCTGAAACGACACATGAGAGGAAATGACTAGAATTTCAGCAGTTGCGACAAAATCAGCTGACTATGGATCAGTATGAAGCCGAGTTTGCAAGATTGTCAAGGTATGCACCATGGTCAGTTGAGGAACCACTAGAGAAAGCGCAAAGATTTCAAGATGGTTTGAGACCGGAGATTCTAAGTAGGATAATAACTGTAAACTCGAGAACGTATCGGGAGATTTATGAGAGGAGCCAAATGATTGAAAGGGATATCAAGGAAAGAGGCATTGCTTTTGGATCACGATTTACTCCTCTGAGGGATAATCGGCAGTTGGGAAAAAGGTCGATGGTGAACAATCGACGATTTGTTCCTCCGATTCGCCGAAATATCGAAAAGCCGACGAACTAGTTCAACTAGTATTGTTGTATTTGTGGAAGGAGACATCGAAATGGTCCTTGTCATACTAGGATGATGGCATGTTTTAAGTGTGGTCAGAGGGGCTACTAGATAAAGAATTGTCCTAATTAAGCCCTGGGACTCGAAGCACAAGGACAGCGACCACAAGTAGGACCACCCGCTGTGATTCCACAGAATGAGTAGAATCGACCACCAGCCCAAGGGAGAGTGTATGCTGTGGCACGTAGAGAGGCGGAGGAAGCGCCTGGCGTGGTCACAAGTACAATTTATTTGTGCGATCAAGTTGCCTATGCCTTATTTGATCCTGGCACTTCGCATTCCTTTATAACTGCTCAGTTTGCTGATCTAGTGGGAGTAGAGTTGAAACCATTGAATGTACTACTGCATGTTGCTACATCATTAAAGGATAATATGGTAGTTTCGCTAGGCTGTGCGTACTGTAAGATAGTGATTGGTGGTAGCATAGAAAGGATAGATTTGGCTACGTTGCCTATGTATAATTTTGATGTGATAATTGGCATGGATTGGTTGGGGAAGCAAAGGGCTGTAGTTGATTATGGTAATAGGGTAATTCGATTTTGTCCGGAAGGTCGCCTTGGTTTTGAATTTGCAGGAAGTCGGGGGGGAACCTCGATTCCTTTAGTTTCGTCCCTTGAAGCGACCAAGTTGTTGAATGAAGGCTGTCAAGCTTATTTGGCTGTTGTAGTAGACACAACGGCGGAGGAGCTGAAGCTGGATAGTATAGCCGTGGTACGTGAGTTTCCTAGTGTCTTTTCTAAGGAATTACTAGGATTACCAACTGAGAGAGAAATTGAGTTTGTAATTGAGTTGGCACCTGGAACGGAGCCAATCTCAAAGGCACTATATAGGATGTTCTTGTTTAAGCTGAAAGAATTAAAAGTACAGATGCAGGAACTATTGGATAAGGGATTCATTAGATTGAGCGCATCGTCGTGGGGAGCGCCGATGCTGTTTGTAAGAAAGAAATATGGATCCTTACGTTTGTGTATAGATTACAGGCAATTGAATCAAGTGACCATCAAGAACAAGTATCCTTTGCCGATGATAGATGATTTGTTTGATCACCTACAGGGAGTGTCTGTATTCTCTAAAATAGACTTGAGGACTGGTTATCACCATCTGAGGATTAAGAAGGAGGATATACCAAAGACTGCCTTCAGAACGAGATATGGTCACCATGAGTTTGCGGTTATGCCTTTTGGTTTGACTAACGCCCCTGCTGCTTTCATGGATATGATGCATTGAGTGTTTAAGGAGTACTTGGACCGATTCATCATTATTTTTATAGACGATATTTTGATTTATTCGAAGAGTAATGGAGAACATGAGGAATACTTGAGGGTAGTTCTGCAGACCCTGATGGAACATTCGCTTTACGCCAAGTTTAGTAAATGCGAATTTTGGTTGAGTAAAGTGGCTTTCCTTAGTCATGTGATTTCTGGAGAAGAAATTTTAGTAGATCCTTTAAAGATTGAGGCGGTGATGAAGTGGCCTAGACCTACGACAGTTACCGAGGTTAGAAGTTTTCTAGGATTAGCAGGTTATTATAGGCGATTCGTGGAGAAGTTTCATCTATAGCTACTCCGTTGACAAGGCTAACAAAGAAGTACATGGAGTTCGAATGGACTGATAAGTGTGAAAGCAGTTTCCAAGAACTTAAGCACTGATTGACGACCGCACCAGTACTAGCTATTCCTTCTAGACTTGGAGGTTATGAGATACATAGTGATGTTTCGCTAAAAGGATTAGGGTGTGTGTTGATGCAACATGAAAAAGTGGTTGCTTATGTCTCACGACAATTGAGACCACATGAGATGAATTATCCGATGCACGATTTGGAGTTAGCTGCCATCATCTTCGCTCTAAAGATCTGGAGGCACTACTTATGTGTCGAAAGATTTCAGATTTATACAGATCATCAAAACTTGAAGTATCTATTTTTGCAGAAAGAACTTAATATGAGACAACGTCAAAGGATGGAGTTACTCAAGGACTATGATTGTGAGATTCTATATCATCCTAGAAAGGCGAATAGAGTCGCGGATGCACTTAGCCGAAAATCAAGTATTACGCTCTTATTGGTTAAATGATGATCTTTGTTAGAGGAGATGAGAGATTCTGAGTTTAAATTGGAAGTTTGCCAATTGTCAAGTTTAATGGCAACTCCAAGAGTTGAACCCGACATTCAAGAAAGAGTAAAAGCCTTGCAGTCTATGGATCTAGAGATTCAAAAGATTCTTGGAATGGATGCGATGAAAAGGAAAGTTGAGTTCCAAGTATCAGAAGATGGAATTCTGAAGTTTCGTGGACGTTTGTGTGTACCTCGTGATGAAGAACTTAAGAAATGATTTTGTCAGAAGCTCACAGGAGTAACTACAATATTCATCCAAGAAGTACAAAGATGTATCATAATCTACGTCAGCACTACTGGTGGAACGGAATGAAGGTGGATGTAGCTAAGCATGTGGCGAAGTGTTTGACTTGTCAGCAAGTAAAGGCTCAGCATTGTAAACCAGGAGGATTGCTACAACCTTTAGAAATTCCTGAATGGAAATGAGAACATGTGACAATGGATTTTGTGATGGGGTTACCGAGGAGTCAGAAAGTTCATGACTCAATTTAGGTAATTGTGGATAGATTAACCAAGTTGGCACACTTCATACATGTGCGAAAAGATTTTGCAATGGAAAGGTACGTAGAGTTGTATATGTGTAAAATTGTGCGATTACAAGGAGTACCGGTTACAATTACGTCGAACCAAGATCCTAAATTTACAGCAAACTTTTGGAAGGGTTTTCAGGAGGCTTTAGGAACTAGATTGCAATTCAGCACAACGTACCATCCACAGACTGACGGACAGTCAGAAAGGACGATATAAACGCTCGAGAATATGTTGCAAGCCTGTGTCATAGATTTTAAAGGTGGCTGGGAGGATCAACTGCATTTTGTGGAGTTTACATATAATAACAGTTACCAGCAAAGCATTGGCATGGCACTGTTCGAAGCACTTTATGATCGAGCTTGCAGGACACCTATATGCTGGGATGATGTTGGAGAAAGGAGTATAACATTCCCTGAATTAGCGGAACAATCTGTTGAGGCGGTTAAAGTCATTAAAGAAAGGCTGAGAACGGCACAAAGTGGATTGAGGTTTAGAGGTGATTTATGGCAAAATTGGTGCACGAAACTCTGAATTGTGTCTTGCCAAGTGTATGGTTGAGTAAACTGAACATATTAAGGGTTCGGGAAAAACATTGGCATGTGTTCAATTGTTTCATGTGTTCAATTAATGTGTCTTGAATTGCCAATGGCGTGGCTAGGGAAAGATTGAATTAGTGGAAGTGACGTTTCATGGTTCGTGACTCGAGATTGGTTAATATTTTTAGGTTGACGAAGAATTCGTGGAGATTTTATATTTGTGATCTTGAGGAGAGTTGTCTGATGTGACATTGTATTGATTAATCAAGGTAAGTGGCTCTTAAACCTTTACCTGAATGTTAGGACACCGCTGGGTGAGTTATTGAATGATTGGTGAATTTTATGAATTGAATTGTGCGTGTTATGATTGCATTGTGATCTCAATGAGGAAGGTGTTGAAGATACCGATTGGTCTGATGACCCCGGTGATATCGGAGGGTGGTGAAATTGAATGAGAATGAGAATACCGATTGGTCTAATGACCCCGGGGGCATTAAGTGGCTGTAAGCCCTGAGAGTACCCGATTGGTCTAATTACCCCAATGGTACGTGGACATCGTTTGGTTTGATGACCCCGGAGATGTCAGGTGGCAGGAGTGCCAGAGGAGCATGTGGGTGGATGAGAAAGTGGTGGCTGTGGTGTATGTGATGCATGTGATTGCATATTGAGACCTTAGAATTGAGCATGATTGTTTGTATCGATTGTCCATACCTGATAATTGATATTACTATTGTGTGATGCCTGTTGCCATTGCATTATTTGTTGTTTTGCATTTGAGTTACATTCGTGTGTGGTTTGGTAGGACTGGTATTGAGGTATAGGGTTTGGTTTCACTTTTTGAGATTTCGATCTCACCCCATAGTGGGACAAACTTTTCAGACCCCAAACCTTAGCCATGTTGCTAATCCGTTTAGACAATCCAAAGGAGATGATCGCACTTTTTGATGAGTTCCCGTATCGGAAGGGTATCACATATGTTAGGAAGCACACAACTGTCTGGGTAGATGAAGGAAAGATGGAACTACAATCCTACAGTTTTGAGGCATGGTTTCGTCAAGTGAGAGACAGTAGCTTGATGGGACCTCTACTGCTTGAGGATGTTCCACGGGAAGTGATTTCAACCTGGTGTCATCCGTCTCGACCGGGTATTGAAGTGGATAACCCAACATCTGTGGGAGGTTCAAGAAACATACTTGAAGTGCCGAAATCTGCACTGTCTTCTAAGGAGTATATGAATTATGCTGAGATTTCTACTGATGCGATCGAGGCCACTGACGAAGAGGACGAAGCAGAAGCTGAAGAAGAAGAGGAATCCGAGGAAGACACTGAAGAGCCTTTAGAGAACGTACCATCTGAGATTTTTTTGAATTACGATCTAGATGCTGAGGGGGACAATGGAAGGGATGACTCAAGCTGTTCTTCTAAAAAGTTAGTTTAAAGGTGTATGTCAAAAAGGAACCATTTTGGTGTGAGGCTCTAGGAAGGGTATAATAGTAACCTTTAAACTCTAGGCCTTAGTTTTTTTTCTTACCTAAGTGTGCGGCTTTATATTTTTGTCTTTTCCCTTCCACTGTATGTACTGGATGTTTATGAAATGTATAAATCGGTGTGCTTTCGAATTCTTCAAAAACTCCACTTTTCTTTTTTATCTTTATTGTACAGCGATGCATCTCGTCTTCCATGTGTGCACTTCATGTCATACTAGGCCGTGTGAAGTTCTTGGGTATGATTGGTCTGAGGCGGATGTAATGAGCTCCAAGGGGCACAAGGCGTTACAGGCAACCAGGGCCGGGGGCGGGGTGACGGCGACCGTGGCCAGGGATTTGGGATCAGGACCAGGACCGGGGCCAAGGACATGGATTGGGCTGCTGCCAAGGACCGGGGACTGCGACTAGGGGCCGAGGCCGGCATCGGTGTTGAGGCCGGAGACTGAGAATCGAGGCCGTGGCCAGGATTGTGACTAGGGCCGAGGATCGAGATTAAGGCCGAGACCGACGATTAGGGTTAGTTCATGTTAGCTCTCTCGACGCTCTGCCTCTTCTCAGTATCAAGGACAATCCATTGATGAGATTGGAATCGTTTTCCAAATGAGAACCAAATACCGAAAAATATTTTCGGTAAAATATTACCAAACAAAGGAAAACAAATCGTTTTCCGAGAAATGGTTTCTAGAAAATCACTTTCTAGAAAACAAATTCCCGAAAATCACTTTCCTGGAAACAAACACACCCTAAATCAATTTTGAATTGAAAATTCGTAACGAGTTTTATATTACGTATGAATTCTGCAAAATGATTCGTGGCTACGAATATAAGATCGAGAATGCTATTACCGTTTACATTACACACGTGAAATTTGTTTCGCTGAGTTAATTTCTTGATACGGCTTGCATTACTCGATTATGAATTTGATTCAATGTAGAATTTTATTTGTGTCTTCCGAAACTTTAAATTATGAATTTGTTGTTCACGTGGAAGGGTGTGACCATGGAAAAACCCCTAATCAATGTGTTGATGAATGTATGAATATATGGTGATTATTGATATTTTTTTGGGTTACAATTATTAGAATGAAGGCTGCGTCCTTCTTTTATTTTTCATGTATTTTTTATTTTTGGCGTAGTTTAGCATAGTCATTTATTAATGTAAATGCCACGAGAACTACGTTGAGGAGCCATGAAGCTGGTGAGCTCTTTGGGCCTGGTTTTCGAAGAGTTTGAGGAACCAAGAAGAAGCAAAGAACGGATTTCCAATATTAAAATATTAAAATGGTTAAATGTGGTCTCATTGGATTGAGACCCATTAAACCATAATTCCATGATCACCATGTAAGATAGATATTTATGCGATTGACATCTATTTATTTATTATGTTTTTATGAGCATGTTAAACCGGTTAATGTGCAAAGTGAGAGCTTTAATAATGACTCAAAATCTCCTCAAAATAATATTAAGTCGTAACGGGTTTTGGACTCGTGGCCTTCCATCGTCGTGGTTTGATCTTTTATTATATCGATTGATTAACTAGCTATGGATACATAAGGGTCAATTGTCATTCATAATAATGGATCAATCCATTAAACATATGATGTTGTAGGGTTGAAGCCAAACGATTTCCAATAACTGTTAGGTGAGGGGATCGTTTGCATTTTCAATACTTGCATGAGACGATGGGCTATACTTAACTATGATCATGAACTCAATAACTATTAAGTGAGAGTATCATGATCTAGAGGCTAAAGTTATGATTGGCACTCGCATATGATGCGTTGAACAAGTTGATTTACTCACTAAGCTTATAGAACACCAATAACTGTTAGGTGGGGTGGATTATGAGCTGGTGAGACTCCAATCCTCACTATTAATCTTTACCTGACAAAGATTGCCGTTTCCCATTTTAAGGAGTTTGGGTCCGAATATAAATTTAGTGGGAGGATCTATTCCATTTAAATGCCAAAATGAAATAGTTATTTTGAAAGACAACGACTAACAATTTATTTTCTGCACATATATTCATTACTTTGGAAAATGATGAACACAAATCCGCTCGCTTCGATACTAGACAAGAATTGTTTGACTGGACCCAATTTCACCGACTGGGTAAGGAATTTGAGAATTGTTCTTAATTTAGAAAAACTCGGGTATGTGCTTGATGAAATTATGCCAACTTCCTTTCTTGAGGGTGGGACCCAAGAGGAACGCATCACTTATGATAAGTGGCATGATGATGACTTAAAAGTTATGTCATATATGTTTGCTTCAATGAATAATGAATTTCAGAAAAGGAATGAAGCAATGGAAGATGCTAGGTCGATCATATTGCACATGAAGGAATTCGTTGATGAGAATGACCAAACCTTTAGATATGAGATATCTAAGGCATTGTACCGTACGGGGATGGCTGAGGGATCATCAGTTAATGATCATGTCCTGAAAATGATCTGGCACATAGAAGAATTGGTAAGGCTGAATCTTATCATGGATAGTGATTTAGCTATGGATTTGATTCTCTAATCTTTACCTGATTCCTTCTCTGGTTTTGTCCAAAACTTCCACATGCATTAGATGGAGAAAACTCTAGCTGGGTTACATAGTATGCTGGTAGTTTATGAGAAGGAAATTCACAACACAAGCCCTAATGTAGTGGCTATAGCTAATGCTTCTTCTTCAAAGGGTAAGAATGCTTTGAAGAAAAAGAAATGGAAGAGACATGTGAAAGCTGCTGTGTAACCAAAGCCTAAGATTGAAAAAGGGAAATGTCATTACTGTGGTGTTATGGGGCACTGGAGGAGGAATTGTAAGAAGTATCTCGCAAGCTTGAAGGTCAAATCAAAGAACAAACCTTCCGAAGGTATGATGTCTATGCTTATTGAAACTAATCATATGATTAGTGCTGAATCTAGCTTATGGATTCTGGATTCTGCTGCAACCTCATTTGTATGTCCTTGTAGAATCTGGAAATAAGCAGGGATGCTAGGGTGAAATGAGATTGTCCTAACATTTGCAAATGGGGCAAGAATTGCTGCATTAACTATAGAGACTTTCCGTTTATGTATGTCTTCTGGACATGTTTTGATTTTAAATAATTATTTGCATTATGAGAATGCTGTTTGGAACATCATCTCTACACCTCGTTTGGATAAAGATAATTATGAATTTTCTTTTACTGATGATGTATGTTTTATTTATTATCGTAGAACGTGTGTTGGTTATGGATTATTAACTAATAATCTTCTATACCATTACAATGTCCGGTAATGCGATTACCAATGTCAATAAGCAACATAGTTACGATGTAAATGTCATAACCAATAAATATTAACACAATTGGAGAAGATATGATTAATAAGTTGAGTAATGATTAATATTAATACAATTGGAGAAGATATGATTAATATTAATACAATTGGAGATAGTCCGAATCCAAAGTATGTTTGGCATCTCCGATTAGGTTATATTGGAGAACATATGATTAATAAGTTGAGTAATGATAGATATATAAATCCAATTGGTTTTGAACCATACTCGACTTGTAATGCATGTCTTCTAGGAAAAATGACTAAAGTGCCCTTTGTAGACATGGTGCGCAAGCTGCTGACGTATTGGGGTTGATACATACACATGTATGTGGACCAATTAATGAAACCGCTAGGGGTGGTTATTCTTACTTCATTACCTTTACCGACGATCATTCGCGGTATGGTTATTTGTACTTAATGAAGTACAAATCTGAATCCTTTGAAAAGTTCAAGGAATTCAGGTATGAAGTTGAGAAACAAACTAGAAAGAGTAATAAGGCTCTTCAAACTGATCGAGGAGGTGAGTACCTTGGTACTGAATTCTTCGATTTTCTTAAAGATAATGGTATTTTATCACAATGGACACCTCCTGCAACTCCAGAGCATAACAGTGTACCTGAAAGAAGAAATCGTATTTTATTAGATATGGTGCGATCTATGATGAGTTATATCGATTTGCTTGTATTCCTTTGGAGACATGCCCTTGAGACAACTGCATATTCATTGAACAGAGTGCCTTCCAAGTCTGTTTCAACTACGCCTTATGAGATATGGCATAGTAAGAAATCAAGTCTTATCATATCAAGATTTGGGGTTGTCTAGCTTTCGTCAAGAAGTTGAAAACAAAAAACATTGGAGGTTAGGTCTGAACAAGGTCGCTCCATTGGATATCCAAAAGAGACTTTTGGACATTATTTTTATTTTCACTCTGACCAAAGAGTTCGGTTAGTAGGCATGCTTCTTTTCTGGAGAATCAGTTCATCCAGGAAGGTGATGCTGGGCGAAAAATATTCTTACAAGAAAAAAGTAATGAAGTATCAAGTAACCAAGTTTAAACACCGATCTTTGATTTAGTGGTAGCCTCTGATACACAACCTCTTAGGAGGAGTGCTGGCCTTCTTACTCTTTTGGATTTGGGAAAAAATGAGCAGAAATCTTCTCTTGTTTACCAAAGTTATCTATTTATACTAAAGCGAAGGAGTGTAGGGTGAAGTTTCTTAGATGACAAATGACAATCCAATTCTATCACCTCTATAATGCTCGACCAAATGGCATCATGCATGCCACTTAAAATTTTTTTTTTTTGGGTAAGGAACTTAAAATTTTTTGATCTTGACAAATGTAGATAATCACTCATTTCATGGATTTGGCTCTAGGATTTTCGCCACATCTCATTGCCTTCATTGGTTACTTATCCTAGACAAGATCTTGAGAAGACATTATACCAATGATTGACCATTCCTCTTTGCTACTTCCCTAGGCACTCCGGCCACTCAAAATTCATGCACAAGGAATGAGCTTACCAAGAGTTCTTGCCTCGAGTGGTCGAATATGTCTTGTCCTCCAAGGATAAGGAAATTAGGTCCTACAATCATGGTCATTTTAATTTCCACAAGCTCTTGATCAATCGGCATTGATTGATTTCCTTTTTCCTCAAGTCAATTCCAATGGTGTTAATTTTCCTCATAATTTCGATCAAGAAATAATTCCAATGTACTTTTCTAACTTTCCTCATCAATTTCTCTTTATAATCTCTTGATCTTAGAACTATAATACTCGACCAATGTACCATGTTTCTTTAAATCCAAAATCATAATTTCTCTAATAAATTCCTAGCTCACTTTCACATATGTCGACTTGACATATTTCGTCCTCATTGTTAATCCAATATAATGAGGTCTCAAATTCTCTACTCTTAAAGTGAGCTTCCAAATCCATTTCGGACTTCTCCAATCATTAGAAGTCTACCCAATAGGGATGCCACAACGTCTTCCTCTCTTATGAAAAATTCGTTCTCGAAATTCAAAATTCCTTTTCCACAATTCCTTGCTCGTTGGAATTTTTTTTTTTTCAGTTAAACCTGGGGGCAACAAAAAGGGTTTTCACTATATCATGTTTATAATGTATGTATTTACAACTATACATCCACCAATCCTGGGGTCGAACTTGCGACCACCTCTTCGGACTCTGTCATTCCCCGGGGTGCCACTCGGTTATTATATCGACAACGATCATCAATGGTTCCAAAATTCCTTTATCGATTCTTCCATGCAGTTGATATCCAATTCTAAAATTTTCTAATTCCTTTATCATACCGTCTAGATGTATCTTAATAATGCATAATCCACTATTGCAATGAACCAGTCGATTGTCGTGTAATTTTGTACTTGTGCTTAAGAATTGAAGTATTCCTTGCAACGAAACACAACATGTCTAGTCAAAAGTCTTGTTATTGACCTTTAACTTCAAATAGGTATGGGTATCTCTGTCTCATTGACTCTTCAAGTTCCCAAGTAGCTTCCTCAAGGTTATGGTACTGCCATAAGACTTTTACCAAGGGAATAGTCCTATTCCTTAGGACATGTTCTTTTCGATCCAAAATTCTCACTGGTTTCTCCACATACTCCACTATCTCGTCCACCTTTATAGTCCCATAATCCAAAACATGGTCGGTGTTTGGATGATATTTCCTCAACATGGAGACATGAAACAGATCATGGATATTTGAGAATTTTGGCGACAAAACTATCCGATATGCCAAATCCCCAATCTTTTTCAATATTTCAAAGGGTCCAACATATTCGGGACTTAACTTCCCTTTCTTTCCAAACCATGATATTCCCCTTATGGTGACTTTCAGGAATACATAGTCGCCCACTGCAAACTTCAATGGTCTACGTCGTTTGTTTGTATAACTTTTCTGACGACTTTGGGCCGTTTTAAGCTTATCACGAACAACTTGTACTGTTTCAGTCCTAACTTGTACTAATTCTGGTCTCGTAATCTTTCGTTCTCCCACTTCATTCCAGCATATGGGTGTCCTACCCGTTCGTCCATATAATGCTTCAAATGGTGCCATATCAATGCTCTTTTGGTAACTATTATTATAAGCAAATTATGCTATATATAATTTCTCATCTTACCCTTAAAATCCCAAATACATGTGCGAAGCATGTCTTCCAAGATTTGTATCACTCTCTCAGTCTGACCATCCGTTTGAGGATGAAAGGTTGTGCTGAATTGTAATTTAGTTCCCATGGCCTCTTGTAAGCTTTTCCAAAATTTTGCTATGAATCTTCGATCTTAATCCGAAGTAATACTCACTGGTACTCCATGTAATCTCACTATACATTGTATGTACAACTCAGCCAACCTTTCTAGTGAGTAAGTTGTTCTAACAGCCAAGAAATGAGCTGACTTGGTTAAACGGTCAACAATTACCCAAATTGAGTCATAACCCTTTGAAGTCCTTGACAATCCTTGGATAATATCTATAGTTATGTGTTCCCACTTCTATTCAGGAATTTCTAAAGGTCTTAACATTCCTATGGGTTTCAGGTGCTCTGCCTTAACTTGCTGACAAGTTAAGCACCTTGCGACGTATTCAGCAATATCTCTCTTCATTCCACTCCACCAATAATGTGGTCGAAGGTTTTGATATATTCTAGTACTTTCAAGATGAATACTATAATTACTTTGATGAGCTTCACTCAGAATTTCTTTCCTCAATTTCTCACCTTCAGGAACACATAAGCGTCCTCGAAACTTTAGAATTCCTTCGTCGGATATTGCAAAATCTGGTCTTTTAGCTTCCATCGTTTCATCTCGAAGTTTTGAGATTTCCAAATCTTCCTATTTTAGTTCCTTGATCCTTTGTACTAATTCAGACACGATTCTAAATGTAGCTAGTATACCTATTAATTTGTCCATCTCAACTTTAAAGTTCGAATTAGATATTTCGCTCAATAATTCCCATTCTTTACTCATGATGCTGGCCACTCGTAATGCAGTTTTCTAACTTAGGGCGTCTGCTACCTTGCTAGCTTTACCAGGATGGTAAAGGATCTCATAGTCATAATCCTTGAGTAATTCCATCCACCTCCTTTGTCTCATATTCAATTCCTTTTACGTGAAGAGATATCTTAAACTCTTATGATCCATAAAAATTTGAAACTTCTCTCCATACAGGTAATGTCTCCACATCTTTAGGGTAAAAATCACAGCAACTAATTCTAAGTCATGCGTTGGGTAGTTTAACTCATAAGGTCGTAGTTGTTTGGAGGTATACACGACCACCTTCCCATGTTGCATTAAAACACAACCTAAGCCTTGTGTGATGCGTCGCTGTAAACTACAAATCCTCCAGGTTCTGATGGTATAGTTAACACAGGGGATGTCGTCAATCTTTTCTTGAGTTCTTAGAAAGCTTGCTCACATTTCTCTGTCCATTGGAATTTAACTCCTTTCCACGTCAATTGAGTTATTGGACCTGCAATTTTCAAAAATCCCTATACAAATCTCCTATAGTAACCCGCAATACCAAGAAAATTTCGTATCACGGTAACTATAGTGGCTCGTGGCCAATTCACGATAGCTTCAATCTTAGCAGGGTCAATAGAAATTCCTCTCCCAGTGACCATATGTCCAAGAAATATAACTCTATCCAACCATAATTCACACTTGCTAAACTTAGCATATAGCTTATGCTCTCTTAATGTCAACAATGCCATCCTTAGATGTTCTGCACGCTCCTTAGGTCCTTTGGAATAGACTAGAATGTCGTCTATGAATACTATCACAAACTGATCCAAATATGACTTGAACACCCTGTTCATTAAATCCATAAATGCCGCAGGCACATTCGTGAGTCCAAATGGCATAACTACAAATTCATAATGTCCATATCTAGTTCAAAATGTAGTTTAGGTATGTCCTATTCCTTAACTCCCAATTGATGATATCTAGATGTCAAATCAATCTTAGAGAAAGCTGAAGCTTCTTGTAATTGATCAAACAAATAATCTATTCTTGGCAAAGGATACTTATTTTTTATGGTCACTTGATTTAACTATCTACAATCAATGCAAAGACAAAGGGATCCATCCTTCTTATTAACAAACAAAATTGGGGCTCCCCAAGGCGAAGTACTTGGCCTAATAAATCTCTTATCCAATAATTTCAATAGTTTTGTGCCTTCAATTCCTTGAGTTCTGTTAATGCCATTCTATAAGGAGCTTTAGAAATAGGCTCAGTCCTTGGGGCCAATTCAATGGTAAATTCTACTTCCCTTTTTGGTGGTAGTCCTGGTAGTTCGTTGGGAAAGACGTCCAAAAATTCTTGAACTACCGTGATTTCATCTATCTGAGCTACTCTTTTTGTTAAATCCTTCACGCAGGCTAGGAAACCTTGACATCCACTATTTAATAATCTATGAGCTTCCATTGCAGAGAGAAGGGATTTGAGCTTACTTGTCCCATTTCCTAGAAATTCGAAACTACTCCTACCGGGAGGACTAAACTTGATTACTTTTTCAAAGCAATCCACATTTGCTCTTAAATCTTGCAACCAATCCATGCCAATGATTATATGAAAGTTAGAAAGACTCATTACTATCAAGTCAATTTCTCGACATTGGCCATCTATACCTATCTTGCACTTTTTACAAACCAGAGTAGTCATTACCCCGTCCTTCAATAGCATAGTTATACTAAGAGGTATTTCTAGTGACTCAGGCTTCAAACCACATAATTCAGCATATTTCGTGGATACGAAGGAATGCGACGCTCTAGTGTCAAATAACACATATGCATCCTTATCACATACAGGGACCGTACTTGTGATCGTAGTCCTGGAAGCTTCTGCCTCCTCTCGAGTCATAGCTTGAATCCTACCTTGTGCTTGGGGTCTTTGCTGAGTTCCAACGGGTTTAGTACCACTGCCCTGACCTTGCTGATTTTTCTACCCATTTTGTGGACGATCCTTCACTAAATGTCCAACTCGTCCACATCCATAGCATTCCCTTTCGGTATTGCATGGCATATTGCCATGAACTCGACCACATCGATTACAAGTCTCATTTCGATTTTGACCTTGTCCTGAAATTTGATTCATTTTAGCTCCATGGAAATTTTCATATCCGCGCCTCTTGTTATAACCATGAGGTTTACGAAACCACCTCGGTCTTTTGCTGTCTTGCCCTTGATTATCTTGTGACACCTGATGAGTTGTTCCAACTTTCTATTCTATCTCTTTCCTTTCTTTCACTAATACTTGTTCCACAAGTTGAGCCCCTTCATAAAGTTCAGGATAGTCTCATTTCCTCAAAGGTGCTAGTTGCTTTTGTGTCTCAATCTTAAGTCCATTCAGGAACCTTTTGCATCTTCCCCACTAGGTGTCAATTAAATGAAGAACAAACTTGGAAAGTTCTAAAAATTTTGCTTCATATTGCACCACCATCTTATCACCTTGAACCAGATTCATGAACTCTTGAATATTTTGATCTTTTGCATAGTCTGAGAAATCTATAATGCATTGGTATGGTTCTCCCAAACCACAAAATAATACCAGATGTAGAAAATTAATAATGTATTGGCACATGGCATTCGTAAATCAAACATCTCAGTAAGATAGAGATAAACCAAGGTCGCAGTCAGACATAACCAACCTCAAGGAATCAAGCTTCGTGCATATAGCATATAAATAAGCACACATAACTTTAAAAATTATCAAAATGACACCACAGTCATTCATCGTCTGGGTTGTCAGGTCGCGATGTACTTCTCTAGGGCACTCTGACCAATTGATATCACCGGGGCTCATAGCCAATCGATATCACAAGGGCTCATGGCCAATCGATATCACTAGGCTCATAGCCGAACGATATCACAACTTATCAATCACAACATAAACACCATACGATTGCATCAAGCAATTCATGCCATAGGCTCCACCAATCAATCAATTCATTTAGACAATTTATCCAGTAGTGTCTTAATGTTCAGGTAAAGGTTTATGGAACACTTACCTTCAATTGAGCTAGCAATTTCGACTCAAACAACCATCCTAAGTCGGCAAGCCCACGGCCGAACAAGGCACCCACGACGTGTCCAAGAAAAATAATATCGAAACTCAATCATTTCTCAATTCCAACGCGCCAATACTTTGATAACTCATCAATTAACATCCTACAGTGCCTGAACGACCATTTAATAGCAAGGCGACACCTTCTCTAAGCCTCAAAGTGCTCAGTTCATTCGGTCACTACATAGGGTCAATGTGCAGCCCTAACACAAACCAATAATTCAATCATTAAAACCTTCTTAACTCCCATTCTGTGACACGAAAACTTCACCAATTCATCATGCAACATTCTAAGATACTTTATCAAGAATTTTGAAATAAGGTGATGCTCCCAACAACCTCCAAATGGTTCGGTTTGCTTGGTTAGGGCTAGGACATAACTGGTTCTAGAAAAATCATACCAAACAATCGTTAATCCACCTATAAACTCTAATTTATCACAAAACCTACTTGTCAACATATCAAATTACAACCCTAGGTGCCTTACCGAAAGTTTCAAGGCATGGCGACGCTCCAAAATTCTTCAAATTACTCTATTTCATAGCCAGTGTACTTGGGGTAGCATTTGTCCATGAAAAATCAAGAGGTTTCATCAATTAAAACCCATCTCAACTTTATAAATTATCAATCTCAGCTTTTCAAACTCTTATAATTTGAGTTGAGAGTGACTCATCGAAAATTTAGAGCCATTTGAAGTCTTGAAGCCTCAAAAAACGGACCCTCTCCAAAATCAGATCAGAATCTGACCTCGTCTGACCTTTGCCCACTCAAATAGACCTACTGGAGAAACGGCTAGGCCAAATGGAGATTATAATATGTTCCTGGAAAGACAAGATGACAAGCTTTCAGTTAGTGGTTGTTTTTATCTCAATACAACATCGGACGAAAGAGTTATGAGTAAAATAGTGGAGCGGTTTTAGTCTGGCCGCGAGAGAGCTTCTCGGCCGAAAGAGGAAAGGAAGAAGAAGAAGAAAAATGAAGAGGAAAAGAGAGAGAGGGGGTCACGGCTGATGGGGAGGCATAATGGAGTCTTCTACAAATAATTGAGGTGTTATGTGACCAGATTGATTTTGTGGGCAATTAATGCTTGAGCCCTCTATGGTTGACACTTGGCAAAGCTCAATTATTAACTCCATTGGCTTTGACTTCCGTTGACCTTATCCCTATAAAATTTCAGCAACCACATTGGAGGGTCTAAATGACCATTTTGTCTTTCTATTCTTCTCATGACAAGGGCAAATGGTCGAGGGGTAAAATGGTAATTTACACTTTTCATCCAAAACTTCATTGTAATTTTAAATTACCATTGGCGAGACGACGTTGACATATTTTCTAATGTTGGAATTCTCTATTTCCATTTGCCAATTTCGAGCTTCCATTTCATGATCAATCTTCCGTCGATCGTATCTTCAGTTTCTCTCGAACTAACTGACGGCTTTTGCAGACGTTACGCGTATCAATTCTGTGATTCTCATCACACTTAGGAGGACTCAAGCTACGACAACTTTGGTTGTCATGTAATTGCAAGGGTTCATCACTAGTTTCGATGGTCTCGATCGTCATAGTTCGATTTAGGAAAATTTTGCAAATTTTACATTAGTTAAGCGGCATCACCCGCACTCCAATCGTATAACGCTAGCAATGGATCCCTTAATTGTGATTTGATTGGCCTTTATTGGTTCTAAATGTTCCCTCGACAATTCTTACGGTCAAAGAGCCATTTCCTTTTTCGAGTTTCCTAGGTCCACGTACCTTGTCATACTTTAACTTTTCCCTTTTGGTCAGTTTACTCTGGATTGATCATATCCGAGCGAGTCAAAACTGAAATACATCAATAGGTGTATTCTCATTCAATAGCTGCAAAGTGGCAGGAAATTTAAAATGTCACAACTCTTCCCCCTTAAAGAAATTTCGTCCTCAAAATTTATCGTCTTCCAGCTATCTAATCTCATGGGGTACTAATGCCTCATCACATCCTCATTCTCCAAAGTAGTTCCTCCCATTACTTGACGTTCCCATTTGTCTTCTCTAACAAAAATCATCTTCATCCAGGACTTGCCTCCCTTCGTCCTCAGCTTATTTGTGCTTTGCTTTATCCTCTTTTGACATTATAACATTAGCCAATGGTACACTTTCGAGTATCCAAACTTTCTTTTCGATTCGTCTATTGATCCGCAGAAATATGTACGTCATACTGTAATCCCGCTTTTCAAATTCCTTATCGGAAGGCTTTTTTCAAAATGCCGCAGTAGATTCAAGATCGTTTTCTATCACGATCATTACCCAACCGTCATGAAATCGCACTGCTTGAGCGCCTCTATCAATTGACATAATCATCCTATTCAAACGTCATGTTGTACCATCAAGAACGCACAAGTTCCATTAGCTTAACCTTGACTGTCCAAATTAAACCACAGCCTTCTCGACTTCTCAGGCAACCTCATGATTAAGTCTTTAATAATTCTTCCTTGATTACATTTGAGATCTTCCAATGACCAATTAATCCACCGACTTGCAACAGTTATGTTTTCCTTCGCTAGTACGTTTCCTTGTCTATGAAATTCCATGTTTTCCATTCTCAATTTCAATGTTGCTCCTCCAGATACCCAAAAGTGTGGGTTTTCTCCAAATTACTCTTATTTGTAGTCCTTACACAACTTCATTCAGGTTGCTTCTCATTCAATTCCTCTCGGGAAATCCATACTTCTGGTTCTTATGGTTTGTATAAACTCAAAATCTTTCTTCACGCAAGTCGTGTTTTTTCCAACTTCTTTGCAAGGACATTCGCAAGCCTACTCTAATCCTACATTAGGCGTCCCCACATATATGATCTTACTATCACGACGTACATGCAAATGTCATTTCAAATTGACTTGTTACGCCTCAAATTTTCTTTCGACGACACGTCGTTATAATTCTCATGATCTTTCCAATTTCCAACGGAAACACCAATATTGGTGCGGTTATTGAATAAGCTTAAGTCCTTGAAACTCCTTTCATACTCATTCATCCACTTACAATGCGTTTCGTCCTCAGTCAACCTCACCATCGAAATAACTATTGCGGGGAACCTTCCCACGCATCGTCTACAATAACCATAAAACATAGAAAATCCCAAGCCACAGTAACTCACATTGGTCTTAATCGATCCACCCTAGTTTTCTACCGTTGAGGGATCCACAAGGATTCCATTTTTCAAGAGTGACGCGACCAAGAAATTCACCTTATTAGCCCTAAGCTTGGGTTCTTCACACTTAATATATGTCGAGCATTTTCTTAGGGTCTATGAGACAATTCTCAAGGCTTTCATACCCTTACGACTCCTTAAATGAATCCCATCATCGTCTCTCAAGACGATAACAACCAATCCAATTATTCCTTGAGTACTCAATTCGACTATTATCCGCTTCTTTACTACCAAGTGTTGAATCGTTTAAACTGTTCTTCATACTTTCCACTGGAGAGCTCAAATCTTGGCCTTCTACTCTTCTGATTCTCCACTTGGACCATGAAACATTTTGTTTATTTTTGTCACTCTTTCCTCAGGAAGCATTAGTGCCTTAGCCTTTAGGTTCCACAACAAGTTAATGCGATCATACCTAAATTTATTCATTTAACCAGACATCGACATTATCCTGGAATTCAACGTTGTCTATCAGACAATTCTTCGTCCTTAACTTCTAGAAATTATTCAAGTTCTGCGTCTTCTTTCTCAGTTTTGACACCTAATCTTAATATCGAGATAATTAGGATTTCCTCTTTCTTCCACACTAGGGTCTCTTACCATATAAAGGGAAATTACACACTTCAGTGGCATTCTCTTACTTCAAATCCACCTTGTCCTTTATATTCCACAGGACTAATCTTGGAGTACATGTTAACAGCGGTGTTTGTTCTCCATAATTCATATGTCATCATACTTGACATTCTCCTCCCAATAACTCAATTACATCAAGTGACAAGATTTCTTGGTCTCTACTAATTCACGTATTGAATACTCAATTAGACTATCTCAAGTCACTCTGCAATTACACCCTAAGTACTCCTTTCGCTTACTCAACCATTCATTAGAATTATGAACAGCTAGGACTATCAAGTGCATTCACTTTCCCTTCCCTCAACGATCATCTCATGGTCCAATCGCCCTTTAAGAATGACACCCTACTCGTTAGGGGTGATAACTCGCAATGTCATTTCTTGAGATTTCAATTCAACTTCAATCAATCTCATTTCAATCACAAAGTCTAACAATTGACATAACTCTTTTCTTAGTTTTCCCACAACGGAATCAATATAATGTCAATCCCCCATTACGAGCCTTACGCCAAGGTAATAGCCATTTCTCGTAGGCACGTTCCATATTCCATAATGAACATCTCTTTGCTCATAATAAGGAGTTATCTTATTCATAAGTCTTTTGATCATTCTCTTCTTTTACTAAGTCCCATTGCCATTATTTAAAATCAGGAATAATAACTATTCATAAGGCTTTCAAATTTCCAATCCACTCTAGGACTTCACGTCTCATTCAAAGGGTCCTTGACCACCTTCAGTACACTTAAACAACTTGGAGGACTCCGCCTCACATTGGTCGATCATATTTAGATCCTCACTAGACTTTTAGGATCTAAACAGCCTTTGCTCTCGAGCAATCCCAGGAGGATATTTTCCATCAAATGACTCAACGAGTGAATCCAAACAGATACTATGCCTTCAAGAAAAACTCTTCTTTTGGTGACATTTCACTAATCATCAACAGCCTCTTAAGGCTAAAAACTGCAAGGGTCACTTTTTTTCTTCAGTGTGCCCAAAACTTCTAAAATTTTCTCACAAAATTATCAATTTATAAGAAGGCAATTTTAAACTCATTTTCTCTGTCGAACCTTATTCGACTTCAACCTCGTGATCCATCTCCCAAGCTATTCGAACTCTTGTGGTTCTTTGCCACGTTCCCACTTTGAAAAAGAGTAATCTCAAAGTCACATTTCTTGTGACTTTCAGCACTTTAACTCATCGGTACTAATATCTATTACCACAGATACTTAGGCAACAATGGCAGCTCCTCCTCGAGCTTGCCTACCTATCAATTTTTTCTCATTTAGTTTAGAGTTCTCACGACTTATTAGCTCTTGGGTCTCACATGATTAACAAAATCGAGCCATACGCTCTTCTCGTACTCATTTTTCAATTGTTCTCTTTACTCAATTCTCATGATCCTTCTCAGTTCTCGGTTCTTCCATACCATGTATACTCAAGCCCAATGCTTTTCTACGACCATACTTTGGTCGTTCAACGTCATTAGGTTCTCATGTCACTTGAACCACTATGATTCCCTTCAGAAATCAAAGACTTAAGTCATCTACTCAAGTCTAGCAGTCTCAGGCTGCTCATCTCATTATATTTCTCCATCAACCAACCAGTGGTTCCCAAACAACTCTCAACTAATTGCTCATTATTCAATGATTTTAAATCACCCTTAAGCAGCAACCATACAAAAGCCATCCTTAACGAGGCAATTTCTCAATTAACAACCATTACTAGGCAAGCCTAAACTAGGTAACTATCAAATAAGCACTCAAGGCAGCAATTCATTAAGTCAATCGCTCATGCTTTAAGTCTAGAGGCATCCGTCACTCTAGCATCAATATGGCAAGCTATCTCAATCTCAATAAACATCAATCAACGGGGTATAAACTCCCTACACGTTGGCTAATCTCTCTGTTAGACCTTGGCCACAATAATCATATGATGCCATCTATAAACACACCTAACAAGTCAATCACAAACATCGATTTTCCTTTCTCGCAACATCCACTACCAACCACGAAACTTTTAACCATGATAATCACAGGCATCATTACAAATGCCATGCCACTTTCGATCATTCTCTTGAGAATTGCTCTTGTGCCATATAACTCTTAAGCACAATTAGACTCAACCTGATACCTAGACTCTCTCTTTCAATTTATGACTTGGGTCATTGCTGCCTCCCTGCTATCTTAGAAGCCTATCAGGAGCCACTTCTTGTCCGGACCTCTCTGTCCTGGCGATCACTCCCCGCTCTCATTAGACCTGATTATTTTAGGTTGTCCCAAATCATATGTCACGCCTCGCGCCTGAGGCACAAGAATGCGACTCCCTGCAAGCAAACCAAAATATCTCTCGTGGTCCCAAGATCCATAAATAAGTCGAGAGACGTATAATATACAAAGTACGCGGAAGCGATGACAATAAAACTCCTCTGTACAAATAGTATAATGGGACCTGGATAGCACAAATACTGTCATACATAATATCCATAAGTTCGTACAGACGCATGGCCACCAAATCCTCTAAAACAAGGGGGCGACGGGGTAAGTACACAAAAGGATCCATCAATAACATCCAACGATAAACAGGATTAGAATCGCCGTCAAAAGATCAAACTGGCAAGCTGGGAGCTCCTAAGATGAGCTGCTGGAGTCCCCGGTCTCCTCCACGTCTTCCGTGGGCTCGTACTCCGAAAAGGTCTCAGAGCGAACCTTTATGGTATCCTCCATGGTCTTCTCAGCAGACGGCTCCACGAGATCCTCTTTAGTCGCCTCGACCGCTATGACCTCTTCCTCCGTGTCCCCCAAGGTTGGGGTCCTCTCCGGTCCATTTCTTGAACCGGCAACTGATCCCTCAGCCTGGTCTAAATCCTGGGCGGGGTGACACCAACTAGGGATCACTCCCTAGGGCACCTCATTAGGCTTCAGTGGCCCAGTGGACACATCTCCGACCTTTCGAAACCAGGCCTCATATCTGTGAGGCTTCCAACTAGTACTACCCTCGTCTACCTAAACCACAGTATACTTCCTTACATAAATAGTTCCTTGCCCATCAGGGAACTCATCAAAACAAACGATCATCTCCTTGGGGTCGCCAAAACGGATAGGCCACATCTTCAAGACCTAGAATATGTAAAAAGGGGGTCCCCAACGGGGTGAGATTCACATCTCAGTAAGGTGGGTCCTAGCCCTAGGTTAGGCCGACTGTCCACTCAGGCAATCATCAATATCAACAATTCAAACTCATGGACATATAAGGTAGTGCAAATATAGATAACATCACACAGATGGCAGGCATGCAGTTATGACATCATAACACATTTAGATGATCATGCACAACTCGTCCTGCTACATCACCATATCCACCTTTTCGTGCATGCCTCATTCTCTTGCCCGCGTTTAGAACGCATCAGGCTCGATCTGCGTAAATGCATCAGATCGTCATTGACAACCCACGTAAACGCATCAGGTTTCAATGTTACTCCTGGCCAGTGTTAACACATCACAACTTCGTCTCGCGTTTCAACGCATTAGGACTATGGCTTTCTCAACCCCGCGTCTGATACGTATCAGGATGCCATTCATTCCAACCCCGCGCCTCAGCGCCTCCGGGCATTCCTCACACCACTCCGCGTCTCATACGCATCAAGGTTTCGCCTCACCTCCGCCATGCCACAATCACAATCATGCACACAAGGCCAAGTGTAACTCATGCATAAACAATGCATCCATGGCATGCAAGATGATTCAAATGCACATTCAAATGTGACAAAATTACTCAAGGCACAAGCATGATCAAACATTTGAGTCATCTATACTCTCTTAGCGCATACAAAGATCAATCACATTAAGTCTTTTAAGAATCAATTTCAATTTCACTTGACTCGCCCAATTGAGTCCAATCTTACTATCATAGTTTTAGGATTCCCTTATCTCAAGCTTGATGCCACAAAAATCCCCTCCTTAAGCCCTCACAATTCGGTCTCAATGGTCCAAGGACAAACCCACCGCGCAACCTATGTAATTCCAACCAATTGTCAATTTCTCTTGTCCAATTCACCCATCCATGAACCACCAATCTTACTAACACATGCCTCAACATCTTAACATGTCTCAATGATGAATTTGAGACTCAAAACCAACAACCAACAGCCTCCACAGAACCGAATCGGGTTATGTTTGGTTTTGTGTAAACCGAGCATATCCAGCCCTTAACCTACTCCAAATTCACCATTTATTTACCTACTTCTAACATGTATATCTAAGGGTCTAAGAGGCTCACCGAAGATTTAGGATCGTGTCGTCACCAAAATTCCTTTGAAAGTCGCCAGTTCCTTCAAGACTGCAAACCGACAGATCCTGTCCAACAATCACAAGACCCATTTAGGGTCAAAACTTCATCAAATAAACCTCATACCACAGACCACTATATGAGTCCCCCAGATGTCCATGAAATTTGGTCACAAGACTCCAACGTTTCGAGGTCCTAAGAGGTCAGAAACGCTGCTTACCTCAAATTGTGTCGGTTTCTGTCAGCTTCGGAGAGAATGGCTGGCCGAAGCTCTTCAGTGGGTCAATCGACGCGCTTCCACTTCGAGAATGCCGGCAAAAGGGTGGGCTAGGTGTGGATGGTTGGCTCGCTAGCCAAAGGTCGCAGGAAGTAGTCGTTGGTGACGGCGAACGACAGCACAGAAACTTGACGAGCGATCGACAGAGAAGAGAGGAAGAAGAAGATGGAGTCTCGGTGGAAATGGAGGGAAAGTGGTCGGCCAAGGAGAGAGAGAGAGAGCTATATTAAACCTCAAAGTCAAAAGGTTGAATGGTAGTTGTGTAAAGGTGGACATGACCACTCTTTAGCTAATCTAGTGACACTTGTCCATGTGTCAATCATGGTGATCCAATGGCCATAATCTCTTCAAATTTCATTGGCTCTTGGGGGTGTATAGAAGACCAAAATGCCCTCCTTCAATTACATAAGCAAGGCTAAAACTTTGAGGGGCAAAATGGTAATTTCACCCCTGACGTCCGAAACGTCATTTTTCTCAATCCAATAATCTTCGACATGGCGACGACCAATCTAAACATGAAGTTGGAATTCTTAATTCTCCATTTTCAATTTTCAAGACTCGTTTCAAATTGTTTTCTCTATCAGACGTGGTTCCAGGCTATCCCGAACTGATGGGCGGCTTTTGCAGACGTTACGCGTATCGACCCTGTGATTCACATCACATTTAGGGCTCATCAATTCATGGCGACTTTGGTTGTCATGTAATTGCGAGGGTCCATCACTAGTTCCGATGGTCTCGATTGTCATTGTCCGATTCAGGAAAATTTTTCAAATTATACATTGATTGAGCGACATCACCCGCGCTCCAATCGTATAACGCTAGCAATGCATTCCTTAAACGTCCTTATATCCACCTTTTATGGTTCTAAATGTCCTCTCGACAATCTTTATGGTCAAAACGCCATTTCCTATTCGAATTCCCTAGGTCCACTTACCTTGTCTCGCGTTAGACTTTCCCTTTTGGTCAGCCTACTCAAATTGATCAGATTCGAGCGAGATGTGATTGAAACACATCTCTAGATATACTTCTCATTAATGAGTCTGAAAATGATTGGGAAATCAGTATGTCACAACTCTTTCCCCCTTACAAAAATTTCGTCCCCGAAATTTACATCAAACTTAATTACTCAAATAGATGGGGGTGTTGTCGCCTCATCGTCTCTTCGTTTTCCCACGTGGCGCCTTCGGTTCCATGGTGCTCTCCCACACAACTTTGACTAGTGGAATCGTCTTATTCCTTAGAGTTTGTTCCTTTCGCTCTTCAATCCTGATTGGCTTCTCCACGTAGGATACCTGGTCGTCTACTTCTATGGCTTCGTAGTCCAGCACATGTGTCAGGTCTGGTTCATATTTCCGCAGCATCGACACGTGTAAGGCATTATGCACCTGGGATAGGTTAGGCGGCAAGGCAAGCCTGTAGGCTAAGGTTCCAATTCGCTCCAATATCTCAAATGGATCTACGTATCTTGGGCTCAGTTTTCCCTTCTTCCCAAATCGCATAATCCTCTCATCGATGACACTTTAAGGAAAACATGATCGCACACTTGGAATTCCAAAGGCTTACGCCGCTTGTCCACATAGCTCTTCTGACGACTCTGTGCCGTCCTTAGTCCATCTCGAATTAATTTCACTGCTTCCACCGATTGCTCTACCAACTTTGGGCCTGTGATACTTCTTTCTCCAACCTCATCCGAGCAAATTGGGGTTCTGCAGGCCCTTCCATAGAGTGCTTCGAATGGTGCCATCTGGATGCTTTGTTGGTAGCTATTATTATAAGCAAACTCTACCAAATGTAGTTGATCTTCCCATCCACCTTTAAAATCTATGACGCACGCCCGCAACATGTCCTCAAGCGTCTAGATTGTCCTTTCCGACTATCCATCCATTTGTGGATGGTAAGCCGTACTAAACTGCAGTTGGGTTCCCATGGTTTCTTGAAGGCTTTTCCAAAAGTTCGCCGTGAACTTGGGATCTCTATCCGATGTAATCGTTACAGGCATTCCATATAACCTCACTATCTGCCTCATATACAACTCGGCGTATCTATCCATTATAAAATCCTTTCCCACCGGGGTGAAGTGTGCGGACTTAGTCAGTCTATCCATGACTACCAATACAGAGTCGTGACCTCGCTGGCTCCTGGGGAGTCCCATCACAAAATCCATAGTTATATGCTCCACTTCCATTTAGGAATCTCCAGGGGCTGTAATAGTCTTCTAGGCTTACAGTACTGCGCTTTCACTTGCTGGCATGTCAAGCACTTTGCCACATATTTCGCTACATCCACCTTCATCTCGTTCCATCAGTAGTGTTGACGCAGGTTCTGGTACATCTTCGTACTCCCCGGGTGGATACTATAGTTGCTCTTGTAAGCCTCTAACAAAATTCTTTCCTTGAGTCCTTCATCCTTTGGTACGCACAGTCGTCCTCGGAACTTCAAAATTCCATCCTCTGACACTTGAAACTTTGGTTTTCTCTTCATCGCGTCCATCTTTAGGATTTTCTATATCTCTGGGTCCGTAGACTGCAAGGTCTTTATTCCTTCATGGATCTCAGGTTCTACCCTTAATGTCGCTATTAGACTGGACAACTGGTAGACTTCTAGTCTGAACTCCGAATCTCTCAAATCCTCGATCATCAACCAACCTTTTACTAACAGACTCGCGATGCTTGACTTTCCGCTAAGTGCATCTGCGACTCTGTTTACCTTCCTAGGGTGATATAGTATATCACAATCATAATCCTTGAGCAGCTCCATCCACCGACTCTGCCTCATATTCAGCTCTTTCTAGAAAAATAGATACTTTAAGCACTGGTTGTGACATTCTGATTTCCCAGTCATTTTTAGACTCATTAATGAGAAGTATATCTAGCGATGTGTCTCAGTCATATCTCGCTCAAATCTGATCAATTTGAGTTGACTGACTAAAAGGAAAAGGCTAACGCGAGACAAGGTAAGTGGACTTAGGGAACTCGAATAGGAAATGACGCTTTGACCATAAGGATTGTCGAGGGGACATTTAGAATCATAAAAGGCTAATCTAAGAGCGATTAAGGAATGCATTGCTAGCGTTATACGATTAGAGCGCGGGTGATGCCGCTTAACCAATGTATAATTTGTAAAATTTTCCTAAATCAGACAATGACGATCGAGGCCATAGGAACTAGTGATAGACCCTCATAATTACATGACAACCAAAGTCGCCACAAATTGACGAGCCCTAAATGTGAACGAATCATAGGGTCGATACGCGTAAAGTCTGCAAAAGCCGCTCGTCGGTTCGGGATAGGCTGGAACCACGTTCGATAGAGAAAACAATCAGAAACGAGTCTTGAAAATTGAAAATGAAAAATCAAGAATTCCAACGTCATGTTTGGATTGGCCGTCGCCTTATCAAAGAAAATTGGAACGTGAAAAAAATGACGTTTCGGACGTCAGGGGTAAAATTACCATTTTGCCCTTCAAAGCTTTAGCCTTTCTATCACGCCCCGCGCCCCGAGCAAGAGCACGCGACCCCCTGCAAGCAAACTATATAATCTCTCGCGGTTCCAAGATCCACAATCTAAGCCGAGAGATATAACAAATATATCAAGCATGCGGAAGCGGTAAATAAGCAACTCTTCCGTATAAATTAAGTGGGACCTAGATAGCATAAAAACTATCGTACATAATAACCGAATGTGCATACAAGTACAGGGCTACTAAAATCCGATAAGCAAGGGGCAACGGGGTGAGCATACAAAATGGACCATCATCAAAATCCAAAATAACCATGGTCGGGGTCACCACAAAAGATCAAGTTACGACTTGAATCTCCTAGGAAGAGCTGTTGGAGTCATCGGTATCCTCGGCATCCTCCGTCGGCTCATACTCTGAGAACGTCTCGGAGCGAACTTTAATGGTGTCCTCCATGGTCTCCTCATGTGATAGCTCAACGAGATCCTCCTTGGTCGCCTCCAGCACAATAACCTCATCCTCGGTAAACTCCAGAGTCGGGGTCCTCTCCGGTCCATTCCTAGAACCGACTAACGATCCCTCTGCTTGATCCTGGTCCCTACCGGGGTGGCACCAATCAGGAATCACTCCCTAGGGCACCTCATGGGGCTTCAACAGCCCAGTCGACTTGTCCCCGACCTTCCTAAACTACGCCTCGTACCTATGAGGCATCTAGTCCGTACTAGCCTCGTTAACCCACACCACCGTACACTTTCTCAAGTATATGGTCCCTTGACCGTCAGGGAACTCATCAAAATACACGGTCATCTCCTTAGGATCCCCAAAGCGAATAGGCTACATAGTCAAGGCCTGGGATCTGTAAAAATAAAGGTCCCCAAAGGGGTGAGATACACATCTTAGTAAAAGATTCCTAACCCTAGGTCAGGCCGACCGTCCACTAAGGCAGTCATCTACCCTAAAATTTCAACTCATAAACACACAGGTACATACAAATAAAGATGATAACACACAGATGATAGGCATGCAGCTATGACATCATATCACACTCAGATGACCATGCACGCCTTGTCCTGCCACTGCACCACAACCATCTCTTTCTGCCTGCCTCATACTCATGCTCGCGGTTTGATCGCATCAGGCTAATCTCATGCTCGCGATTAGATCGCATCAGGCTTTTCTCCACCCCGTGTCTCATACACCTCAAGGTCTTACCTCGTCTCCGCTATGCCACAACCACAATTCATGCACACAAGGTCAAGCACATCTCGTGCATAACATCTCATGCATAAATAAGACATCCATGGCATGCGAAACGAGTCAAATACACATACAAATATGACCAATTACTCAAGAGATGTGCATATGCAATTATTTGAATCATTTATACTCTCCTGGCATTCGCAAGGACCAATCACACTAAATTTCTCAAGAAATCATCTCAATCTCATCCGACTCGCCCAATCGAGTCCAATCTTCTTATCCTAAGTTTAGGATTCCCTTACCTTGAATTTGATATCACAAATTTTCTCTTCTTGAGCCCCACAATTTTCGGCTTCAAGGGTCCAAGGGCGAACTTGCTGCGCAACCTAGGAATTTCAACCAATTCATCAATTTCTTTGTCCAATACCTCAATCCATGAACCACAAACCTCCATAACATAATCCTCTTCATCTTAGCATTTCTAAATCACTAATTTGAGACTCAAAATCATCAGCCCTTAGCCCCAACAGATTTGGTCTTGCACAAAACTGAATCGGTCTTTTTCGGTTCTGTGCAAACTGTGACATTCTGACTTCCAGTCGATTTCAGGCTCAGTAATGAGAAGTGTGTATCTGGAGATGTATTTTAGTCGTATTTCGCTCGAACCTGATCAATTTTAGTAGTCTGACTAAAAAGGAAAGGTTAACGCGAGATGAGGTACATGGACCTAGGGAACTCGGATAGGAAATGACGCCTTGACTATAAGGATTGTCGATGGGATATTTAGAGCCACAAAAAGACCGATCCAAGAACGATTAAGGGATACCTTGCGAGTGACATACGATTGGAGCGCGGGTGGTATCGATTAACCAACGTATGATTTATAAAATTTTCCTAAATCGGACGGTGAAGATCGAGACCTTAGGAGCTAGTGATAAACCCTCGCAATTACAAGACAACCAAAGCCGCCATGAATTGATGAGCCCTAAACGTGATGAGAATCACGGGGTCGATACGCGTATAGTCTGCAAAAGCCGCCCGTCGGTTCGGGATAGGTTGGAACCACGTTTGATAAAGAAAGCTATCAGAAATGAACCTTGACAGATTGAAAATAAAAATTCAAGAATTCCGACATTATTTGGAAAGGTCTTCGCCCTATCGGAGATTTCCAGAACGAGAAAAACGACGTTCTGAACGTCGGGAGTAAAATGACCGTTTTGCCCCTCAAGCTTAGAACTTTGTCTTTACAATTGAAGGAAGGGAAAAATGGACATTCTCCCCCCCCCCCCGAGCTACCAAAAATACAAGGGCAAGAGATGGCCATTGGATCCTCTTTATAAGAACAATGAACAAGTGTCACAAATCCAAGGGTAGAGATCACTTCATCAATAAATGCCACCTACCAATCAACTCATTTGACCAAATTTTTTGGTGATAACCAGCTCTCTCTTTGCTCTCCCTCCCAATCTTCATTCGGTCGAAATTTCCCCAACAGCAACCGAGCCATCCTCTTCTTCTTCTTCTCCAGATTCTGCCTCACCCGACTGCCGCCAACCTCGCCATTCGATCCGTATGACCGGTACCTCCAGCTACCAGCTGCCGCCGGTCAACCACCACAGCATAGATCCACCTCTTGCCGATGTCCTCCAACTTGAATCAGGTCATTTGGAGTTCCGTGGAATTCGGGCCAAACATTCTCCCACAGGCCAACAGAACTGGAACCAACCTGAGGTAGGTCTGTTTCTCAATCCATTTAAAGGTCGAATTCTAGGAGATTTGAGCTCAAATTTGGTGGAGATCAAGTAAACACATAGATTATTCTGTGGAAAAAATTTGAGCTTGATTGGATAAGGTTTTGACCATGAACCATCCTCGTATATCTTGCCCAGAAACTGTCGATATTCTGGACCTTGGATGACCGGCGACCTTCGGCGACTTTCCGGTAACTTCTCGACTTAAAACTCACGGTGAGCCATGTAAATCCTTAGATAGGCATTATAAGAAGTAAGATGGTGCAAAATTGAGGGATTTGAGGTAGATTAGAACCGATTGGACCCGACATGAATAGAATCGAATGGAACTGGTTCAATGCCGGGCTAAACCGATTCTATGGGTGGTTGAATGTGTGGGATTTGTGTTGCAATTTGGTGTGTATGATTTGAAGAGATGATGAGGAATATGTTATGGGTGATTTGGATGGATGAATTGAGGAATTTGGCTTGGAATTTGACGAATCGATTGATTATCCTATGTTGCGCGACGAATCGGCTTTGGACTTGAGTTGGCCGAATCCTAAGAAGCTCAAGGAGGAGTGAATTGTGTCGCCAAGCAAAGGTAAGGCAAATCCTAACCTTAGGATAGGAAGATTGAACTCGATTGGGTGAGTCGAGGCTTGATTGGTTTGATTCTTGAGAGATTTTCAATAGGGATGACCTATATTATGTTCTAAGGTGTTATAGGATAAATGTATGCGACGTTGTCTATGCTTGAGTGATTGCCATGTTTGTATGCCATTTGATTTACCTACATGCCACAGAATCTATGAAATGTGTTTGAATTGGCACTCGCCACTAAGTGTGCCATTGAATTGAAAGTCAAGCATAGGTCCTGATTGTGGCATGAGCATAGCATGACAAGGCCATTAGGCGTGTGAGACGCGGGGCGGAAGGTTGAGACCCTGATGCGACGAGGTCGCTGGGTAAAATATGATTAGATGGCACCCTGATGCGACGAAGTCGCGGGGTTGAGATAGCTACAACCCTGATGCGATCTAATCGCGTGATAGGGTATGAGCTCATAAACCTTGCCTGGAATTGAATCGGGACCTGATGCTTTCACGCAGGTCACCGATGACGGTCTGATGCGTTTACGCTGGCCGAGCCTGATGCGATTTAATCGCGGGCTAGAGAATGAGACAGGCAAAAGTTGATGGATGTGGCGAAAAGGCAAGCCGAGTATACATTTGCACATGAGTGTGCAAGATCATAAATGCATGCCTGTCTTCTGTATGTTGTTATGCCTGCGCGTGTTCTTAAGTTGGATCTGAAGAGTGACACGACTGCCTAAGTGAATGGTCGGCCTAACCTAGGGTTAAGACCCACCTTACTGAGATTTATGTCTCACCCCAATGGGGGCTTACATTTTACAAGTTCTAGGCGATGGTGGCACAAGCTTGCCAAGGATTGGCGTCTGAAGAGATAGTTGATCAATTGCATTATAATGAAATTGTCAATTGTGGATATTGAGGTTGTACTTTGGATATTGAATTGGGGAATGATCTTTTAGTGATTAGTTAAGGTGATTTTGATGTACCCTTGTGTCCTAAGTCATCATATGTTGTTGTATTTATATAATTAGAAGAAGGCATCGCTTCTGCATGCATTCGATTAGAGGAGTTGTATGTTATTGGACATTAGATCCTAAAGCGTTGATGAATGAATAGCATGGACAGGGATGTTTGCGTGGCCTCCGAGTCGGGGCGTGACATCACCTTTCGATTTGGTATCAGAGCAAGGTCAGCTCGATCCAATGTGGTTGAGATTTGGACTGATAAGGAGCGATGACTTGAGGATAGTTTGATATTGAGGCCTATAGGACTAGGCATGGATTGTTGAGTCTAGAGGATGGTAGGCTTGAACTTGTGTATACTTTAATGGTCCTGGAGTTGACTTGGATGGATGATCTTGAGTTTGATGGTGATTAAAGTTCAAGTGGGAGCAAGCCGTGATTGGAGAGTCACAAGCATGGATTTGAGGTAATAATTGTGTTTGAGGATAATAGGGAATTGCTTACGAATGAAGGGTCAATTAAGGTATATGGTTGCGATCTTGAGTTGTCGATGACCCAACTAGAGGAGTACGAATTATAAAGAGACGACTGATATTAGTGGATTCAGGCTTGAATTGTATGACATTTTGATGGTTTAGCTATCGATTGCTATTGACAGCTTTGGATGATATGAGTTGAGATGAATACGAGGAATACCTGAATCGAAAATTAGTTGTGATTGGATGCACGAGGAGTTGATTTGGATGTTGACTGGACTTGAGATAGAAAATGGAATATAGGCAATTGATCTGCGAGGTGTGATGGTCATTGGTGGAATTAAAACACTTGAATGGATAGGAATTGATCTAAAGGCGCTTTTGTTATGACAAGTGGTGAAGACAGTTATGCTGTGCTTGAGTTTGTGACTTTGAAATGAAAGTCGATGAGGGTGCATGCAATAACTTATCGTTATTGGATTTGATAAACTGTCGCTTGGTATGGGACGAGTTGATGGGATACCTACAAACTGTGATGAAACATGATATGGGACATGTGGAACGGGGCTTTCTCCGTAGATGTATGGCTTGGGACAACCTGTATCGGCTAGGCTGATGAGGGCGGAGAGTGATCGTCGGGATAGAGAGGTTCGGACAAGGAGCGGCTCTTGGCATGCTCTAAGATGGCAGAGGCAGGAATGACCCAAGTCATAACTTGAAAGGGGAAGCCTAGGTATCAAGTTGAGTCCAATTGTGGATAAGGAATGTGCGGCACGGATTGATTCTCATCGAGGATGAGTGAAATTGGCATGACTCGTGTGATGGTGCCTTTGAGAGGCATGGTTAAAGGCTTTGTGCTTGGCGATGGATGCCGTTTGAAAAAGAAAAGTGATGGTCGTGATGGGCCTGTTAGGCATGTTTCATGATTAGCCTCATGTGAATAGCTAGGCCAAAGTATGTCTGAAGGATTAGACAACCTATGGGGTTTATATCCGTTGAGCTGAGACATGTCGAGAATGAAATGGTTTGTGGTGATTATACTAGAGTGGCGAATGTCTTTAGGCCTAGAGTATGAGCTTTTGACCCAGTGAATCAGTGCTGATTGACAGTTGCCTAGTTGAGGCTGGCCTAGTAATGGCCGTTAGTTGAGAAGTTGCATTATTGAGGCTGGCTGGAGGAAGGATTATAGACCAAGGATGATTTGAGATCCTTGAATATTCGGCAATTAATCGGGAATTGCTTGAGAACCATTAGAGAGTTGTTTGGGAACCACTGATGGATGGTGAAAAATATTGAGATGAGCAGCTTGAGGTTGATAGACTTGAGTAGACGACTTGAGTCTTGGATTCTTGGAGGGAATCATAGTGGTTCCAGTGACATAAGAACTTGATAAGGCTAAAGGACCAAGATATGTTAGCTAGAGTAGCAGTTGGCTTGCGTATGTGAGATACAAGAAGATTTAAGGACTAAGATGAATCATGAGAACTTAATGAGGTTGAATGACCAAGGTGTGGTTGTAGAATAGCGTTGGGCTCGAGGATACGTGGTATGATAAGATCCAAGAACTGAGATGGATCATGAAATTGAGTAACTATGGGCGATTTGAGTAACGAGTACTAAAAGAGGATATGGCTCGATCGATTGATCGTACGAGACCCACGAGCTGAATGGGTCGTGAGGACTTTAAATGGAAATGGGAAAAATTGCTGATTAAGCAAGCTTGGAGAGGAGTTGTCGTGATTCTCTAAATCACTGTGGTGGTGAATGCTTGTGCTGAAGAGTTAAGTGATGGAAGTCACGAGAAAAGGATTCGGAGTAAGTCTTTTCGAGATTGAATGTGTGGGTAGGATCACGAGAGTTTGCAAAAGCCTGTAAGATTATGTATAAGGCTGAAATTGATTGAGCCAGGCCGAGGGATGAGGTATGAAATTGTCTCCCTCTGGATTGAGGACCTTAATGAGAAAGCCTTAGAGGTTTTGGACACATTGAAGAAAGAAAGTGACCCTGGCAGTACTAGCCCTAAGAGGCTATTAAGGATTGGTGAAATGTCACTAGAGGAAGGATTTCCTCGGAGGCATGAGATCTGCCTAGACTACCTCTGTGAGTTGTTCGATGGGAAGTATAATCCTAGGGGATTGCTTGAGAGCAATGATTGTTTGGATCTTGATACTTTCGCAAGGATCGTAGGATGATCGACCGGTATGAGACAAAGTTCTCAAGGTCGCATGAGCGTATGTTAAGGGTGGTCAAGGACCCTTGAATAAGATGAGTAACTTCCTGGGTGGATTGAAACTTGAGAACCATGTGATTGATTGTTATTCCTAATTTTGAGAAATGATGACAGGAATCAGCAAGAGAAGAGAATGGTCAAAAGATTTATGAGTAAGAGAACCCCTGCTCATGGATTACGAGCAAAGAGATATTCATTATGGACATGGAGCGTGCCTACGAAAAATGATTGATTACCTAGGCGTAAGGCACACAGTGGAAGGTGAGTAGCAAGTCTTTTCTATTATGGATGAGGTCGAGGAAGAATCGGCATGCTAGATTGCCTGAAGTTAATGATTTCCTGGGATTAGTTGATTGGATTGAAATCATGAGAAATGCAGTCTTGAGTTGCTATTCCCTAAAGAATAGGCATTGCTCTTAAAGGATGATTGGAATCATGAGTTGCTATTCCCTAAGGAATAGGGCATTGATCTTAAAGGGCGATTGAACCCTGAAATGGTCACTAACGAAAGGAAAAGTGAACGGACTTGGTAGTCCTGAATGATTGTGATTCTAGTAAGTGGTGTAGTAAATGAAAAGAGTGCTTGAAGAACACTTGCAAAGTGATTTGAGGAAATCGAATTGACCATTCAACAAGTGAACGGGTGAAGACGCAAGGACGAACAGATATTGTCACTGGAGGTGACTGAGTTATAGGAGAGAGAATGTGAAAGCATGGTGGCATTTGAGTTCTGGAGTAAGGGCATCGCCGTGGGCGCAGACTCCAAGGTTGCAGTCCTATGGAATGAGAAGGACAATGCGAATTTGAAGTGGAAAAATGTCATAGAGTTGGGTAGTTTCTTCCTTAGGATAAGAGACCCTATTGTAAAAGGAAGAAAAGCTCTGAATTGCCTTAGTGTGATGATTGAGTGTTTGTACCGGGAAAGAAGACACATAACTTGAGTAACTCGTGGAAGTGAAATCGGAGAGACGGTCTTAGAGACAACATTGAATTCCAGGATGATGTCGATGTTCAGTGGAACGAATGGAATTGGATAAGGTCGCCTTAGCGAGTATGAAACTCAGAGGCTAACACTAATGCTTCTCGAGGAGAAGAGTGACAAGGATAAACGAAATGTCGTGTGGTCCTAGAGGAGACTTGTGACGATAGAGAGCCAAGGTCTGAGCTCTCAAGTGAGAAGTGCGAGGAATAGTTGGAAGATTCGACACTTAGTAGAAAGAAGTTGATATCAGTTGAATTAAGTACCCAAGGAATGATTGAGTTGGTCGTTACCGTCTTGAGAGACGATGGTTGAACTCAAGTAAGAAGCCATGAGAAACATGAACAGTTATGATGGCGTCATGTGGGCTCTGAGAAAATGTCCATTGCCCACTAAATGTGAAGAGCGCAGGTTGTGAACCTGATGAAGTGAGATTCATGCATTGGAATAAGTGATAAGTCCTTTGAGAATTGGAATAAACGATGAATTGACAAGGGTCGATGCGAGTTGTGGGCAGTTGAGACTTATTGAGATTGGTGAATTGTTACGGACGGACCGTTGAAAGATTCCCTGCAAGAGCTATTCTATTGGTGAAATGGACTAAGGACGAGTCGTGACACAAATGGATGAGTAGACATGAAAGGAGTTTCAAGGACTCGAATTGAGCTAATGATTGTGTGGTTGATGGCAAGTCAAGTTGGAAATTGAAAAGCTTGTGAAGGTCGTAGTGATACGACGCACAATGAAACTCGAGGCATAATAAGACGATGTGAAATGGATATGGTTGGTTCGTTGTAACGATAATGCTAAATGAATTGGCATGCTCAGAGCATGATTGGAATTGGTTTTGTGAATGTCCTCGTGATAGAGTTGGGAAGTGTTGTTTGAGTGAAAATACGTTGCAAGGCAACACTTACCACAAGAGTATAAGGTAGCAGTTTCCCGAGGGGAATTGAATAAGAGGCAACGCGGATATATAGAGTTGTTTGTGGAGATGAGAGCGTAGCTTAGATAAAGGAAAGACCTCGAAAGTATAGAAATTATAAGATGTTGAGAACATGGAATGTCTGAAGGGAATTGGCAAAAAGGCGCACGGAATGAAGTGACCGCCCAAGTGTTATTATAGCGATGTTCATATCGCTATGGAAGGTGAACTATTTAACGGATGTTTACAAGTGAGAATTGAACATCGAGAAATGGGCAATGGAGGGACAGATCTTCCCTCAAGTTGGAAGTTCGTTAATGGACTAGCGTGATGGCTACTGGAAGCACCTAACCTGAAGCCAGAAGGAAATTGAGGTATGCCATGGTTAAACACCGATGCTGGGTGGATTATAGAAATAAATGAGACTCTTGAGGCTTATGAACGGAAGTACGAGTCTAGTATTAAGTGGAACTTAGGGAGAGGGCCTCATCGACATTCAAAGGGGAAATTATGGAGCCCTTTGGGATGGCACAAAGATGTGCCAAGATGCATATATATGTGATAAGTTGAGAGTTGAAAGTTGTATATCTTGTAGTCGAGCACTAGGGGTGCCGATGAAAGGGAAGGATATGACACAAAAGTTGAAGGATCACTTTGATCCAAGGGAATTGTCTGATGGAGTCGAGAATAGATTACTACGGAAGTAATCATGTGAATGTTTAAGGAGTCGAAAGGACTACAACTCGATTTGATTGATGGAGGGCAAATTGATAAAGCCCTGAAATCTCTGTTGGTGTGAAAGGAAGTTCGAAAGAAGTGAGACGCTGAATGGTATGGATATTAAAGGGCGCACTCTGGCGAGGGCTTGGTGATAATGGTTATGGATAAATGAAAGAGTTAGAGTAAAGGCTCGAGAAAGAACTGCTGGCCAATGATGTGAATGCCAAAAGAGAACGGAGGAAAGCAAATTAGATTGAGGGCAAAAGGGGACAAGTCCTAGAGAAGGATAATTTTGAGTTGAAAGGGACGAACGAGATCGTCAAGCTATGGAAAGGGATTATTCGGAAGAGTGAGAATGCGACGAGGTCCCTATACCCCCAAGGGATTGGATGGATTAGAAGGTTGTGAATTTCGAGGACGAAATTTCCTTAAGGGGGGAAGAGTTGTGACATTTTGATTTTCAGTTGATTTCAGGCTCAGTAATGAGAAGTGTGTATCTGGAGATGTATTTCAGTCGTATTCCGCTCGAACTTGATCAATTCGAGTAGTCTGACCAAAAGGGAAAGGTTAACGTGAGACGAAGTACGTGGACCTGGGGAACTCGGATAGGAAATGACGCTTTGACCATAAGGATTATCGAGGGGATATTTAGAGCCACAAAAAGGTCGATCCAAGAACGATTAAGGGATACCTTGCGAGTGTCATATGATTGGAGCGCGGGTGGTGCCGCTTAACCAACGTATGATTTGTAAAATTTTTCTAAATCGAACGGTGAAGATCGAGACTTTAGGAGCTAGTGATAAACCCTTGCAATTGCATGACAACCAAAGCCGCCATGAATTGACAAGCCCTAAAAGTGATAAAAATCATAGGGTCGATACGCGTATAGTCTGCAAAAGCCGCTCGTCGGTTCGAGATAGGCTAGAACCACATCTGATAGAAAAGCTATTAGAAATGAGTCTTGAAAGATTGAAAATGGAAATTCAAGAATTCCAACATTATTTGGAATGGCCGTCGCCCTATCGGAGATTTCCGGAACGAGAAAAACGACGTTCTGAACGTCGGGGGTAAAATGATCATTTTGCCCCTCAATGTTAGAACTTTGTCTTTACAATTGAAGAAAGGGCAAAATAGACATTCTCCCCCCCAAGCTGCCGAAAATTCAAGAGCAAGAGATGACCATTGGATCCTCTTGATAAGAATAATGGACAAGTGTCACAAATCCAAGGGTGAGATCACTTCATCAATAAATGCCACCTACCAATCAACTCATTTGACCAAATATTTTGGGGATAACCAGCTCTCTCTTTGCTCTCTCTCCCACTCTTCATTCGGCCGAAATTTCCCCAAGAGCAACCGAGCCATCCTCTCCTTCTTCTTCTCCAGATTCTGCCTCACCCGACTGTCGCCAGCCTCACCGTTCGATCCGTACGACCAGCACTCTGGCCACTAGCTACTGCCGGCTAATCACCACAGCATAGATCCACCTCTTGCCGACATCCTCCAACTTGAATCAGGTCATTTGGAGCTCTGTGGAATTCAGGGCAAGTATTCTCCCACAGGTGGACAGAATTGGAACCAACCTGAGGTAGGTCTATTTCTCAGTCCATTTAAAGATTGAATTCTTGGAGATTTGAGCTCAAATTTGGTGGAGATCAAGTAGACACATAGATGATTCTGTGGAAAAAATTTGAGCTTCATTTGATAAGGTTTTGACCATGAACTGCCCTTGTACATCTTGCCTAGAAACTGCCAGTATTTTGGACCTTGGATGATCGGCGACCTTCGGCGACTTTTCGGCAACCTCTCGACTTAAAACTCACGGTGAGCCATCCAAATCCTTAGATAGGCATTATAAGAAGTAGGATGGTGCAAAATTGAGGGATTTGAGGTAGATTAGAATCGGTTGGACCCGGCATGAACAGAACCGAATGGAACCTGTTCAATGCCGGGCCAAACCGATTCTATGGGTGACTAAATGTGCGGGATTTGTGTTGCAATTTGGTGTGTATGATGTGAAGAGATTATGAGGAATATGTTATGGGTGATTTGGATGGATGAATTGAGGAATTGGGCTTGGAATTTGACGAATGGATTGATTATCCTAGGTTACACGATGAATCGGCTTTGGAATTGAGTTGGCCGAATCCTAAGGAGCTCAAGGAGGAGTGAATTGTGTTGCCAAGCAAAGGTAAGGAAATTCCTAACCTTAGGATAGGAAGATTGGACTTGATTGGGTGAGTCGAGGCTTGATTGGTTTGATTCTTGAGAGATTTTCAATAGGGATGGCTTATATTATGTCCTAAGGTGTTATAGGATAAATGTATGCGACGTTGTTTATGCTTGAGTGAATGTCATGTTTGTATGCCATTTTATTTACCTGCATGCCACAAAATCTATGAAATGCGTTTAAATTGGCACTTGCCACTGAGTGTGCCATTGAATTGAAAGTCAATCATAGGTCCTGATTGTGGCATGAGCATAGCATGGCAAGGCCCTGAGGCGTGTGAGACGCGGGGCGGAAGGTTGAGACCCTGATGCGACGAGGTCGGGGGGTGAAGTATGATTAGATGACACCCTGATGTGATGAAGTCGCGGGATTGAGATAGCTACAGTCTTGATGCGATCTAATAGCAGGACAAAGTATGAGCTCATAAACCTTGCCTGGAATTGAACCGGGACCTGATGCGTTTACGCAGGTCACCGATGACGGTCTGATGCGTTTACGCTGGCCGAGGCTGATGCGATCTAATCACGGGCTAGAGAATGAGGCAGGCAAGAGTTAATGAATGTGGCGAAAAGGCAGGCTGAGTATACATTTGCACATGAGTGTGGCACGAGATCATAAATGCATGACTGTCTTCTGTATGTTGTTGTGTATTGAATTACGATTGTTATACTTGTGCGTGTTCATAAGTTGGATTTGAAGAGTGACGCGATTGCCTGAGTGAACGGTCGGCCCAACCTAGGGTTAGGACCCACCTTACTGAGATTTATATCTCACCCCAGTGGGTACATTTTACAGGTTCTAGGCGAAGGTGGCACAGGATTGGCGCCTGAAGAGATAGTTGATCAATTGCATTAGAATGGAATTGTCAATTGTGGATATTGAGGTTGTACTTTGGATATTGAATTGGGGAATGATCTTTTAGTGATTAGTTAAGGTGATTTTTATGTACCCTTGTTTCCGAAATCATCGTATGTTGTTGTATTTATATAATTGGAAGAAGGCATCGCTTCTGTATGCATTCGATTAGAGGAGTTGTATGTTATTGGCTGTTGGATCTTGGAGCGTTAATGAATGAACGGCATGGATAGGGATGTTCGCGTGCCCTCCGAGTCGGGGCGGGACACAAACCGAGCACAATTAGTCCTAAATCTCCGTCAAATCCACCATTTAAGCGCTATCCTACCTCTTAACATGTCTATCTAAGGGTCTAAGGGTCTCACCGTGATTTTGAAGTTGCGTCGTCGCCGGAATCCCATCAAGAGTCGCCGGATCCTCCAAGGTCAGTAACCGAAAGATTCTGTCCTACATTCACAAGAACCATTTGTGTTAAAAAATTCTTCAAATCACTTCCAACTTTTTACCAGAGATTGATATGCATGTCTGCTATACCTCCACAAAATTTGACCTCAAAATTCCAACATTTCGGCCTCCTAAGGGGTCGGAAACATCACCTACCTCATATTGGATCAGTTTTCGTCGACTCCCGGGAAAACGCTTGGTCGGGGCTCCTCGGTGATCCAAACGGCTTGATTCTAGTTCGAGGAGGTCGGCAAGAGGTGGAGCTAAGAGGGTGTGGCTGGCGAGCCGACAGGTGGTGGCCGGAGGGCTGCGTTGGAACGGCCGAACAGGAGCGGCAGGGTTGGTCGTCGGCAAGCATAACAGGAGGAAGAAGAAGATGAAGATTGGCGTGAGTTTGGGGGGTTATGGCCAGCCAAAGTTAGGTGAGAGAGAGAAAAAAAAGACTATATTCAACTCACAAGTCAAAGGGAAGAATGGTAGGCGACCAATAGTGGATATGGCTACTCTTCAGTCCATCTATTGACACATGTCCAAGCGTCATTACAACTTGATCCAATGGCCAATATTTCTTCAGATTTTTGGTGGCCTTGGGATGGTTTAAAAGACCAAAATGCCTTTCCTTCATTGCATGGGCAAGGCTGAAGCTTAAGGGGCCAAATGGTAATTTCACTCCCGACGTTTGGAACGCCGTTTTTCTCGTTCCAATAATCTTCGATAGATCGACGGCCAATCCGAATATAATGTTAAAATTCTTGATTCTCCATTTTAAATTTTCGAGACTCGTTTTTGATTATTTTCTCTATCAGACGTGGTCCAGCCTATCCCGAACCGGCGGGCGACTTTTGCAGACATTACGCTTATCGACCCGTGATTCATATCATGTTTAGGACTTGTCAATTAATGGCGACTTTGGTTGTCATATAATTATGAGGGTCTATCACTAGTTCCTATGGTCTCAATCGTCACTTTCCGATTTAGGAAAATTTTACAAATCATACGTTAGTTAAGCGGCATCACCCGCGCTCCAATCGTATGACACTCGCAAAGCATTCCTTAATCGTTCTTAGATCAGCCTCTTTGTGGTTCTAAATATCCCCTCGATAATCCTTAAGGTCAAAGCGCCATTTCTTATTCGAGTTCCCTAGGTCCACGTACCTCATCTCGCGTTAGCCTTTCCCTGTTGGTCAGCCTACTCGAATTGATTAGATTCGAGCGGGATACGACTGAAATACATCTCTAGATTTACTTCTTATTAATGAGTTTGAAATTGACTAGAAATCAGAATATCACACTAGCTTATGCAATTGAAGAAGGACATTTTAGTCTTTTATTTCCCCATGAGCCATCGAAAATTGGGAGAGAGCATGGCCATTGGATCACCGTTGATTGACACTTAGGATATGTGTCAATGGATGAGCTAAAGAGTGGTCTTGTCTACTATTAACCAACTACCATTCTTCCCTTTGACTCTTGAGATTGAATATAGCCCTCTTCTCTCTCTTCTTAGCCGGCCATACACCCCATCTCCACCGAAACTTCTTCTTCTTCCTCTCCTTCAAAGTGCCGTGAACTCTTGTCGCCCGATAGCTTCTGTGCCGCCCATTCGCCAGCTCCGGCCATTGCCTAGACTCCAGCTGACCACACCCTCCTAGCTCAACCTTTTGCATACGTCCTCGAAGTGGAAGCACATCGATTAAGCCACTGATGAGCTCCAGCCAATCATTCTCCTGAAAGCCGACGGAAATCAACACAATCTGAGGTAGGCAGAGTTTCTGACCCTTTAGGAGCTCGAAATGTTGGAGTCTTGCGACCAAATTTTGTGGAGTTCTAGGGGACTTGCTTCGTGATATGTGATAAAAAGTTGAGCTTAATTTGATGGAGTTTTGATCCCAAATGGGTCTTGTGAATATCGGACAGAAACTGCCGGTTTGCAATCTTGAAGGAGCTGGCGACTTTTGAAGGAATTTCGGCGACGAGTCGACCTCAAATCTTTGGTGAGTCTTGTAGACTCTTAGATAGACATGTTAGCAAGTAGGTTAATGTTTAAATGGTGAATTTAAAGGAGATTAAGGGCTGGATATGTTCGGTTTACGCAAAACCGATCATAGCCCGGTTCGGTTCTGTACAAACCGATTCTATGGGGGATGATGATTGTTGATTTTGAGTCTCAAATTGGTGATTGAGACATGCTAGGATGATGGGGATTGTCTTATGGAGGTTTGTGATTCATGGATGGATGAATTGGACAAGGGAAATTGACAATTGGTTGGAATTTCCTAGGTTGCACGGTGAGTTTGCTCTTGGACCATTGAGACTGAATTATTGAGGGCTTGAGAAGAAGATTTTTGTAGCATCAAACTCAAGGTAAGGGAATCCTAAACTTAGGATAGGAAGATTGGACTCAACTGAGTGAGTCGGGCGATAATTTGATTGATTTATGAGAGATTCCAAGATGAATGTTCTTGGTGTGTCCTAAGATGGTTTAGGGGATTAATGTGCTAATCCTTGTGCTTGAATTACCTACCATGTCTAAGTGCCACTTTGATTGTCTTGCATGCCATGGGTGTATGATCGTGCTTGAATTGCACATTGCATTATAAATGTGAAATGAATTGAGAATCATTGCATGAGTGTGACATGGTGAAACCTTGATGCGTATGAGACGCGGGGTGGTGGAAATGAGTACCCTGAGGCGCTGAGACGCGGGGTTGGAGTTGTGTGGCACCCTGATGAGTACGAGACGCAGGGTTGAGAAGGCCACGGTCCTGATGCGTTGAAACGCAGGACGGAGATGTGATTTGTTGACATTGGCCTGGAGTATCATTGAAACATGATGCGTTTACGCGGGTTGTCAATGACGGTCTGATGCGTTTACGCAGACCGAGCCTGATGCGTTCTAAATGCGAGCATGAGAAGGAGGCAGGAAGGAAAAGGTGGTTGAGGTGATGTGGCAGGGCGAGTTGTGCATAATCATCTGAATGTGTTGTGATGCCATAACTGTATGCCTGCCATCTGCGTGTCGATATTTGTAATTGCATTACTTCGTATGTCTATGTGTTTGAATTATTGGAGTATGTGACCGCTTGAGTGGACAGTCGGCCTAACCTAGAGTTAGGACTCTTTTGATGAGATGTGAATCTCACCTTGTTGGAGACCCCCTTTTTACAGATCCTAGGCCTTGAAGATGTGGCTTATCTGTTTTGGTGACCTCAAGGAGATGTCCACCTATTTTGATGAGTTCCTTGACGGGCAGGGAACTATTTATGTCAGGAAGTGTACTATAGTTTAGGTAGACGAGGGTAGTACTAGTTGGAGGCCTCATAGGTACGAGGCCTGATTTAGAAAGGTCGGGGATGTGTCTACTAGGCCGCTAAAGCCTAATGAGGTGCCCTAGGGAGTTGTTCCTAGTTGGTGCCACCCTACCCGAGACTTAGACTAGGCTGAAGGGTCTATTGCCGGTTCAAGGATTGGATCGGAGAGGACTCTGACCTTGGAGGACACAGAGGAGAGGTCATTGTGGTCAAGGTGACTGGGGAGGATCTTGTTGAGCCGTCCACTGAGGACACCATCGAGGTTTGCTTGGAGATCTTCTCAGAGTACGAGCCCACAGAGGATGCAGAGGAGACTGAGGACTCCAACAGCTCGTCTTAGGAGCTTCCAGATTGTTAGTTCGATCTTTTTGTGGCGACCCTAACCCTGTTTCCCTTAGATGCTTGAGGATGGATCTCTATTTTGTGTACTTATCCCGTCCCCCGTTTTAGTAGATTTAGTAACTCTGTATCTATGTAAACAGTTGGATACCATGTATGGCAGTATTTACGCTATCCAAGTCCCGCCTCATATTTTGTACGGAGGAGTTATTTCATTATTGCTCCGCATGTTTGTATATTATATGTCTCTCAACTTATGTGTGGATCTTGGGACCACGAGAGATATTTGATTTGCTTGCAGGGAGTCGCGTGCTCGTGCTCGGGGCGCGGGGCATGACATCCGCGTTTGCTTGGTATTAGAGCAAGGTCAGCTCGATCCAAAGTTGATTGAGGATTGGAGTAATAAGGAGAATTAAGTTGGGACTTGGACGATTAGCGAGATCTTAGGAGACTGGTTAAGATAAGACATGGGGTGCATAGCATGTGACTTGACGCTTATGAATGGCAACTACCTTGACAGGGTTGTGGTAAGGCATGGGGATTGAGTTCCCTACTTGGTATTGAAAGTCATTTATGGACTTTGGTCTGTCGAATGAATAAGTATTGTTGGTTTTAGTGAACCGTTGGAGTGAACGAAACTGAGAAATGACCATGTGCTGCTTGTTGAAGTGTCTTTAGAAATTTTGTGTGGAGACTGTTATATTATGGCTGTTCTGTTAAGGTATAGTTAGTAGCTCTGGACTTGGAAGAATGAGTAAGTACTAACTCATTGCTGGATTTGTGGTGGATCAGGCTCAGTAAAGGAATATAAAGATGAGCAACCCATCCAGGAGATCTGGAAGGTCCAGAGGCGGAGCCTCTAGCTCGAGCCCGCCTGTGGCAGAATACTCGAGGATGGATGGCGTGCTAAGGGTACTGGAGAGAATAGGTGATCTTATTAACAGGCAGACCTAGGATCGGGATGCTGCCATAGCCCAGGCGATAGGAGCCACCATAGTTGCCGTCAATGCCAACAATGGCAATAACAGTGGCAATGGAAACCAGGGTGAACTTAACCAAGGCAATGAGACGGTGAATGCCAAGGAGGAAATAGTCGTGGCCAAACAAATGGGTCAACTAGTGGAACAATTCATAAAGCTGAAGCCGACTCAGTTTGACCGGACTAGAGATCCCGGGCTAGCACCCAGATGGATCGAGAAGTTGGAAAAAGCCTTTGGAGTGCTGAGGTGCACGGACGAAGAGAAGGTGCTCCTAGTAGTATACCAGCTAGAGGGTATTGCAAACGACTAGTGGACTGCCACCAAGAATGGTGTTTTCCTTGAAGGAGTAGCCATGACCTGGGAAGCCTTTAAGACAGCGTTTAACGACAAGTATTTCTCGGAGACGGCTAGGGAAAGGAAGCGGGTAGAATTCTTACAGCTACGCCAAAACCAGCTGACGATAGATCAGTATGAGGCCGAGTTCTCCAGATTGTCAGGGTACGCACCTCGATCTGTAGAAGATCCCAGGAGAAAGCATGGAGATTTCACAACAGTTTGAGGCCTGAGCTTCGTAGCTAGATGATTGCTCTAAACTTGAGGACTTATAAGGAGATTTATGAGAGGCGCCAAATGATTGAAAGGGACTTGAAAGAGAGGAATACCGTAACTGGATCGCGGTTTACCCCGTTCGAGACAACCGCCAGATGGGCAAGAGACCGATAACGGGCATTAGGCATTTCGTGCCTCCAGTAAGGAAAAATATCATGAAGCAGCCAAATCCCATAAACTGGAGCTGCTGCCTTTGTGGCAGAAGGCATGGAAATGGGCCATGCCCAGTAAGGACTGGAGCTTGTTTTAAGTGTGGTTAGCTGGGCCACCAGATGAGGACGTGCCCGAACCAAGCTTTGGCGAGTCGACCTCAAGGATAGAGACCGGAAGCTGGACCGTCGACTACCACTCCTCAGATCGAGCCGAATCGACCACCGGCCTAGGAAAGGGTATATGTAGTAGCCCGTAGAAAGGCAGAGGAAGCATCAGGCGTGGTCATAGGTACAGTTTACTTATGCGACCAAACTGCATATGCATTGTTTGATCCTGGTGCCACGTATTCATTTGTGTCTGCTCAGTTTGCTGAATTGGTGGGTATGAAGTTAGAACCGTTGAATATAACTCTGCATGTTGCCACTCCGTTAAAGGATAATATAGTGGTTTCCTTGGGCTGTGCTGATTGTGAAATCTTGATTGGAGGGAGTAAGGGGAGTATTGACCTAGTCGTATTATCCATGTATGATTTTGATGTGATCATAAGGATGGATTGGCTGGATAAGCAGGGGGCAATGGTAGATTGTGGTAATAGGATAATTCGCTTTTACCCTGAAGGCCACCCTAGCTTTGAATTGGTGGGGAGTCGAGGAGGAATCTTGATTCCCTTAGTCTCATCTCTGGAAGTGACCAAGATGATGTTAGAAGGGTGTCAAGCATACTTAGTTGCAGTGATGGACATGACCACCGAAGAGCTAAAACTAGAGAGTATCTCGGTAGTACGTGAATTTCCTGACGTGTTTCCCCAAGAGTTGCCAGGATTGCCACCGGAGCAAGAGATAGAATTCGTGATCGAGTTAGCTCCTGGAACGGAGCCGATCTCGAAGGCACCTTATAGGATGTCCCTGTCAGAATTGAAAGAGTTAAAGGTGCATATGCAGGAACAACTCGATAAAGGATTTATCTGACCGAGTGCTTTGCCGTGGGGAGCGTCGGTGCTATTCATAAGGAAGAAGGATGACTCTTTGCGTCATGCATCGACTATTGGCAATTGAACCAGGTAACAGTGAAGAACAAGTATCTACCGCCGAGGATTTACGACCTGTTTGATCGGTTGCAATGAGCAGCAATATTCTCAAAGATTGACCTGAGAATCGGGTATCACCAGTTGAGGATCAAGAAGGAAGACATACCTAAGACTGCTTTTAGGACAAATCGGGTATCACCAGTTCACAGTGATGCCTTTTGGATTAACCAACGCTGCAGCTGCTTTTATGGACCTGATGCATCGAGTGTTTAAGGAATTCCTGGATAGGTTCGTCATTATTTTTATTGACGATATCCTGATCTACTTGAGGAGTGACGAAGAACATGAAGAAAACTTGAGGATTGTCCTGCAGACCCTGAGGGAACACTCGCTCTACGCTAAATTGAGCAAATGCGAGTTCTGGTTGAATAAGGTAGCATTTTTTGGTCATGTGGTATCTAGAGAAGGAATTGCAGTCGATCCTGTGAAGATCGAAGCGGTAACGAATTGGCCTAGGCCTAGAGTCACTGAAGTCAGAAGTTTCTTGGGATTGGCCGGGTATTATAGACGTTTTGTGGAGAAATTCTCATCCATAGACATCCCATTGACGAGGCTGACAAAGAAAGAAACGAGGTTTGAATGGATAGATAAATGTGAAAGGAGTTTTCAAGAGCTCAAACATCGGTTGACGACTGCACCGGTATTGATGATTCCATCAGGACCAGGGGGCTATGATATATACAACGAGGCTTCACTGAAAGGATTGGGTTGTGTGTTAATGCAGCACGGAAGAGTAGTGGCCTACGCATCCCGACAGCTGAGACCACATGAAATGAACTACCTAACGCATGATCTAGAGTTAGCAGCGATTATATTTGCTCTGAAGATTTAGAGACATTACCTATGCGGCGAAAAGTTTCAAATTTACACCGACCACCAAAGCGTAAAGTATCTGTTTTCCCAAAAAGAGTTGAATATGAGGCAGCGTCGGTGGATGGAGCTGCTCAAAGATTATGATTGTGATATACTGTATCACCCTGGGAAAGCAAATAGAGTTGCAGATGCGCTTAGCCGGAAGTCGAGCATCGCCTGTCTGCTAGTAAAGGGGTGGTCGATGATCGAGGATCTAAGAGATTCCGAATTCAGACTAGAAGTCTGCCAATTGTCTAGTTTAATAGCGGCATTGAGGGTAGAACCTGAGGTCTAAGAAGGAATAAAGGCCTTACAATCTACGGACCCAGAGATTCAAAAAATTCTGGAGACGGACGCGACAAAGAGAAAACCAGAATTTTAGGTGTCAGAGGACGGAATTTTGAAGTTTCGAGGACGACTATACATACCAAAAGATGAAGGGCTCCGGGAAAGGATTTTGTCAGAGGCTCATGGGAGCAATTATAGTATCCACCCAAGGAGTATGAAGATGTACCAGAACTTGCGACAACACTATTAGTGGAACGGAATGAAGGTGGATGTGGCTAGATATGTGGCTAAGTGTTTGACATGCCAGAAGTGAAAGCGCAACACTGTAAGCCTAAAGGACTATTATAGCCGCTAGAGATTCTGGAATGGAAGTGAGAGCATATCACTATGAATTTTGTGATGGGACTTCCGAGGAGCTAGAGAGGTCACGACTCTATATGGGTAGTCGTGGACAAATTGACCAAGTCCGCCCACTTCATTCCTGTGCGAAAGGATTTCGCAATGGATAGATACGCCGAGTTATACATGAGGCAGATTGTGAGACTACATGGAGTTCCTGTAACAATTACGTCTGATAGAGATCCCAAATTTACGGCAACCTTTTGGAAAAGCTTGCAAGATGCTATGGAAACCCGATTGCAGTTTAGCAATGCGTACCATCCACAAACAGACGGACAGTCAGAAAGGACAATTCAGACACTTGAGGATATGCTGCGAGCATGCGTCATAGATTTTAAAGGTGGATGGGAGGATTAGCTACATTTGGTGGAATTCGCGTACAATAATAACTACCATGTTATTCGCGTATCCAAATGCAACCATTTGAAGCACTCTATGAAAGTGCATGCAGAACCCGATTTGCTGGGATGAGGTAGGAGAAAGAAGTATCATAGGCCTAGAATTGGTAGAGCAATCGATGGAAACGGTAAAGATAATTCGGGATAGACTGAGGACGACACAGAGTCGTCAAAAGAGCTATGCGGATAAGCGGCATAAGCCTTTGGAGTTTCAAGTGGGCGACCATGTTTTCCTCAAGGTACCACCGATGAGAGGATTATCGCGATTTAGGAAGAAGGGAAAACTGAGCCCAAGGTACGTAGGTCCATTCAAGATATTGGAACGAATTGGAACCTTGGCCTACAGGCTTGCCTTGTCGCCTAACCTATCCTAGGTGCATAATGTTTTCTATGTGTCAATGCTGCGAAAATACAAACCAGACCCGACACATGTGCTGGATTATGAGGTCGTAGAAGTAGACGACCGGGTATCCTACGTGGAGAAGCCGATCAGAATCGAGGATCGGAAGGAGCAAATCCTGAGGAATAAGAAGATTCCATTGGTCAATGTGGTGTGAGAGCACCATGGAACCAAAGGCGCCACGTGAGAAAACGAAGAGACGATGAGGCGACAACACCCCCATTTATTTGAGTAATTAAGTTTGATGTAAATTTCGGGGACGAAATTTTTGTACGGGAGGAAGAGTTGCGACATTCTGATTTCCTAGTCATGTTTAGACTCATTAATGAGAATTATATCTAGCGATGTGTCACAGTCATATCTCGCTCGAATCTGATCAATTTAAGTAGACTGACCAAAAGGGAAAGACTAACGCGAGACAAGGTACGTGGACCTAGGAAATTCGAATAGGAAATGGCGCTTTGACCATAAGGATTGTCAAGAGGACATTTAGAACCATAAAAGGCCAATCTAAGAGCGATTAAGGAATGCATTGCTAGCGTTATACGATTGGAGCGCGGGTGATGCCGCTTAACCAATGTATAATTTGCAAAATTTTCCTAAATCGGACAGTGACGATCGAGGCCATAGAAACTAGTGATAGACCCTCACAATTACAAGACAACCAAAGTCGCCACGAATTGACGAGCCCTAAATGTGATATGAATCACAGGGTCGATACGCGTAAAGTCTGCAAAAGCCGCTCGTCGGTTTGGGATAAGCTGGAACCACGTCCGATAAAGAAAATAATCAGAAACGAGTCTTGAAAATTGAAAATGGAAAATCAAGAATTCCAACGTCATATTTGGATTGGCCGTCGCCTTATCAAATAATATTGGAATGAGAAAAAAATGACGTTCCGGACGTCGGGGGTAAAATTATCATTTTACCCCTCAAAGCTTTAGCGTTGCTTATGCAATTGAAGAAGGATATTTTGGTCTTTTATTTTCCCTAAGAGCCACCAAAAATTGGGAGAGAGCATGGCCATTGGATCACCCTTGATTGACACTTAGGACATGTGTCAATGGATGAGCTAAAGAGTGGTCTCGTCCACTATTACCCAACTACCATTCTTCCCTTTGACTCTTGAGATTGAATATAGCCCTCTTCTCTCTCTTCTTGGCTGGCCATACACCCCATCTCCATCGAAACTTCTTCTTCTTCCTCTCCATCAAACTGCCATGAACTCGTACTGCCCGACAGCTTCTGTTTCGCTCGTTCGCCAGCTCCGACGATCCCCTCTGGCCACTGCTTAGAATCCGGCCGATCACATCCTCCTAGCTCAGCGTCTTGCCGATGTCTTCGAAGTGGAAGCGCATCGATTGAGCCACCGAGGAGCTCCGACCAACCATTCTCCCGAAAGCCGACGAAAATCGACACAATCTGAGGTAGGCAGAGTTTCTGACTCTTTAGGACCTCGAAATGTTGGAGTCTTGCGACCAAATTTTGTGAAGATCTAGGGGACTCGTTTAGTGATCTGTGGTAAAAATTTAAGCTTAATTTGATGAAGTTTTGACCCCAAATGGGTCTTGTGAATATTGGACAAAAAATGCCGATTTGCAGTCTTGAAGGAGCCGGCGACTTTCGAAGAATTTTGGCGACGACTCGACCTCAAATATTCGGTGAGACTCTTAGACTCTTAGATAGACATGTTAGCAAGTAGGTTAGTGATTAAATGGTGAATTTAGAGGAGATTAAGGGCTGGATATGTTCGGTTTACATAGAACCGAACATAGCCCGATTTGGTTCTGTGCAAACCGATTCTGTGGGGACTGATGATTGTTGATTTTGAATCTCAAATTGGTGATTGAGACATGCTAGGATGATGAGGATTGTGTTATGGAGGTTTGAGATTCATGGATGGGTGAATTGGATAAGGGAAATTAACGATTGGTTGGAATTTCCTAGGTTGCGTGGTGGGTGTGCTCTTGAACCATTGAGACCGAATTATTGAGGGCTTGAGAAGAAGATTTTTGTAGCATCAAACTCAAGGTAAGGGAATCCTAAACTTAGGATAGGAAGATTGGACTCAATTGGGTGAGTCGGGTGATAATTTGATTGATTTGTGAGAGATTCCAAGATGAATGTTCTTGGTGCGTCCTAAGATGGTATAGGGGATTAATGTTTGCTAATGCTTATGCTTGAATTACCTACCATGTCTGAACGTCACTTTGATTGTGTTGCATGCCATGGGTGTATGATCGTGTTTAAGTTGTACATTGCATTATGAATGTGAAATGAATTGAGAATCATGACAAGAGTGTGACATGGTGAGACCCTGATGCGTATATGAGACGCGGGGTGGTAGAAATGAGTACCCTGAGGTGCGGGATTGGAGCTGTGTGGCGCCCTGATGCATACAAGACGCATGGTTGAGAAGGCCACGGTCCTGATGCGTTGAAACGCAGGACAGTGATGTGATTTGTTGACACTGGCCTGAGCATCATTGAAACATGATGCGTTTACGTGGGTTGTCAATGAAGACCTGATGCATTTACGCGGACCGAGCCTGATGGTTCTAAATGCGGGCATGAGAAGGAGGCAGACAGGAAAAGGTTGTTGAGGTAATGTGGCAGGGCGAGTTGTGCATAATCATTTGAATGTGTAGTGATGCCATTACTGTATGCCTGCCATCTGCGTGTGGATATTTATAATTGCATTACTTCGTATGTCTATGAGTTTGAATTATTGGGGTATGTGACTGCTTGAGTGGACGGTCGACCTAACCTAGGGTTAGGACTCTTTTGCTGAGATGTGAATCTCACCTTGTTGGAGACCCCCCTTTTTACTGATCCTAGGCCTTGAAGATGTGGCCTATCCGTTTTGGTGACCCCAAGGAGATGTCCATCTATTTTGATGAGTTCCTTGACGGGCAGGGAACTATTTATGTCAGGAAGTATACTGTAGTTTGGGTAGACGAGGGTAGTACTAGTTGAAAGCCTCATAGGTACGAGGCCTGGTTCAGGAAGGTCGGGGATGTGTCTACCGGGCCATTGAAGCCTAATGAGGTGCTCCAGGGAAATGTTCCTAGTTGGTGCCACCCTACCTGAGACTTAGACTAGGCTGAAGGGTCTGATGCCGGTTCAAGGATTGGATCGGAGAGGACTCTGACCTTGGAGGACATGGAGGAGTTGGTCATTGTGGTCAAGGCGACTGGGGAGGATCTTGTTGAGCCGTCTACTGAGGAGACCATGAAGGACACCATCGAGGTTCGCTCGGAGACCTTCTCAGAGTACGAGCCCACGGAGGATGCAGAGGAGACCGAGGACTCCAGCAGCTCTTCTTAGGAGCTACTAGATTGTTAGTTAGATCTTTTTGTGGCGACCTTGACCCTGTTTCCCTTTGATGCTTGAGGATGGACCTCTATTTTGTGTACTTAACCCGTCCCCCATTTTAGCAGATTTAGTAACTCTGTATCTGTGTAAACAGTTGGATAACATGTATGACAGTATTTGCGCTATCCAGGTCCCACTTCATATTTGTACGGAGGAGTTATTTCATTATTGCTTCCGCGTGTTTGTATATTATATGTCTCTCAACTTATGTGTGGATCTTGGGACCAAGAGAGATATTTGGTTTGCTTGGAGAGAGTCGCGTGCTCGCGCCCGAGGCGCGGGGCGTGACACTGATGGTCGGTATAAATCTGAAACTTCTCGCCATAGAAATAATGTCTCCAGATCTTCAGAGCAAAAATGATCGCTGCTAACCCTAGATCATGCGTTGGATAGTTCATTTCATGTGGTCTTAGCTGTCAGGACGCGTAGGCCACTACCCTTCCATGCTGCATTAACACACTGCCCAGTCCTTTCAGCGAAGCATCGCTGTATGTCTCATAACCTCCTAGTCCTGATGGAATTGTCAGCATTGGTGCGGTCGTCAATCGATGCTTGAGCTTTTGCAAACTCCGTTCACATTTGTCTGTCCATTCAAACCTTGTTTTCTTCTTTATCAACCGCGTCAATGGAATGGCTATAGATGAGAATTTCTCCACCAAACGTCTGTAGTATATTGCCAATCCCAAGAAACTTCTGATTTCAGTGAACGTAATAGGCCTAGGCCAATTGGTTACCGCTTCGATCTTTACAGGATCTATTGCAATCCTTTCTCCAGATAGCACATGACCAAGAAACGCTACCTTGTTCAGCTAGAACTCGCATTTACTCAACTTAGCATATAGCGAGTGCTCCTTCAGGGTCTGCAGAATGATCCTCGGGTGTTCCTCATGTTCTGCGTCACTCCTCGAGTAGATCAGAATATCGTCAATAAAGACTGACGAATCTATCCAGGAATTCCTTAAACTCTTGATGCATCAAGTCAATAAAAGCAGCTGGAGTGTTGGTCAATCCAAAAGGCATCACTGTAAACTCATAGTGACCGTACCTCATCCTAAAAGCAGTCTTAGGTATGTCTTCCTTCTTGATCCTCAATTGGTGATACTCGATCCTCAAGTCAATCTTTGAGAATTTCGCCGCTCCTTGCAACTGATCAAATAGGTCATCGATTCTCGGCAGTGGGTATTTATTCTTCACTGTTACCCGGTTCAATTACCTATAGTCGATGCATAAACGCAAAGACCCATCCTTCTTCCTCATGAATAATACCGACGCTCCCCACGGTGAAGCACTAGGTTGGATAAATCCTTTATCCAGCAGTTCCTGCATCAACACCTTTAGCTCTTTTAGTTTTGATAGGGACATCCTATAAGGTGCCTTCGAGATCGGCTCCATTCCAGGAGCTAATTCGATCACGAATTCTATCTCTCGCTTTGGTGGTAATCCTGGCAACTCTTGGGGAAACACGTCAGGAAATTCATGCACTACCGGGATACTCTCTAACTTTGGCTCTTCGGCAGTCGTGTCCATTATTGCCATTACGTACGCCTGACACCCTTCTAACATCAGCTTGGTCACTTCCAGAGATGAGACTAAGGGGATTGAGATTCCTCCTCAACTTCCCACCAATTCAAAGCTAGGGCGGCCTTTCGGGTAGAAACGAATTGTCCTACGACCACAATCTACCACTGCCCCTTGCTTACCCAACCAATCCATCCCTATGATCACATCAAAATCATACATGGGCAGTACAACTAGATCAATACTCTCTTTACTCCCCCCAATCACGATTTCACAATCAACATAGCCCAAGGAAATCACTATATTATCCTTTAATGGAGTAGCAACATGCAGAATTATACTCAACGGTTTTTACTTCGTACCCACCAAATCAGCAAACTGAACAGACACAAATGAATGCGTGGCTCCAGGATTAAACAATGCATATGCAGCTTGGTCACACAAGTAAATCGTACTTGTGACCATGCCTGGTGCTTCCTCCGCCTCCCTATGGGCTACTGCATATACCCTACCCTGAGATAGGGGTCCATTTTGCTCGATCTGTGGAGTGGCAGCGATGGTCCAACCTGCGGTCTCTGTCCTTGAGATCGACTCGCCGGAGTTGATTCGGGCACGTCCTCATCTGGTGGCCCATCTGACCACACTTAAAACAAGCTCCAGTCCTTACCGGGCATGGCCCATTTCTATGCCTCCTACCACAAAGGCGGCAACTTCAGTTCGTAGGATTCTGCTGCTTCACGATATTTTTTCTTATTGGAGGCACAAAACGCCTATTGCCTGCCATCAGTCTCTTGCCCATCTGGCGGTTGTCTCTAAATGGGGTAAACCGCGATCCAATTGCGGTATTCCTCTCCTTTAAGTCTCTTTCTATCATTTGGCCTTGCTCATAAATTTCCTTATAAGTCCTCAAATTTAGGGCAATCATCTGACTACAGAGTTTAGGCCTCAATCCATCCTGAAATCTCCATGCTTTTTATTGGGGATCTTCTACAGATCGAGGTGCGTACCTCGACGGTCTGGAGAACTCGGCCTCGTACTGATCCACCGTTGGCTGATTCTGACGTAGCTGTAGAAATTCTACCTACTTCCTTTCTCTGGCCATCTCCGAGAAATACTTGTCGTTGAACGCCATCTTGAAGGCATCCCAGGTCATGGCTGTTCCTTCTGGGAAAACTCCATTCTTGGTGGCAGCCCACCAATCGTTTGCAGTACCCTCCAGCTGATATACTACCAATAGCACTTTCTCCTCATCTGTGCACCTCAGCACGCCAAAAGCTTTCTCCAGCTTTTCAATCTACCTAGGTGCTAGCTCGGGGTCTCCACTTCCGTTGAACTGCGTCGGCTTCAATTTTATGAACTGCTCCACCAGCTAGCCCATATGTCTAGCCACAGTAATCTTCTCTTGGGCATTTACTATCTCGTTACCTTGGTCATGATAACCCTGATTTCCATTGCCCCCGTTATTGCCGTTGTTGGCGTTGACGGTAGCTATAACGGCTCCTACTGCTTGGGCTATGGCAGCATCCCGTTCTTGGGTTTATCTGTCAATTAGGTCACCAATTCTCTCTAGTACCCTCAGCACGCCATCCATCCTTGGATCTTCTACGACAGGCGGCCTCGAGCTAGAGGCTCCGCCTCTTGGCCTTCCAGATCTTCTAGAGGGGTTGCTCATCCTTATCTCCTTCTACTGAACCTGGTCCACCACAAGTTCAACAAGGAGTTAGTAACTCACTCAATCATCCAAGTCTAGAGCTACCAGCTATACCTTAACAGAAACAGCTATAATACAACAGTCTTTTCACACAATAACTTCTACAGACATTTCAACAAATAGCTTATGGCCATTCCTCAATTCCGTTTACTTCAACGGTTCACTAAAACCAGCCATACTCATTCATTCAATAGGCTAAAGTCCAGAAATGACTTTCAACACCAAGCAGGGAACTTAATCCTTATGCCTTACCACAACCCTGCCAAGGCCAAATGCCAACCATAAGTGTCAAGTCACGTGTCATGCACTCTATGTCTTATCATAGTCAGTTTTCTAAGGTCCCGCTACCCGTTCTTGTCCCAACTTAATTCTCCTTATTACTCCAATCCTCAACCAACTTTGGATCGAGCTGCTCTTGCTCTGATACCAAGTAAACAAGGATGTCACGCCCCACGCCTCAGGCACGAGCACGCGACTCTCTGCAAGCAAACCAAATATCTCTTGTGGTCCTAAGATTCACACGTAAGTCGAGAGATGTATAATATACAAAGCACGCGGAAGCGATGACAATAAAACTTCTCCATACAAATAGTATAATGGGACCTGGATAGCGCAAATACTGTCATACATAATATCCATAAATTCGTACAAACACATGGCCACCAAATCCTCTAAAACAAGGAGGCGACGGGGTAAGTACACAAAAGGATACATCAATAACATCCAACGATAAACAGGATCAGGACTGTCGTCAAAAGATCAAACTGGCAAGCTGGGAGCTCCTAAGACAAGCTGCTGGAGTCCCCGGTCTCCTTTGCGTCCTCCGTGGGCTCGTACTCTGAAAAGGTCTCAGAACGAACCTCTATGATATCCTTCATGGTCTCCTCAACAGACGGCTCCACGAGATCCTCCTTAGTCGCCTCGACCACTATGACTTCTTCCTCCGTGTCCTCCAAGGTCGGGGTCCTTTCCGGTCCATTTCTTGAACCGGCAACTGATCCCTCAACCTAGTCTAAGTCCCAAGCGGGGTGGCACCAACTAGGGATCACTCCTTAGGGCATCTCATTGGGCTTCAGCAGCCCAGTGGACGCATCCCCAACCTTTTGGAACCAGGCCTCATACCTGTGAGGCTTCTAACTGGTACTACCCTCGTCTACCTAAACCACAATACACTTCCTTACATAAATAGTTCCCTGCCCATCAGGGAACTCATCAAAATAAACGGTCATCTCCTTGGGGTTCCCAAAACGGATAGGCCATATCTTCAAGGCCTAAAATCTATAAAAAGGGGGTCATCAATGGGGTGAGATTCACATCTTAGTAAGGTAGGTTAGGCCAACTGTCCACTCAGGCAGTCATCAATATCAACAATTCAAACTCATGGACATATAAGGTAGTGCAAATATAGATAATATCACATAGATGGCAGGCATGCAGTTATGACATCATAACACATTTAGATGATCATGCACAACTCGTCCTGCCACATCACCATGTCCACATTTTCTTGCCTGCCTCATTCCCATGCCCGCGTTTAGAACGCATCAGGCTCGGTCTGCGTAAACACATTAGACCGTCATTGACAACCCGCGTAAACGCATCAGGTTTCAATGTTACTCTTGGCCAGTGTTAACACATCACAACTCCGTCCCGTGTTTCAACTCATTAGGACAATGGCCTTATCAACCCCGCGTCTCATACGCATCAGGGTGCCATGCAACTCCAACCCTACGCCTCAGGGCATTTCTCACACCACCCCGCGTCTCATACGCATCAGGGTTTCACCTCGCCTCCGCCATGCCACAATCACAGTCATGCACACAAGGCCAAGTGCAACTCATGCATAAACAATGCATCCATGGCATGTAAGACGATTCAAATGCACATTCAAATGTGACAAAATTACTCAAGGCACAAGCATGATCAAACATTTGAGTCATCTATACTCTCTTAGCACATACAAAGATCAATCACATTAAGTCTCTCAAGAATTAATTTCAATTTCAATTGACTCGCCCAATTGAGTCCAATCTTACTATCATAGTTTTAGGATTCCCTTACCTCAAGCTTGATGCCACAAAAATCCTCTCCTCAAGCCCTCACAATTCGGTTTCAATGGTCCAAGGACAAACCCACTACGCAACTTATGTAATTCCAATCAATTATCAATTTCTCTTGTCCAATTCACCCATCCATGAACCACCAACCTTACTAACACATGCCTCAATATCTTAACATGTCTCATTAATGAATTTGAGACTCAAAACCAACAACCAACAGGCTCCACAGAATCGATTTCCACATAATCGTACCGGGCTATGTTTGATTCTGTGTAAATCGAGCATATCCAGTTCTTAACCTACTCCAAATTCATCATTTATTCACTAACCTACTTGCTAACATGTATATCTAAGGGTCTAAGAGGCTCACCGAAGATTTGGGGCCGTGTCATCACCGGAATTCCTTCGAAGTCGCCGGTTCCTTCAAGACTGCAAACCGACAGTTTCTGTCCAACAATTTCAAGACCCATTCGGGGTCAAAAATTCATCAAATAAACCTCAACTTTTTACCACAAACCACTATATGAGTCCCCTAGATGTCCATCAAAATTTGGTCGTAAGACTCTAACGTTTCGAGGTCCTAATAGGTCAGAAACCTTGCCTACCTCAGATTGTGTGTGTTTTCGTCGGCTTCTGAGAGCATGGCAGGCTGGAGCTCTTTGGTGGGTCAATCGACGAGCTTCCACTTCGAGGATGTTGGCAAGAGGTTGGGCTAGGTGTGGATGGTCGTCTCGCCGGCCAAAGGTCGCTGAAAGTTGTCTTTGGTGGAGGTGAACAGTGGCACAGAAACTGGTCGGGCGATGGGTAGAGAAGAGAGGAAGAAGAAGATGGAGTCTCGGTGGAAATGGAGCAGAAGTGGCCAGCTAAAGAGAGAGAGAGAGAGAGCTATATTCAACCTCAAAGTTAAAGGGTTGAATGGTAGTTGTGTAAAGGTGGACATGACTACTCTTTAGCCAATCTAGTGACACTTGTCCTAAGTGTTAATCAAGGTGATCCAATGGCCATAATCTCTTCAAATTTTCAGTGGCTCTTGGAGGTGTATAGAAGACCAAAATGCCCTCCTTCAATTGCATAAGCAAGGCTAAAGTTTTGAGGGGCAAAATGGTAATTTCACCCCCAACGTACGAAACGTCATTTTTCTCAATCCAATAATCTTCGACATGGTGACGACCAATCCAAACAAGACGTTGGAATTCTTGATCTCCATTTTTAATTTTCAAGACTCGTTTCTGATTGTTTTCTCTATCAGACGTGACTCCAGCCTATCCCGAACTGACGGGCGGCTTTTGCAGTGTTGCGCATATCAACCCTGTGATTCACATCACATTTAGGGCTCGTCAATTCATAGAGACTTTGGTTGTCATGTAATTGTGAGGGTCTATCACCAGTTCCGATGGTCTCGATCGTCATTGCACGATTCAGGAAAATTTTGCAAATTATACATTGGTTAAGCGGCGTCACCCGCGCTCCAATCGTATAACGCTTGCAATGCATTCCTTAATCGTCATTAGATCGGCCTTTTTTAGTTCTAAATGTCCCCTTGAGAATCCTTATGGTCAAAACGCCATTTCCTATTCGAATTCCCTAGGTCCACGTGCCTTGTCTCGCGTTGGCCTTTCCCTTTTGGTCAGCCTACTCAAATTGATCAGATTCGAGCGAGATGTGACTGAAACGCATCGCTAAATATACTTCTCATTAATGAGTCTGAAAATAACTAGAAAATCAGAATGTCACATCATACATCTACAAAGAGAGTCTTGTTCCACACGTCCCATAACATGTTTCATTACAGTTTATAGGTATCCCATCAACTTGTCTCATACCAAGTGACAGTTTATTAAGTTCAATAGTGATAAGTTCATGCATACTCCTTCCTCGACTATCATTTTAATGCCACAAACCCACCCATACGCATCATGTTTGTTCTTGCTACTCATCATACCACGATCGCCTTTAAATCAGTTTTTATCCATCGAAGATTTCTAATTCCATAAGGACCATCGCAACTCACAGACCAATTGCCCATATTCAACCATATACCTCAAGTCTAGTTGCTATTCAAGTCAAATCCAGATGCATTCAGTCACAACTAGCTTTAGTCTAAATATTCCTTACCCGCTTCCTTGTATACACCTCATCTCGTATCATCCAAGGTTGTCAATAGCAATCAATAATCAAAACCATCAAGATATGACACAATTCAAGTCTAAATCGAGTAATACCAGTCGTTTCTTTATAACTCATACTCCTCAAGTTGGGTCATTGACAAACCACAATTACAATCATATAATTCAATCGACCCCTCATTCATAAGCAATTCTCTACTAACCTCAAGCACAATTACTACCTCAAAAACCATGCTTGTGTCTCCTTATTTTATGCTTGCTTCCACTTGAACCTCAATCACAACATCACTCAAGATTATCCATTCAATCGACACCAAGACCAATAGAATACCTCACAAGTTCAAGCTCATAATCCTCAAGATTCAGTGATTAATGCTTAATCCTAAAGGTCTCACTATCTAATTATCCCCAAGTCATCATTCCTTATCACTCCAAACCTCAATCACAATGGATCGAGCGGACCTTGCTCTGATATCACTTAAGTGTGGATGTCACGCCCCGAACTTGGACAGCACGCGAACATCCAACCAAGGTGATCTTCTTTCTCATCAATTACTCAAGGTCCAATGGCCAACAACAATCTCAATACTTCTAAATGAGATGCATGCGGAAACGTGAAACAACCCTACACAAATAAAACAACATAGGATGACTTGGGACAAAAGGGTATGCTTCTCATTAGAGTCAATCATATTTCAGAGGTCACAATTCTAAATCCCCAAATTAAATAGGCAATCTTTAAGGCTACAAAAGGCTATCACCTATTCTCTTTCAAAGTTTTCTTCCAACGTTAGTCCATGGCAAGCTCAAGTTTTCATTGTCTGAGACTTGAAAATATTGGTCTCACGACAGGGTGAGATATAAATCTCAACAAGTGAAACCTAAACCTTAACCTGATGACTAGTCCTCCCAGACCACAAAACAATATCAGATGCGGAAAATTAACAATGCATTGGCACAGGACATTTGTAAATCAAACATCTCAGTAAGATAGACATAAACCAAGGTTGCAGTCAGACATGTCCAACATCAAGGAATCAAGCTTCATACACATAGCATATAAATAAGCACACATAACTTTAAAAGTCATCACAATGACACCACAGTCATTCATCGCCTGGGCTCTCAAGCTGCGACGTACGTCTCTATGGCACTCTAGCCAATTGATATCATAGGGACTCATAGCCAATCAATATCACTAGGGCTCATAGTCAATCGATATCACTGGGGCTCATAGCCATTCAATATCACAACTTATCAATCACAACATAAACACCATACGATTGCATTAAGCAATTCATACCATAGGCTCCACCAATCAATCAATTCATTTGGATAATTTATCCAGTAGTGTCCTAATGTTCAGGTAAAGGTTTAGTGAACACTTACCTTCAATTGAGCTAGCAATTTCAACTCAAACGACCATCCTAAGTCGGCAAGCCCACGGCTAAACAGGGCACCCACGGCGCGTCTAGGAAAAATCGCATCGAAACTCAATCATTTCTCAATTCATCGCGTCAATACTTTGATAACTTATCAATTAACAACTTAGGTGCCTTAATAACCATTTAATAGCAAGGCAACACCTTCCCTAAGCCTCAAAGTGCTCACTTCATTTGGTCACTACCTAGAGCCCTAATACAAACCAATAATTCAATCATTAAAACCTTCTCAACTCCTATTCCGTTACACAACCACTTCACCAATTCATCATTCAATATTCTAAGATACTTTACCAAGAATTTTGAAACAAGGTGACACTCCCACGCACCTCCAAATGGTTCGGTTTGCTCGGTCAAGGCTAGGACAAAACTGGTTCTAGATAAATCATACCAAATAGCCCTTAATCCACCTATAAACTCCAATTTATCACAAAACGTACTTGTCAACATATCAAATTACAACCCTAGGTGCCTTACCAAAAGTTTCAAAGCACGGCGATGCCCCAAAGTTCCTCAAATTGCTCGATTTCACAGCCGGTGTACTCGGAGCAGAATCTATCCATGAAAGATCAAGAGGTTTCATCTATTAAAACCTATCTCAACTCCCACAAATCCTCAATCTCAGCTTTCCAAACTCTTATACTATGAGTTGAGTGACTCACCGAAAATTTGGACCATTTGAAGCCTTGAAACCTCCAAAAATGGACCATCTCCAAAACCGATTCAGAATTTGACCTCGCCTGACTTCTGCCCAATTAGATATATCTTCTAGATAAATGGTAGGGCCAAATGGAGCTTATAATATGTCTCTGGAAAGATAAGACAATAAACTTTTAGATGGCGGTGGTTTTACCTCAATACAATGTCAAAAGAAAACATTATGGCTAGAACAGTGGAGTGGTTTTGGTCTGGCCACGAGAGAGCCGAGAGAGAAAAGGAAGAAAAATGAAGAAAAATAAAGTGGAGCTGTTTCAGTCTAGTTCCAATGGTCTCGATCGTCATAGTTCAATTTAAGAAAATTTTGTAAATTATACATTGGTTAAGCGGCATTACCTGCGCTCCAATTGTATAACACTAGCAATGGATTCCTTAATCGTGGTTTGATCGATCTTTAATGGTTCTAAATGTTCCCTCTGCTATCCTTATGGTCAAAGTACCATTTCCTTTTTCGAGTTTTCTAGGTTCACGTACCTTGTCATACTTTAGCCTTTCCTTTTTGGTCAGTTTACTCTAGATTGATCAGATCCAAGCGAGACAAAACTGAATACATCGATAGGTATATTCTCATTCAATAGCCTCAAGGTGGCAGGAAATTCAGAATGTCACACGATATATGACAACAACAAAAAAGGGCACACTAACTTGAGGCTAACTCCTTCAACCATAGAGGGTATCCAAAAGATAGGTGCCACAACTACATCTAAATATAGGCCTCGCTCTTGGCAGTCGACACCTTAGGCTTTATTGAATCAAGATCGGTGTCCATTAGAAAGCTCATTTGACTCTCTAGCTCAGGATCAGCCTTTGGGTCCACTTGAGGATCTGCATTAGAGGCAACCTAGGACTACAATCGCCTCAGGTCTCGGTAACTCCAACTCCGGCTCCATTTCAAGAAGTCCCACTCCAGAATCAGCTACTGCGCCATCGGGATGGATATCTTCAGCAAGGCTTATGACTTCTAGCACCTCATCGGGTATGACGCACTCCCTAAGTAGACCAAAACACTTGTCCCCATCTCGGTAGGTCCACACCAAAAAGGTAATGGGCCTCTAAGAATCGTCTCTATCATCTACCCAAACCATACTAGTCTTCCTCCAGTGTGCCTAGTCCCTACCTACTAAATACTCGATGGTCACTGTCTCAAGGTCCATCGATGTCCCAAAAAGTGGTGGCATGGTGATTAGGTCAAGGCTTAGGGTTTGAAAAGTTGGCCCTAAGTCAGGGTGAGATTGTATCTCAACAAATTAACCCAAAACCTAAACTAGGTCAATAGTACCTATAGGCACATTTAAAACATGAAATATTTAATCAAAAGAAACACATGACATTCGATACATTAAAAGAAGTCATGGCGTATTGGCACTACACAATGTCACAATTCAAGGGTACAATTACTCAATCAAGACTAGGCTTCATACTATAGGCAATTAATCAATCAGTTGCCATCACAAGATGATTCAATCGATTACGTCGACTCTCGATACTCAATCGTACATTCGAGATAATGTAGTCGATTAAGTCGACTCTCGACAATCAACTGCACATTCAAGATAATACAGTCAATCAAGTCAACTCTTGAAACCAATTGATCATTCCATGAAATCAAGACAAGTCATGATTATACTAGCACAAGTTTCGCAATTCAACTCATGCATCACGGCCATACAAGTATGACTAAACCATCTCATCCGACTAGTCGTCACATTCAAGTCTTAACTTCATGATCGAGTATTTCAAAACGAGTAAGCCCTTTAGTCATTCTAACTCATCATTTCCCCTCATGGCCGAACATCCATGACATAACAATTAATCTATTTGTCCGTTTCACAATCTACTAGTCACGACCGAATAGCATTAGGGTTGAATAGACATTTTAGTAAAACATGTCACATTGACTAGTCATGGTCGAACCTACATAGTTCTCGGCATAATTGACATATTCAATCGTCAATTTCTATACAAGGCCGAACACATACAATGTCCAATTAGCAGCTTCAACGCATGTTGCTTTTCAACTCAAGTAACAAACACCATACTAAGTGATTATCGAACCAATTAGTCTCTAGACATGCACAATCAACCATTCAGTCCTCAAGAAACACATTAGGCTGAACACTAATCTCACGAGCCATTCTAACAGACATATACTCCAAGTGGATAGATTAGGTTTTCAAGAGTTCCACGCCGATTCGGCACACAAAATTCATCAAATTTGTCTCTAATTCAATCTATTAGTGACATAGAGTCCTAATAGAGTTTTAGGGACAACTTACCAAGCAAATGAGTTAGCAAAGTCTAGGAAACTCTCTTAATAACTTATGAGGTTGGAGATGCAAGAGTCGGCTCGGTTCCTTGAAGTTTCACCCAAAATATCCATTAAAAATCATCCTTAAGACCAACTATTTTCTTAACAATAAGATAGGTTAAGTTCTAGAGGTGGTTCATCTATCAAATGGGCTAGAGAACTTGAGAAAAATCCCTAAGACCCGTCCCTCAAGCCTCACGTTCAGTCAGTCGGCGGTTCAAGGGCGATTATGGGACAATGGCGGTTCAATGGAGTCCGGCACGATGTCTAACGGACGTTAGAGAAGGGCGGCCAGCGGTCGATGAGAGAGAGAGTAACAAGAGAGAGAGAGAGATGAGAGAAAAATGAGAGAGTTTGCAAGAAAGAGAGAGAAGAGGAAGGTAGGAGTTGAGCTCTTCAAAGCTTGTCTAAAGCTTTCTCAAGAAGCCAGCATGAAAGTGGGGGACAAGAATGACTAGGTGAATGACAAGCTTGAGTGATGTTTGCTTTTTGGAATTTTTACTTTTGAGACCACTTTTGTCTTCTTCTCTATCAATAATGCAAGATAACAAATGGACAAGAATGCCCTTCGAGGGTAAAATGATAATTTCCATTTCCAGTCTAAAATTCAATTTTTCGATCATTTTAGGGCGAACCATGATCTTAATTGCTCTCGATGAGGCTACATCCAATTTATTTATATTGGAATACTTGAATGTCTGGCATCCAGTCTTGAAGTCCAATTCATGGTCAAACTTAGTCAATTGTCATTCCGGTGCATCTCAAACTAACGGGCGACTCTTAGGAGTTACGCATATCGACTGGTGATTAATGTCATGTTTAAGGGTTATTTGAGCCATGACGAACTTGGTTATCATGTAATTGCGAGGTTTAAACACTAGTTCCAAAGGACGCGATTATCAGGAATCGTTTTGGTTAATTTGTAAATTATATTATGGTTAAACGGATTCATCCGTAAACCAATTGCATAACGCTAGCAAATCGTTCTAATACCATTCTTAAACCGGCCTTTAATGGCTCAAAATATTCTTTTGGCAATCCTTATGGTCAAAGTATCAATCCATGGTCGAGTTCATTGGTCCATGTACTTAAATCCTAGTTAGCCATTCCTTTTTGGTTAATCAACTCAAGAGGGATCAATTCTGAGTGAGATTTAACTGAAATATATCGATAGGCATTCATTTATTCATAAGTTTCGAGATAGGGTCAGAATTTAGAATGTCACAACTCTTTCCTCTTACAAAAATTTCATTCTCGAAATTTACAATAAGCTTAACTATTCAAACAAATGGACGTGTCGGTGCTCATCGCTTCCTCGCTTTCCCAAGTAGCTCCTTGAGTTCCATAATGCTCTCAAATCACCTTTACTAGTGGAATCATCTTGTTTCTTAAGACTTATTCTTTCCTACCCTCAATTCTAATTGGCTTTTCTACATATGACACTCGATTGTCCACCTCTATGACTTCATGGTCCAGTACATGAGTTGAGTCCAGTTCGTACTTTCTTAGCATCGATACATGAAAAACATTATGCACCCGCGACAGACTTGGTAGCAAGGCGAGTTGGTAGGCCAAAGTTTCAATTCGTTCTAAAATTTCAAAAAGACCTAAGTACCTCGAACTTAGTTTTTCTTTCTTTCCAAACCGAGTAAACCTTGCATTGGCGACACTTTCAGGAAGATGTGTTCTCCCACTTGAAATTCCAGAGGTCTACGTCGCTTGTCCATGTAACTCTTTTGGCGGCTCTGAGCCGTCTCAAGTCCTTCCCTAATGACTTTCACTGCCTCAATCGATTGTTCTATGCATTCTAATACGACTCATAAATTCGTGGCATGCGAATCAATTCAAATGGCACTTAAACATGCAAACAACTCAAGCATAGGCTATGTCATGTAATCATTCAATAGCATCTAAGAACACATCAAGCTATCACCATTGAGAATTCCTCAAAAACCATTCCAATCGGCTCTCGGCTTACCCAATCGAGTCCAATCCCCCTAGCCTTGGTTTGGGGAATTTCTTACCTTCACTTAACGACACAAATTACTCCTCCTTGAGCCTCCTAGGATTCGGCCAACCCAAGTCCAAAGCCGATTTGTCGCGCAACCTAGGTTAACCAATTCCTCAATTCATCCATCCAAATCACCCATAACATACTCCACATCATCTTAACACATTGTACACACCAAATTACAACACAAATCTAGCCTATTCAGCCATCCACAGATTCGGTTTGGCCCGACATTGAACCTGTTCCATTTGGTTCTGCTCATGCCGGGTCCAGCCGGTACAATCTACCTCAAATCCATCAATTATACACCATTCTACCTCTTAGAATGTCTAACTAAGAGTTTGGAGTGCTCACCATGAGGTTCAAGCCGCATGGTTGCCGGGAAATCGTCGGAAGGTCCCCAGTTGTCCAAGATCCAAAATACCGGCAGATTCTAGGTAAAATATACATGGGTGGTTCATGGTCAAAAACTTATCAAATAAATCTCTAATTTTTACCACAGATTTTTACGCATCTCTACTGAGTCTCCACCAAATTTGAGCTTTAAACTCCAAGAATTCAACCTTCAAATAGACTGAGGAATAGACCTACCTCAGGTTGGTCCCAGTTCTGTCGACTGTGGGAGAATGCCTGGTCGGGTCTCCACAGAGCTCCAATCGACTTGATTCCAGTTGGAGGATTCGGGAAGAGGTGGATCTATGCTGTGGTGATCGGTCGGCGGTCGGCAAGTGGCCGGAGGTGGTGATCGAACAGACCGAATGGCGGCGTCGGTCTTGCGAAATAGAACAGAGGGAGAAGAAGGATGAAGATGTTCGATGGCTTTGAGGAGCTTGGTCTGTCGAATGCAAGTGTGAGGGAGAGAGAGATGAGAGGATTATTATCCCAAAAGAATTGATTAATTGAGGTGATTGGTAGGTGGGCATTATGATGAGATGATCTTCCACCGTTGGATGCTTGACACTTGTCCATTGTTCTTGCCAAGGAGATCCAATGGCTCCTTTTTCTCTTCAATGTTCGGCAGCTTAGTGGGGGAGAATGTCCATTTTTCCCTTCCTTCAATTAAAAGGACAAAGTTCTAAGCTTGAGGGGCAAAACGGTCATTTTACCCTCGACGTTCGGAACGTCGTTTTTCTCATTTCTGACTTCTTCGATAGGGCGATGATCAATCCAATTGACGTTAGAGCTCTTGATTTTCCATTTCAAACTTTTTTAGGACTCAATTCTAATCGTTTCTTCTATCAGACGTGATTCCAACTTATCCCGAACCGAAGGGCGGCTTTTGCAGACTATACACATATCGACCTTGTGATTCTCATCATGTTTAGAGCTTGTCAATTCATGGCGGCTTTGGTTGTCATGTAATTGCGAGAGTTTATCGCTAGTTCCTATGGTCTCGATCGCCACAGTCCGATTTAGGATAATTTTGCAAATCGTACGTTGGTTAAGCGGCATCACCAGCGCTCCAACCGTACGACGCTCGCAAGGTAATCCTTAATCATTCTTAGATCGGCCTTTTTGTGGTCCTAAATATCCCCTCGACAATCCTTATGGTCACAGCGCCTTTTCCTATTTGAGTCGCCTATGTCCACGTATCTTGTCTCGCGTTAGCCTTTTTCCTTTGATCAGTCTACTCAAATTGATCAGATTTGAGCTGAATACAATTGAAATACAACGCTTGATATAAATAAACTTCTCATTACAGAGTCTGAAGTTGATTGCAAATCAGAATGTCACAGTTATGATGCCATGACTGCATGCCTGACTTCTGTGTGTTGTATCGATAATTGAATGTCTCGCATGTTTATTTGTGTGAAATGCTAGTATTTATGACTATCTGAGTGGACTGTCGGCCTAACCTAGGGTTAGGATCCACCTTATTAAGATGTAAATCTCACTCCGTTGTGGGACCCCTTTTTTATTACAGATCCTAGGTCCTGAGGATGTGGCCTATCAGATTTGGAGGCCCCAAAGAAATGTCTATCTATTTTGATGAGTTCCCTGATGGGCAATGAACCATTTATGTCAGAAAGTGTATAGTAATATGGGTAGCCGAGGGTGGGAGTAGCTGGAAGCCCCAAAGGTGTGAGGCCTGGTTCCGAAAGGTTGGGGATGTTTCTACAGGGCCGCAGAAGCCAACTGAGGTGCCCCAGGGAGTCGTCCCTAGTTGGTGTCATCCCACTTGGGATTTAGAGCAAGCTGAGGGGTCAGTTGTCGGTTCAAGGAACGGACCTGAGAGGATCCCCGACCTTGGAGGATATTGAGGAGGTCATAGTGGTCAAGGCTACAGAGGATGACCTAGTGGAGCCGTCCATTGACGAGACCATGGAGGACACCGTTAAGGTTTGCTCGGAGATATTCTCGGATTACGTGCCCACGGAGGAGGTAGAGGAGACTGATGACTCCAGTAGTTCATCTTAGGTGCTCCTAGTATCTAGTCCGACTTTTGACGGCGACCCTGATGCCTGTTTCCTTTGTTGGCTGATGGAGCTCTTTGTATTACCCCGTCTCCCTAGTAGATCTAGTTGCTATGCTCTTGTATGAACTTTCGGATATTACGTATTATGGTATTCTCGCTATCCAAGTCCCCACTTTATATTTGTACAGAGGAGTTATTACATTGTTGCTTCCGCGTGTTTATATATAACATGTCTCTCGACTTATGTGCGAATCCTAGGACATTGAGAGATATCTTGGTTTGCTTGTAGGGAGTCGCGTGCTCGGGCCCGAGGCACAGGCGTGACATCATTGGCCTTAACTATTCAGAGCTTCCAAATGATACATGCGTGCGGAAGTGTGAAACAACCCCATACAAATAAACCAAGGAATGCTAACTCTCAAAATTGGGCGGATTTGAATTCCTTCGCGCGTCTCACAAAATCAGGCCATAAAATATTTCATTCCAACTCGAAACTTCATCCTTTAGTAACATAACATCCTAATAAAGGTTTAGGCATAACTTATCTTGAGCTTAGGCCAAGCAATTCCATAAAACGATAGACGCATCGTCATGGCACCAAGCAATCCACTCTTGGACTTCCACAATCAGTTTCATTCCCAAATTAACTGGTATTGATCTATTGACCTTTTAAGAAATCTACTTCCATAAACTTATCCTTCAAAGTCTTACGGACGTGTGAGCAAAGACGGAGCTCAATTCTGATAATGAACGACCTAGAATGAGCCATTTTAAAATTAGTGCGCGCTAGGAACAGATTTACACGATTCTCAGTTTTCACCTCAAATCAGCCCTTCAAACACTTCTAAACGACAATTCTTTGCAAAATATCATTGCCAACACATCATAAAATGTCTCTAAGGGTCTTACCAAGCAATTTACAGCAAGACGACGGTCCAAAGCTCTTCGAACAGCTTTGGTTTGTCACGGTGAACAAGCGAACAAAAACTGACCTTGGAATTTAACACAAAACCAACTTCAAAATCCATTATATCTCCAACCAATTCTAAAAAATATTTTGCTCACTCCTAAACTAAGAATCTAGAGGATCTCACTGAAATTTTGGAAGCAATTGAGCCCTCGAAGTGGGCAAATGAAGACCCTTTCCCAAACCAAGTCAGATCCCGACCAGCCTGACCTTTGCCCACTTAAACAGACCTATGGGACAAACGGTTGGGTCCAATTGAGCTTATTATACCTTGTTAGAACGGTAAGATGATAAACTTTTCAATGGCGGCGGTTTTACCTCAATCTAATATTGGACGATAAAGTTATGGCCAAAACAGTGAACAAGTCGAAGTAGGACAGCGAGCTAGCGACTGGTGAGAGAGAGAAGAGGAAGAAGAAGAAGAAAAGAAAGATAAAGTGGAGAGAGAGAGGGCTGAAGAAAATGAAGAGAGAGAGAGGTCTTCTTACTTTTCTTAGTCCCCCAGTCAAGGAGAGAGAGAGGAATAGTAGGTGGGGAAATGACGTGAAATTAATGCTAATCTAGGTCCCTAAGAACTAATTAGTAGGCTTGTCTTTTTTCCATCAAAATATCAAGAAACTAAATTGACCAAAGTGCCCTCCAAATTTCAGTCACCATAAGGGAAAATAAATGACTAAAATGCCCTTGCTTGCTCTTTAAAGAAAGAATATCCTTGAGGGGCAAAATGGTTATTTCGCACTTTCTATCTAAAATCTCACTTTTCCAATTTAAATTGCCCTCGATGAGGCGAATGTCCAATTTCTTTTCCAATGTTAGAATTCCCCAATGTCCGATATCCAATTCTGAGGCCAAATTCATGTTGAGTTCTCGTCGACTGTAATCCTAGTTTATCTCAAACTAACGGGTAACTTTTGCAGGAGCTACGCGTATCAACCTTAGGATTTCTCATGTTGTGGCGACTTTGATTGTCATGTGATTGTGAGGGTTTATCGCTAGTTACTGCGGTCCTATCATCGGAATCCGATTTAGGAAATTCTCGCAAATTAGACATTGGTTAAGCGGAATCACTCGCTTCCCAACGTATAATGCTAGCAAGGCATTCCACGATCGTTCCTAGATCGATCTCTGTTGGCCCAAAATATTCCCTCGACAACCCTTATGGTCAAAGTGCCATTTCTCATTCAAATTCCCCAGGTCCACGTACTTGACTCCGCGTCAGTCTTTCCCTTTTGGTTAGTTTACTCGGGAGTGGCCAACTCCGAGCGAGTTACAACTGAAACACATCGATCTATATCCTTCCATTCAACGGCCTTGATAGGGTCGGGGTTCGGAATGTCACAACCCTTCCCCCCTTAAAGAAATTTCATCCTCGAAATTTGTCATTTTTCAATTATTCAATCTCATGGGGTACTGACGCCTTATCACGTCCTCATTCTCCAAAGTAGTTCATCTCATTACTTGTCGTTCCCACTTGTCTTCTCTAACAAAAGTCATCTTCTTCCAGGACTTACTTCCCTCAGTCCTCAACCTGTACTTACTTTTCTCTATTCTCTTAATATCTGTCAGTGGTGCACTTTCGAGCATTCAAATCCTCCTTTCAATCTGCCTATTGGTCCGAGGATAATACATATATCACACTGCAACCCTGCTTTTGAAATTTCCAGTCGACTTTTCCAAAATGTCACCTTAAATTCTTGTTCTTTTTCTCTCACGATCCTTATCAAATCATCATGAAAATGTACTCCTTGATGCCTTTATCATTTGGCATAATCATCCAATTCAAGCGTCCTTTCGTATCGTCGGGGTTGCCCAAATTTCATTAACTTACCCTCAATTGTTCAAATCGAACCATAGTCTTCTTGACTTCTCAGGCAAACTCATGATTGAGTCCTTAATAGCTTTTCCTCGGCTATATTCGAGATTCTCCAATGACCAATTTAATCCACCAACTTGCAACGGTTATGCTTTCCCTTCAGTCCCTTTGGAGCAGTCAACATTTCCAACTCTCACAATTCACATAGTTGCGAGGTCTTTCCTTACATGAGCAACACTCCCATATCCGTAAGTAATTTCATCCATCGGTGTTGCTTCTCATCAATTCCTCTCGAGAAACCCGTACTTCAAGTTCTTGCAATTTGCATAAACTTGAAACTTTACTTCTCGCGAGTTTTGTTTTCCCAACTCTTTCGCAAGGACGGTCGTATTTCAATTCCAATCATGCATTGGGTATTCCCACTCATGAGGTCCTATGGCCGCGACGTGTAAGCAACAACCTTCCATGTTGCACTAATTTACAATTAAATTTTCTTTTCATATTATGCCATTGTAACTTTCGCCATCCTTCACCTTACAATGAAATCACAATCATCAGCACGGTCGCCAACTAGGCTTAAGTCCTTGGGACTCCTTTTCACATTCGTTCATCCACTCGCGCCACGCGTCATCCTTTGTCCATTCCCTTAATGGAATAGCTCCTCTAAGAAATCATCCCACGACGTCTATAGCAAACCATTACAATCCATCAGACTTGGGAGGTCTCAAGCCTCAATAGTTCACGTCGACCTTAGTCAGTCTATCGCCATCTCCAACTTTCGGGGATCCATAAGGATTCTACTCCTCAGAACTACCTGGCCAAGGAATTTCACCTTATCAGGCCCATGGCTCGTACTATTCAACTTAACATATAACGAGCGTTCTTTTAGGGTTCATGAGACAATTCTCAGGGCGTTCATACCTTTACGACTCCTTAAACGTGTCTGACCATCGTCTCTCAAGATAGTAATAACCCATCCAATAATTCCTTGGATGCTCAATTTTGCTATTGTCAACTCCTTTCTACCAAGTATCAAATCTTTCAAACTGTTCCTCGTACTTTTCACTTGAGAGCTCAGACCTTGGCTCTCTTTGTCACGGGTCTCCATTAGGACCAGGCAACATTTTGTTCATTTTTGTCACTCTTCCTTGAGGAAGCACTCTTATATTAACCGCTGGTTTCCATAACCAATCAATGTGACTTTATCCCAATTCCGTCCGTTTCACTGAAAGTCGACATTATCCTGGAATTCAGCGCTGTCCACAGGACAATTTCTTGTACTTCACTTCCAGGAATCATTCAAGTTCTGCGTCTTCTTTCCCAGTCTAGACATTCCATCTTAATATCAAGACAACTAGGATCTTCTCTTCCTTTTACACTGGGGTCTCTTACCTTATGAAGGAAACTACACACTTCATTGGCATTCTCTCACTTCAAATCCACCTAGTCCTTCCTATTCTTTAGAGTGTCAATCTTGGAGTCTGCGCTAACGGCGGTACATCCACTCCAAGATTCAAATATCACCATGCCTGACACTCTTCTTCGAGTGACTCAGCCGCCTCGAACAACAAGATTCCAAGGAGTCAAGGTTCTTCCTTGGTCTCCACAAATTCCCGCATCGAATACTCAATTCGGTTACCTCAAGTCACTTTGTAATTACACTTTAAGCCCTTTTTTTTTCGCTTACTCACCCATTCATCAGGACCGCGAGTAGCCAGGACTATCAAGTCCATTCACTTTCTTTTCTATCAACGACCTTCTCATGGTCCAATCGTCCTTTAAGAATGACGCCCTAATCTTTAGGGGTGATAACACACAATACCACTTCTAGTGGTCTAGATTCATTCTCAATCAATCTCATAGAATCATCAATATCAGACAAATGGCATATCTCTTTCAGCAACTTTCCTCACGATGGAAGGAACAACATGTCAGTCTCTCATTACGAGACTTGCGCCAAAGTAGCAACCATCCCTTACAGGCGCACTCTGTGGAAATCTCTATATTCATAATCCTTGAACGGAAATCCTCTTTCGATCATCCACTTACTTCCTTAGGATCTATTACAGTTCCTCCGAATTAAGAATAACAACTAGCCATAAGGCTCTCAAGTTCCAATCCACTCAGGGATTTACTTATCTTATTCAAGATTCCTCGACCATTCTTAATGTACTTAGGCGCCTTGAGAACTCTGTCTCACATTGGTCGATCATCCTTTGATCCTTGCAAAATTATCTAGAACCAAACAACCTTTGCTCTCCAGTAATCTCATGAGGATACTTTCCGTCAAATAAATCAATAGAGGTAGTCCAAGCAGTTATCATGCCTTCAGGGAAAACATTTCCTTTGGTGACATTTCACCAATCATCAACAGCCTCTTAAGGCTAATAACTGCTAGGGTCACTTTCTTTCTTCAGTGTACCCAAAACCCCTAAGGTTTTCTAGCAAAACCCTCAATTTAAAAGAAGGTAGTTTCAAATTCCCTCCTTCCATCAAACTCAATCAATCTCAACCCTATAAATAGCTTCACAAGCTTTTCAAAACTCTCGTCGTTCTTCCCACGGATTCAATTTAGAAAGCAGTAACTGAGAGTCACCTTTCTTGCGACTTCAATTTTTTAACTCATCAGCACTAGATCAGTCGTCCCAGCGACTTGAGTACAATGTCAGCTCCTTCTTGAGTCTGTCTACCCATCCACTCTTCTCATTTTCGTTGAAAGTTCTCACGACCCCTTATCACACTTGGGTCTCGCACAATTAACAAATCGAGCCATATTCTCTTATAGTACTCATGCTCCAGTCGCTCATGTTTACTCAATTTGCATGATCCATCTCAATTCTTGAATCATCCACACCATGTATACTCGAGCCCAATGCTCTTCTACGACCATACTTTGATCATTCAATGTCATTAGGTTCTCATGTCACTTGAACCACTATGATTCCCTTCAGGAATCAAAGACTTATGTCATCTACTCAAGTCTAGCAGTCTCAGGCTGCTCATCTTATCATCTATCACAAGCAATCAACCATCTAGTGGTTCTAAGCAAATCCTTAATCAATCGCTAATTATCCAGGGATTTCAAATCATCATTCATCAATAATCACTTATCAAGCCAGCCTCTTCCAGGCAATTTCTCAACTAGTAGTCATCTACTAGGCAAACTCTCAAGTCACAATTCATTGGGTCAAGTGCTCACATCTTAAGTCCAGACGTATCTGCAACTTAGCAGTAACTCAACAGGCCATCTCAATTTCACAAGATACCAGTCAAACGACATTGGTTACCAAAACTCGCCATACAAGCCAAACACACGCGTCAATTTTCTTTTTTTTAAACGACACCCACTGCAATGTACGAAGCTCCTAACCATGCCAATAACATATGCCATTACAATTGCCATGCAATTTTGAAAATTCACCTTGAAGGTCACTTTAGTGTAATACATCTCTTAACCAAAATTAGACTCAACCCGATACCTAGACTCTCACTTTCAATTTATGACTTAGGTCATTCTTGCCTCCTTACTATCTTAAAAGCCTGCCAGGAGTCGCTCCTTGTCCGAACCTCTTTGTCTCGGCGTACACTCCCCACCCTCATCAGACCCGGTCTTTGTAGGCTGTCCCAAGCCATACATCTATGAAGAGAGTCTTGTTCCACATGTCCCATAACATGCTTCACTACGGTTTATAGGTATCTCATCAGCTTGTCTCATACCAAGTGACGGTTTATTAAGTCTGACAATGATAAATTCATGCATTCACCTTCCTCAACTTTCATTTCAATGCCATAAACACATGCACTGAATGAGCGTCCTCAATATTCGCCACACCAAATTCATTTTCAGATTAGTTCTTATCCATGGAAGGTTTCTAATTCCAGAAATGACCATATCACAGATCAATTGCCTATGGTCAACTATATACCTCAAGGCCACAATCACGATCATATAATCCATTCGACCCTTTACTCATAAGCCATTCTCTATTACAACCTCAAGTCCATGCTCATGGCTCCTCAATTTCTACTCGCTTCCTTGCGAACCTCAATCACACCATTACCCATGATCATCAATTAAAATCGATACTATAACCATTAAAGCGTAACACAAGTTCAAGCCTATAATCCTCAAGAATTGGCAATCCATACTTAACCCTAAAAGTCTCACTACCTAATTGTCCTAAAGTCATCGCTCCTTATCACTCCAAGTCTCAATCAAATTTGATCGAGTTGACCTGCTCTGATACCAATTAAATGGGGATGTCACTCCTTGAGCTCGGCGGGTTGCGAGCATCCCACCTTCGCCGTTACCTTGTTATGATCTCCCAGGATCCATCGGCCTTAACTATTCATAACTTCCAAATGACACATGCATGCAGTACTGTGAAACAATCCCATATAAATAAACTAACAAGATGACTTAGGATAAAATGATACACCTTTCATAAAGGTCGATCATATTATAGGGGTTACAATTCTAAATCCTAAATTTCATCATTACAACCCTAAGGTCATAAAAGGATTCATAACCGTTTCGTCCAGTGACTTCATCGGATGCCAATCCATGGAAATCAAGGGTTTCCTTCTCTAGGACTTGAAAAATGTTATTCCACGACGGGGTAAGATATATAATCTCAGTAAGTCAAACCTAACCCTAAACTAGGCTACCAGTATCTCCAGACACTTTTGAAAAATAGTTATTTTAAGATAAAATATTTGGCATGGTAAAACAAGGTACTTGTCAAAACTTGGCATTTCAGTACCTTCAAACCATCCTGACTCGATCATAAATCATAACAAATTTAAGCTTCGTACAATGACAGGGTTTTCAATCAAAAGCAAGTACTCGACGCCATTTTGAAACATAAGGATATTTCCAATTTCATTTCATGAATTTCCAGAAAATATATCCTTTTCTATCACGCCCTTCGAGGGCCATTTTAACTGATGACGCAAACTTAAAACTCATGAGACAAACTTCCATACTTGAGGTAAATCATCAAAGCATGAGGCATATTCAATTTCTCAAAAATCATTCTTGATTTTTTCGAAAAATAGAACTTTCCATATCCGCCCATCCTAAGCAGCCCATTTTGGGGCTGCGAGATGATTCGATCTCTTGTGACTCGTCGATTCATATGAAACTCTCGCGTCAGGACCTAGAGAGGATTTGGTCACCATACGACTCTCGACGCCCATTTTCAATCGAGATGAATCGTGTCAATATGGGACTCTCTAGCTGCACGACCTCGTCAGGTCAAATGGGAGTAACTCCCTCCCAATACGTTGGTCAAAATATAATTTCTCAGCGATCCCACATGCCATTGGCGATCCCACACGCCAATGTACTTATAATTTTTCTCGATTTTCCCACACGCCAGTGCACTTATAATTTCCTCGGCGATCCCACACGCCATTTACTCATAAAACCAGTTATAAAAGTTTCATTTTCATTTGAAAATGATTTCATGCCTCAATTTTCAATAAAAAATAAAGTCATGAAATTCGAGTTTTTCAATCCAAATGTCCATCAACTGGACCAAACACATTTCACATCATAAAATTCTCAGTCAAGCACATACATCACTCGAATCAATTCAAACAAGGCCTCGAACAAATTAATGAACACGACCATTTCACAAGACTCAAGGCTTGACAATAGTCAAGGCCATTTCACCATCTCAAAGCTTGACATTTCTTTCGATAAAAAATTTTTCGAGCTTTTCCAACTCAAGGAAATCATTTGACCAATATAGGATCCACTCACGGTTAAGAAAGGCTCTTCAAATTTTTGATTTTAAATCAAGAACAGCCTAAGGAATGTTAACTCTCAAAACTATGCAGATTTGGATTCCCTCGCGCCTCTCACAAAATCAGGCCATAAAACATTTCATTCCAACTCAAAAATTCATCCTTTAGTAACATAACATTGTAATAAAGGTTTAGGCATAACTTGCCTCGAGCTTAGGCCAAGCAATTCCATAAAACGATAGACGCGTCGTTGCGGCAATGAGCTATCCACTCTTGGCCTTCCACGACTAGTTTCATTACCAAATAAACTGGTATTGATCTATTGATCTTTTGAGAAATCTACATTCATAAAATTATCCTTCAAGGTCTTATGGATGTATGAACGAAAATGGAGTTCAATGCAGATACTGGACGACCAAGAACGAGCCATTTTAAAATTTGTGTGCACTAGGAACAAATTTACACGATTCTCGATTTTCACCTCAAATCAACTCTTCAAACACTTCTAAACTTCAATTCTTTGCAAAATATCCTTGCCAACACATCATACAACATCTCTAAGGGTCTTACCAAGTAATTCACAGCAAGGTGACGGTCCAAAGCTCTTCGAACAGCTTCGGTTTGTCACTGTGAGCAAGCGAACAGAAACTGACCTTAGAATTTCAAACAAAAACAACTTCAAAATCCATTCCATCTCCAACCAATTCTCAAAAATAATTTTCTCAGCTCCTAAAATAAGATTCTAAGGATCTCACCGAAATTTTGGTAGCAAGTGAGCTCTCGAAGTGGGTGAACGAAGACCCTTTCCCAAACCAAGTCAGATCCCGACCAACTTGACCTTTGCCCACTCAAACAGACCTACGGGATAAACAGCTGGATCAAATTGAGTTTATTATACCTTGTTAGATTGGTAAGCCAATAAGATTTTCGATGGTTACCTCAATCCGATATCGGACGACAAAGTTATGGCCGAAACAGTGGACTGGTCAGAGCAGGGCAGCGAGCTAGCGACGGGCGAGAGAGAGAAGAGGAAGAAGAAAAAGAAAAGAAAGAGAAAGTGGAGAGAGAGAGGGCTGAAGAAAATGAAGAGAGAGAGAGGTCTTCTTGCTTTTCTTAGTTCCCAAGTCAATGAGAGAGAGAGAGAGAGGAATGGTAGGTGGGGAAATGACTTGAAATTAATGCCAACCTAGGTCCCTAAGTCCTAATTAGTAGGCTTGTCTTTTCTCTATCAAAATATCAAGAAACTAAATATACCAAAGTGCCCTTCAAATTTCGGTCACCATAGGGAAAATAAATGACTAAAATGCCTTTACTTGCTCTTAAAAGAAAGAATATCCTTGAGGGGCAAAATGATCATTTCGCACTTTCTGTCTAAAATCTCACTTCTCCAATTTAAATTGCCTTCGATGAGGTAACGTTCAATTCTCTTCCAATGTTGAAATTCCTCAATGTCTGATACCCAATTCTAAGGCCAAATTCATGTCAGGTTCTCGTCGACTGTAATCCCAATTTATCTCAAACTAACGGGCGACTCTTGCAGGGGCTACGTGTATCGACCTTAGGATTTCTCATGTCGTGGCGACTTTTATTGTCATGTGATTGCGAGGGTTTATTGCTAGTTCTTGCGGTCTTGATCATCGGAATTCGATCTAGAAAATTCTCGCAAATTACACATTGGTTAAGCGGAATCACCCGCGTCCTAACGTATAATGCTAGCAAGGCATTCCACGATCATTCCTAGATTGATCTCTACTGGCTCAAAATATTCCCTCGACAATCCTTATGGTCAAAGTGCCATTTCTCATTCAAATTTCCTAGGTCCACGTACCTGACTCTGCGTCATTCTTTCCCTTTTGGTCAGTTAACTCGAGAGTGACCAACTCCGAGTGAGTTACAATTGAAATACATCAATCGATATCCTTCCATTCAACGGCCTCGAAAGGGTCAGGATTCGGAATGTCACAACCTTAGAGGTTTTAGGTACACTGAAAAAAGAAAGTGACCTTAATAGTTATTAACCTTATGAGACTGTTGATGACTGGTGAAAGGTCACCAAAGGAAGAATTTTTCTTGAAAGCATGGTATATGTTTGAATCGCCTTCGTTGAGTTGTTCAATGGAAGTATCTTTCTGAGATTTCTTGAGAGCAAAGGTTGTTTGGATCCTAATAGTCTTGTAAGGATCCGAAGATGATCGACCGATATGAGGTGGAGTCCTCAAGGTCGCCTAAGTGTACTAAGGGTGGTTAGGGATCTTTTGAATGAGACGTGAAGTCATGAGTGGATTGAAATTTGAAAGCCTTATGGCTAGTTGCTATTCTTGATTTTGAGGAATTGTAATGGATTTTAATAAGAGAGGTGAATGATTAGAAGAAATACGATTGAAGAGAATATCACTTGTGGAACGCGAAAAGTGTCTCCAAGGAATGGTTGATTACTTGGGCATAAGACCCAGGGTGGAAAATGTGTAGTCCGTCTCTTCTGTTATGGAAGGAGTCATGGAAAATCGGCATACTAGTATGCCTAGATTTAATGATTCTCTGAGATTGGTTGATTGAACTAGAACCATTAGAAATGGAATCACGAGTTGTTGTCTCCTAAAGAGTCGGGTGTCATTCTTAAAAGGCGATTGAATCATGAGATGATCGTTGATGGGAAGAAAAGTGAATGGACTTGATAGTCCTAACTGCTCACGGTATTAATGAATGGACGAGTAAGTAGCAAGCTAGCTTGATTTGATTAGCTTGAATATCTAAGGTTTGGATTTATAGTGACTAAGAAGGAACCCCGACTCCTTGGAACCTTGTCACTTGAGGTGACTGAGTCATTGGAAGAAGAATGTCAAGTATGGTGACATTTGAGAATCTTGGAGTAAAAACACCGATGTTGGCACAAACTCCAAGATTGACGTCCTATGGAACAGTTAGGAGAAGGTGGATTCAAAGTGAGAGAATGTCACTAAGTGTATCGCTTCCTTCATATGGTAGGAGACTCTAACGAGTAAGGAAGAGAATCTTCTGATTGTCCTGGTGTTAAACCTGAACGTCTGGACTTACAAGGAAGTCGCAAAGTTTGGATGATTTCTGGAAGTTAAGTCCGAGAAACTGTCCTGTAGATGACGTTGAATTCCAAGATAATGTCGATGTTCAGTTGAATGGATGAAATTGAGATAAAGTCACATTAGCTAGTCGTGAAACCAAGAGGTCAATGTATTAATGCCTTCTGAGAAAACAGCGACAAAAATGAACTAAATGCTATATAGTTTAATTGGAAACCTACAAGAGCAAAGAACCAAGATATGACCTTTCAAGTGGATGGCACGAAGGACTATTTGAATGATCCGACACTGGGTGGCAAGAAACTGATGATAATCGAATTATGTACCCAAGGGATAATTGAATTGATTGTTACCGTCTCGAGAGTCGATGATCGGACTCGTTTAAGAAGTTGTGAGGAATATGTTAAGCCTTTGAGGTGTCCTATGAACCCTAAGAGAACACTCGCCGTATTCTAAGTTTGAATAGCATGAGCTATGGGCCTGATAAGGGGAAATTCCTTGGCCAAGTAGTTCCGCGGAGTGGAATCCCTGTGAATCCCTAAAAGTAGGAGATGGCGATGGGCTGACTAAGGCCGACATGAGTTACTGAGGCTTGAGACTTCATAAGTCTGATGGATTATAACGGTCTTCTATAGACGTCGTGGGAAGATTTCCTAGATGAGCTATTCCATTAAGGGAATGAACTAAGGTGAGGTGTGACGCGAGTGGACGAATGAATATGAAAAAGAGTCTCAAGGACTTAGACCTAGTTGGCGACCGCGCCGATGATGGTGATTTCATTGGAAAGTGAAGGATGGTGAGAGTTACGATGGCGTGACGCGAAAAGAAAATTTAATTGTAAATTTGTGCAACATGAAAGGTTGTTACTTACACATCGCGGCCATAGGACCTCATGAGTAGGAATACCCAATGTATGATTGGAATTGGAATACGACCATCCTTGCAAAGGAGTTGGGAAAACACGACTTGCGTGAAGAAATGTTTCGAGTTCATACAAACCATAAGAACTTGCAGTATGGGTTCCTAAGGGGAAATTGAATGAGAAGCAATATGGATAAAGTTGCGTAAGGACTACAAATAAGAGCAATTGGGAGAAAACCTAGACTTTTAAGTATATGGAGAAGAAACATTGAAATTAAGGATGGAAACCATGGAGTTTCATAGACAAAGAAATGTACTAATGAAGGAAAGCATAACCGTTGCAAGTTGATGGATTAAATTGATCATTTGATTTGGACAATCGAGGGTAAGCTAAATGGTAGAGGCACCAAGGAGTACATTTTCACGATGATTTGGTAATGATCGTGACAGGAAAAGAACATGAATTTAAGGCGACGTTTCAGAAAAGCCTTCTGACTAGGAATTTCAAAAGCAAGGTTGTAGTGGGATGCACATATTATTCTCGGACCGCTAGGCAAATTGAAAGGAAATTCGAATGCTCAAAGGTGTATCACCGACATATATTATGAATGTCAGAAGAGAATAGAGAAAAGCAAGTACAGGTTGAAGACGAAAGGGAAACAAATCCTGGAGGATGATAAATTTTGGTAGAAATAACAAATGGGAGTGTCAAGAAATGGGAGGAACCATTTTAAAAAGTGAGGATACGGTGAGGCATCAGTACCCCCATGGAAGTGGATAATTAGGAAATTGTAAATTTCAAGAATGAAATTTCTTTAAGGGAGGAAGAGTTGTAACATTTCGAATTTTGACAACTATCGAGGTTATAGAATAGAAGTATATCGATCATTGTATTTCAGTTATAACTCGCTCGGAGTTGACCACTCTCGAGTTAACTGACCGAAAGGGAAAGACTAATGCGGAGTCGGGTACGTGGACCTGGAAAGTTTGAATAAGAATTGGCACTTTGACCATAAAGATTGTAGAGGAAAAATTTTGGGCTAGTAGAAGTCGATCTAGGAACTAGTATGGAATGCCTTGCTAGTGTTATACGTTAGGACGCGGATAATTCCGCCTAACCAATGTGTAATTTATAAGGATTTTCTAAATCGAAATTCGATGATTCAGACCGTAGGATCGAACGATAAACCCTCACAATCACATGATAACCAAAGTCGCCACGACTTGAGAAACCCTAAGGTTGATACGCATAGCGCTTGCAAGAGTCGCTCGTGGCTTGTGATAAATTGGAAATACAGTCGACGAGAGCTCGACACGAAATGAGACCTTTGAATCGGGTATCAAATAATGACGAATTCCAACATTTGAAATGAATTGGACGTCGCCTCATCGAGGGTAATTTAAATTGAAAAAGTAAAAATTTAGGCGATGAGTGCAAAATAACTGTTTTGCCCCTCGACCCCTTGCCTTTGCCTTTGCCTAAAGAAGTATAGAAGGATATTTTAATCATTTAGACCTCCTCAGTGTTGTGAAAAATTCGTGGGTGATGGGTCAATTGAAGTCAATGGCAAGCTTGGATAATTTATTTGCTAAGTGACAAGTGTCACTCTTTGGGTGAAGACAAATGTCATCCAATGGTGATGGGCATTAATTGAACATTTTTAAACTACCATTCATTGAGCATTGACCATGGGTAGACTAAGGATAATATCTTTCTCTCTCCTTCCTCATTTACCCGGCCACTTCTCTCTCTACTCTCTCTTTTCTTCTTCTTCCTCTCTAGGCCGAGACCCCGTCGCCTAACTTGCTGCCCTGCTCCGACTAGTTCACTATTCCGGCCATAACTTTGTTGTTTGACATCGGATTGAGCTAAAACCACCGATTTGAAAGCTTATTGTCTTGTGGTTTTATGGACATATTATAAGCTCAATTTGGCACAACCGTTTGTCTCGTAGGTCTATTTGAGTGAACAAAGATCAGATTGAGGCAGAATCTGACTAGTTTTGGGGAAAGACCTGTTTCATGGGTTTTAAGGCTTCAAATGGCTCCACATTTTCGGTGAAGTCTTATACGCTCATATTATTAAAGTTGATTGAGCTGTGATTGTAATTTTATTTGGGTTTGGATAAGTTTTCATGGCTGATTGGGGGCAATTTCCTTGAGGCAGAATCTGACTGCCTGTGCATCGAAGAGAATCGGACCGATTAGAAGCCATTGTGGTGTCGTTTTGCTTTCAAATTTTCGATGAACTTCCTTAACATGTGGATTAAGGTATTAGCAAGCTATTTTCGTGGTAAATTGGAGCTTAGCATTGATTTATAGATTGATTTGTGCGAATTAAAGCAGAACCGATTCTGCCCTATGTTGTGGCTGTTAGAAACGAACACTTTAAGGGTTCGTGGAGATGTTGCCATGTCTTTGAATGGTTATTAAGATATCATAGTTTGCCAATTGATATGTTATTGAGGTATTGGCAGAGTGGGGTTGAGAAATGGTGGAGTTTTAATTTGACAATGTAATTTTTCCTAGGATGGCATTGACCCCTGCTATGGCCTAAGTTTGCTGATCTAGGGAGATCATTTGGCTTGGAAATTGCTAGCTTGATCAAGGGTAAGTGTCCCTTAAACCTTTACTTGAACATTAGAACACTACTGGATGAGATTGATTGATGAATTGGTGTTTATTATGACCAATTAGATGTTGAACGCATGAGATTGCTGTGATCAATCCATGTGCCTTGGTATGAGGTTGAATTGATGAATTCCATGATTGGAATGATGTAGTGTGACCTCGATTTTCATGAGAACTAGTGTGATTGTGTGGCAACTAATCTTGGGATATCGGCAATGTAATTGCCTATTGTGCATTATGAGGTGTAAATTGCTATAATGCCTACGCGATATAAGTGGCTATGTTGCCTATGTGACTTAATTGGTTATGATGCTTTATAATTGCCTAGAGTGCCCCAGTGACTATTAAATGGCCAGAGAGACCCAGTGATATCGAATGGCTAGAGAGCCCTAGCGATATCAAATGGCCAGAGTGCCCTAGTTGTGACAATCCAAATCCCACCCGTCCGAGGCTATTGGCATGAAATGGAGCCTCAAAATTGGATATTGGACGATAAGGGATTTCCACATTTGAAATGAGTTGATCGTCGCCTCATCAAGGACAATTTGAATTGGAAAGGTGAAGTTTTGGAAGGAAAGTGTAAAATTACCATTTTGTCCCTCCACCATTTGCTTTGTCTAGACTAGGATAGATGTGACACCTTGGAAATTCAACTTCTTTTTTATAATAGGAATGTGAATGAGAATCGTCTGTGAATTTTCGCTTAATGTTTTTGATTGGAAAACATCTATTTAGGAGAAGGAAATCTAGAATTTCCTAAATTTACCAATCGAATAGTTTAAGGCTTGACTAATTGATTCCCTCATTTTAAGATTGGAACTTCCTGAACTTAGGCCTCGTCCTAAATCAATTATATTGAGTTTGGACGAGAAAAACCCTCTCGAGAATTGTCGGCAGTCGAATTTTACCTAGGGTGACATTTTACCTAAATACCCCCGAACTTTTCAAGAATTTGCAGAAGTGCCATTAGGGTTTTCTAAAGAGATGTCCCACATATAATACATGGTAGAATCTAAGACCCTTTATATGTGGTTGGGTGAACAAGGTCCCACATGGAACTTTTGTGGACAATAACTTCTTCTATGAATGAGCATTTCCAAGCTTAGCAAAAGTCGCACATAGGTTAAGAGCAAAACTCTATCCCTCATGAAAGTCTATAAATAACTCTCTTAAGGACCAAAAGAAGAGTAAAAGACCCAAGTCCCAAAGTGACCCCCCAAACTCTCTCTCTCGCCCAATCTCTCCCTCGTGGGTTTCGACGCGTGCCTGAGAAGAAATTGCTCATTCGAGCTCGTCCGAAGTCCGAATCAAGCTCTGTTTTCATCCACGCGATCATAAGATCAAGGGAAATTTAGGGCTAAGGACCATTTGCTGAAGAAACCCTTAAAATTTTGAACATCCCCTGAGAGGTAAGAATAGTGTTATATAATTCTATTTTAGCTTAGTTAGATTCTGTTTTAGGTTAGCTCTTGCTGGTGGTTATTCAAGTGGACTCCGACATGATGATGCCAATTCTATAAATGCTCTATTGGGTCTTAACTTCGAGTTGGGATTACCGTTGAGTTGAATTGACGTTAATTGCGCTCTGAAACTCAGATTGGAGCCTAAGGGTTCTTGGAGATCGTTATAATCACCTTGTGACCTTCCAATTGTGAGTTGACCTCTAATTCTTGATTAGGTCGGTAATTCGGTTAGGGTTAGTTAGGTTAGAAATTGTATTTAGGTTAAATAGCCATAATCAATGAGGTTAGTTAAATTATGATTACTCAAATTATGGTTGCTCGAGTTATGGTTGGTTTCACTTGATTGCCTATTGAAAATGGTCGATTGATTGGGGTTGAAAATGCGATCGATATGGGGATTTTGGCTTTGTGATTTGTTGGATTGGATGATTGACTTTATTATGCATTCATATGATCTTGTGCGACCCAATAGCATTATTTTAGCATGAAATGGCCAAGGGCCGATTCTATGAGCATACATGCATTATCATCAAATTATAATGAAAGATAAGGATTGAATGATTGATGGATGAGATGAGTGGTCATATGAGAAGAGATGATACGATGCCTAACAAGTTCGTATGTGCCTATGGCACCAAAACCATACGATTGTCAGAAGCCCGATTTTCTTATGTATGGCACTAATGAGTGCAGCATAGGCTTGGATTATTGGAAGCAAATCGCAGCTTGCGACGGACCTGTGCCCTCTGGATGCCTACTTGTCTAGCCCGGCAATACCGAAGGCATTGGGGTTATTGCTTGTGGAAGCCATTGCCGAAGGAATGAGACGATGCCTGGTTTACAAAAGACACTGCTAAGGGGTAAATGTCGTGGATCATCGACTTATAAATGAATTGTGTGTCGTGTCCAATGCTCGTTTGAGATCTGAATGCATTGCACGGAATCGATTAATTGGTTAATCAATTAAATTGCCATGATATGTATAGTGTACTCATTTTGCATCGAGTATGGCTTAGCTAGGTAAATTGCATGTGGTTGGAACATATTTGTACGTTTACCTGGTAGGACATTTGGATGAATCAGCACCCTTCTCGAGGCTATGGCGTCGACTCGCTAGGATTTTATCTCACCCCGTCGTGGGAACATTTTTCTTGTCAGAAGTGAGATGGCGAACCGGGCACATCTAGTTAGGTTTGGGATCTCGTCTCACTCAAAGATTCAGGTTACCTACCACCCGGTCCCTTATACGAATAAAGTTTGGGAGGAGCGTATCACGACTATCTACGTAGAGGAGGGAATGGGGGATTTGGTACCTCATCCCTTCCAAGCGTAGATCCTTCACGTAGTTAATCACAACTTCGGCCCTTGTTGGGACCGTTCTTGTTTTGTGGGTAATCCTGATGGCGAAATAGTAGATCCTGACCCTAAACCTGACTGGTAGGCGGCGGCATTATGGAGACTTCTTTAGATAGTTCGTAGCATTTTTAGAGTTGACGATTCTTTTTGGGAGTACATAGTCAGCTGAAACTACCAGACCTTTTGTCCCTTTTTGATGGTCATAGAGAGCGTTGACGGTAGCCTGTAGGGTTAGCGATCATTTGCTGGATGCTGTATCGACAGTTATGTATTTCGATATCCTATTGTTACAGGTGTTTATATTTGACTATCCCTTTTGTATGATGTGAATGGAAGTTCATTTCCGCATGTGCGATTTGTTATCATGATTGGTTAGCGTGCTTGGGACGTTAGCATTATGACTCAAGGCGACTTGGTAGGGATATTGCATTCCCCGAGGTTCGGGGCGTGACATCCCCGCTCGAAGTGGTATCAGAGCAAGGTTGGCCTGATTGCCCGGTCATAGGCTTGGAATAATAAGGAGCGATGAGAAAATGGGATAGTTAGTAGGATTGTATGATCTCTGCATGTGTTTGCTAATTGTTATTCTAACGGTTTGAGTTGCCTTCTTATCGTGCTTTGCTCTGAGGTGAGCAGGACTTCGTATTATACCTGCATAATGAGTGAACGCGATAGAAGAATACCTCGAGTTAGGCCTATTAGGCGATTGAGGATTAACGAGATTAGTGAAGCATCGGGAGCTAGAAGGCCACCTCGAGCTGGATCTGAAGGACAAGAACCAAGGGTCAAAGAGACCATGGAAGGTGAATCACCATCTCAAAGGCCTCCGAATAGAGATCCAAGGATGACAGATGAAATCCTTGCGGCACTAGGAGAATTGATTGGCCAGCGAATGAGAAATCTGAATGCTGCAGAGATGTTGCAAACAGGTTCTTCAGCTGTGATTGAAGAAAGACCGATGCATAAGCTAGTAGAATCCTTCATGAAATTGGTGCCGCCTAAGTTTGCAGGCGAAGGGGATCCTGAAGCTGCTGTTCAATGGATCAAGGAAATGGAAAAGGCCTTTAATTTGCTAAAGTGCTTAGAAGACGAAAAAGTTAATTTGGCTATTTACTAGTTGCAGGGTAATGTTGGTTCTTGTTGGGACGCTACTAAGCATTGAGTCTTTCCTGAAGGCACAACCTTGAATTGAGGTAAGTTTGTGGAAGCTTTTAATAAATAAGTATTTCTCAAATGTGGCTCAAGAACGGAAGTTGAATGAATTTATAAGCCTGCATCATAATCAGATAACGGTTGATCAATATGAGGCTCGATTTGCTGAATTGTATCGATAAGCTAAATTGTCTCGATACGTCGAATTGTCTCGATACACCACTAGAATGGCCGAGAATCCTAAAGATAAGGCGAAGAGGTTTCGAGATGGATTGAAACCCGAAATCAAGGATATTCTGATATTGTTCAACCTAAAGGACTATGATGACTTGTATGAGAGAGCTCAACTGATAGAAAGAAATTTGAATGAGAAGGCTGCCACCGCTAGTTCACGGTTTGCTCGTGCCAGAAGAGATGTTAGGCAAGGCAAGAGGCCGACTGTTGGCGGCAAAACTTATATTCCACCAAACTAGATGGGCCCCATTAGCAAGCCAACTTATTATCAGGGTGAACGATGTCGCATGTGCCGCCAGAGGCACGGACCTGGTATGTGTCCAAGAAAGATTGGAGCTTGTTCTCACAAAGATGGAATAGGCCACAAGAAAGGCGATTTGGAGGGAGTGCATCACAAAATACTCAGGGTCGACCGCCAGCTCAGGGAAGGGTGTATGCAGTCACCCGAGATACGGCGAAGGATTTGCCGACCGTCACTGGTACGATTCTTTTATATGATCATGCCACCTATGATTTATTTGATCCTAGTGCAACACATTCTTTTGTGGCCGAGCAATTTGTTAAGTTAGTGGAACTGAAACCAAAATTGTAGGATACGACATATAGGATTTCTACGCCCTTACATGATAATGTGATAGTCCCGGTAGGTTGTCCTGACTGTAAGCTCGTAGTGAGTGGCCATGAAGATAAGATTGATTTGATTATCATAAAGATGTATGATTTTGACCTAATTGTTGAATAGATTGGCTGAATAAATAAAAGCCGTAATAGATTGCCACAATAAAGTGATTTGGTTCAACCCAGTGGATGATGTCAGTTTTGAATTTGTAGGGAGTCGAGGGGGAGCCACGACGACGATGATCTCGTCGCTCGAGGTGACTAGAATATTAGAAGATGGCTGTTATGGCTATCTGGCGGCTGTGGTTGATACATCGATTGAAGAGCCTAAATTGGAAAACATACCAATGGTGTGTGAGTTCTCTAATGTCTTTCCAAAAGAATTGTTTTGTCTACTGCCAGAAAGGGAAACTGAATTTGTGATTGAATTGATTCATGGAACGGAACCAATTTCTAAGGCACCATATAGGATGTCATTGTCTGAACTTAAGGAACTCGAGGTTCAGATGCAGGAATTACTGGATAAAGGATTTATCCGCCCTAGTGCATCGCCTTGGGGAGCACCTGTATTGTTCGTAAAGAAGAAAGATGGGTCGTCACTATTGTGCATTGATTATAGACAATTAAACCGGGTAACGATCAAGAATAAATACCCATTACCAAGAATCGATGATTAATTTGATCAGTTGCAGGGAGCGTCTGTATTCTTTAAAATTGATCTAAGGTTAGGATACCATCAATCGAGGATTAGGAAAGAGGATATTTCGAAGATGGCATTTAGGATGCGATAAGGACATTATGAATTTACCGTAATGCCATTCATATTGACGAATGCTCCTTTGCTTTTATGAATTTAATGAATATGATATTTAAGGAATTTCTGGATTGTTTTGTGATTGTATTCATATATGACATTCTGGTGTGCTCAAGAAGTTTTGAGGAGCATGAACAACACTTGAGAAAAATGTTAGAAACCCTTATAGTGCATCAGTTATATGCCAAGTTTAGGAAGTGAGTTTTGGTTAGCTCGCGTGGCATTTCTTGGTCATGTGATTTCTGGGGATGTCATTGTTGTCGATCGTACAAAGATTGAACCAGTTCTAAATTGGCCAAGGCCAATGACAATGACTGAGATCAAAGAGCTTCCTGGGATTGGTGGGCTACTATAAGAGATTTGTGGAAAGGTTTTCTGCCATAGCCTCGCTTTTGACCCGACTATTTAAAAAGGACACAAAATTTGAATGGACAAAAAAATATGAGCGTAGTTTCCAAGAGCTTAAGCATAAGCTAACTACAGCTCCTGTCTTGACAATCCCATCTGGCCTTGGAGGCTTTGAGATTTATAGCGACGCTTTGCTTAAAGGTTTGGGTTGCGCCTTAATGCAACATGGAAGGGTGGTTACATATGCATCTCGACAACTAAGACCTCATGAAATGAATTATTCGACGCACGATCTGGAATTGGCTGCAGTCATATTTGCCTTAAAAATTTGGAGGCATTAACTAATTGGAGAGAAATTTTAGGTATATACTGATCATCAAAGTTTGAAGTATCGGTTATCACAAAAAGAATTGAATATGAGGCAGTGCCGATGGATGGAGTTGCTTAAAGATTATGATTGTGAGATTTATATCACCCAAGTAAGGCGAATAGAGTCGCAGATGCCCTCAGAAGAAAATAAGTGATTTCTCAATTACGTGTTCAAGAATGGCGCTTACTTGAGGAAGTTAGTGACTCAGACTTCAAGTTTAAGATTAGTCACTTGTCGAGTCTGATGACCACTTTGAGGATTGAACCTGAGGTCCAAGCAAGAATTAAAACTTTACAGACATCGGACCCATCATTCAAAAGATCCTTCAAGACGGCTCAACCAAAAGGAGTGCGGACTTTCAAGTAACTGATGATGGTATTCTAAAGTTTCGTGGACGCTTAGTTATGCCCGATGATGAGAAATTAAAGGAGGACATCTTGTCAGAGGCACACTGAAGTAAATATAGCATCCACCCTAGAAGTACAAAGATGTATCAAAATTTAAAGCATCATTACTGGTAGAGTGGTATGAAAGGAGATATAGCTAGACATGTCGCGAAATGTTTGACTTGTCATCAAGTTAAGGCGCAATATTGTAAACCCGAAGGGTTGCTTCAACCTTTAGAGATCCCTGAATGGAAATGGGAGCATGTCACGATGGATTTTGTGATAGGAATACCAAGAAGTCAAAAAGGGCACGATTTGATTTGGATCATCGTTGACAGACTGACAAAGTCAGCTCACTTTATTCCTGTTGATTCCTCTGTTGTGAGATTTAGGGGAAATGAAATTCATGTGGGGCCTGTGAGGATGGGGGCAAATGATGGATCGACTAAGGTCGATATGAGTTGCGAAAAGTGCAAGCTTCTTGGAATTGATGTATAGCAATAGATGGACCGTTGAAAGATTCCCTACAAGGGCTATTCCATCGGTGAAATGGACTAAGGACGAGTTGTGACACGAATGGGTGAATGAACGTGAAAAGAGTTTTCGAGGACTCGAGTTAAGTTGATGATTACATCATGTATAACAATCCCAGTTGGAAATTGAAATGCTTATGGAGGTCGTAATGACACGACGTAGAATGAAACTTGAGGCATAACAAAGCGATTTGAATTGGATGTTGCTTGTACGTCATGACAATAATGCCATATAAATTGCATGCTTAGAACATGATTGGAGTTGGTTTGCGAATATTCTCGCAACAAGGTTTGAAAAAATCTTACTTGGGTGGAAGAAGATTTCAAGTTTATATATACTCAAAAGATATCGAGTAATAGTTTTCTGAGAGGAATTGAACGAAAGGCAATGTCGAATGATAAAATCGCTTGTGGATATGAGAGCATTGCATAGATAAAGAAAAGACCTCGAAGTTATGTGAACTATAAGAGATTAAGAGCATGGACTGCCTAAAGAGAATTGAAGGTGAGGCATGTGGAATGGAGAGATCACCCAAGTGTTGTTATAGCGATGTTCATATCGCTAAGGAATGGTGAATTGTTTAGCGGATGTTTGCAGTTAAGAATTGAGCCTTGTAGGATCGGTGATGGAGGTACAGATCTTCCCTCAAGAAATAAAAGATTCAACTCCTAAAATTGAAAGTTCGCTAATGGACTAGCATAAGGGCTACTGGAAACACCTAGCCTGAAGACCAGAAGGAAATTGAAGTGTGCCATGATTAAACACCGATGCTGGAACGGAACCCTTGAGGTCCATGGACGGAAGTACGAGTCCAGCATTGAAGAGAAACTTAAGGAGATGACCTCATTGAAATTCAAAGAAAGAATTATGGTGTTTCTTAGGGATGGCACAAAGATGTGCCAAGATGCATATATTTATATATCGGTGATAAGGTTGAGAGTTGAAATTTGTCTATCTTGTAGTCGAGCACTAGACATGTCGATGGAAGGGAAGGACATGACGATGAAAATTGAAGGACCACTTTGATCCAGGGGAAATTTCGGATGGAGTCGAGAATGGATTGCTACGGAAATAACCATGTAAATGTTTAAGGAGTTAAGAGGGCCATAACTCGATTTCGTTAATGGAGGGCAAATTGATAAAGCTCAAAAGGAGTGATACGCCGACTGGTATGGATAGTTAGAGTGTATGCAAGCAAGGGCTTGGTAATAATAGTTATAGACAAATGAAAGAGATAAGGTGAACACTCGAAAATGAGCTACTGGCAAATGATATGAATACTGAAAGTGAATGGAGAGAAGCAAATCAGATTGAGGACTAAAGGAGACAAGTCCCAGGGGAAAGATAGTTTTGGATTGGAGAGGACGAGCAAGATCGTCAAGCCATGGAAAGGATTGTCCGGAAGAGTGAAGATGCGACGAGGTGCCAATATCCCAAAGGATTGGAAGAGTAGAAGGTTGCGAATTTCAAGGACGAAATTTCTTTAAGGGAGGAAGAGTTGTGACATTCTGATTTTCAGTCAATTTCAGGCTCATTAATGAGAATTGTATATCTAGAGATGCATTTCAGTCGTATTCCGCTCGAATCTGATAAATCCGAGTAGACTGACCAAAAGGGAAAGGCTAACGCGAAACGAGATACGTGGACCTAGAGAACTCGGATAGGAAATTTTGCTTTGGCCATAAGGATAGTCGAGGGCACTAGTAATAGAACCTCGCAATTACATGACAACCAAAGCCGCCACGAATTAACGAGCCTTAAACGTGAAATGAATCACGGAATCGATACGCGTAATGTTTGCCAAAACTACCCGTTGGTTCGGGATAGGCTGGAGCCGCGTCTGATAGAGAAAACTATTAGAAACGAGTCCTGAAATGTTTGAAATGGAAAATTAAGAATTACAACATTATTTGGATTGGCCTTTGCTCTATCGGAGATAATTGGATTGAGAAAAACGACGTTCCAGACGTCGGGGGTAAAATTACATTTCTGCCCCTCAAGCTTAGAACCTTGCCCTTGCATTTGAAGAAGGGAAATTTGATCATTGAACCCTCCCAAGAGCTGCCGAAAAAGAGAGCCAAAGATAGCAATTGGATCACCTTGGAAATGCAAGAAGCTAAGTGGCGAGAGATGGTGTAAAGAGAAGTCTTGTCCACTTTATGCCACCTACCATTCTTCCCTTTGACCATGAGAGTGAATATAAGCTTTTCTCTCTCTCCTCAAACTCATTTGGTCGACCATAGCACACCACCATCATCGAAATCCCACCTTCTTCTTCCTTCTTCATTCTGTTCGTCACCGACCGGCTCTGGGAATGCTGTTCGGTGTCGTCGGCGACCACTTTTGGCCACCACCTGGATGCTGGCCAGTCATACCAACCTAGATTTATGTCTTGCCGACCTCCTCAAAGTGGAAGCATTCCATTTGGAGCACCGAGGAGCTCCGGCCAAGCGTTTTCCCGGGAGTCGACGGAAACTGACTCAACCAGAGGTAGGTCAGGTTTTTGACTCTTTTGATGGCCGAATTCTTGGATTTTTGAAGCCAAATTTTGTGGAGATCAAGTAGACATGTGTATGGATCTGTGATAAAAATTGAGGTTCAATTTGATGAAATTTTGACCATGAACCGGTCTTGTACATTTTGTACAGAATCTGCCCGGTAAGCTAACTTGGGCAATCGGCGACCAATCGACTCGAAACTCACGGTGAGCCTCTCAAACCCCTAGATAGACATGTTAAGAGTAAGGGTTATGAATGAATAATGGATTTAGGAGTAGATTGAAGACCGGTAGTGTTCGGTTTGCAAGGAACTGAGGAGAACCGGTTCGATTCCGGGCAAATCGAATCTGTTGGAGGCTGGGATTGGTGGTTTTGAATTCCAAATTAGTTTTTAAGATATGATGAGATGTTAAGGGATATGTTATGGATGATCGGGGTTAATGAATTGAGGAATTGGACTTGGAAATTGACGAATTGGTTGAATATTCTAGGTTGCGTGGCAAATTGACCCTTAGATTTGGGTTGGCCGAAACCTTGGGGGCTCAAAAGGAAGAGTTTTGGGTTGTCAAGCTCAAAAGTAAGGGAATTATTAACCTTATGCTAGGAAAATTGGACTCGATTGGACGAGTCGAGAGACAAATTGAGTGATTCATAAGAATATTCCAAAAAGGATAGCTCTTATTGTGTCTTAAGTGGCTATAGGAGATCTATGTGTGATGTTGCTTGCGTTTAAATCATTCGCTATGTCGAGTATCATTGATTGTCCTACATGCCATGAATACTTAAAATGCACATGAGTCGCACCTGTGGTTTTATCTGTGCATTGAACTGAGAAGCATGGCACGAGCATGACATGGAGAGGCCTTGAGGCGTAAGAGACGTGGGGCGAGAGATAGATACTCTGATGTGATAAGATCGCATGGTAAAGTTGATGATCTGTGGCGCCCTGATGCGACGAGATCGCGGGGTTGAGAAGGCCATGGTCCTGATGCGAATTATTCGCGGGACGGAGAGGCCCTGAGGCATATGAGACGTGGGGCAGGAGATGTATACCCTGATGCGACAAGATCACGAGGTGGAGTTGATATTGTGTGGTGCCCTGATGCAATGAAATCGCGGGGGTTGAGATAGTCACGGTCCCGACGCGAACTATTCGCGGGACGGAGTTGTGAGATGAGGATATTGGCCTGGAGATTTATCGAAACCTGATGTGTTTACACGGGTTGCCGATGATGGTCTGAAGCGTTTATGCGGACCGAGCCTGATGCGACGAGATCGCGGGCTGCAAATTGAGGCAGGCGGAGAATGTGTATGTTGTGAAGTGCAGGACTAGTGCACATGATCATTTAAGTGTGACATGAGGTCATCGTTGCACGCCTCTCATCTGCATGTTGCTATTTTATCGATTGGGCTTGATATGCCTTTATGATTATGAGATTTGAGATATCTGGAAAGATGACTGCCTGAGTGGACGGTCGGCCTAACCTAGGGTTAGGATCTACCTTACTGAGAGTCATATCTCACCCTAGTGGGGGCTTACATTTTTCAGGTTCCAAGCGAAGGAAACGCGAACTTGCCAAGGATTAGCATTTGAAGGCATAGTTGATCAACTATACTAAAGAAGGTTGCAAATTATGGATTTACATTTTGTGATATTAGGGATTGTCCTTCTAATTGGTAGATTATTGAATTAAACTGTTATGAATTGGTTAATGAAATTTTGATGTATCTGTCCTAAGTCATCAGGTGTTGATTTATTGGTAATGAATGGAGTTGGCATTGCTTCCGCATGCATATTATAAAAGAGTTGTAAGTTATTGGCCGTTGGATCTTAGAGCTTTCAGAAAAGTACGGCTAGCTGGGTTGTTCGCGCGCTCGCCGGGTTCAGGGCGTGACACATTTTACCCATGGAACAGCTCTTGTGGGGAATCTTTCCACGATCCGTCTACTATAATTCGTCAATTTTAGGAAATTTCAACTTCCCGCAACTCACATCGACTCTAGTCGATTCATCACTTATTCCAATCCTCAAAGGCTCCATAGGGATTTCCTTTCCTCGGGATTTCATGATTGAGGAATCTTACCTTATCAGGTCCATAGCTCGTGCTCTTCACATTCAGCATATATCAAGCATCTTCTTAAAGTCCATAGGACACTTCTCAAAAGCTGTTCACATTTTTCATGGCTCCTTACATGAGTTCAACCATTGTTTCTCAAGACGGTAACGACCAACTCAATCATTCCTTGGGCACTTAGATCGGCGATTATCAACTTCCTTCCACCAGATGTCGGATCTTCCCAACTATTCCTCGAACTTTTCACTTGAGAGCTCAAACCTTGGCTCTCTATCGTCACGGGTCTTCTCTAGGACCGCACGTCATTTTATTTATTCTTGTCACTCTTCTCTTGAGAAGCATTAGTGCTTTAGCCTCTGAGTTCCATAACTCACTAAGGTGACCTTATCCCAATTTTGTTCGTTCCGCTGAACGTCAACATCATCATAAAATTCAACATTGTCTACAAGATTGTCTCTCGGATTTCACTTCTAGGAGTCATTCAAGTTTTGCGTCCTCTTTCTCGGTATAGACGCTCAATCATAATACTAAGACAATTTAGAGTTTTTCTTCCTTTTTACAATAGGGTCTCTTACCCTAAGGAAAAAACTACACAACTCCGTGGCATCTTCTCACTTCAAATTCACCTAGTCCTTCCCATTCCACAGGACGACAACCTTGGAGTCTGCGCCGACGGCGATACCTTTACTCCAGGATTCAAATGCCACCATGCTTTCACATTCTCTTTCCTACAACTCAGTCACCTCAAGTGACAATATTTGTTCGTCCCTGGGTCGCCACCTATTCACTTGTTGAATGCTCAATTCGATCACCTCAAATCACTTTGTAAGTATTCTCTAAGCGCTTTTTTCATTTACTAAATCATTTACTAGTATCATAGCCCGTCAGAACTATCAAGTCCATTCACTTTTCTTTTCTTCAACGACCATTTCATGGTCCAATCGCCCTTTAAGAACAATGCCCTATTCTTTAGGGAACAACAACTCATATTTCCTTTCTCATGGTTCCAATTCAATCAACCGATCCCAGGAAATTATTAATTATAGGCAAACTAGCATGCTGATTCTTCCTCGTCTCCTACTATACGGAAAAGACGGGCTACCCATTTTCTATCATATGGCTTACGCCTAGGTAATCAACCATTTCCAATAGGCACGCTCCTTATCCATAATGAACATCTCTTTGCTCGTACTCCATGAGCAGTTCTCTTATTCATAAGTCTTTCTATCATTATCCTCTTTTGTTAAGTCCCATCACCATTCCTCAAAATCAGGAATAACAACCAGCCCTAAGGTTTTCAAGTTCCATTCTATTCGGGGGTTCACTTACTCATCTTATTCAAGAGTTCTTGACTAGCTTTACCATATGCTTAAACGACCTTGAGAACTCTCTCTTACGCTGGTCGATCATCCTATAATCCTTGCAAAAGTATTAGAATCCAAACAACCCTTGCTCTCAAGCAATCCCATGATGATACTTTCCATTGAGTGACTCAGCAGAGGTAGTCTAGGCAGATCTCATGCCTTCGAGGAAACCCTTCCTCTAATGACCTTTCACCAATTATCAACAGCCTTTTAAGGTTAAAATTTGCTAGAGTCACTTTCTTTCCTTAGTGTACCCAAAACCTCTAAGGTTTCTTTACAAGATCCTCAATCGAGAGGGTGACAATTTCAAATCTCATCTCTTTACCTGATTCAATCAATCTCAACCTTATACGTAATCTTACAAGCTTTTCCAAGCTCTCGTGGTCTTGCCCACACATTCAATTTCGAAAAGATTAACTTAGAGTTACCTTCTTCGTGACTTCCATCACATTAACTCATCAATACTAGCATTTATCACCACAGTGACTTAGAGAATCATAGCAGCTCCTCCTCAAGCTTGCTTAGCCAACAAATTTCCTCATTTCCATTTGAAGTTCCTACGACCCATTCAGCTCTTGGGTCTCGTACGATTAACAGATCGAGCCGTATTTTCCTTTTGGTACCTATAATCCAATTGCCCATTTTTACTCAATTCTCATGATCCTTCTTAGTTCTTGGATTTTCCCATATCTTACATACTCGAGCCCAATGCTCTTCTACAACCATACTCGGTCGTTCAACCTTATTAGATTCTCATGTCACTTGAACCACTATGATTCCCTCCAGAAATCAAAGACTTAAGTAATCTACTTGAGTCGAGCAGTCTCAGGCTGCTCATCTCATTATCTTTCACCATCAAGCAACCATCCTGTGGTCCCTATGCAATTCTCCAGTAATTGCCAAATATTCAAGGATCTCAAATCATCCTTGATTTGCAATCATTCATCGAGCCAGTTTTAACGAGGCAACTTCTCCACTAACAGCCATTACTAGGCTAGCCTCAATAAGGCAACTATCAAACAAGCACTCAGGGCAGTAATTCACCGCGTCAACAGCTCATGCTTTAAGCGGAGAGGCATCCGCCACTCTAGCATAATTACAAAGGAAAAAGCTCTCAGAAAGAAAGAGGTTAACTCATCGCCCTATCGATTGGTCATCCCAGCCCAGTTTTGGTACTCCCATTTCGCTCGCCGCTACTACGGGAATCGCTTTTGCTTTCTTTTCCTCTGGCTACTAAGATGTTTCAGTTCGCAGAAATTTTTTGTTACCACGAAGAAATAAGAGTATATATAGGGGACGGCAGGGGAAGCCCGCAGTTATCAATCTCAATAAGAGTAGCAGTCGTATAGGTATAGGTTAGCGCTAAGCAGTCTTCTTTTCCGACTCCTTCCCCCGAAACCACCAGCTATCCTGACCGAGCCCGATGATCGAATGTTATCCCTTTCCACTCCTCTTTCTTTGCTGCAATAGATGAGATTGGCATTGGCCTAGTTCCAATCCTTTTAGAAAAGCCCGTGGAAATCTTAATGCCATAATGCCTTTCAAATCCTCCTAGCTTGTAGTTTAGGGGTATATATAGTAGGGGTGCCCCTTTCGAAAACTTTATATATATAAGGTAAGCTTTTTGGACTATCTCATTTTTAGCATGCCTTAGTTCAACGGGTATAAACTCCCTACGTCGTCTAACCTCTCAGTTATACCTTGGCCAAGCCAATCACATGAGGCTAATCATAAAACATGCCTAACAGGCCCATCATAACCATCACTTTTCTTTTTCCAGGGGCATTAACTACCATGCACGAAGCTTTTAACCTTGCCATTCATAGGCGCCATTACATGTGTCATGCCACTCTCGATCATTCTTGATGAGGATCAATCTCGTGCTTACATCTCTTATCCACAATTGGACTCAACCTCATACCCAGATTTCCCCTTTCCAATTATGACTTGGGTCATTCCTGCCTCTTGCCATCTTAGAAGCTTGCCAGAAGCCGCTCCTTGTCCGGACCTCTCTATCCCGGCGATCACTCCCCGCCCTCATCAAGCTTAGCCGTTGCAGGTTGTCCCAAGTCATACATCTATGGAGAAAGCCCCGTTCCACATGTCCCATACAATGTTTCACTACGGTTTATAGGTATCCCATCAACTTGTCTCATACCAAGCGACAGTTTATTAAATTCAATAGCGATAACTTCAGGCATGCATGCTCATCAACTTTCGTTTCAAAGCCACAAACTCAAGAACAACATGATTGTCCTCACCACTTGTCATATCAAAATCGCCTTCAAATCAATTTCTATCCATTTAAGAGTTCTAATTCCACCAATGACCGTCACATCTCATAGATTAATTGCCTATTTTTAACCATGCACCTCAAGTGGAGTCATTAACTAAATCAAATCCATAAGCATTCGATCACGACTGACCTTTAATCATATATTCCTTATCTGTTCCCTTGTATGCATCTCATCTCATATCATGCAAGACTGTCAATAGTAATTGATAGCTAAACCCTCAAAATATCACACCATTCAAGCCTGAATCCACCAATACCGGCTGTGTCACGCCCCGCGCCTTATCGCACGAGCACGCAAACATCCCTGCAGGCAAACAAAAACAATCTCTCACGGTCCCAAGGATCCATCATAATAAAAAGGGTCGAGAGATATAATACTACATCAAGCATACGGAAGTGGTTTCCATCAAGTCCCCATACAATATATATATACACAAAGATTAAGCAGGACCTAGATAGCATCATAAAGTCATACATTGTCAATTACTGGTCAACAACTACTACAAACCGCTATACATCAAGGCGACGAGTAAGCATGCCAAAATGGTATCCATGAAAATCCGTTAAGAATGGGGTCAGGTCATTAGTCAAAAGGTCAAATCGCCATCTAGAGTCGCCTAGGAAGAACTGATGGAATCTCTGGTGTCCTAAGTCTCCTCCAACGGCTCATACTTAGAGAAAATCTCCGACGGGACCTCCACAGAGTCCTCCATAGTCGCCTCCTGTGACGGTTCGGCTCGGTCTCCATCTTTGGTCGCCTCCTGGTTTGGCTCGACTAGGTCCCCATCCATGGTTGCCTCTTAGTTCGGTTCGGCTAGGTCCCCCTCAAACAACTCCACCACGATGACCTCGTCCTCCGACAGTAGCACAGAATACTCCACTGTTGGCGTCCGCTCCGGGCCGTTCCTCGACCCAACCACTGATCCCTCGGGAAACTCCTGGTCCAAGATCGTCTAACACCAGGGAGGTATGACACCCTCCAGAACCCCATGGGGCTTCAGCGGCCCGACCTTCTTGCCCCCATCCCTCCTAAACCATGCCTCAAACCTGTGAGGCCTCCAATCCGATTTGCCCTCATCTACCCATACTACTCTATATTTCCTTACATAGATATTCCCCTACCTATCGAGGAACTCATCGTAAAATGCTATCATCTCTTGTGGGTCCCCGAATCTGATAGGCCACATTGCTACTGCCTAAGATCTGTAAAGTAAGGTTTCCCCAAAAGGGGTGAGATACACATCTCAGTAAGAAAAACCTAACCCTAGGTCAGGTTGACTGTCCACTCGGGCAATTGTGTCACTCAACAGGTCTCAACTCATGATCACACATAGGTATAACAATCATAAATCGATAAATAACAATACACATAAGACAGGCGTGCATTTATATTCTCATGTCACACACGAATGCAAGTAAATGCTCGGCCTATCACTTCACCACATCTATCAACCCCTGCTTGCCTCATTTTCTAGCCCGCGAACTAGTCGCCTCAGGCTTGGCCTGCGTAAACACATTAGACCGTGATCGATGACCTGCATAAACGCATCACGCCCCGTCTCATCTCCAGGCAGGGTTTATGAGCTCATATTCTGTCCCATGATTAAATCGCACTAGGATTGTGGCTATCTCAACCCCGCGACTTCGTCGCATCAGGGTGCCACCTAATCATAATTCACCCCGCGACCTCATCGCATCAGGATCTCAACTTTTCGTCCCGTGTCTCACACTCCTCAGGGCCTCGCCATGTCATGCCACAATCATAATTCATGCCATGAATCTCTATCCTTTACACACACAAAGTCAATTGCATTTTAAGTATAATTCACAATCTCATGGCATGCAAAGCAAATAAATTGTTATCCAAACATGACATGCAATTCCAATGCAAGTCAAGGCACACCTAAACTCCTTAAGTAATCCTAAGACGTGCTAAGACTCATTACTTTAAAAATATGCCAATTAATCGATCAATTTCATACTCGACCTACCCAATCGAGTCCAATCCCCCTAGCCTCGATTTAGGAATTTCCTTACCTTTGCTTAGCAATGCAAATTACTCCTCTTTGAGCCTCCTAAGATTCGGCCAACCCAAGCCCAAAGCCAATTTCTCACCAACCTAGGATAATCAATCGATTTGTCAAATTTCAAGTCCAATTCCTCAATTCATCCATCCAAATCACCCATAACATATTCCTCATCATATCTTCACATCATACACACCAAATTGCAGCACAAATCCAGCATGTCCAGCCACCCACAGAATCGGTTTGGCCCGGCATTAAACTGGTTCCATTTGATTCTGTTCATGCCGGGTCCAACCGGTCCTAATCTACCTCAAATCCATCAATTCTACACCATCCTACCTCTTATAATGTCTACGTAAGGGTTTAGAGTGCTCACCAAGAGGTTCAAGCCACGTGGATGCCAGAAAGTCGTCGGAACTCGCCGGATCGTCCAAGCATAAAATACCGACAAATTCTGTCCAAATTATACAAGGGTGGTTCGTGGTAAAAAATTAATCAAATAAATCTCCAATTTTTACCACAGAACCATCTACATGTCTACTTGATCTCCACCAAATTTGAGCTCTAGATTCCAAGATTTCGGCTGTCGAAGAGGGTGAGAACCGAACCTACCTCAGGTTGGTTCCTATTCTGTCGGCCTGTGGGAGAATGCTTTCTCTGAATTCTACAGTACTCCAAATGGCCTGATTCTAGTTGGAGGATGTCTGCAAGACGTGGAGCTATGTCTGGGTGGTCTGCCGGTAGCAGCTGGTGGTCGGAGGTGGCGATCGTGGCCAGCGAACAACGGCGTCCCGTTCGGTCCAGTCGGCGAGCAACAGAACTCAAGAAGAAGAACAAGGTGTTGCTCAATGGTTTGAGAGGGAGATTCGACCAAATGGTGATGAGGGGAGAGAGAGGAGAGAGAGAGCCCTTTGTTTATCCCAAAAATTGGACACTTGAGTTGATTGGTAGGTGGGCATTTAGTGTGAGATGGCTACCACCCTTGGATTCTCGACACTTGGCACTTGCTATTTCCCATGAGATCCTATGGCTCCTTTTTAGTCTTGAATTTTTGGTAGCCAAGGAGGCCAATTGTCCATTTTCGCCCTTCCTTCAATTATAACAACAAAGGTCTAAGCTTGAGGAGCAAAACGGTCATTTTACCCCCGACGTTCGGAACGTCGTTTTTCTCGTTTCTGACTTCTTTGATAGAGTGACGGCCAATCCACTTGGTGTTGAAATTCTTGATTTTCCATTTGAAGCTTTTTCAAGACTTGTTTCTGATCGTTTCTTCTATCGGATGTAATTCCAACCTATCCCGAACCAACGGGTGGCTTTTGCAGACTATACGCATATCGTCCCCATGATTCTCATCACGTTTAGGGCACGCCAATTCATGGAGGCTTTGGTTGTCATGTAATTGCGAGGATTTATCACTAGTCCCTATGGTCTCGTTCGTCACTGTTCGATTTAGGATAATTTTGCAAATCGTACGTTGGTTAAACGGTATCACTCGCGCTCTAATCGTACGACGCTCGCATGGTAATCCTTAATCGTTCTTCGATTGACCTTTTTGGTGGTCCTAAATATCTCCTCGACAATCCTTGTGGTCAAAGCGTCATTTCCTATCCGAGTCACCTAGGTCAACGTACCTCGTCTCGCGTTAGCCTTTCCTCTTTGGTCAGTCTACTCAAATTGATCGGGTTTGAGCAGAATACCACTAAAATATATTGCTTGATATATATAAACTTCTCATTACAGAGTTTGAAGTTGATTGAAAATCAGAATGTCACAGGTTGTCTCTTTATAACTCATACTCCTCAAGTTGGGTCATTGACAAACCAAGATCATAATTATACACTTCAATTGACCCTTCATTCATAATTTATTCTCTAGCAACCTCTAATCCAGGCTCATGACTCCTAAATTTCTATTCACTTTATTGTGAGCCTTATTCCTAAATCACTCAAGATCATCTCTTAATTCAGCACTAGGACTATTAGAATACCTTACAAGTTCAAGCCTATAGTTCTCAAGATTCAGCAATCCATGCTTATTCCTCAAGGTCTCACTACCTAACTGTCCACAAGTCATCGCTCCTTATTACTCCAAGTCTCAATCACATTGGATCAAGTTAACCTTGCTCTGATACCAAATCGAACGGGAATATCACACCCCAAACCCGGCGGGCACGCGAGCATCCCACCAAGCTGTTCCTTTATGAAAGCTCCAGGATCCAACAGCCAATGTCCTTTGCGCTGAAAGAAACATACATGCGGAAGTGATGCCAACTCCTATTTACAAATACAACAACACCCGATGACTTAGGACACAAGGGTACACCTTTAATAAAGGTCTAATATACTTTTCTTTATTACAAATCTAAATCCTCGAAATCAGTACTATTCAATTCTAAGGTCACAAATGAGAAGTCTTCATTTTTCTTCTAGTGACCTCGTCTCTATGCCAATCCATGCCAAGTCTACACTTCCGTCGCCAGGAACCTGAAAGTTAAGCGCCCATTGGGGTGAGATATAATCTCAGTAAGGTGAGTCCGAACTCTAGGTTAGGCTGACCGTCCACTCATGTAGTCATATACCCCAATAGTTCAACTCATAGACATATCAGTCAATTTTAAATATAGATAACCAAACACAGGTGACAGGCACGCAGATATGGTATCATAACACACTTAGAGGTTCATACATGACTCATCCTGCCACCTCACCACAATCATCCTTTCCCATTGCCTCATTCTCATGCCCGCGATTAGATCGCATCAGGCTCGGTCCCCTTAAACGCATCAGACCTCATTGACAACCCACGTAAACACATCAGATTTCAATGATTCTCCAAGCTAGTACCAACGCCTCATATCTCCGTCTCACGATTAGATCGCATCAGGACCGTGGCCATCATAACCCCGCAATTTGATCGCATCAGGGCACCACTAGCAACCCACGTAAACACATCATCTTCCAATGATTCTCCAAGCCAATATCATCACCACATTCCTTCGTTTTGCGAATAATTCGCATCAAGACCATGGCCATCATAACCCCGCGATTAGATCGCATCAGGGCACCACTGACAACTCGTGTAAACGCATCAGGTTCCAATGATTCTCTAGGCCAATATCATTACCTCATTTCTCCGTCCTGCGAATAGTTCGCATCATGACCGTGGCCATCATAACCCCGCGATTAATCGCATCAGGGCACCACTAGCAACCCACGTAAACGCATTAGGTTTCAACGATTCTCTAGGCCAAATCATCTCCTCATTCCTCCGTCCCGCGAATAGTTCGCATCAGGATCATAAAACTCCATAGCATAATTATCATCATCTTAACATGCCTTAATTACCAATTTGAGGCTCAAAACCCGACGCCAACAGCCCCCACAGCCCCGGCCTTGCACAGAACTGAACCGGTTCTTCTCGGTTCTATGCAAACCGGGCACAATTAGCCCTAAACCAACTCTAAATCCATCATTTAATCCTCATCCTACCTCTTAACATGTCTATCTAAGGGTTCTTGAGGCTCACCATGAGTTTGAGGTTGAATTGTTGTTAGAAACCCATTGAACGTCGCCGGATCTCCCTTGGTCAGTACCGTCAGTTTTCTATTTCAAGTTTACAAGATCGATTCGAGGTCAAAACTTCATCAAATCAAGCCCAACTTTTTACCACATATTCATATACATGTCTACTAGGACTCCACAAAATTTGACCTCAAAACCCCAAAGGTTCGGCCTTCAAAAGGTCAGAAACTGGACCTACCTCGGGTTGAAGTAGATTCTGTCGGCTCTCGGGAAAATGCTTGGCCGGAGCTCCTCGGTGGTCCAAATGACTCAATTCTTGTTCGAGGAGGTCGGCAAGACATAGATCTATGTTGGTGTGATCGGCCGGCGGTCAGACAGTGGTCGAAAAGTAGCGTCATGGGTGACGAACGGTAGGCTTTGTTCTGGTTGGCGATCGATAGAAACAAAGGAGGAGAGGATGAAAATTTTTGGTGGTTCTTGGATGTATGGCCGGCCAAATGAGTGAGGAGAGAGAGTGAGAAGACTATTTATTCAAGGCTTGAGCCAATGCTTTGAATGGTAGGTTTGGCATAGTTGACTTGACTACTCTTTACACCATCCATTGACACTTGTCCCCTTATCAATCATGCTTGATCCAATGGCCCACTTGAATTCGGTAGCCTTGAGGGGAGTTTAATGTCCAAAATGCCCTTCTTCAAATGCATGGGCAAGGTTCTAAGCTTGAGTGGCAAAAGGGTAATTTTACCCCCGACGTTCGGAACGCCATTTTTCTCATTTTAATATTTTATTTGATAGGGCGACGGCCAATCCGAATAATGTTGGAATTCTTGATTCTCCATTTCAAATTTTTTAAAACTCATTTCTGATGATTTCTCATTAACGAGACTAAAAATGACTGGAAAAATACGAATGTCACGGGGTAAGAGACCCTATTGTAAAATGAAGAAAAACTCTAAATTATCTTAGTATTATGATTAAGCGTCTGTACCGAGAAATTGGACGCAGAACTTGAATTCGGAGAGACAATCTTATGGACAATGTTGAATTCTAGGATGATGTTGACGTTTAGCGGAACGAACGAAATTGGGGTAAGGTCACTGTAGTGAGTTATGAAACTCAGAGGCTAAAGCACTAATGCTTCTCAAGAGAAGAGCGACAAGAATAAGTAAAATGTCGTGCGGTCCTAGAGGAGACCCGTGACGACAGAGAGCGAAAGTCTGAGCTCTTAAGTGAAAAGTGCGAGGAACAGTTGGGAAGATTTGACACCTGGTGGAAGGAAGTTGATAATCGCCGAACTAAGTACCCAATGAATGATTGAGTTGGTCGTTACCGTCTTGAGGAATGATAGTTGAACTCATATAAGGAGCCATGAGAAACATGAACAGCTGTTGAGAGTGTGCTATGGACTCTAAGGAGATGCTTGATATATGCTGAATGTGAAGAACATGGGCTATGGATCTAATAAGGTAGGGTTTCTCGGTCATGAAATCTCTTAGAAATGAAATCTCTGTAGAGCCTTAGAGGAGTGGAATGAGTGATAAATAGACTAGAGTCGATGTGAGTTGCTAAAAGTTGAAAGTTCTTGAAATTGACGAATGGTAATAGACGAATCGTGGAAAGATTCCCCACAAGAGCTATTCCATTGGTAAAATGGATTAATGACGAGATGTAATGTGAATGGATGAATAAACGTGAAAAGAGTTTTCGTGGACTCGAGTTAAGCTAATGATTACGCTGTTTATGACAATTCTAGTGGGAAATTAGAACGCATATGAGGGTCGCAATGACGCGACGAGGATGGAATTTGGGGCATAACAAAGCAACCGGAAGTGGGCATCGCATATACATCGTGATGATAAGGACATCAGAGTTGGAATGCTTAGAGCATGATTGGAGAGGTTTGCGAGTGTCCTCGTGATAAAGTTGGAAAATGTTGTTTGAGTGAAAGAACGTTGTAAGGCTATACCTACCACAAAAATATAAGACAGCAATTTCCCGAAGAAAATTGAATAAGAGGTAACGTTGATGCGTGAAACTGCTTGTGAATATGAGAACATAACCCATTTAAAGAAAGATCTTGAAGTTATGTGAAACGAATAGATCACCTAAGTATTGTTATAGCGATATTTGTATCGCTAAGGAAGGGTGAATTATTTAGAGGATGCTTATATTTGAACTTTGAGCATTGAGTAATTGGTAATGGAGGGACAGATCTTCCCTCGAGAAATAAGAGATTCAATTTATAAATTGGGAGTTTGCTAATGGTCAAGTCGGATGGCTACTTGAAATATCAGGCCTGAAGGTCAGAAAGGAATTGAGATATTGCCATGATCGGACCCTGATATCTAAGGAGTTATGGAATGAGTAGGACCTAGAGAATTAAGGTGGTCCTTGGAATGTCACAAGGGTGTGCCAAGATTGCCTTAATGTTATTGGTGATAAGGGTTGAAAGTTGAAATCAATCCACCATATGATCGAACACTAGACATGTCGAGAAAAGATAAGGACATGACCACGAAAGTTGAAGGATCACTTAATCCAAGGGAATTTTCGGAAGGAATTGAGAACGGATTACTACAGAAGTAATCATGTAATTGTTTAAGGAATCGAGAGGGCCATAACTCAAATTGGTTAATGGAGGACAAGTTGATAAAGCGCTTAAATCTCCGTTGGCATGAAAGGAAGTTTGAAGGGAGTGACACGCCGAATGGTATGGACATTAAGGAGTGTATTCTGGCGAGGGCTTAGTAATAATGGTTACGGGTAAAAGAAAGAGCTAATGTGAACGCTTGAGGATGAACTGCTGACAAATGATATGAATACCAAAAGAGAATGGAGAGAAGCAAATTGGATTGAGGACTAAAAGAGACAAGTCATAGGAAAAAGATGGTTTTGGGCTGGAAAGGATGAGTAAGGTCGTCAAGTCATGAAAGGAATTATTTGGAAGAATGAGGATACAATGAGACGCCAATACCTCATAGCACTAGATGGCTAGAAGGTTGTAAATTTCGAGGACGAAATTTCTATAAGGGGGGAAGAGTTGTGACATTCTGATTTCCCAGTCATTTTCAGACTCATTAATCAGAAACGAGTCTTGAAAATTGAAAATGGAGAATCAAGAATTCCAATGTTATTCGGATTGGCCGTCGCCCTATCGAAGAATTCTGGAGCGAGAATAACGACGTTCTCAACGTTAGGGGTAAAATTATCCTTTTGCCCCTCAAGTTTAGAATCTTACCATGCATTAACCCCCCCCAAGGCTGCCGAAATTCAAGAAGAGATGATGGCCATTGGATCACCTTGAATGACTTGAGGGACAAGTGTCAATAGATGGGGTAAATTATCCTTTTGACTAGTCATGTCCAACTTTACAAACCTACCATTCAAACCATTGACCAAGCCTTGGATATATAGTAATTTCACTCTCTCTCCTCTTCAATTGACTGGCCAAACCCTCCCTCAAGCCACCGAACTCCCTCTTCCTCTTTCTTCTTCATTCTGTTGCCGGCGATCAGTTCTGGTCTCTCTGTTCGATGCCCACGACAGCCACCTCCGGCCACCGCCTGATCGCCGGCCGACCACACCAACCCAAATCTACGTCTTGTCGACCTCCTCGAAGTGGAAGCGAGGCATTTGAATCACTGAGGAGCTTCGGCCAAGTGTTTTCCCGAGAGTCGACGGAATTTGCTCCAGCCTGAGGTAGGTCCGGTTTCTAACCCTTTTGGAGTCCAAATTATTGAAATTTTGAGGTCAAATTTTATGGAAGTCTAGTAGACATGTATATGAATCTGTGATAAAAATTTGAGAGTGATTTGAAGAAGTTTTGGCCTCGAAACGGTCTTGTAAACTATGGACAGAAACTACCGGATTCTAACCTTGGATGATCCAGTGACTTTTGACGAGTTTCCGACAACGATTCGACTTTAAACCTTCGGTGAGCCTCACAAACCCTTATATAGACATGTTAAGAGATAGGATAGTGTTTAAATGATGAATTTGGAGTTGAATTAGGACTGGTAGCTCAAGGCATGCACAGAATCGAGAAGGATTGGTTTGGTTCTGTGCATGGAGGAACCTTGGAGGGTTATTTTCGTTGGGTTTCGAGTCTCAAATTGATGATTAATACATGCTAGGACGATGAGGATTATGTTATGAAGACTTGTGATTCATGAATGGTTGAATTGGACGTAGAAATTGATGGAAATGGTTGAAATTCCTAGGTTGGGCGTTGAGTTCGATATTGGACCATTGGAGGCTGAAACTTTGAGGATCCAAGAAGTGAATTTTGGTGTTATCAAACGTAAGATAAGAGAATTGCTAACCCTATGCTAGGAAGATTGGACTTAATTGGATGAGTCGGTAAATGATTCAATTAGTCCTTGAGCAAATCCAAGATGGTTGGTTGTTGTGTGTGTCCTAGAATGATTTGGAGGATTTGAAGGCTTGTTAATGCTTGAGTTTAAATCATATGCCATGTCGAATGTTATCGATTGTCCTGCATGCCATGGGAATTCAAATTGCGCATGAGTTGCACCAGTTGTTTTATCTGTGAATTGAATTGAGAAGCATGGCTTGAACACGACATGGAGAGGTCCTGAGGCGTATGAGATGTGGGGTGGGAGGTGGATACCCTGATGTGATGTAATCGCGGGGTGGAGTTGATATTGTGTGGCGCTTTGATGTGATTTAATCGCGGGGTTGAGATGGCCACGGTCCTGATGCGAACCTGAAGCATTTACGCGGGTTTACGCGAGCTGCCAATGACGGTTTGATGCATTTACGTGGACCGAACCTGATGCGAACTAATCGCGGGCATGAGATGAGCCTGATGCGATCTAATCGCGGGCATGAGATGAGGCTGATGCAATCTAATCGAGGGCATGAGAAGAGACTGATGCGATCTAATCACAGGCATAAGGGTGAGGCAGGAAGGAAAGGATGGTTGTGGTGAGGTGGCAGGATGAGTCGTGCATGAACATTTGAGTGTATTATGATACCATATTTGCATGCCTGTCACCTGTGTGTGATTATCTATGTTTGAATTGACTGATATGTCTACGAGTTTGAATTATTGGATATGTGACCACCTGAGTGGACGGTCGGCCTAACCTAGGGTTAGGACTCACCTCATTGAGATGTCAGCCTCACCCCGTTGTGGGCAACATTTTTCAGGTCCCTGACAAAGAAAATCGGGTTTGCCATGGATTGGCACAGAAACGAGGTCGATAGAGGGAATTGAAGACTTCTCTTTTGTGACCTTAGAATTGAATAGAATATATATTGAGAATTTAGATTTGTAATAAAGAAAAGTATATTTCACCTTTTTTAAAGGTGTACCCTTGTGTCCTAAGTCATCAGGTGTTGCTTTATTTGTAAATTGGAGTTGGCATCGCTTCCGTATGCACGCTTCTTTCAGCGTATAAAACAATGGCCGTTGGATCCTGGAGCTTTCACAAAGGAACAACTTGGTGGGATGCTCGCGTGCTCGCCGGATTCGGGGCATGACAACAGAGAACATTTATGGATGGTACTACAAGTGCTGAGAGAACACCAATTATATGCTAAGTTCAGCAAATGTGAATTCTGGTTAGATAAGGTCTTATTCCTTGGTCATATGGTTACAAGAGATGGGATTTCTATTGATCCTTCCAAAATCGAAGTTGTGAAATGGCCGCAACCAACTACCGTTACGGAGATACGAAGTTTTCTTGGCCTTGGGTTGTCTTATTCCTTGGTCATATGGTTACAAGAGATGGGATTCCTTGGGTTGTGTTCTGATGCAACATGGAAAGGTTGTAGAGTATGCCTCAAGACAATTACGACCTTATGAAGTGAACTACCCAATGCATTACTTAGAGTTGACCGTAGTGTTTTTTGCACTAAAAATATGGAGGCACTATTTGTATGGGGAGAGATTTCAGATTTTTACCGATCATAAAAGCTTGAAGTATCTTTTCTCACAAAAGGAATTGATTATGAGGCAGCGGCAATGGATGGAATTACTCAAAGATTATGAATGTGACATTCCTTACCACCCTGGCAAAGCAAATAAGGTGGCAGATGTTTTAAGTAGGAAAACCACATTACACATGGCCAGCATGATGAGCAAGGAATGGGATCTATTAGAAAAAATTTCTAATTCGGATTTCAAGGTCGAACTGGATGAACTAATTGGCGTGTTTGCTACATTGAGAATTGAATCAGAATTAATACAGAGAATTAAAGAGTCGCAACGGGCGGACCTTGAAATCTCAAAGCTCCGAGATGAAGTAACAGAGGTAAAAAGTCCTAATTTCTCAATATCAGAATATGGAATTCTTCATTTTCAAGGACATTTATGTGTACCGAAAGAAGCGGAGTTTAGAAAGGATATTCTGAATGAAGCTCATTGAAGCAACTACAGTATCCATCCAGGATGCACGAAAATGTATCGAAATCTCTGACAATATTATTGGTAGAATGGAATGAAGACGGACATTGCTGAATATGTTGCAAGATGTTTAACTTGTCATCAAATAAAAGCAGAGCATTTAAAGCCTGCTGGAATTCTAAGACCGTTAGATATCCCTGAATGGAAGTGGGAACACATAACAATGGATTTCATTCAAGGATTACCAAGAACACCGAAGGGTCATGATTCTATATGGGTAATTGTGGACCGATTGACCAAGTTAGCTCATTTCTTGACACTTAGGACAACATACTCTTTGGAGAAGTTAGCCGAAATGTATGTACAAACTATAGTGAGACTACATGGAATTCCAGTAAGCATTACCTCAGTTCGGGACCCGAGATTTACATCTAATTTCTGGAAGAGCCTACAGGAAGCTATGAGGACTAAACTTCAGTTTAGTACAACTTTCCAACCCACAGACGGACGATAAGACAGAGAGAATAAGACAAATCCGAGAAGATATGCTTCCAGTGTGTATTTTGGATTTCAAGGGTAATTGGGAAGAGAAATTGCACATAGCAGAATTTGTTTACAATAACAGTTATGAGAAGAGCATTGACATGGCACCATTTGGAGCTTTATGTGGACGAAGATGCAGAACACCTATGTGTTGGGACGAAGTAGGAGAGCGAAGGATCACGAGACCGGAGATGATGCAAGTTACAACTGAAACGATACAAATTGTCCGTGATAAGCTTAAGGCAGCCCAAAGTCGTCAGAAAAGTTATACAGACAAGCGGCGTAGACCATAGGAGTTTATAGTAGGAGATTATGTGTTTCTAAAGGTCTCACCTCCAAGAGGAATATCGAGATTTGGGAAGAAAGGTAAATTGAGCCCTAGGTATGTTGGACCTTTCGAGGTATTGGAAAGGATTGTAGATTTAGCTTATCGGATAACTTTACCGCCAAAATTGTCAAATGTCATAATGTATTTCATGTATCGATGCTAAGGAAATATCACCAGATGACGAGCATATACTAGATTATGAAACTATTGAAGTCAGCAAAAAGGGTGAATATGTGGAAAAGCCAATACAAATTTTGGATCGAAAGGAGCAAGTCCTGAGAAACAAAACTATTCCTTTAGTGAAAATTTTGTGGCAGCATCATGGCATCGAAGAAGCCACATGGGAACTTGAGGAAGCACTGAAGCAGCAACATCCTCACTTATTTGGAGTCATAGGTCAGTAATTAGACTCTTGACTTGACATGTTGCGTTTCATTGCAATGACTACTATAGAGAGTGTTAGTTTAATTATAGAAATTACAAGATGATCAATTGGTTCATTTCTATGATTGGCTCAATATTGTTAAGATGTTCGTAGATTGATTGTTCATGAAGAAAACGAGAGAAATAAGCATAGGTCATCAGTAAAGCAAAGAAGACATTATAAGAATTATGAAACATGAGATGACCGCTGTCGGCTTAATGGTTGAGTGGCATCTGGGGAGTGACGTGATCCGAGAAGGTGGTCGCTAGATCGACCCCAGGAATTATGGATTACAATTGCAAATCTATACGTTTTAAATGAATATACCAAAAAAATTTTGCTGCGACTGGTTATAATGAGGTTGATTTTGGGTAAAATTTTCCTGAAAATGATTTAGAATTAGGAAATAAATTTCCGGGACAATTTTTATAAGGGGGGAGAAGTTGTGGCATCCACTGTTTGCTAGATTCCTAATGATCAGAAATGATCGAAATGGATTTGAAAGTTGACTTTTAGTGCGAGGACTCAAGGTTCAAATACGAAGTTGAGGTAATGAGAAGTAGCATCACCATTGGAGTGAACTTGAGATCAAGCTTACAAGAGTAGTCGACTATTTAAGAATTCATGAGGACTAAGTGATACATGACCATATATCCGAAAATTCTTAGGGTTGATGAACAAGGAAGTTCGGCCATTAAGGGTGACGCCAAATGGTAAGACTATTTTCCCATTTGAGTTGTAATTGGCCGATCATGCCTAGGGAACAAGCAAGAAGAACGTATTTTCAATCATTGGCTTCAATCCCATCACAATCTAGCAAATGATCACCAACCACTTGGGGCTAGGACAAGTGGCGGCAATGTTCTTCATGGCATGAAATGGTATTAGCCGAATGTGCCTAGGGAAATGGCATAGAATGGGCTTTAATCATTGGTTGGCAATCCAACAAGATCTCATGAGTTATGTTCGGCAATTAGGAGACTATACAAGTGGCGGCATTGTCCATTCTTGGATGAAGTGCTATTGGCCGGTTGAACCTAGGGAAGATGCAAGGAAAATCATTGGCTAATAGTCCTATTAGGATTTTACAAGAATGACTTCTCACCATTGAGGGCATGGACACTTGGTGAAAACTTGGGGAAGAAATCCTTACATTGGGGGATATAAGACAAGTGTCATTTAGAAAGCTCCTTAAGACATGCAAGAGGGGTTGCTCACCTTCATCTTCCGTCACCATCTTCGACCAAACAAGAGAAAAGAGAGAGAGAATGAGAGGGAGTTGAACTTGTTCGGCAACTTCACCGAAGGAAACAGGGAGGAGATGGTGCAGGCTCAAGCAAGATCAAGTTGCGAATAGGCACGAATTCCTTCAATCTTGCCATAAGATAGTTGTACCATGTATGAATGCTATCCTAGAAAGTTCAAGTTAAGTTTATGATCATGTAGTTCATTTTCGTGATGAGCTGGAAGAGGATAGTGCAATTTCTTTTTTTTTTTAGGCTTCATGTAATTGGAGTTGGACTCAAGTTACATGGCAAATTTTAGAGTAAGTTAATGAAGAATTGGCTTAGGATGTCATGATTATGACAATGGCTGATCTATTAGAAGAAATTAGGACTTAATTTGCTTGTTGGATGCTGAGTTGCCTTTGGTTCAGCATAGATCTATTTCCTTTTCCATTTGAGGCATCGGTTAAGGTTAAAATGAATTACATTGCACGGTTTGTGGTGAAAAAAAAATTGATGAGAAGTGCAGGAATATCATAGATATGTAGACACCTAATTGAATTGAAGAGGTATGGAGTAAATTGCACGTTCAAGACCATCAAGACCAAAACTGGGTTCGGTTACCTTACTGCTCTTTTCTGTTCTGACCTGGTAATGGAGTTGGTTTAAGCTACGTTGTAAGTTCTCGAGTTGACAATTGATGGACTAGTTCAGGATGTCATGAATATAGCAATGGCTCAACTGTTAGAAGAAATTAAGAGGTTATTTGTAAGTTGGAAGACATAATTGTCTTTCGGTTCAATGTGTCAATTGCAACTAAATGAGCTATACTGCTTTATTTTGCGTTGTCAAATGAAGAACCAAGTCTGATCAAGGACGAGCATTGAGTGCCTACTTGAATTGAGAACAAATGGGACTATTTTGCAGGTTAAAGACAAAATCTATACTCGATTTCTAGCACTAAGGAGTTGTTCCGCCTTTAGTTGCCATTTGATCACAAAAACATGTTTGTTTTACGTCAGATTGTGATGTAGTCACGACCCACGCCTTGGGCGCAAGCTCGCGACACCCTGCAAGCAAACCAAATATCTCTCGTGGTCTCAAGATCCACTAACGAGTCGAGAGACATAATATATATCAAACACGCGAAAGCACTAATGAAATAACTCCTCCGTAAAAAACTATAAGTGGGACCTGCATAGCGCAAATACTATCATACATAAAAATCCAACTGATCATATAGACGCATAGCTACTAACTCCGCTAGCAAGAGGAGTGACGGGGTAAGTACACAAAATGATCCACCATCAGACCAACTGACAAATTGGGAGCTCCCAAGAAGAACTGCTAGAGTCCCCAGTGTCCTCGGCATCCTCCGTCGGCTCATACTCTAACAAGGTCTCCGAGCGAACCTCGATAGTATCCTCTATTGTCGCCTCGGTAGATGGCTCCACGAGATCCTCCTCCATCGCCTCCAGCACAATGACCTTGTCCTCCGTGTTCTCTATGGTCGGGGTCCTCTTCGGTCCATTCCTCGAACCGACAACGGACCCCTCAGCCTGGTCTAAGTCTCTGGTAGGGTGACACCAACTAGGGACGACTCCCTAGGGCACCTCATGGGGCTTCAGCGACCTAGTCGACACATCCTCGACTTTCCTAAATCAGGTCTTAAACCGATGAGGCTTCCAGTCCGTACTACCCTTGTTTACCCAAACCACAGTACACTTTCTTACATAAATAATTCCCTACACATCAGGGAACACGTCAAAATAGGTGGACATCTCCTTCGGGTCTGCAAAATGAATGGGCCACATCGTCAAGGCCTAGGATCTGTAAAAGAAGGGGTCTCCAACGCGGTGAGATACACATCTCAGTAAGGTGGGTCCTAACCTTAGGTTAGGCCGATCGCCACTCAGGCAGTCACATACCCCAATCATTCATGCTCGCAGACGAACATGCAAGTACAATAAAAGATGACAATACACAAATGACAGGCATGCAGTTATGACATCAAGCACACTCAGATAATTACGCACACCCATCCCGCCACTTCACCACATTCACCATCTCCCGCTTGCCTCATTCTCGTGCCCGCGATTAGATCGCATCAGGCTCGATCCGCGTAAATGGATCAGACCGTCATTGACAATCCGCATAAAGGCATCGGGTTTCAATGATACTCCAGGACAGTCTACACCTCATATCTTCGTCCCGCGTAAACGCATCAGGACCGTGGCCATCTCAACCCCGCGATTAGATCTTATCAGGGTGCCACCCAATCTCTACCCCGCGCCTTAGGACCTCAGGGTATCCACCACATCACCCCACATCTCATACGCATCATGGGTCTCACCTCGTCTCCGCCATGCCGCAATCACAATTCATGCACACTAGGCTAAGTGCAATTCATGCATAAACAATGCATCCATGGCATGCAAGACGATTCAATACACATTCAAAAGTGACCAATTACTCAAGAGACAAGTATAAGCAAGCATTAGAGTCACCTATACCCTCATAGCATGTATAAGGACCATTCATGCCAAGCTTCCTAAGATACCATCTCAATTCCATCCGACTCGCCTAATCGAGTCCAATCTTCCTATCCAAAGTTTAGGATTTCCTTATCTTGAGTTTGATGCCACAAAATTCTCTTCTTGAGACCAAAAAGATTCGGCCTTCAATGGTCCAAGACCAATCTCACCGTACAACTTAGGAAATTCCAACAAATTGTCAATTTCCATGTCTAATTTATCCATCCATGAACCACAAACCTCCATAACACAATCCCTATCATCTTAGCATGTCTAAATCACCAATTTAAGACTCAAAACCCTTAGCCATCAGCCTCCACAGATTCGGTCTTGCACAGAACCGAACCGGCTATTTTCGGTTCTGTACAAACCGAGCATAACCAGCCTTAAATCTCCACCAAATCCATCATTTAATCACTAACCTACTTCTTAACATATCTATCTAAGGGTCTAAGAGTCTCACCAAGAGTTTGAAGTCGCATCATCTCCGGAATCTCTTCGAAAGTCGCTGGATCCTCCAAGTCAATAAACTGGTAGTTTCTGTCCAAGGTTCACAAGATCCATTTGGGGTAAAAAATTCATCAAATCAAGCTCAACTTTTTTGCCACAGATAGATATACATGTCCACTAGATCTCCATAAAATTTGGTCACAAGATTCCAACGTTTCGATATCCTAAGGGGTCTGAAACTCGGCCTACCTCAGTTTGAGTCAGTTTTCGTCGGCTTCCGGGAAAATGCTTGGTCGGAGCTCCTCGGTGGTCCAATCGACTTTCTTCCACTTCGAGGAAGTCGGCAGGAGGTGGGGCTAAAAGGGTGTGGTCGGTTGGAGTCCAGGTGGTGGCCGAAAGATGGCGTCGACGGCAGCGAACGGCATGGTCAGGAGCCGTTGTCGGGCGGCAGAGAAAAAGGAAGAAGAAGAAGGTCTCGGTGGTGGTGAGGTGTATGGCCGGTCAAAAATGAGAAGATAGAGAGAGAGAAGGGACTATATTCAACTCTCAAGTCAATGGGAAGAATGGTAGGTGGTGAATAGTGGACATGACCACTCTTTTGCCCATCTTTGGACGCTTGTCCTAAGTGTCATTCCAACTTGATCCAATGGTCACAATTCATCCTCCATTTTCGGCAGCCTTGGGGTGGTTTAAAATACCGAAATGCCCCTTCTTTATTTGCATGGGCAAGGCTTAAGCTTGAGGGGCGAAATGATAATTTTACCCCAAACGTCTGGAACGTCGTTTTTCTTATTCCAATATTCTTCGATAGGGCGACGGCCAATCCGAATATAACGTTGGAATTCTTGATTCTCCATTTTCAATTTTCAAGACCCGTTTCTAATTATTTTCTCTATCGAACGTGGTTCCAACCTATCCCGAATCGACGAGCGGCTTTTGCAAACTTTACGCATATCGACCATGTGCTTCATCTCACATTTAGGGCTCGTCAATTATGGCGACTTTGGTTCTCATGTAATTGCGATGGTCTATCACTAGTCCCTTTGGTCTCGATTGTCACTGTCCGATTTAGGAAAATTTTACAAATTATACATTGGTTAAGCGGCATCACCCGCGCTCCAATCGTATAACGCTAGCTAATACATTCCTTAATCGTTCTTAGATCGTCCTTTTTATGATTCTAAATGTCCCCTCGACAATCCTTATGGTTAAAGCGCCATTTCCTATCCGAGCATCCTAGGTCCAAGTATCTTGTCTCACGTTAGCCTTTCCCTTTTGGTCAACCTACTCGAATTGATCAGATTCGAGCGAGATACGACTGAAATACATCTCTAGGTTTACTTCTCATTAATGAGTCTGAAATTGACTGAAAATCAGAATGTCACAACTCTTCCCCCTTACAAAAATTCCGTCCCCGAAATTTATATCAAACTTAATTACTCAAATAAATGGGGGCGTGTAGCCTCATCGTCTCTTCGTTTTCCCACGTGACACCTTCCGTTCCACGGTGCTCTCACACTATTTTGACCATTGGAATCTTCTTATTCCTGAGGATTTGCTCCTTCTGGTCCTCGATCCTTATCGGCCTCACCACGTAAGACACCTAGTCATCTACTTCTATAGTCTCGTAGTCTAGCACATGTGTCGGATCTGATTCATACTTTCGCAGCATAGACACATGGAATACATTATGCACCTGGGATAGATTAGGCGGCAAGGCAAGCCTGTAGGCCAAGGTTCCAATCCGCTCCAGTATCTCGAATGGGCCTACATACCTAGGACAAGGCAAGCCTGTAGGCCAAGGTTCCCTTGTTTCCAAATCGCGATGGTCCTCTCATCGGTGACACCTTGAGTAAGACATGATCGCCCACTTGAAACTCCAAGGGCTTGCGCCGCTCATCTGTGTAGCTCTTCTGACGACTCTGTGTCGTCCTTAGTCTATCCCGGATTATTTTCACTGCTTCCACCGATCGCTCTACTAATTCTGGGCCGGTGATACTCCTTTCTCCAACCTCATCCCAGCAAATCGGAGTTCTGCAGGCCCTACCATAGAGTGCTTCGAATGGTGCCATCTGGATACTCTGCTGGTAGCAATTATTATAAGCAAACTCTACCAAATGTAGCTGATCTTCCCACCCACCTTTAAAATCAATGACGCATGCACGCAGCATGTCCTCAAGCATCTGTATCGTCCTTTTCGACTGTCCGTCCGTCTGTGGGTGGTACGCCGTACTAAACTGTAGTCGGGTTCCCATAGCGTCTTGTAAGCTCTTCCAAAAGTTTGCCGTGAATTTGGGATCTCGATCAGACGCAATCGTCACAGGTACTCCATGTAATCTCACGACTTGTCTCATGTACAACTCTGCATACCTATCCTTAGCGAAGTCCTTTCGCACTGGAATGAAATGTGCGGACTTGGTTAATCTATCCATGACTACCCATATAGAGTTGTGACCTCTCTAGCTCCTTGGCAGTCCCATCACAAAGTCCATAATTATATGCTCCCACTTCCATTCAGGAATCTCTAGTGGTTGTAATAGTCCTCCAGGCTTGCAGTGCTGCGCTTTCACTTGCTGGCATGTCAAACACTTAGCCACAAACTTCGCCCCATACACCTTCAATCCGTTCCACCAATAGTGTTGTCACAAGTTCTGATACATTTTCGTACTTCCAGGGTGGATACTATAATTGCTCCTACGAGCCTCTGACAAAATCCTTTCCCTGAGTCCTTTATCTTTTGGCACTCACAGTCATCCTCATAACTTCAAAATTCCGTCCTCTGACACCTAAAATTCTGGTTTTCTCTTTGTTGCGCCCATCTCCAAATTTTTTTGAATTTCCAAGTCCATAGACTGTAAGATCTTTATTCCTTCTTGGACCTCAGGTTCCACCCTCAATGTATCCACTAAGCTGGATAACTGGCAGACTTCCAGTCTGAACTCAAAATCTCTTAAATCTTCAATCATCGACCAACTTTTTACTAGCAGGCATGCGGTGCTCGACTTCCAGCTAAGTGCATCTGCAACTTTGTTTACTTTCCCAAGGTGATATAGTATATCGCAATCATAGTCCTTGAGCAGCTCCATCCACCTACGTTGCCTCATATTCAGCTCTTTTTAGGAAAACAGGTACTTTAAGCTCTGGCGGTCAGTGTAAATCTAAAACTTTTCGCCACATAAGTAATGTCTCCAAATCTTTAGAGCAAATATAATCGCCACTAACTCCGGATCATGAGTTGGGTAGTTCATTTCATGTGTCCTCAACCGTCTGGATGTGTAGGCCACTACTCTTCCGTGCTGCATCAATACACAGCCCAATCCTTTCAGCGAGGCATCCCTATATATCTCGTAACCTCCCGGTCTTGATGGAATTGTCAACACTGGTGCGATTGTCAATCTATATTTGAGTTCCTGGAAACTCTTCTCGCACTTGTCTGTCCATTCAAACCTTGTTTCCTACTTCGTTAACAGCGTCGATGGGATGGCTATAGATGCGAATTTCTCCACAAAACGTCTGTAGTTTCCCGCCAGTCCCAAGAAACTTCTGACTTCAGTGACCGTAGTAGGTCTAGGTCAATTTGTTACAGCCTCGATCTTCGCAGGATCCACTGCCATTCCTTCACCAGATACCACATGACCAAGAAATGCTACCCTGCTCAGCCAGAACTCACATTTACTCAACTTCGCGTAGAGCGAGTGTTCCCTCAGGGTCTGCAGAACAATTCTCAAGTGCTCCTCGTGTTCTGCATCACTCCTCAAGTAAATCAAGATGTCGTCAATAAAGACTATGACGAATCTATCCAGGAATTTCTTAAATACTCGATGCATCAGGTCTATAAAAGCAGCTGGAGCATTGGTCAAACCAAACGGCATCACCGTAAACTCATAATGACCATACCTCGTTCTAAAGGCAGTCTTAGGTACGTCTTCCTTTTTTATCCTTAACTAGTGATACCCTATTCTCAGGTCAATCTTCGAAAATACCGCCGCTCCTTACAACTGATCAAACAGATCGTCAATTCTCGGTAGTGGGTATTCGTTCTTCACGGTCACTTGGTTCAGTTGCCGATAGTCGATGCATAGACACAATGACACATCCTTCTTCCTTACGAATAGCATCGATGCTCCCCACGGTGAAGTACTAGGCCAGATAAATCCCTTGTCCAATAGTTCCTGCACCTGCACCTTTAACTCTTTCAATTTTGACAGGGACATCATGTAAGGTGCCTTTGAGATTGGTTCTGTCCTAGGGGCTGACTCGATTACAAATTCCATTTCCCGTTACGGTGGTAATCCTGGCAACTCTTGGGGAAACACGTTAGGAAATTCGCGCACTACCGAAATAATCTCTAACTTTGGCTCTTCGGTAGTTGTGTCCATCACTGCCACTAAGTATGCCTGGCACCCTTCAGACATCAACTTGGTCACTTCTAGAGATGAGACTAAGGAATCGAGATTCCTCCTTGACTTCCCACCAATTCAAAGCTAGGGCGGCCTCTCGGATAAAACTAGATTATCCTATTACCACAATCCACTACTGCCCCGTGTTTACCCAATCAATCCATTCCTATGATTACGTCAAAATTGTACATGGGCAATATAGCTAGGTCAATACTCTCCTTACTCCCTCCAATCATGATTTCACAACCCGTACAACCTAATGAAACCAATATATTATCCTTTAACGCAGTGGAAACATGAAGAATTATATTCAACAGTTTCAATTTCATAACCACCAAATCAGCAAACTGTGTAGACACAAATGAATGCGTAGCACTAGGGTCAAACAATGCGTATGTAGCTTGGTTGTACAAGTAAACGGTACCTGTGACCACGCCTGGCGCCTCCTCCGCCTCTCTACGGGTTACTGCATACACCATTCCCTATGCCGGTGGTTGATTTTGCTCGATTTGGGGAGTAGTCGTCAATGGTCCAGCCTGCGGTCTCTGCCCTTGAGGTCGATTTGTCGGAGCTTAGTTTGGGCACATCCTCATCTGGTGGCCCAATTGACCACACTTAAAGCAAGCTCCTATCCTTACCGGGCATGGCCTATTTCCATGCCTTTGGCTGCAAAGGCGGCCGCTCGAGTTAGTGGGATTTGGCTGCTTCATAATATTTTTCCTTACAGGAGGCACAAAAAGCCTGTTGCCCGCCATCAGTCTCTTGCCCATCTAGCGGTTATCTCCGAATGGTGTAAACCACGATCCAGTTGCGGTGTTCCTCTCCTTCAAGTCCCTTTCTATCATCTGGCCCTGTTCATATATCTACTTATAAGTCCTCAGATTCAAGGCAATCATCTGACTACGGAGCTCAGGCCTCAAACCGTCCCTAAACCTCCTTGCTTTCTCCTAAGGATCCTCTACAGATCGAGGTGCGTACCTCGACAGCCTCAAGAACTCGGCCTCATATTGATCTATCATCAGCTGGTTCTGATGTAGCTGTTGAAATTCCACCTTCTTTCTTTCCCTCGCTGTCTTCGAGAAAAACTTGTCGTTGAACGTCGTCTTAAAGGCATCCCAGCTCATGGTCGCTCTTTTAGGTAAAACTCCATTCTTGGTGGCAGCCTACCAATCATTTGTTGTACCCTTCAGCTGGTACACTCCTAGCAGCACTTTCTCTTCGTTCATGTACCTCAACACACCAAAAGCTTTCTCTAACTTCTCAATCCATCTAGGTGCTAGCTCGGGATCTCCCGTCCCATGGAACTGTGTTGGCTTCAGCTTTATGAACTGCTCCACTAGTTGGCCCATCTGTCTGGCCATGACGATTTTCTCTTAGGCATTTAAAACTTCATTGCCCTGGTCATGTTCATTCTGGTTTCCATTGCCACTGTTGTTGCCGTTGTTGGCGTTGACGGCAACTATGGCAGCTCCTACTGCCTAGGCGATGGCAGCGTCCCAATCTTGGGTCTGCCTATCAATCAAGTCACCAATTCTCTCTAGCGCCCTCAACACGCCATCCATTCTTGGGTCCTCAACTATAGACGGCCTTAAGCTATAGGCTCCGCCTCTGGATCTTCCAGATCTTCTAGACGGGTTGCTCATCTTTATCTCTTTCTACTAAACCTGGTCCACCACAAGTTCAGCAAGGAGTTAGTAACTCACTCATTCATCCACACCCGGAGCTACTAACTAATCCTCAACAGAGACAGTCACAACACAATAATACCCCATACAATAAACTCCAGAAACATTTCAACAACTAATCCATGGCTATTTCTCAATTCTATTTACTCCAACGGCTCACTAAAATAGGCCGTACTCATTCACTTATCAGGCCGTACACATTCACTTATTAGGCCAAAATCCAGAAATGACCTTCAACACTAAGCATGGAACTTAATCCTCATGCCTTACCACTACTCTGCCAAGGTCAAACACCAACCATGAGTACCAGGTCACCTGCTATGCACCCCATGCCTTATCTTAACCAATCTCTTAAGTTCTCGCTATCCATCCAAGTCTCAACTTAATCCTCCTTATTACTCCAGTCCTCAATAAACTTTGGATCGAGCTGACCTTGCTCTAATACCAAATCGAACAGGGATGTCAAGACCTGCGCCCCGGGCGAGAGCTGGCCGCTCCCTACAAGCAAACCAAATATCTCTCGTGGTCTCAAGATCCACTAATGAGTCAAGAGACATAATATATATCAAGCACGTGGAAGCACTAATGAAATAACTCCTCCGCACAAAAATATAAGTGGCACCTGGATAATGCCAACACTGTCATACATAAAAATTCGACTGATCATACAATCGCATAGCTACGAACTCTGCTAGCAAGAGGGGTGACGGGGTAAGTACACAAAATGATTCACCATCGGATCAACTGACAAACTGGGAGCTCCTAAGAAGATCTGCTAGAGTCCCTGATGTCCTCAGCATCCTCCATACGCTCATAATCTCACAAGGTCTCTGAGCGAACCTCGATAGTATCCTCCATGGTCGCCTCGGTAGATGGCTCCGTGAGATCCTCCTCAGTCGCCTCTAGCACAGTGACCTCGTCCTCCATGTTCTCTATGGTCAGGATTCTCTCCGGTCCATTCCTTGAATCGACAACGGACCTCAGCCTGGTCTAAGTCTCTGGTGGGGTGACACCAACTAGGGACGACTCCCTAGGGCACCTCATGGGGCTTCAGCGGCCCAGTCGACACATCCCTGACTTTCCTAAACCAGGCCTCATACCGATGAGGCTTTCAATCCGTACTACCCTCGTCTACCGAAACCACAGTACACTTTCTTACATAAATAATTCTCTGTCCGTCAGGGAACTCGTCAAAATAGCTGGACATCTTCTACGGGTCTCCAAAATGAATGAGCCACACTGTCAAGGCCTAGGATCTGTAAATGAAGGGGTCCCCAACGAGGTGAGAAACATATCTCAGTAAGGTGGGTCCTGTGACATTCTATTTCCAGTCAATTTCAGATTCATTAATGATAAGTAAATCTAGAGATGTATTTCAGTTGTATCTCGCTCGGGTTCGATCAATTCGAGTAGGCTGACCAAAAGGGAAAGGCTAACGTGAGACAAGGTAAGTGGACCTAGGCAACTCAGACAGGAAATGGCACTTTGACCATGAGGATTGTCGATGGGATGTTTAGAACCACAAAAAGGCCGATCTAAGAATGATTAAGGAATGCCTTGCGAGTGTCATACGATTGGAGCCCGGGTGATGCCGCTTAACCAACACATGATTTTCAAAATTTTTCTAAATCGGACAGTGACGATTGAGACTTTAGGGACTGGTGAAAAACCCTCACAATTACATGACAATCGAAGTCGCCACAGAATGACGAGCCCTAATTGTGATATGAATCACAGGGTTGATACGCATGAAGTCTGCAAAAGCCGCCCGTTGGTTTGGAATAGGTTGGAACCACGTCCGATAGAAAAAACCATCAAAAATGAGTCTTGAAAGTTGGAAATGCAGAATCAATAATTCCAATGTTATATTCAGATTGGCCGTCGCCCTATCAAAAAATATTGGAATGAGAAAAATGACGTTCCGGACGTCGGGGATAAAATTACTATTTTGCCCCTCAAACTTAAGCCCAGCCCATGCAATGAAGGAAGGCCATTTTGTTCTTTATCCCTCCCCCAAGGCTGCCAAAAATTAGGATGAAATGTGGCCATTGGATCAAGTTGGAATGACCCTTGGACAAGTTTCACTAGATCAAGTATTGAGTGCTCATGTCCACCTTTATCCACCTACCATTCAACCATTGACCTTGAGCCTTGTATTTAAGACATTTTCTCTCTCTCTCACCTTACTTTGGCCGGCCATAGAACCCTCTAGCTCACTCCAACTTCTTCTTCTCTTCCTCTTCCTCATTTTGCGTCGCCGACAGCTTCTGGACCTCCCGTTCGCCGCCGTCGACGCCACCTTCCAACCAACGCTTGGACTCCGACCGACCACACCCTCCTAGCCCCACCTCCTGCCGACCTCCTCGAAGTAGAAGCACGGAAATTGGACCACCGAGGAGCTCCAGCCAAGCTTTTTCCAGGAGGTTGACGAAAACAGACTCAATCTAAGGTAAACGAAGTTTCTGACCCCTTAGGAGATCGAAATGTTGGAATATTGAGACCAAATTTTATGGAGGTCTAGGGGACATGTATATCTATCTGTGGTAGAAAGTTGGGCATGATTTGATGAATATTTTACCCTAAATGGGTCTTGTGAATGAATGACAGAATCTGCCGGTTTACTGGCCATGAGGAACCGGGGACCCTTGACGGGATTTCGGGGACGACTCGACCTCAAACTCTTGGTGAGACCCTTATACCCTCAGATCAACATGTTAAGAGGCAGTGTAGTGATTAAATGATAGATTTGGTGGAGACTTAGGACTAGATATGCTCGGTTTACACAGAACCGAACATAGCCCGGTTCGGTTCTGTGCAAACCGAATCTGTGAGGGCTGATAATGGTTGGTTTTAAACCTCAAATTGGTGATTAGAACAGGCTAAGATGATGAGAATTATGTTATGGAGGTTTGTGGTTCATGGATTGAGGAATTGGACATGGAAATTGACGGATTGGTTGGATTTTATTAGGTTGCGCGGTGAGTTCGATCTTGAACCTTGAAGCCAAATCTTTGTGGGGGCTCAAGAGGAGAAATTCGTGATAACAAATTCAAGTTATGGAAATCCTAAACTTAGGATAGAAAGATTGGACTCGATTGGGCGAGTCGGACGAGATTGAGATGAGTTCTTGAGGAGCTTAGTGTGATTGGTCTTTGTGAATGCCGAGGAAGTCTAAATGATTCGAATAATTGCATATGCATGTCTCTTGAGTAATTGGTCACATTTGTATGTGTATTGACTCGTTTCGCATGCCATGGATGTCTTGTTTATGCATGAGATGTTTATGTACGAGATGCGCTTGACCTTGTGTACATGAATTGTGGTTGTGGCATGGAGGAGACGAGATAAGACCTGGAGGTGTATGAGACGCGGGGTAGAAGAAGGCCTGAAGCGATCTTATCGCGGGCATGAGATTAGCCTGATGTGATCTAATTGCGGGCATGAGAATGAGGCAAGCAGGAAGAGAAGATTGTGGTGAAGTGGGAGGACGAAGCGTGTATGATCATCTGAGTGTGATATAATGTCATAGCTGCATGCCTGTCATCTGTGTGTCGTCATCTTTATTTGTATGTGCCTGTGTGATTGTGAGTTGAAATTTTGGGATAGATGACTGCTTGAGTGGACGGTCGGCCTGCCTTAGGGTTAAGACTCTTTTACTAAGATGTGTATCTCACCCCTTTGGGGACCCTTATTTTTACAGATCCTAGGCCTTGATGATGTGGCCTATTCGATTTAGAGACCCTAAGGAGATGACCGTGTATTTTGATGAGTTCCCTGACGGTCAGGGGACCATATGCGTGAGGAAGTGTACAGTGGTGTGGGTTGACGAGGGTAGTATGGACTGGAAGCCTCATCGATACAAGGTTTGGTTTAAGGAAGTTGGGGTTGTGTCGACTGGGCTGTTGAAGCCCCATGAGGTGCCCTAGGGAGTGATCCCTGATTGGTGCCATCCCGGTAGGGACCAGGATCAGGTAGAGGGATCGGTAGGCGGTTCTAGGAATGGGCGGGAGAGGACCCCGACGTTGGAGTTTACTAAGGAGGATGAGGTCATTGTCTTGGAAGCGACCGAGGAGGATCTTATAGAGCCGTCGCATGAGGAGACCATGGAGGATACCATTGAGATTCGCTCCGAGACGTTCTCAAAGTATGAGCCAACGGAGGATGCCGAGGACACCGAAGACTCCAGCAGCTCATCCTAGGAGATTCTAGTTGTAGCTTGATCTTTGGTGACGACCCCGACCCTGTTCTTGTCGGATTTTGATGATGGTCAATTTTGTATGCTCATCCCGCCACCCCCTTGCTTATCGGATTTTAGTAGTTATGTACTTGTATGAATGGTCGGTTATCATGTACGATAGTTTCTATGCTATCCAAGTCCCACTTAATTTATATTTGTACAGAGGAGTTGCTTTATTATCGCTTCCGCATGCTTGACATATTTGTTTTATCTCTCGACTTATTTTGTGAATCTTGGGACCGCGAGAGATTATGTGGTTTGCTTACAGGGAGTAGAGTGCTTGTGCTCAGGGCGCGGGGCGTGACAAGTCCTAACCCTTGGTTAGGCCGACCGTCTACTCAGACAGTCACATACCCCAATCATTCAAGCTCGTAGACGAACAGGCAAGTACAATAAAAGATGACAATACACAAATGACAGGCATGCAGTTGTGACATCAGGCACACTCAGATAATTACGCATACCCGTCCCGCCACTTCACCACATCTACCATCTCCCGCCGCCTCATTCCTGTGCCCGCGATTAGATCGCATCAGGCTCGGTCCACGTAAACGCATCAGACCGTCATTGACAACCCGCGTAAACGCATCAGGTTTCAATGATACTCTAGGCCAGTCTATACCTCATATCTTCGTCCCGCGTCAATGCATCAGGGCGCCACCCAACCTCTACCCCACGCCTCAGCGCCTCAGGGCATCCACCACATCACCCCGCATCTCATATGTATCAGGGTTTTGCCTCGTCTCCGCCATGCCACAATCACAATTCATGCACACTAGGCTAAGTGCAATTCATGCATAAACAATGCATCCATGGCATGCAAGACGATTCAATACACATTCACGAGTGACCAATTACTCAAGAGACAAGCTTAAGCAAGCATTAGGGTCACCTATACCCTCATGGCATGCACAAGGACCATTCATGCCAAGCTTCTTAAGATATCATCTCAATTCCATCAGACTCGCCCAATCGAGTCCAGTCTTCCTATCCAAAGTTTAGGATTTCCTTACCTTGAATTTGATGCCACAAATTCTCTTCTTGAGCCCTCAATGTTTCGGCCCTTAATGGTCCAAGACCAATCTCACCGCACAACCTAGGAAATTCCAATTAATTGTCAATTTCTATGTCCAATTCATCCATCCATGAAGCGCAAACCTCCATAACACAATTCTCATCATCTTAGCATGTCTAAATCACCAATTTGAGACTCAAAACCCATAGCCATCAACCTCCACAGATTCGGTCTTGCACAGAACCGAACCGGCTATTTTTGAATCTGTGCAAACCGAGCATAATCAGCCCTAAATCTCCACCAAACCCATCATTTAATCACTAACCTACTTATTAACATGTCTATCTAAGGGTCTAAGAGTCTCATCGAGAATTTGAAGTCGCATTGTCGCCTGAATCTCATCGAAAGTCGTCGGATCCTCCAAGTCAGTAAATAGGTAGTTTCTGTCCAAGGTTCACCCATTTGGGGTCAAAAATTCATAAAATCAAGCTCAACTTTTTACCACAGATAGATATACATGTCCCCTAGATCTCAAAAAAATTTGGTCGCAAGATTCCAACATTTCGATATCCTAAGGGGTCTGAAACTCGGCGTACCTTAGTTTGAGTCAGTTTTCGTTGGCTTCCGGGGAAATGTTTGGCCGGAGCTCCTCGGTGGTCCAATCGACTTGCTTCCACTTCGAGGAGGTCGGCAGGAGGTGGGGCTAAGAGGGTGTCCTCGGCGGGAGTCTAGATGGCAGCTAAAAGGCGGCATCGACGGTGGCGAATGGCAAGGTCAAGAGCGGTCGTTGAGTGACAGAGAAGAAGGAAGAAGAAGATGAAGGTTTCGGTGATGGGGAGGTGTATGGCCGATCAAAAATGAGAAGAGAGAGAGAGAGAGAGAAGGGACTATATTCCACTCTCAAGTCAATGGGAAGAATGGCTGGTGGTGAATAGTGGACCTGACCACTCTTTAGCCCATCTTTGGACACTTGTCCTACGTGTTATCCCAACTTGATTCAATGGCCACAATTCATCCTCCTTTTTTGGTAGCCACAGGGTGATTTAAAACACATAAATGCCCTTCTTTATTTGCATGGGCAAGGCTTAAGCATGAGGGGCAAAATGGTAATTTTACCCCCAACATCCGGAACGATATTTTTCTCGTTCCAATATTCTTCGATAGGGCGACAGCCAATCCGAATATAACATTGGAATTCTTGATTCTCCATTTTCAAATTTCAATACTAGTTTCTGATTGTTTTCTCTATCGGATGTGGTTCCAACCTATCCCGATCCAACAGGCGGCTTTTACAGACTTTACGCGTATCGTCCCTTTGATTCATATCACATTTAGGGCTCGTCAATTCATGGCAACTTTGGTTGTCATGTAATTGCGAGGGTCTTTCACTAGTCCATTTGGTCTCGATCGTCATGGTCTCGATCATTACTGTCCGATTTAGGAAAATTTTACAAATTATACATTGGTTAAGCGGCATCACCCGCGCTCCAATCGTGTAACGCTAGCTAATACATTTCTTAATCGTTATTAGATCGGCCTTTTTATGGTTCTAAATGTCCCCTCGACAATCCTTATGGTCAAAGCGTCATTTCCTATCCGAGCTTCCTAGGTTCACGTACCTTGTCTCGCGTTAGCCTTTCCCTTTTAGTCAGCCTACTCGAATTGATAAGATTCGACCGAGATACGACTGGAATACATCTCTAGATTTACTTCTCATTAATGAGTCTGAAATTAACTGGAAATCAGAATCTCACAACTCTTCCCCCCTTACAAAAATTTCATCCCCAAAATTTATATCAAACTTAATTACTCAAATAAATGGGTTGTTGTCGTCTCATCGTCTCTTTATTTTCCCACGTGGCACCTTCCGTTGCATTGTGCTCCCACACTACTTTGACCGGTGGAATCTTCTTATTTTCTCCTTCCGGCCCTCGATCCTTATCGGCCTCTCTACGTAAGACACCCAATCATCCACTTCTATAGTTTCGTAGTCTAGCACATGTGTCGGATTTGGCTCATACTTCACAGTATCGACACATGGAATAAATTATGCACCTGAGATAGATTAGGCGGCAAGGCCAGCTTGTAGGCCAAGGTTTCGATCTGCTCCAGTATCTCGAATGGGCCTACATACCTTGGGCTCAGCTTTCCCTTGTTTCCAAATCGCGATAGTCCTCTCATTGGTGACGCCTTGAGGAAGACGTGATCGCCCACTTGAAACTCCAAGGGCTTGCGCCACTTATCTGCGTAGCTCTTCTGACGACTTTGTGTCGTCCTTAGTCTATCCCAGATTATTTTCACTGCTTCCACCGATCACTCTACCAGTTCTAGGTCGATGATACTCCTTTCTCCAACCTCATTCCAGCAAATCGAGTTTCTGCAGGCCCTATCATAGAGTGCTTTGAATGGTGCCATCTGGATACTCTGCTAGTAGCTATTATTATAAGCGAACTCTACCAAATGTAGCTGATCTTCCCACCCACCTTTAAAATCAATTACGCATCCACGTAGCATGTCCTCAAGCGTCTGTATCGTCCTTTCCGACTGTCCGTCCGTCTGTGGGTGGTACGTCGTACTAAACTGTAGTCGGGTTCCCATAGCATCTTGCAGGCTCTTCCAAAACTTTGCCGTGAATATGGAATCTCCATCAGACGTAATCGTCACAGGCACTCCATGTAATCTCACGACTTGTCTCATGTACAACTCTGCACACCTATCCTTAGCGAAGTCCTTTCGCACCGGAATGAAATGTGCGGACTTGGTCAATCTGTCCACGACTACCCATATAGAGTCGTGACCTCTCTAGCTCCTTGGGAGTCCCAACACAAAGTCCATAATTATAAGCTCTCACTTCCATTCAGGAATCTCCTGTGGCTGTAACAATCCTCCAGGCTTACAGTGCTGCGCTTTCACTTGTTGGCATGTCAACACTTAGTCACATACTTCGCCACATCCACCTTCATTCCGTTCCACCAATAGTGCTGTCGCAAGTTTTGATACATTTTCGTACTTCCAAGGTGGATACTATAATTGCTCCTATGAGCCTTTGACAAAATCCTGTCCCTGAGTCCTTCATCTTTTGGCACACACAGTCATCCTCGGAATTTCAAAATTCTGTTCTCTGACACCTGAAATTCTAGTTTTCTCTTTGTTGCGCCCATCTCCAAAATTTTCTGAATTTTCGAGTCCATAGACTATAAGATCTTTATTCCTTCCTGGACCTCAGGTTCCACCCTCAATGTAGCCACTAAGCTGGATAATTGACAGACTTCCTGTCTGAACTCAGAGTCTCTTAAATCTTCAATCATCGACCAACTTTTCACTAGCAGACATGCGATGCTCGACTTCCGGCTAAGTGCATCTGTAACTTTGTTTGCTTTCCCAGGTGATATAGTATATCGCAATCATAGTCCTTGAGCAGCTTCATCCACCTACGCTGCCTCATATTCAGCTCTTTTTGGGAAAATAGGTACTTTAAACTTTAGTGGTTGGTGTAAATCTGAAACTTTTCGCCATATAAGTAATGTCTCCAAATCTTCAGAGCAGGTATAATCGCTGCTAACTTCAGGTTATAAGTTGGGTAGTTCATTTCATGTGGCCTCAACAGTCTGGATGCGTAGGCCACTACTCTTCCATGCTGCATCAATACACAGCCCAATCCTTTCAGCGAGGCATCGCTGTATATCTCTTAACCTCCCAGTCCTAATGGAATTGTCAGCACTGGTGCGGTTGTCAATCTATGTTTGAGTTCCTGGAAACTCTTCTCGCACTTGTCTGTCCATTCAAACATTGTTTCCTTCTTCGTTAACTGCGTCAATGGGATGGGCATGGATGAGAATTTCTCCACAAAACGCCTGTAGTATCCCACCAGTCTTAGGAAACTTCTGACTTCAGTGATCGTAGTAGGTCTAGGCCAATTTGTTACAGCCTCAATCTTTGTAGGATCCACGACGATTCCTTCACCAGATACCACATGACCAAGAAATGCTACCCTGCTCAGCCAAAACTCACATTTACTCAACTTCGCGTAAAGCGAGTGTTCCCTCAAGATCTGTAGAACAATCCTCAAGTACTCATCGTGTTCTGCATCACTCCTCGAGTAAATCAAGATGTCGTCAATTAAGACTATGACGAATCTGTCCAGGAATTTTTTAAATACTCTATGCATCAGGTCTTTAAAAGCACCTGGAGTTTTGGTCAAACCAAACGGCATCACCGTAAACTCATAATGACCATACCTCGTCCTAAAGTCAGTCTTAGGTATGTCTCCCTTTTTTATCCTTAACTGGTGATTCGTTGTTCTTAAGTCAATCTTCGAAAATACCACCACTCCTTGCAATTGATCAAACAGATCGTCAACTCTAAGCAGTGGGTATTTGTTGTTCACTGTCACTTGGTTCAGTTGCCGATAGTTGATGCATAGACGCGAGGACCCATCCTTCTTCCTTACGAATAGCATCGATGCACCCCATGGTGAAGCACTAGGTCGGATAAATCCCTTGTGCAACAGTTCCTGCATCTGCACCTTTAACTCTTTCAGTTCTGACAGGGACATCATGTACGGTGCCTTCGAGATTGGTTTTGTCCCAAGGGCTAACTCGATTACAAATTCCATTTCCCATTTCGGTGGTAATCCTGGCAACTCTTGTGGAGACACGTCAAGAAATTTGTGCACTATCGGAATACTCTTTAACTTTGGCTCTTCGGTAGTCGCGTCCAGCACTGCCACTCAGTATGCCTGACACCCTTCAGAAATCAACTTGGTCACTTCCAGAAATGAGCCTAAGGGAATCAGGATTCCTTCTTGACTTCCCACAAATTCAAAGTTAGGGCGGCCTCTCGGATAAAATCGGATTATCCTACTACCACAATCCACTACTGGCCCCCAGGTTACCCAACCAATCAATTCCTATGATTACATCAAAATCGTACGTGGGCAATACAGCTAGGTCAATACTCTCCTTACTCTCTCCAATCACGATTTCACAACCCGTACAACCCAATGAAACCAATATATTATCCTTTAACGGAGTGGCAACATGCAGAATTATATTCAACGGTTTCAATTTCATACCCACCAAATCAGCAAACTGTGCAGACACAAATGAATGCGTGGCACCAGGGTCAAATAATGTGTATGTAGCTTGGTTGCACAAGTAAACGGTACCTGTGACCACGCCTGGCGCCTCCTCTGTCTCTCTACGAGCTACTGCATACACCATTCCCTGTGTCGGTGGTCGATTCTGTTCGATTTGGGGAGTAGTTGTCGATGGTCTAGCCTACGGTCTCTACCCTTGAGGTCGATTTGTCAGAGCTTGGCCCCATTACTTAGAAAAAGTGAGCCACCGGTTCAGGTCGTCCTCATATGGTGGCCAAGTTTACCATACATAAAGCAAGCTCCCATCCTTACTGGGCATGACCCATTTCCATGCCTTCTGCCGCAAAGGCGGCCGCTCGAGTTAGTGGGATTTGGCGGCTTCACAATATTTTTCCTTACTGGAGGCAAAAAATGCCTGTTGCCCGCCATCGGTCTCTTGCCCATCTGGTAGTTATCTCTGAATGGTGTAAACCGCGATCCAGTTGCGGTGTTCCTCTCCTTCAAGTCTCTTTCTATCATCTGGCCCCGTTCGTATATCTCCTTATAAGTCCTCAAATTCAGGGCAATCATCTAACTACGGAGCTCAGGCCTCAAACCGTCCCTAAACCTCCTTACTTTCTCCTAAGGATCCTCTACAGATCAAGGTGCGTACCTCGATAGCCTCGAGAACTCGACCTCATACTGATCTATGTAGCTGTAGAAATTCCATCTTCTTTCTTTCCCTAGCCGTCTCCGAGAAATACTTGTCGTTGAACACCATCTTAAAGGCACCCCAGTTCATGGTCGTGCTTTTAGGGAAACCTCCATTCTTGGCGGCAGCCCACCAATCATTTGTTGTACCAATCAGTTGGTACACTGCTAGCAGCACTTTCTTTTCGTCCGTGCACCTCAGCACAACAAAAGCTTTCTATAACTTCTCAATCCATCAAGGTGCTAGCTCGAGATCTCCAGTCCCATCGAACTATGTCGGCTTCAGCTTTATGAACTGCTCCACTAGTTGGCCCATCTGTCTGGCCATGACGATTTTCTCTTGGGCATTCAAAACTTCATTGCCCTTGTCATGTTCATTCTGGTTTCCATTGCACCATTTTTGCCTTTGTTGGCATTGACGGCAACTATGGCAGCATCTATTGCTTGGGCGATGGCAGCATCCCGATTTTGAGTCTACCTATCAATCAAGTCACCAATTCTCCCTAGGGCCCTCAGCACGCCATCCATTCTTGGGTCCTCAGCTATAGGCGGCCGCGAGCTAGAGGCTCCGCCTCTGGATCTTCCAGATCTTCTAGACGGGTTGTCATCCTTATCTCTTTCTACTAAACCTGGTCCACCACAAGTTCAACAAGGAGTTAGTAACCCACTCATTCATCCACACCCGGAGCTACTAACTAATCCTCAACAGAGACAGTCACAACACAATAGTACCCCATACAATAAACTTCAAAAACATTTCAACAACAAACCCATGGCTATTTCTCAGTTCTATTTACTCCGACGGCTCACTAAAACAGGCCGTATTCATTCACTTATTAGGTCATACTCATTCACTTATCAGGCCAAAATCCAGAAATGACCTTCAACACTAAGCATGGAACTTAATCCTCTTGCCTTACCACAACTCTGCCAAGGTCAAACACCGACCATAAGTACCAGGTCACCTGCTATGCACCCCATGCCTTATCTTAACCAGTCTCCTAAGGTCTCGTTATCCATCCAAGTCCCAACTCAATCCCCCTTATTACTCTAGTCCTTAATCAATTTTGGATCGAGCTGACCTTGCTCTGATACCAAATCGAAAGGGAATGTCACGACCCGCACCCCGGGCGCGAGCTCGCGACTCCCTGTATGCAAACCAAATATCTCTCGTGGTCTCAACATCTACTAACGAGTCGAGAGACAAAATATATATCAAGCACGCGGAAGCACTAATGAAATAACTCATCCGTACAAAAATATAAGTAGGACTTGGATAGCACAAATACTGTCATATATAAAAATCCAACTAATCATATAGACCCATAGCTACTAACTCTGCTAGCAAGAGGGGTGACGGGGTAAGTATAAAAAAGGATCCACATCAGAACAACTGACAAACTGGGAGCTCCTAAGAAGATCTGCTAGAGTCCCCGGTGTCCTTGACATCCTTCGTTGGCTCATACTCTGAGAAGGTCTCTTAGCGAACCTCATAATATCCTCCATGGTCGCTCGGTAGATGGCTCCGCGAGATCCTCCTCAGTCGCCTCTAGCACAATGCCCCGTACTCCATGTTCTCTATGGTCAGGGTCCTCTCTGGTCCATTCCTCGAACCGTCAACGGACCCCTCAGCTTGGTCTAAGTCTTTGGTAGGGTGACACCAACTAGGGACGACTCCTTGGGGCACCTCATGGGGCTTCAGCGGCATAGTCGACACATCCTTGACTTTCCTAAATCAGGCCTCATACCGATGAGGCTTCCAGTCCGTACTACCCTCGTCTACCCAAACCACAGTACACTTTCTTACATAAATAATTCCCTGCCCATTAGGGAACTCGTCAAAATAAGTAGACATCTCCTTCGAGTCTCTAAAATGAATGGGCCACATCGTCAAGGCCTAAGATCTATAAAAGAAGGGGTCCCCAACGGCGTGAGATACACATCTCAGTAAGGTAGGTCCTGTGACATTCTGATTTCCAGTCAATTTCAGACTCATTAATGAGAAGTAAATCTAGAGATGTATTTTGATCATATCTCACTCGGATCTGATCAATTCGAGTAGGCTGACCAAAAAGAAAAGGCAAACGTCAGACGAGGTAGATGGACCTAGGCAACTCGGATAGGAAATAGCATTTTGACATAAGGATTGTCGAGGGGATATTTAGAACCACAAAAAGGCCGATCTAAAAACGATTAAGGAATGCCTTGTGAATTTCATACGATTCGAGCGTGGGTGATGCCGCTTAACCAATGTATGATTTGCAAAATTTTCCTAAATCGTACAGTGATGATCGAGACCTTAGAGACTAGTGATAGACCCTCACAATTACATGACAACCAAAGTCGCCACTGAATGATGTGCCCTAATTGTGATATGAATCACAAGGTCGATACACGTGAATTTTGCAAAAGCCGCCCGTCGGTTCGAGATAGGCTGGAACCACATCCGATAGGGAAAACCATCAGAAATGAGTCTTGAAAGTTGAAAATGGATAATCAAGAATTCCAACGTTATATTCAGATTGACAGTCGCCCTATCAAAGAATATTGGAATGAGAAAAACGACGTTTTGGACGTCGGGGGTAAAATTACCATTTTGCCCCTAGAGCTTAAGCCTTGCCCATACAATGAAGGAAGGCCATTTTGTTCTTTATCCCTACCCCAAGGCTGCCGAAAATTAGGATGAAATGTGGCCATTGGATCAAGTTGGAATGACCCTTGGACAAATGTCACTAGATCAAGCATTGAGTGGTCATGTCCACCTTTATCCACCTACCATTCAATCATTGACCTTGAGCCTCGTATTTAAGACTTTTTTTCTCTCTCTCACCTCACTTTGGCCTACCATAGAACCCCCTAGCTCACGCCAACTTCTTCTTCTCTTCCTCTTCCTCATTCTGCATCACCGACAGCTTTTGGACCTCCTGTTCGCCGCAGTCGATGCCACCCTCCGGCCACTGCTTGGACTCCGGCCGACCACACCCTCCTAGCCCCACCTCCTACCGACCTCCTTGAAGTGGAAGAATGGCGATTGGACCACCGAGGAGCCCCGACCAAGCTTTTTCCCGGAAGTCGATGGAAACGGACTCAATCTAAGGTAGCCAAAGTTTCAGACCCCTTAGGAGACCGAAATGTTGGAATCTCGAGACTAAATTTTATGGAGGTCTAGGGGACATGTATATCTATCTGTGGTAGAAATTTGGGCATTATTTGATGAAGTTTTGACCCCAAATGGGTCTTGTGAATGTAGGACAGAATCTGCCAGTTTACTGGCCTTGAGGAACCGGTGACTTTTGACGGGATTTCGGGGACGACTCGACCTCAAACTCTCGGTGAGACCCTTAGACCCTTAGATCGACATGTTAAGAGGTAGGGTAGATTAAATGATGGATTTGGTGGAGACTTAGGACTAGATATGCTCGGTTTACACAGAACCAAACATAGCCCCGTTCGGTTCTGTGCAAACCGAATCTGTGGGGGCTGATGATGATTGATTTTGAACCTCAAATTGGTGATTAGAACATACTAAGATGATGAGGATTATGTTATGGAGGTTTGTGGTTCATGGATTGAGGAATTGGATATGGAAATTGACGGATTGGTTGGATTTTATTAGGTTGCGCGGTGAGTTCGATCTTGGACCCTTGAAGTCGAATCTTTGTGGGGGCCCAAGAAGAGAAATTCTTGATAACAAATTCAAGGTAAAGGAATCCTAAACTTAGGATTGGAAGATTGGACTCAATTGGGCGAGTCGGACGAGATTGAGATAAGTTCTTGAGGAGCTTAGTGTGATTGGTCTTTGTGAATACCGAGGGAGTATAAATGATTCGAATAATTGCATATGCATGTCTCTTGAGTAAATTGGTCACATTTATATGTGTATTGACTCGTTTCTTATGCCATGGATGTCTTGTTTATGCATGAGATGTTTATGAACGAGATGCGCTTGCCCTTGTGTACATGAATTGTGGTTGTGGCATGGAAGAGGTGAGATAAGACCTTGAGGCGTATGAGACGCGGGGTGGAAAAAAGCCTGATGCGATCTAATCGCGGGCATGAGGAAAGCTTGATGCGATCTAATCGCGGGTATGAGGAAGGCCTAATGCGATCTAATCGCAGGCATGAGATTAGCCTAATGCGATCTAATCGCGGGCATGAGAATGAGGCAAGCTGAAAGAGAAGGTTGTGGTGAAGTGGCAGGACGAAGCGTGTATGATCATCTGAGTGTGATATGATGTCATAGCTACAAGCTTGTCATTTGTGTGTCGTCATCTCTATTTGTATGTGCCTGTGTGATTACGAGTTGAAATTTTGGGGTAGATGACTGCGTGAGTGGACGGTCGGCCTGACCTAGGGTTAGGACTCTTTTACTGAGATGCGTATCTCACCCCTTTGGGGACCCTTATTTTTACAGATTCTAGGCCTTGACGATGTGGCCTATTCGATTTGTAGCCCTAAGGAGATGACCATGTGTTTTGATGAGTTTCCTGATGGTCAGGGGACCATATACGTGAGGAAGTGTACAGTGGTGTGGGTTGACGAGGGTAGTACGAACTGGAAGCCTCATCGATACAAGGCTTGGTTTAAGAAAGTTAGGGATGTGTCGACTGGGCCGCTGAAGCCTTATGAGGTGCCCTAGGGAGTGATCCCTGATTAGTGCCATCCCGGTAGGGACCAGGATTAGGCAGAGGGATCAGTAGCCGATTCTAGGAACGCGCTGGAGAGGACCCCGACGCTGGAGTTTACTAAGGAGGATGAGGTCATTGTCCTGGAGGTGACCGAGGAGTATCTTGCAGAGCCGTCACATGAGGAGACCATGGAGTATACTATTGAGGTTCACTCCGAGACGATGGAGGATGCCGAGGACAGCGATGATTCCAACAGCTCATCCTTGGAGATTCTAGTTGTAGCTTGATCTTTGGTGACGACCCCGACCCTGTTTCTATCGGATTTTGATGATAGTCCATTTTGTACGCTTACCCCGTCACCCTCTTACTTATCGAATTTTAGTAGTTCTGTACTTGTATGAACGATCGGTTATCATGTACGATAGTTTCTATGCTATCCAGGTCCCACTTAATTTATATTTGTACAGAGGAATTGCTTTATTATCGCTTCCGCGTGCTTGACATATTTATTATGTCTCTCGGCTTATTTTGTGGATCTTGGGACCGCGAGGGATTATGTGGTTTTCTTGCAGGGAGTCGCGTGCTTGTGCCCGGAGGGCGGGGCATGACAGGTCCTAACCCTAGGTTAGGCCGACCGTCCACTCAGGCAGTCACATACCCCAATCATTCAAGCTTTCAAACGAACAGGCAAGTATAATAAAAGATGACAATACACAAATGGCAGGCATGCAATTATGACATCATGCACACTCAGATAATTATGCACACCCGTCCCGCCACTTCACCACATCCACTATCTCCCTCCTGCCTCATTCTCGTGCCCGAGATTAGATTGCATCAGGCTCGATCCGCGTAAACGCATCAGACCGTCATTGATAACCTATGTAAACGCATCAGGTTTCAATGATACTCTAGGCCAATCTATACCTCATATCTCCATCCCGCGTAAACGCATCAGGACCGTGACCATCTCAACCCCGCGATTAGATTGCATCGGGGCACCACCCAACCTCTACCTCACGCCTCAGCGCCTCAGGGTATCCACCACATCACCCCGCGTCTCATACGCATCAGGGTCTTGCCTCGTCTCCGCCATGCCACAATCACAATTCATGCACACTAGGCTAAGTGCAATTCATGCATAAACAATGCATCCATGGCATGCAAGACGATTCAATACACATTCACAAGTGACCAATTACTCAAGAGACAAGCATAAGCAAGCATTAAGGTCACCTATACCCTCATAGCATGGCCAAGGACCATTCATCCCATGCTTCCTAAGATACCATCTCAATTCCATCTGACTCGCCCAATCGAGTCTAATCTTCCTATTCAAAGTTTAGGATTTCCTTACCTTGAGTTTGATGCCACAAAATTCTCTTCTTGAGCCCTCAAAGATTCAGCCCTCAATGGTCCAAGACTAATCTCACTGCACAACCTAGGAAATTTCAACCAATTGTCAATTTCCATGTCCAATTCATCCATCCATGAACCACAAACCTCCATAACACAATCATCATCATCTTAGCATGTCTAAATCACCAATTTGAAACTCAAAACCCATAGTCATCAGCCTCCACAGATTCGGTCTTGCACAGAACCGAACCGGCTATTTTCTAATATGTGCAAATCCAGCATAACCAACCCTAAATCTCCACCAAATCCATCATTTAATCACTAACCAACTTCTTAACATGTCTTTCTAAGGGTCTAAGAGTCTCACCGAGAGTTTGAAGTCATGTCGTCGCCGAAATCTCATCAAAAGTCGCCGGATCCTCCAAGTCAGTAAACCGGTAGTTTCTGTCCAAGGTTCACAAGACCCATTTAGGGTCAAAAATTCATAAAATCAAGCTCAACTTTTTGCCACAGATAGATATACATGTCCCCTAGATCTCCATAAAATTTGGTCGTAAGATTCCAACATTTCGATATCCTAAGGGGTCTCAAAATCGGCCTACCTCAGTTTGAGTCAGTTTTCATCGGCTTCCGGGGAAATGCTAGGCCGGGGCACCTCGGTGGTCCAATCAACTTACTTCCACTTCGAGGAGGTCGGTAGGAGGTGGGGCTAAGAGGGTGTGGTCGACCAGAGTCCAAGTAGTGGCCGAAAGGCAGCGTCGACGACGGCGAACGGCAAGGTCAGGAGTGGTCATCGGGCGGCAGAGAAGAAGGAAGAAGATGATTAAGGTTTCGGTAGTGGTGAGGTGTATGGCTGGTCAAAAATGAGAAGAGAGAGAGAGAGAAGGGACTATATTCAACTCTCAAGTCAATGGTAAGAATGGTAGGTGGTGAATAGTCGACATGACTACTCTTTAGCCCATCTTTGGACACTTGTCCTAAGTGTCATTTCAACTTGATCCAATAGCCACAATTCATCCTCCTTTTTTTGGCAACCTTGGGGTGGTTTAAAAGACCGAAATGCCCTTTTTTATTTGCATGGGCAAGGCTTTAAGCTTGAGGGGCAAAATGGTAATTTTACTTTCGACGTCCGGAACATCATTTTTCTCGTTCTAATATTCTTCGATAGGGCGACGGCCAATCCGAATATAACGTTGGAATTCTTGATTCTCTATTTTCAATTTTCAAGACTCGTTTTTGGTTGTTTTTTCTATCGGACGTGGTTCCAGCCTATCCTGAACCGACGGGTGGCTTTTGCAGACTTTACGCGTATCGACCCTATCATTCATATCACATTTAGAGCTTGTCAATTCGTAGCGACTTTAGTTGTCATGTAATTGCGATGGTCTATCACTATTCACTTTGGTCTCCATCGTCACTGTCTGATTTAAGAAAATTTTACAAATTATACATTGGTTAAGCGGCATCACCCGCGCTCCAATCGTATAATGCTAGCTAATACATTCCTTAATCGTTCTTAGATCGGCCTTTTTATGGTTCTAAATGTCCCCTTGACAATCCTTATAGTCAAAGCGTCATTTCCTATCCGAGCTTCCTAGGTCCACGTACCTTGTCTCGCATTAGCCTTTCCCTTTCGGTCAGTTTACTCGAATTGATCAGATTCGAGCGAGATACGACTGAAATACATCTCTAGATTTACTTCTCATTAATGAGTCTGAAATTGACTGGAAATTAGAATGTCACAGTTGTCTACCGTGGAACCAGGTTAATATGTTATATAGAGTAGAGTGGCCAGTCAAATTAAAGAGTAATGAACTCGTTTAGGGATCAAAACCTTGACTGACCGAATGATTAAAATCGAACAGTTTTGTGAAAAGAAATGACTGAGTCTTGATCGATTTATTTGTTAGAAATTGTCTTTCAATGGTCAATATGCATGACTGAACCGAGAGCTATGTGGATGAGAATTGGTAGTTCTTGATCGATGAAGTTGGTCCATTGTGCTATGTTGGATTGAATGTCATGATGTCATTCCTCATGTACGTACCCTTGTGTTTTATGTATGCTTGTATGTCGGCTCAATATTGAGATATTACTTCCAGAATTGATGTTGTGAAGTTGTGAATCATGTGATTCATGGTCAAGCATACATTGGTCCAAGGTACGTGACTAGTGAGATATAAGGGGTATTTGCTCTTCAGTGCACTGAATTGAGTTGACACCCCTAGGCTGTGTGAGGAGATTTGTACAGACTTGACGACCCTGAACTCTGTACGGAGTAGAGTCGTACCATGCGTCGAGGATGCTCTAGAGTAGGGATCACAAGTAATTTCACTTGCAATGGTGAGATGATTGAAGAACATGACATGATCATGATGCATTGACATTTTTGCACTATTTGGATCCTGACTTTGTGATTGCCTAGTGATATATGATAATTATACCTACTTATATTGCGGCCTGTGGATTAATTATCTTATGTGAAGGTAATCCTTAATTATGTTATTTAGAAGACCTATGACCGTATGGTGGCAGTTTGGAACACCACAACTTAACTGCCTTAGAATGCTCAAGAGACGAGTTCCTTAGGTATTTTCTTGAATCCACCACATACTGCATATGCCGCACAAGCATCAGGCAGGTAAGTAACATGTGAGTATCTACTCCATATCTCTCTCTTACATCAGTGAAAACAGAATGAGTAGAGCGTTCATCTGTAAAACAAGAAAGATTGAATGTCATGATTCATTTTTCTTTTCCCTAAGTCTAGACTCAGGTGTCACCTGTCTTTGAGTGAAAACTCTCACGAGATTCCTATCAAAGAATGGCAGCTATTGACACCTGATTTTTGACCAATTCTTTTTTAATCTTATTTTAAAAAATCATAAAAAAATTCATAAAAAAAGTGGAAAAATTGTAAAATCGACTTTGGAAGTCTTGGCCAAGCCTAATGAACCATTTTTGTGTAAAATATAATTTCCTTATCTTTCCTATTTTTTAGTATTTTTGAAAAATAGAAAAATAAATTAAAATTCAAGAAAAATAGCATTTGAGGTCACAAAAATATATAAAAATAGTTAATATTTTTCTTTTAATTCCCTTGTATTTTTAACAGCATAACAAGTCCAAATTCAAGTTCAATTTTATGTGTTCCTTTGCTACACTTATGATTGAATTTGGTTAAAAAAATATCAATTGAGTCTTTTATTTTGCAATTTTGGTATTTTTAGAGTCTTGACATTCAATTTAATTGTCTTTCATTACAATTTAGCTCAATTATTTATACAAATTGCTCAATTGCATGAATTAGGCAAAATTACATACTTAGTTGCAATTTAGTCCTTGAATTTGGGCACAAATGAAATTATTTTCAATTCAAGATCTAACTTTATAAATTGAAGCCATTCCCAATGTATTTCACCATCCCGAATCAATTGGCATAGGTGATTAGGTCTAATTTGATCACTTGAGCCTTCAATTTCATGATTTTTCGAATTGTAATTAAGGAAAAATTTGGGGTTTTTATAGAAATTGACATGAAATTTTAGAAAAAATCATATTTTTAGATAATATCCATGTCCTAAGTTCGATTCTGAGGTTTAATTGTAAAAATTCCCCGCGAATTAGGGTGATTAGGTCGAATCGATCGAGAACCGTGTCGTCTTTAACCTTACGAATCCCGCGCGAATGAACAGTTCCAAGGTAGATTTTGATTGCAAAATCGAAGGATCAATTGGCCTCGATTTGTGAAATTGATGAGGGGATTTTGTTAACCAAAAAGTCTAGCGTCGTTGACAACTAGTCCGATGACTTGCATCCACCGGAGCCGCTCCGACGAAGGTCAAATGTCCACCGTCTGTTTCCAAGCCAAACGCAGAACCAAATGCAGGTGGAATTCAAGTGAAATTAGAGTCACCAGATGGCCAAGACCGATGACCAACTCATCTCAGATGTTCACCGGTGACCATTTCGCACGTGATCACACGTGCGAATAGTTATCATCGGATATCTCTCCCGCAGCCAATTTTTCGAAGAGGGGTATCTAGCCTTTGAGTGGCTTTCGAGAGAGGGGGGTTAGTTCATTCTGTTAAAAAAGAAAAACAGAATCGATAGAGAGAGAGAAGGAGAGGAAGAGAGCTCATTCTCTGATGCAGGCTGTTGAAAATTCGAGCTCATGTTCAAGGCACAAGTTAGGCTATCTCCGGCCAAACCAAAGCCAATGAAGATCGTCAGAAGCACGCCTGAAGTAGTAGGAATCAATCGGGACCTGCCGCGTCGCTTATCATTTCAAAATAGGTGAGTTCAGTCTTCGAGCTTTCATATTGTGCTTTAATGGCGAAACTCGATTCCGATCATGATTCTTCGAGTTAGAGAAGGCGTTTAACTCTTCAAGCACCGCTAACCATTATTGCATCTTCATTTTGCATCGGTTTTGCTTTAAAACCTCGAGTCGAGTCTCCAAACCTTTCGCCTTAAACCTAGAACTATTCAATCTTGCCTAACCCAATCTAAGCCGAGCGAGCTCAATTGGAGCTCAAGGTAAGTGTTCTAAACATCGGACGATGCTTCTATGTTGAGGAATTAGTTCAAAATGCCATGAATCGTATGATTAGAGTAGTTGTATATGTACTGGTTCGAGCTTGCTTGTACACGATTCTGTGAATGAAATCGTATGATTCTATGATATGTTGTGTGCGACGATGAGATGAGTAGATTGGCACCGGCCTTGAGAAATTTCATCAAGGTTTCACCGTTGGATCGTCACCGGAGATTTAGAGCCGTTCGTTTGGGTATCATCGGGAGGTTGAAGATGAAGCTAACGTGGTTGGTCAAAGAGTCAAAGGCCTAGGTGTCCGTTCGTCATTGGTCCATGTGTTTACCCGTCAGCCTAGCCGTTAGGGTCTGTTATTCGAATAAACGGATCGGACGGCTTAGATAAATCGAGTCTAATTTTTAGTGACCGTCCGATGAGAAATTAGGAATATCCGAAATTGATTTTACAATCAAAAATTCAAAACAGTTTGAAACGGTGTCATTTAGGTTAGTAGTTAAGTGGCGTCGTTTAGGTTAGTAAGGACGAACGGTCTAAATTAGGTCTTACTTTTAATTGTGGCCGTAGATTTAAGTAATTAGACCTGACGGCTGAGGCGTAGTCGGCTTTTGATCTGAGCCGTAGGTACCAGTCAACCAATCCTAGGGCCGTGGAGTAGCCATGTGATTCAATAGGAACCGTCGGGTCAAATCCGAATAATCAGAAAGTAAAAAAAACGGAAGACGTTGTTTTTGGGCGTGGGTCTCGCGGGTCTTGGTGCGGGCCGAGTATCCAAACTGAAAGGGTTGGGTAGACCCTATCCTAATCATTTTTAAAATAAAAATTCAGGAAATGATTTTTAAATAATAAAAAATTAGGAAAAATTCTAGAAAATCCAAAAAATATAGAAAATCCTAGAAAATCCCAAAAAAATTTATAGAAAAATTTTGAAAAATTCCTAGGCATTCTAGAAATTATAAAAAATTGAGGATTGATCACAGAAAATTGGTCAATCCTATTTTTGAAATTTTTTATTTGTTCATTTGAAAATTGACGATATTACCCTTTAGGGGTAAATCGCCTCTACCTTGTATACGAGATAGGTCGCTAATGCAAGATAAGAATTAAGGTCGGTTAGGCGACCAATTCTTAGGCTTGGGTTTTTGAATCTCGTCCTTTTTCTAGAAATGATGATTTTACCCTTATAAGGTTAAATTGTCCTTCTTATTCTGATCGAGCCGTGAGAATTGCTCAAAATCATGACTTAGGTCTAGTGGTTGACTAATCCTTCTGTTTGGAATTTTCACCTCTCATCACTTTCTGAAAATGACGATTTTACCCCTCATAGGATAAATCGCTTCTAAAATTCCAAAAAAAAAATGAAAAATTCTCGAAAAATAGGAAATGGATTGGTTTGACGACCAATGCTCTTTTCACTATCTTTTGACTCCGTATTTAATTTGAAATGATAAATTTGTCCTTCTTGGGCAAATTACCCAAAATTCTTCAAAATTACAATTTTGCACCTCAAGGGGAAATTATGTCAAAAATACTTCCAAGCCTTGATTCACATTTCGTTAGGCTAATAGGGTCATACTAGGGATGTCACGTTGCTTTCATGTGATTTATTCGTATATTTTGGATCCTTGATTGGCGCACTCATTTTATTGATTGTGTTTGCTAGGATAGTCACTCCTATTTACATGAACCCATAGATTTAGGGTTCGTACCCCATTCATCTGCATGAAATTTTAGGGTTAGATAAATCATTCAACTTAGGTGCCGAAAGAGCGTCAACTCCAACAGCTGGCATAACAAACTTCCCGATCCTATTTCTCTAGCTTCCGCAGAATTGAATAGAATGCTCCCAACTATTTGATGGGGTTTCCAATCATACACTCCACAAAATGATTAGTGGCGACTCCTTGGTATGCACACGTATCACATGTCACCAGACCGCACCAAAGGTCGACCACATATACTGCCGATGTTATTTGGGTAATGGCCTTGGGAGATGTCCGCGTTCAACCAGAGTGGACGCCTCATTAGCCCACACGCGATGTGGGTCGCGACAATGTGTATGAGTATAAGCATGTTTTGTCGATACATCAAAAACTATCGTTCAAGATTGCATTTCTTTCAATTTCATGAATTCTTTGGGAAATGATTGAAAGAACTAGACACGTGAGCCTAAGGCTCACAAAGTAGTCCTTTTTTTCTCATTCATCAATAGATTATATGCAACTGAAAGAATCCAGTACTTTCCTTATCTGTCTTAAAGAGATACTTACTCATTATTTTCAAATAAATAGGTATTATATAATCATGAAATTACCAAGACATCATTTTCGTACTTGACTTAAGGCGGGAATGGAACAATAGGAGTTGACTCCACGAGTGGGCATGTCGGAGACTCAGATGACTACCATGACTACCATGATGGCCGAAATTAAGGCAATATTAGAAGCCTCTTGTGACATTCTGATTTTCAGTCAATTTCAGACTCATTAATGAGAATTATATCTAGTGACGTATTTCAATCGTATCTCGCTCAAATCGGATCAATTTGAGTAAACTGCCTAAAAGGGAAAGGCTAACACGAGACGAGATACGGGGACCTAGGGAATTCGAATAGGAAATGGCTCTTTGACCATAAGGATTATCGAGGAGACATTTAGAACCGTAAAAGGATGATCTAAGGATGATTATGGGATGCATTGCTAGTGTTATACGATTGGAGCGCGGGTGATGCCGCTTAACCAACGTATGATTTGCAAAATTTTTCTAAATCGGACAGCGACGATCGGGACCATAGGAACTAGTGATGGACCATCACAAATACATGACAACCAAAGTCGCCATGAATTAATGAGCCCTAAATGTGATAAGAATCACAAGGTCGATATGCGTAAAGTTCGCAAAAGCTGCCCGTCGGTTCAGGATAGGCTGGAACCACGTCTGATAGAGAAAATAATGAAAAATCAAAAGTTCCAACATCATGTTTAGATTGGCCGTCGCCTTATCGAAGAATATTGAAACGAGAAAAACGACGTTCCGGACGTCGAGAGTGAAATTACCATTTTGCCCCTCAAAGCTTTAGCCTTGCTTATGCAAATGAAGAATGGCATTTTGGTCTTTCAATCACCCTAAGGCTGCCAAAAAAGTGGAGAAATTATGGCCATTGGATCAACCTTGAATGACACTAGGACATGTGTCAATGGATGGGCTAAAGAGTGGTCTTGTCCACTATTGCCCACCTACCATTCTTCCCTTTGACTTTTAGAGTTGAATATAGTCTCTTTTCTCACTCCTTGGTCGGCCATACACCCCTCAAACCACTGAGACCTCATCTTCTTTTTCCTTCTTTCTACCGCTATCGATGACCAGCTTCTGCCTTGCAGTTCGTTGCCATCGACGAGTCCCTCCGGCGACCACCAGCCGGCGAGCTGACCACCCATGGCTAGCCCAACCTCTTGCCGACCTCCTAGAAGTAGAAGCGCATCGATTGAGCCACCGAGGAGCTCCGACCAACCATTCTCCCGGAAGTCGACGGAAACTGACACAATCTGAGGTAGGCAGAGTTTCTGACCCTTAAGGACCTCGAAATGTTGGAGTCTTGAGACCAAATTTTGTGGAGATCTAGGGGACTTATTTAATGATCTGAGGTAAAAAGTTGAGCTCAATTTGATGGAGTTTTGACCCCAAATGGGTCTTGTGAACATTGGACAGAAACTATTGGTTGTAGTCTTGAAGGAACCGGCGACTTTCAAGGGATTTTCGACGACGATTCGACTTCAAACCCTTAGTGAGCCTCATGAACCCTTAGATAGACATGTTAACAAGTAGGTTAATGATTAAATAATAGATTTGGAGTAGATTAAGAGTTAGACATGCTTGGTTTGCACAGAACTGAAAATAGCCAGTTCGGTTCTGTGCAAGATCGGTTCTGTGGAGGTTGTGGTTGTTGGTTTTGAGTCTCAAATTGGTGATTGAGACATGCTAGGATGATGAGGATTGTGTGATGGACGTTTGTGATTCATGGATAGGTGAATTGGACAAGGGAAATTGACAATTGGTTGGAATTTCCTAGGTTGCGCGGTGGGTTCGCTCTTGGACCTTTGAGGCCGAACTATTGAGGGCTTGAAAAGAGGATTTTTGTGGCATTAAACTCGAGGTAAGGGAATCCTAAACTTAGGATAGGAAGATTGGACTCAATTGGGTGAGTCGAGCGATAATTTGATTGATTTGTGAGAAATTCCAAGATGAATGTTCTTGGTACGTCCTAAGATGGTATAAGGGATTAATGTGTGCTGATGCTTGTGCTTGAATTACCTGCCATGTCTGAGTGTCACTTTGATTGTCTTGCATGCCATGGGTGTATGATTGTGCTTGAGTTGCACATTGCATCATGAATGTGAAATGAATTGAGAATCATGGTATGAGTGTGATATGGTGAGGCTATGATGCGTATGAGACGCGGGGTGGTAGAAATGAGTACCTGAGGCACTGAGGAGCGGGGTTGGAGTCGTGTGGCGCCCTGATGTGTATGAGATGTGGGCTTGAGATGGCCACGGTCCTGATGCGTTTACGCGGGATGGAGATATGAGGTGTCGACACTGGCCTAGAGTATCATTGAAATCTGATGCGTTTACACGGGTTGTCGATGACGGTCTAATGCGTTTACGTGGACTGAGCCTGATGCGATCTAATCGCGGGCATGAGAATGAGGCAGGCAGGAGAAGATGGTTGTGGTGATGTGACAAGACGAGTTGTGCATGATCATCCGAATGTGATATGATGCCATAATTTCATGCCTGTCATCTGTGTGTGGTTATCTAAATTTGTTTTGCCTCATATGTCTATGAGTCCGAATGATTAGGGCATGTAACTGCTTGAGTGGATGGTCGGCCTAACCTAAGGTTAGGACCCACCTTACTGAGATGTGAATCTCACCCGTTGGGGATCCTTATTTTTTACAGATCCTAGGCCTTGACGATGTGGCCCATTCATTTTGGAGCCTTGAAGGAGATGTCCACCTATTTTGACGAGCTTCTTGATAGGCAGAAAACTATTTATGTAAGGAAGTGTACCGTGATTTGGGTAGATGAGGGTAGTACAAGCTGGAAGCCTCATCGGTATGAGGCCTGGTTTAGGAAGGTCGGGGATGGGACCTAGGGAGTTGTCCCTAGTTGGTGCCACCCCACCCGAGATTTAGACCAGGTCGAGGAGTCTGTTGCCGATTTTAGGAATGGACCGGAGAGGACCCCGACCATAGAAAACACGGAGGAGAAGGTCATTGTGGTCGAGGCGACCGAGGAGGATCTCTTGAAGCCATCTATGGAGGAGGCAACTGAGGATACTATAGAGGTTCGTTCTGAGACCTTTTCGGAGTACGAGCCCAAGAAGGACGCAGAGGACACCGAGGACTCCAGCAGCTCATCTTAGGAGCTCCCAGCTTATCAGCCGATCCTTTGGTGGCGACCCTGACCCCATTTCTTTTAGACGTTGATGATGGACCCTTTTTTTGTACTTACTCCGTCGCCCCTCGTGTTAGCGGATTTAGTAGCCATGTACCTGTATGAACATTTAGATTTATGTATGATAGTATTGGCGCTACCCAGGTCCCACTTATATTTTGTACGGAGGAGTTATTTCATTATTACTTCTGCGTGCTTGGCATATATTATGTCTCTCGACTTATTGTGGATCTTGGGACAATGAGAGATATTTGGTTTGCTTGCAGGGAGTCGCGTGCTCGTGCCCGAGGCGCGGGGCATGACATTTCCGTCTAATTTGGTATCAGAGCAAGGTCAGCTCGATCTAAAGTTGGTTGAGGATTAGAGTAATAAGGAGGATTAAGTTGAGACTTAGACGGTTAGCGAGACCTTAGAAGACTAGTTAGGATAAGACATGGGGTGCATAGCATGTAACTTGATACTTTTGGATGGCATTTGGCCTCAGCAGGGTTGTGGTAAGGCATGAGGATTTAGTTCCCTACTTTGTGTTGGAAATCATTTCTGGACTTTGGCCTCTTGAATGAATGAGTATGGTTGGTTTTAGAGAACCATTAGAGTGAACGGAACTGATGAATGACCACGGACTACTTGTTGAAATATCTCTAGAACTTGTTGTATGGAGTACTGCTGTGTTATGATTGTTTCTATAGAAGTGCAGTTAGTAGCTCTAGGTCTGGATGAATGAATGAGTTACTAACTCCTTGCTGAACTTGTGGTGGACTAGGTTCAGTAGAGGGAGATAAGAATGAGCAACCCATCCAGGAGATCTGGAAGATCTAGAGGCAAAGCCTCTAGCTCGAGGCTGCCTGTAGCGGAGGATCTAATGATGGATGGCGTGCTGAGGGCACTAGAGAGAATTGGCGACCTTAGTGACAAGCAGACCCAAGACCGAGATGCTACTATAGCCCAGGCGGTAGGAGCTGCCATGGCTGCCGTCAACGCCAACAATGGCAACAACGGTAGCAATGGAAGCCAAGGTGAGCTTAACCAAGGCAATGAGGCGGTGAACGCTCAAGAGGAAATCATCGTGGCCAGGCAGATGGGCCAGCTAGTCGAGCAGTTCATAAAGCTAAAGCTGACACAGTTTGACGGGACTGGAGATCCCGAACTAGCACCCAGGTGGATCGAGAAGCTAGAGAAAGCTTTTAGAGTGCTGAGGTGCACAGATAAGGAGAAAGTGTTGTTGGCAGTATACCAGCTGGAGGGTACGACAAATGATTGGTAGGCTGCCACCAAGAATGGAGTTTTCCCTGAAGGAACGACCATGAATTGGGATGCCTTTAAGACGGCGTTCAATGACAAGTATTTCTCGGAGACAGCCAAGGAAAGGAAACAGGTGGAATTCTTACAGCTGCGTCAAAACCAACTGACGGTGGACCAGTATGAGGCCGAGTTCTCTAGACTGTCGAGGTACGCACCTCGATCTATAGAAGATCCTCAGGAGAAAGCACGGAGATTTCGAGACAGATTGAGGCCTGAGCTCCGTAGTTAGACGATTGCCCTAAATTTGAGGACCTATAAGGAGATCTATGAGCGGGGTCAGATGATTGAAAGGGACTTGAAAGAGAGGAATACCGCAACTGGATCACGGTTTACCCCATTTAGAGATAACCACCAGATGGGCAAGAGACCGATGGCAGGCAATAGGAGTTTTGTGCCTCCCGTAAGGAAAAATATTGTGAAGCCGCCGACCCCACAAACTAGAGCTACCGCCTTTGTGGCAGAAGGCATGGTAATGGGCCATGCCCAATGAGAACTGGGGTTTGTTTCAAGTGCGGTCAACTGGGCCACCATATGAGGACGTGCCCAAACCAAGTTCCGACGAGTCCACCTCAAGGACAGCGATCGCAAGTTGGACCGTCGACTACCACTCCCTAGATCGAGCAGAATCGACCATCGGCCTAGGGAAGAGTATATGCAGTAGGCCGCAGAGAGGCGGAGGAAGCACCAGGCGTGGTCACAGGTACGATTTACTTGTGTGATTAAGCTACATATGCATTGTTTGATCCCGGTGCCCCGCATTCATTTGTATTGGTGGGCATGAAGTTAAAATCGTTGAATATAACTCTGCATGTTGCCACTCTGTTAAAGGATAACATATTGGTATCATTGGGTTGTACTTATTGTGAGATAATGATTGGAGGGAGTAAGGAGAGCATTGACCTAGCTGTGTTACTCATATATGATTTTGACGTGATCATAAGGATGGATTGGTTTGGTAAACAAGGGGCAGTGGTAGATTGTGGTAATAGGACGATTCACTTTTACCTTGAAAGTCGCCCTAGCTTTGAATTGGTAAGAAGTCAAGGAGGAAACTCGATTCCCTTAGTCACCTCTCTTGAAGTGACAAAGATGATGTCAGAAGGGTGTCAAGCGTACTTGGTTGCAGTGATGGACACGACTACCGAAGAGCCAACACTAGAGAATATCCCGGTAGTTCGTGAATTTCTTGACGTCTTTCCCCAGGAGTTGCCAGGATTGCTACTGGAGCGAGAGATAGAATTCATGATTGAGTTAGCTCCTAGAATGGAGTCGATCTCGAAGGCACCTTATACGATGTCCCGTCAGAATTGAAAGAGTTAAAGGTGCAGATGCAGGAACTACTAGACAAAGGATTTATTCGACCGAGTGCTTCATCGTGGAGAGCGCCGGTGCTGTTCGTAAGGAAGAAGGATGGGTCTTTGCGTCTATGCATTGACTATCGGCAGCTGACCCAGGTGATAGTGAAGAACAAGTACCCACTGCCGAGAATTGACGATCTGTTTGATCAGTTGCAAGGAGCAACGGTATTTTCAAAGATTGACTTGAGGACAGGGTATCACCAACTGAGGATTAAGAAGGAAGACATACCTAAGACTGCTTTTAGGACGAGGTATGGTCATTATGAGTTTACGGTAATGCCGTTTGGATTGACCAAAGCTCTAGCTGCTTTTATGGACTTGATGCATCGAGTATTTAAGGAATTTTTTGGATAGATTCGTCATAGCCTTCATTGACGATATCTTAATTTACTTGAGGAGTGATGAGGAACATGAACAGTACCTGAGGATTGTCCTACAGACCTTGAGGGAGAACTCACTCTATGCGAAGTTGAGTAAATGCGAGTTCTGGTTGAACAAAGTAGCATTTCTTGGTCATGTGGTGTCTGGAGAAGGGATTGCAGTGGATCTTGCAAAGATCGAAGCGGTAACGAATTGGCCTAGGCCTACTACGGTCACGAAAGTCAGAAGTTTCTTGGGATTGGCCGGGTATTACTGACGTTTCGTGGAGAAATTCTCATCCATAGCCATCCCGTTGACGAGGCTGACAAAAAAGGAGACAAGGTTTGAATGGACAGATAAGTGTGAGAAGAGCTTTCAAGAGCTCAAGCATAGACTGACAACCGCACCAGTGCTGACAATTCCATCAGGACCGGGAGGTTACGAGATTTACAATAATGCATCGCTAAAAGGATTGGGTTGTGTGTTAATGCAGCATGGAAGAGTAGTGGTCTACACATCCTGGCAGTTGAGGCCACATGAAATGAACTACCCAACTCATGATTTGAAGTTAGCAGCGATCGTATTTGCCTTGAAGATCTGGAGACATTACCTATGTGGTGAAAAGTTTCAGATTTATACCTACCACCAGAGCTTAAAGTACCCGTTTTCCCAGAAAGAGCTGAATATGAGGCAGCGTCGATGGATGGAGCTGCTCAAGGATTATGATTGTGATATACTGTATCACCTTGGGAAGGCAAATAGAGTCGCAGATGCGCTGAGTCGAGCACGTGAGCATCCCACTAAGCCATCAATTAGAAAATTTCAAGATCCAACGGCCAACGTTCTAAGCGCCGAACCATAATATGGTAGATTCCTCACCTGAAATAAAATCAGGTGAGGAACCTATGACTTAGGCTCCCACTATCCAAATATGGTAGATTCCTCCCCAAGAGTACCCACCTAAGAGGGCTAGATATCACAAATTAGGATCGTGAGTGGGAATGAACACGAAAATCTCAAGTGCCATCAAACACAAGATCCTTTTATATCCTTTCCCTGTCTAAGGTAACCTAGAGGTGGTTGCAGTCGGGGTTTAATTGCCAGTGTGTGAGATGTGTCATGATCATCATAATGCAATATCATGCACATCAATTTATATCAAACATCGGTTCAGTATATGCGTAAAAATAAACATACAATCTCAACTCCAACCTGTAGGAAAGATGTCAACAAATACTCAACTTCTTATTTCTCTAATCAGCAAAAATATATAACACAGTAGTTAGGATACGTACCTCACCTTTGAAAGCATCTGCAGAAAATAAGGTTAGATAAACCAATCAACTTTTTGATCGTCTCAAGCCCTCTAAAATTCCTAACTAGAGATTCTGGTTCGGAATAAGTTCCTAGAGGAGTCACCAGTCTGTCATGACCCACGAGAGATGTCCATCTCGAATGGGTTAATGGGCCGTCTCGTCTGGTCGGACGCGGGCCTCTCCCAAGGTCGTTACCCAAGTCGCTACAGCGGTATACGTGGTCGACCTTCGGTGTGGTCTGGTGACATGTGAAACATGTGTATGCTAAGGAGTCGCCACCAATCATTTTTTTGGCGGTTACGATTGGAAACCCTATCGAATAATTGAGAGTATTCTAATCAATTCTGCAAAAACTAGATAAATGGGATCGGAGACTTTGTTACGCCAACTATCAGAGTTGACGCCCTTTCGGCATCTAAGTTGAATGATTTGTCTAACCTAAGATTCCATGCAGATGAGTGAGACGCGAATCGTAAAACTAGGAGTTTATGCAAATAGGAGTGACGACCCTAGCACTCACAATCAGTAAAAATATATGCACAAAGCAAGGATCCAAAACGTGCGGATAAATCACAAGAAAGTAACGCGGCATCCCTAGTAAGGCCCTATTAGCCTAGAGAAATGTCAATCAAGACTTATGAGTGTTTTTTACATTGTTTTCTCTTGAGGGACAAAATCATAATTTTGAAGATTTTTGGGCAAATTTACCCTAAAAGGGGAAATTTGTCAACTCAAATGAGATATGGAGTCAAAAGATGGTGGAAATAGAATTGGTGACCCAAAATCGCTCATTTCCTATTTTTCGTGAATTTTCTGAATTTTTCTGAAATTTTAGAAGTGATTTACCCTTCGAGGGGTAACATTGTCATTTCAAAAGATGATTAGAAGTGAAAATCCCAAATAAAAGGATTGATCAACCACTAGATCCAATTCCTAATTTTGAGCAATTTTCACGGCTCGATCGGAATAAGAAGGACAATTTATCTTTTGAGGGGCAAAGTTATCATTCTTAAAAAATACACGAGATTCGAAAACCCGAGTATAAGAATTGGTCGCCTAACCGACCCTAATTATTATCTTGGCATTATCGATCTATCTCACATTCAAGGCAGAGGCGATTTACCCCTAAAGGGTAATATCATCAATTTTTAGATGAATAGATAAGAAATAACGAAAATAGGATTGACTAGTTGTTTGTGGTCAATTTTCAATTTTTGGAAATTTTTGGAATGCCTAGGAATTTTTCACAAGTTTCCAGCATTTTTTGGGATTTCTAAGATTTTCTAACATTTTTTTTTTAGGATTTTCTAGAATTTTTTTTCGATTTTTTTATAATTTAAAAATCATTTTTATGAATATTTTATTAAAAATGATTTGGACTGAGTCAACCCGACCCACTCGGGTCGGATACCCAGCCCAGACCTAGACCCGCGTAACCACGATCCAAAATGGCGCCGTTTCGTACTTTTTTGTTTTTCGATTATTCGGATTTATTCTGATGGTTCCTATTGAACCACGTGGCCAATCCACGACCACTGGATTCGCTGACTAAAACCTACGTTCCAGATCAAAAGCTGACTATTGCTCAACAATTAGATCAGATTACTTAGATCTACAACCAAGATCGAACGGCTTGGCTAATCCTCGACCGTTCGATCAAGCTATTATTTTTTCATTTTTGAAAATTCAATTTTTATTTACATAATTTATAAAAACTGATTGAACGGTCACCAAATCAACACGTGGCACAACCTAGACCGTTAAATCGACTAACAGATTCAAATCGAACTCTAACGGTTCAGCTGACATGGCTGCCACGCCAGCACGTTTAACCGATTGACCGCCACGTCATCGTCTTCTTCCTTGAGCACTCTTCAATTGCAACGAACGGTCGAAAAACTCCGGCGATGATTTGACGGTGAAATCGAGCAAGATCAAGGCCAATCGACTCGTCTTGACGTCACGAGTAACATATCGCAGAATCAAACGCGATTATTCAAGATAACTAGATTAATCGAGACATGACCAGTTCAATCATGGCTATGCTAATCAGGAAGCAGAGAATACATCGAGCCAATTCCATCACACAATCAGATCTATATGAGTCCAGAACACTTACCTACATGTCTAATTGACCTGGTTTAGGCTAGATTGAGCTAGAGAAGTTTCGACAGTCGGCGATGGCGATGGGGTTCAAAGGCAAGGTTTGACTCAATTTTAATGTAATCAAAGTATACAATAATGCTTAGTGACTTCTTAAAGACGTTTCGCACACATCAATCGCAAGAATTGAGATCGAAATGAAGATCCACCATTAAAGGTCAGAAATAAAGCTCGAAGGTTGACTTACCGTTTTTCGAGATTTCAGGCAGCGTGAGCTGGTGCAATCGACTTCACGGAACTCAGGCAACCTTCTTGACGTGGAATGGCGGTTCCATTCAGCCGGAATCGTTGCCAGAGATCAGTTGCAGGTTGAACTCAAGCTCTCGATGGCAAGGGCTAGAGAGCGAGTTCTCTCTCTTGATCTCTCTCTCTCTCTCAATTCTATTTTTTTCTCGCAACAAAATGAACCCCCTCCTCTAAGAATCCCTCTGTTTTCGTTATATTCCCCCTTGAAAAATTGGCCGTGTGGGGGATATCTGGCGATCACCATTCGCACATGCAATCACGTGCGAAATGGTCATCGGACACCCGTGAACATCCAGGACGAATTGGCCATCAACCCTGGTCATACGGTGACTCTAATATTGCTTGAATTTGACCTGTGCCTAGTCTTACGTTTGGCTCGAAAACAGCCAATGGACATTTGACCTTTGTTGGCGCGGCTCCGATATACCTAAATTGTCGAGCCGGTTTCAATCGACAAAGGGCTTCATGGCTAATAAAACCCCTCCATCAATTTTACGAATTGGTGCCAATTGACCCTTCAATTTTGTTTTTATCAAAATCTGCCTCTTGAGTTGCAAAACTGGTGCGAATGGAGGGAAAAAGATGTACTGTAGAGGATCGATTCGACCTGTCAGATCGGGCGTGTCACGCCCCACGCCCTAGGCATGAGTACACGACTCCCTGTAGGCAAACCAAAATATCTCTCGTGGTCTTAAGATCCACACATAAGTCGAGAGACATACTATATACAAAGCACGCGGAAGCGACTGTACAAAAACTCTTCCGTACAAACGTAAAGTGGGACTTAGATAGCGAGAATAATAAAAATACATAATACCCGAATGTTCATACAAGTGCATGGCAACTAAATTCGATAGTCAGTGGGGAGACGGGGTAAGTACACAAAAAGGATCCATCCTTGACATCTAATAAGAAACAGGGTTAGGATCGCCGTTATAAGATCAACTTGCATGCCGGAGCTCCTAAGACGAGTTGCTGGAGCCATCTGTCTCCTCTGCCTCTTCCGTGGGCTCGTACTCCGAGATGGTCTTCAACTAAACCTCTACAGTGTCCTCCATGGTTTCTTCAGCAAACGGCTCCACTAGGTCCTCCTCAGTAGCCTTGACCAGTGTGATCTCCTCAGTGTCCTCCAAGGTTGGGGTCCTCTCAGGTCCGTTCCGCGAACCGACAACTGACCCCTCAACCTGTTCTAAATCCCGGGTGGGATGACACCAATTGGGGACGACTCCCTAAGGCTTGTCAGTGGGCTTCAGCGGCCCTGTAGAAACATCCCCAACCTTTCGAAACCAGGCCTCATACCTATGAGGCTTCCGGCTACTCCCATCCTCGTCTACCCATACTACTGTACACTTTCTAACATAAATGGTTCCCTACCCATTAGGAAACTCATCGAAATAGACAGATATCTCTTTGGGGTCTCCAAATCTAATAGGCCACATCCTTAGGACCTAGGATCTCTAAAAAGGGGGTCCCACAACGGGGTGAGATTTACGTCTTAGTAAGGTGGGTCCTAACCCTAAGTTGGGCGACCGTCCACTTAGGCAGTATAATACTAGCATTTCATACAAATAAGCATGCGAGGCATTCAATTATCAAACGACACATAATGTCAGGCATGCAGTCATGGCATCATAACACATCCAGATGATCATGCACAAATCGCCATGCCACATCCACCCTTCCAGCTTGCCTCATTCTTATGCCCGCGTTTAGAACGTTTCAGGCTCGGTCCGCGTAAACGCATCAGACCATCATTGACAACCCACGTAAACGCATCGGGTTTCAATGTTACTCCAGGCTAGTGTCGACACACCACAACTCCGTCTCGCGTTTCAACGCATCAGGACTATGGTCTTCTCGACCCCACGTTTCATACGCATCAAGGTGCCACACCACTTCAAGCCCGCGCCTCAACGCATCAGGGTATTCCTCACACCACCCTACGTCTCACACGCATCAGGGTCTTACCATGTCACACTTATGCCATGTTCCCATTCAATCCACACATATAATGCTATATGCAACTCACGCACAATTCATATACCCATGGCATGCAAGATAGTCAAATCGACATTCAAACATGGTAGATAATTCAGGCATATGCATTTGCACACATTCAAGCCTTCTATACCATTCTAGGACACACAAAGGATAATCTCATTGAAGTCACTCAAAATCAACCATAATCTCACTCGACTAACCCAATTGAGTCCAATCTTTCTATCATAGGTTTAGGGTTCCCTTACCTCAAGCTTAATGTCACAAATTCCTTCCTCAAGCACCTCCTCAAATTCGGTCCAAGTGGTCCAAGATCAAGTCCATCGCGCAACCTATGAAATTCCAACCAATCGTCAACTTCTCTTGCCCAATTCACCCATCCATTAACCACCAACCTTAATTACATGACCCCCAACATTCTAGCATGTCTCAATAATGAATTTGAGACTCAAATCCAGCCCATAACAGCCTCCATAGAACTGGTTTGTACAAAACCGAACCGGGCTATTTTTGGTTTTGTGTACACCAAGATTATCCATCCCTTAAACTACTTCAAATCTCTAATTTATTCACTAATCTACTTACTAACATATAGATCTAAGGGTTTGGGAAGCTCACAGAATATTTAGGGCCAAGTCGTTGCCGGAAACACCTTGAATATCACTGGTTTCCCTTAGTCCTCCAACCGGCAGTTTCTATCCATCAAAGGCGACACCATTTCATCATCAAACCTCCATCAAATTGAGCCCAAATTTTTACCACAACTCAATATATGAGTCTCCTAGATCTCCACAAAATTTGACCGAAAGATTCAAACGTTGAGAGGTCCTACGGAGTCCTAACAGCAGCTTACCTCCAGCTGCAACGATTTTCGTCGACTTTCGAGAGAATGGCTGGCCAGAGCTCTTCGGTGGGTCAAACGACACGCTTCCACTTCGAGAATGTCGGAAAGAGGTCGGGCAAGGTGTGGATGGTTGGCTCACCGGCTAGAGGTCACCAGAGGGGGTCGTTAGTGGCAGCGAACGGGCAGCACAGAACTGGTCGGGCAGGAGTGGAAGAAGAAGAAGAGGAAAAGGAAGCTCTCGGTGGAATGGAGGTGAATGACCGGCCAAGAGGGAGAGAGAGAGACTATATTCAACTTTAAAAGTCAATGAGTTGAATGGTAGTTAGGGAAAAGTGGACATGACCACTCATTGCCTAATCTATTGACACATGTCCCAAGTGTCATTCAAGCAAATCCAATGGCCAAGATTTATCTAACTTTTTGGCAGCCTTGGGATGCATAAAAGATCAAAATGCCCTCGTCCAATTATATAAATAAGGCTAGGTCTTGAGGGGCAAAATGGTAATTTTAGCCCCAACATCCGGAACGTCGTTTTTCTCATTCCAATATTCTTTAGTAAGGTGACGGGCAATCCAAATATGGCGCTGGAATTCTTGATTCTCCATTTTCAATTTTCAAGACTCGTTTCTGATCGTTTTATCTATCAAATGTGGTTCCAGCCTATCCCGAACCGACGGGCGGCTTTTGCATACGTTACGCTTATCGATCCTATGATTAATATCACATCTAGGGCTCCTCAATTCATGGCGACTTTGATTGTCATGTAATTGTAAGGATCTATCACTAGTTCCTATGGTCTCGATCGTCAATGTTCGATTTAGAAAAATTTTAAAAATTATACGTTGTTAGGCAGCATCACCCGCGCTTAAATTGTATAACGCTAGCAATACATTCCTTAATTATTCTTTGATCGGCCCTTTGCGGTCCTAAATGTCCCCTCGATAATCCTTATAGTCAAAGCGCAATTTCCTATTCAAGTTCCCTAGGTCCACGTACCTTATCCCACGTTAAGCCTTTCTCTTTTGGTTAGTCAACTCAAATTGATCAGATTTGAGCACGATATGACTGAAACACATCACTTGATATACTTCTTATTAATGATTCTGAAAATGGCTGGGAAATCAGAATGTCACAGGGCGGTCTGACCGGTCAGAACGAGTGGTTTGATCGGTCAGAGCCGGTTCTAACTTGTTTTTCCAAAATTAACCTTAATTCGCATAGAATTTTTGCAAATTAAACCGCAGAATCGAACTTAGGGCATGATTATTATAAAAAAAAGTAATTTTTACCAAAAGTTCATGTCAATTTCCCTAAATTTGTCCTTAATTGCAATTCGGGAAATTGAGAAATTGAAGGTCTAAACGGTCAAATTGGACCCAACCACCTATGCCAATAGACTTAGAATGATGAAATACATTGGATAGTGGCTTCAATTTGGTAAATGTAGCCCTTGAATTAAAAGTAATTTCAATTATACCCAAATTCAAGGACTAATTTGCAATAAAGTATGCAATTTTGCCCAATTCATGCCATTGAGAAATTCATGCAAATAATTGGGCTAAATTACAATGACGGCCAATTAGATTAAATGTCAAGATCCTAAAAATACCAAAATTGCAAATTATAGGACTTAATTGATATTTTTTTTACCAAATTCAATTATACGTTTAACAAAGAAACACATAAAATTGAACTTGAATTTGGAATTTTTATGAGGTCAAAAATAGAAGGGAATAAAAATAAAAATATTTACTATTTTTATATATATTTTTGTGGCCTCGAATGCTATTTTTCTTGAATTTTAGAGTATTTTCTTATTTTCTAAAAATACTAAAAATGTGAAAAATATGAAAAATTATTTTTTAGTCAAAATTGGTTCCTTGAGCTTGGCCAAGGTTATGAAAGTTAATTTTGTAATTTTCTAACTTTTTATGAAATTTTCATGAATTTTTAAAAAATAAAATGAAAAAGACTAATAAAAAATCGGGTGTCAACAGTCGCTTACTGTAAACTCTAATGGCCTACGCCACTTGTCTGTATAACTTTTCTAGCGACTTTGGGCTGTCTTAAGCTTATCACGGATGATTTGTACCGTTTCAGTTGTAATCTGTATCATCTCGGTCTTGTGATGCTTCGCTCTCCCACTTCGTTCCAACGTACAGGGGTTATGCATCTTCGTCCATATAAAGCTTCAAATGGTGCCATGTCAATGCTCTTCTGATAACTGTTATTATAAGAAAACTCTGCTATGTGCAATTTCTCTTCCCAGTTACCCTTGAAATTCAGAATACACGCTCGAAGCATGTCTTCTAGAGTTCGTATTACTCTTTTTGTCTGACCGTCTGTTTGTGGGTGGAAAACTATACTAAACTGAAGTTTAGTCTCCATAGCCTCTTGTAGGCTCTTCCAGAATTTCAATGTAAATCTCGAGTCCCGATCTAAAGTAATGCTTATTGGAATTCCATGTAGTCTCACTATGGTTTGTACGTACATTTCGGCTAACTTCTCCAAAGAGTTTGTTGTCTTAACTACCAAGAAATAAGCTGACTTGGTCAATTGGTCCACCCATATAGAAACATGGCCCTTCGGTGTTCTCGACAATCCTTGAATGAAATCCATTGTTATTTGTTTCCACTTCCATTCAAAAATGTCTAACGGCCTTAGCATTCCAGCAAGCTTTAAATGTTCGGCTTTTACTTGCTGACAAGTTAAGCATCTCGCAACATATTCAGCAATGTCCTTCTTCATTCCATTCCACAAATAATGTTGTCGAAGATTTCGATACATTTTCGTGCATCTAGGATGGATGTTGCAGTTGCTTTGATGAGCTTCATTCGGAATATCCTTTCTCAACTTCTCTTCTTCTAGAACACATAAATGTTCCTGAAAACGAAGAACTCCATCTTTCGATATTGAGAAATTCGGCTTCTTGCCCTCTATTATTTCATCTCGGAGCTTTCATATTTCAAGATCTGTCCATTGCAACTCTTTAATTCTTTGTATTAGTTCTGATTCGATTCCTAATGTAGCAAACACGCCAATGCATTCATCTAGTTCAACATTGAATTTCGAATTAGAAATTTTGTTTAATAGCTCACATTCTTTGCTCATCATGCTGGCCATATGCAATATGGTCTTCTTACTTAAAGCATCTGCCACCTTGTTTGCTTTGCCCGGGTGGTAAAGAATTTCACAATCATAATCTTTGAGTAATTCCATTTATCGCCACTGCCTCATATTCAATTCCTTTTGTGAGAAAAGATACATCAAGCTTTTATGATTAGTGAAAATCTGAAATCTTTCCCCATACAGATAGTGCCTCCACTTTTTTAATGCAAAAACCACTGCATCCAACTCTATCATGTGTCGGATAATTCAATTCATAAGGTCGTAGTTGTCTTGAAGCATATGCTACAACTTTTCCATGTTGCATCAAAACGTAACCCAATCCTTTATGAGATGCATCACTATAAACCACAAAACCTCCTGATCTTGATGGTATTGTTAATAATGATGCTGAAGTCAATTTTTTTTGAGCTCTTGGAAGCTTTGCTCACACTTTTCTGTCCATTCAAGCTTAACTCCCTTTCAAGTTAATTGAGTCAATGGTCCGGCAATTCAAGAGAATCCTTCCACAAACCTGCGGTAATATCCAGCAAGATCAAGAAAACTTCGTATTTCCGTAATTGTAGTTGGTCGTAGCCAATTTACAACAGCTTCAATTTTGGCAAGGTCGACAGAAATCCCATCTCCTGTGACCATATGACCAAGAAATAACATTCGGTCTAACCAGAATTCACATTTGCTGAACTTAGCATATAATTGGTGTTCTCTCAGCATCTATAAAACCATATGCAAATGTTTCTCATGTTCTTTCTTCCCTTTTGAATATGCCAAAATGTCGTCAATGAATACTATAATGAACTGATCCAAGTAAGGCTTGAACACTCTCTGTTCATTAAATCCATGAATGCCGCAAGGGCATTGGTAAATCTGAATGGCGTGACCACGAATTCATGGTGCCTGTATCTGGTACGGAAAGCCGTCTTGGGAATATCCTCTTCTCTAATAGCCAGCTGGTGATAGCCCGACCTTAAGTCAATTTTTGGGAAAATCGAAGTTCCTTGCAATTGGTCAAACATGTCATCAATTCTTGGCAGGGGATATTTGTTTTTTATGGTCACCTAATTTAGTTGTCTATAATCAATGCAATGACATAGCGACCCATCCTTTTTCTTAACAAATAATACTGGTGCTCCCAAAGGTGAGGTGCTTGGTCTAATGAATCCCTTATTCAACAACTCATGCAACTGTACCTTCAACTCCTTAAGTTCAGTTACTGCCATCTAGTAGAGAGCTTTGAAAATAGGCTCGATCCCTGGGGCCAATTCAATAGTGAATTCGACTTTCGGCTTAGGTGGTAATCTTGGTAGTTCTTCAAGAAAGATGTCCAAAAATTCTCGAACCACTGAAATCACATCCATCTCACCTTCCTTCTTAGTCAAGTCTTTAACGCTAGCCAATAAACCCTGACACCCATTGTCTAAGAGTTTATGAGCTTCCACAGTAGACACTAAGGGTATAATCATATTTATTCTTGAAGCAGTCAACATTGGCTCGTAATTCATGCAGCCAATCCATGCCAAAAGTAGCGTCAAAATCATACAAATCTATAACTATTAGATCAATCCTCTGAGTTTTACCTCCTATTTTGATTTCACATCCCTTACAAATCAGGGTGGTTACTACCCTATCTTTCAAAGATATGGATATGCTAATGGCTATCTCGAGTGTTTCAAGCTCCAGTCCACACAATTCAACAAACTTTGTTGATATAAAAGAATGTGTCGCTCCAGTATCAAACAATATATAAGCATCCTTATCGTATAACGAGATCGTACCTGCTATAGTAGTCCCAAAAGCTTCCGCCTCCTCTCGAGTCATAGCTTTAATTCTGCCTTGAGCTGGGGGCCTTTGCTACGCTCCAATAGGTTTCGTCCGATTATCTTGATTCTGCTGAATCTGTTATCTTTTTTGGGGGGAATTCCTCACCAGATGTCCCATTCGTCCACAACCATAACAATCTCTCCCACTATTACATTGTGTGTTACCATGAGCCTTGCCACAACAGTTACAAACTCTGTTTCGATTTCGAACTTGCCCTACCGCTTGGTTCTTCCTTACTCCATGAAATTTTCCATAATTGCGCCTTTTGTTGGGGTTCTCTTGGGATTTGTCAAATCATCTAGGCATCTTACTATCATGTTCCTGATTCATCACGCGGCTAGCTCCTGTCTTCTGCTATGCTTCCTTCTTTTCTCTTGTTAGTACTTGTTCCACAAGGTGAGCTCGTTCATATAACTCGGAATAACCCTAATCCTCAAAGGTGACAGCTGCTTTTGTATTTCAATTTTGAGGCCATTTAGAACCTCTTGCACCGACGCTCCTGAGTTTCGATCAGTTGAGGAGCAAAAAGTTTTGAGAATCTCGCTTCATATTGAGCCGCAATCAAGCTGTCTTGTGTGAGGTTCATGAATTCAGAAGTCTTCTGGTCTTTAGCACAGTTAGAGAAATATTAGCTGTAAAAGGCATTGATGAAGGCTTCCCATGTTACTACTGTTGCTGGTGGAAACACCACATTCCACCAGTGTTAGGCTTTATCCTCCAGTTGATATTCTACCAAGGTAATTTTGTCTACATTGTTACAGTTCAACAGCCTAAATTTTTTTCCCATACTCTTTATCCACTTCTTGGCTTCGTGGGGTTCTCCCAATCCTATGAACTGTGGTGGTTTCAACTTCAAGAATTGCTCTACCAACTTTTGTAGGTGTCGGTCGCCAATTCCATCCTCGGCTTTAGCTTGATCTTGTCGAGGCTGAGCTCCTATTGTTGCACCAAGATTAGCCAGGGCTTGTAAGATTTCGTCAGTTCGATCAACTGTCCCTACATCCCCATTTCTTCCAGTAGATGATGCTCTTGTCCTCCTCATAATATACTATTGTTCCTGCATGCCAATCCACATATGGTCAATACAACTAATCTCACTATCATAGGTAACAGTAATTCCTGCAAATTGCCTTGGTAAGGCCACTAACTTCACCATAATTCCGGCAATTGTAAGCATCAATTCCTATAATGTATACACCTTAACCCACATTTCTGACTTCTATCGCACCATATCACTCTAGGTAAAACCTATGCTCTGATACCAGCTTGGCGAGCTATGGCGTCCTAGAACACCACTCTACGGTCATAGGTCTCCTAAATAAATAATTAAGGATTATCTTCGCATAAGATAATTAATCCACACGACAAAATATAAATAGGTATAATTATAAGACGTCACAAGACAATCACAAAGTCAGGATCCGAAATGTTATTTATAAACACATCAAGCATGACCATATAAGAGTTCATACATATAACTAAGGTCGTCGATCCAGATGCATATCTGGGATGGCCAAAAGGAAAATCTATTCCATCATCCAGTCCTCAGTCGTCCTCTAACGGGTCGGTGAGCAACATCTCCTCATCCTTGGTATCCTCAAGTGGCTCTGGCAGTGGTATAATCTGTCAAGCCCTGCGCCCCGGGCACGAGTGCGCGACTCCTTGCTAGAACAAACTATCTCTCGAGGTCCCAAGATTTATATAAAGGTCGAGAGATGAATCATATAGAAAGCACGCGGAAGCGACGATATAAAAACTCCTCCATACTAATGTAAAATGGGACTTGGGTAACGAAAGTACCAATAATACATGAACTTCCGAATATCCATACATGGCGCGACGAACTAAACACGCTGATCACTAGGGTGGCAAGGCTAACCCAAAAGACGATCATATCTGCTCTTAAAAAAAAGGGACAGGCATCGTGGTCACCATCAAAATGCCAGAGCAGGAACAGAAACTCTTATGTCGAGCTACTGGAGTCGTCAGTCTCCTCCTCAGCCTCCTCAGTAGGCTCGTACTCTAACAAGGTCTCTGCGCAAACCTCCACGGTGTCCTCCAACGTCTCATCAGCTGATGGCTCCACCTGGTCATTTTAGGTGGCCTCGATCACTATGACCTCATCGGTGTCCTCCAGGGTCGAGGTCCTCTCAGAACCAATCCTCGAGCCAGCGACGAACCCCTCGGCCTCCACTGAATCCCGAGCGGGATGGTACCAACTGGGTATCACTCCGCGGGGTGCCTCAGTGGGCTTCAGTGGGCTTCAGGCAATTACAATCGCAAATAATTTATACAAAATTGCATGAGGTATTCAACTTGCACGAAATAGCACACGGATGTCAAGCATGCAATCATGGCATCATACAATATCATTAGAATCAAGCACATTATGCCAAGCCAAATTACTCCTTCCACCCCTTTCCAGACTGCCTCACTTTCATGCCCGCATTTATAACGCCACAGGCTTGGTCCGCTTAGACGCATCAGACCGTCTCATTGACAAACCTACGTAAACGCATTAGGTTTTGAATCTCATTCTAGGCCTGTGTCAACGCATCTCAACTCCGTTCCCCATTTCAATGCATCAGGACTACGGCCTTCTCAATCTCGGATCTCGTACGCCTCAAGGTGCCATTCAATTCAAACCCTACGCCTCAGGGCATCATCCACACAACCCCACGTCTCATACGCCTCAAGGTGTCACAACTTCTCAGACATGCAACAAGTTCAATTTATTTCATAACACACGTTCGAATGCAACTCATGCAACGAACGACACATTTGTGGCATGCGAGACAATTAAATTTGGCATACAAATATGACAATCAATGTATAGCACAAGCATTGTCAAACCTTCGAGCCCTCTATACATTCCTAGAACGTACATTGGACAAACACATTATGACTTCCAAGAACCGATCAATTCACACACAAATCACCCAATTGAGTCCAATCCTACTATCAAAGATTTAAAATCAAGCACCTTAAGAATTCGGTTTAAATGGCTAAAGAACAACTCAACCACGTAACATAAGGAAATTCATCCAATCATCAATTTTTCTTGCTCAAATCATCAATCCATAGGACATAAAACTTATTGACATGTCCATCAACATCCTAGTGTGTCTCAATGATGAATTTGAGACCCAATTCCAACACTAAAAGTCCCCAACAAAATCGGTATGCAAAGAACCGAACATGGCATACTAGGTTTTGTGCATATCCCTACTCAACAGCCCTTAAACCAACTTAAATCCTCAATTTACTCACTAATCTACTTGCTATAATGTAATTCTAAGGGTTGGGGAGTCTCACTGAAAATTTAAAGCCAAGGCGACGCCAGAAAGTCCTTTAACAGCGCCAGTTCCTCCGGGTCTGCCACTGGCCAATTCTTGTCCTTCAAACACAAAACTCATTTGGGGTCAAAAATCCATCAAATTCACTCAAAATTTTTACCACAAATCAGTCTATGTGTTCCCTAGATGTCCACAAAATTTGATAAAAAAAACTCAAAGATTTCGGGGAGGCCTAAATCGTGGCTTACCACCAGCAGCGACGGTTTCCGTCGACTTTCTGGAGATTGGCCGGTCGGTGCTCCTCAGGTGGTCAAATGACTCGCTTCCACTTGGAGAACGTTGGCAAGACGATTAGGAAGTAGCAAGTGGTTGGCTCACGATTGGAAGTCATCGGAGACGGCGGTCGAGAGCGGCGATGGCGGCAGCAGAATCCTGTCGGGCGGGAGTTTCTCGGCAGCAAGGAGAAGGGAAGACGAAGAAGAAGAAATCGATGATGGAGGGGAGTGTTCGGCCAAGTGAGAGAGACAGAGTAAGGTTTATTCAATTTTCAAGAGTCAAGTTGAGTTGAATGGTAGGTTGAAAGTGATTCTATCAAATCAAAGCTTAATCCAATGACACTTGTCCAAGGAGTCAATCAATGCTCATCCAATGGCTATGATTTCTCCCCATTTTTGGCAGCCTTATGTGTGATTTATGACCAAAATGCCCTCATCCAATCATATAGGCAAGGTTAGGGCTTGAGGGGCAAAATAGTAATTTTACCCCCGACGTCCGGAATGTCGTTTTTCTGATTTCAAATTTCTTCAATAAGGTGACGGCCAATCCAATTGTAATGTTGGAATTCTTGATTCTTCATTTTCAAATTTCAAGACTTATTTCTGAATATTTTTTCTATCCGATGCGATTCTAACCTATCCCAAACTGACGGGCGGCTTTTGCAGACATTACGCGTATCGATCCTGTGATTCATATCACAATTAGAGCTTGACAATTCATAGCGACTTTGGTTGTCATGTAATTGTGAGAATCTATTACTAGTTCCGATGGTCTCGATCATTACTGTTCGATTTAAGAAAATTTTGTAAATTATATATTGGTTAAGCGGCATTACCCGCGCTCCAATCATATAAAGCTAGCAATGCATTCCTTAATCGTTCTTAGATCGGCCTTTTACGGCTCTAAATGTCTTTTCGACAATCCTTATGGTCAAAGTGCCATTTCCTATTCGAATTTCTTAGGTCCATGTACCTTGTCTCATGTTAGCCTTTCACTTTTGGTTAGTCAACTCAAGATTGATCAGATCCGAGTAAGATATGATTGAAATATATCGCTAGATACTTTCTCATTAATGAGTCTTGAAATGACAGGAAAAATAAGAATGTCACAACTCTTCTCCCTTACAAAAATTTCATCCCCGAAATTTACATTAAACTTATTTACTCAAACAAATGGGGGTATTGACGCCTCATGACATCTTGAAGACTCCTCCAGAAGTTCGCAATGAACTTGGGATCTCTGTCTGATGTAATTGTCACGGGTACTCTGTGTAGTCTCACAATCTGCCTCATGTACAATTCGACATATTTGTCCATTGTGAAATCCTTTCGTATAGGGATGAAATGTGCTGACTTGGTCAACCTATCCACGACTACCTAAATAGAATCGTGGCTTCTCGGGCTCCTTGGGAGTCTCATCACAAAGTCCGTCGTTACGTGCTCCTTGGGAGTCCCATCACAAATTCCACCCTCTAGTACTTAGAACTTTGGTTTCCTTTTTGTTGCGTCCATCTCCAGGATTTTCTGAATTTCTAGGTTCGTATGCTGTAAGGCTTTTATCTTTTCCTGGACCTCAGGTTCTACTCTTAGTGTGGCCATCAAACTGGACAGTTGACAGTCTTCCATTCTGAACTCAGAATCCCTTAAATCCTCGATTAACAACCATCCCTTCACCAATAGATAGGCAATGCTCGACTTTCAGCTGGGTGCATCCATGACTCGGTTCGGTTTCCCAGGATGATACAGTATGTCGCAAGCATAATCCTTAAGCAGCTCCATCCATCGACGCTGCCTCATATTCAGTTCGTTCTGTGAAAATAGATACTTTAGGCTCTAGTGGTCAGTGTAAATCTGAAACTTTTCGCCACACGGATAATGCCTCCAAATCTTCCAAGCAAAGATGATCGTTGCTAATTCCAAATCGTGAGTCGGATAGTTCATCTCGTGCGGTCTCAATTGTTAGGAGGCGTAGGCCACTACTCTTCCATGTTGCATTGAACGTAGCCTAGTAGTCCCTTGAGCGAAGCATCGCTATATATCTCATAGCCTTCAGGTCCGGATGGAATCGTCAACACCGGTGCGGTTGTCAACCGATGTTTGAGCTCTTGGAAACTTCTTTTGCACTTATCCGTCCATTCGAACCACATTTCTTTCTTTGTCAATCTCGTCAGTGGGATGGTTATGAATGAAAACTTCCCCACAAAACGTCTGAAAAATCTTGCTAATCCTAAGAAATTTCGGACTTCCGTGACCGTAGTAGGTCTAGGCCACTTCGTAACGGTTTCGATCTTCACAGGATCCACCACGATTCCTTCTCCAGACACCACTTGGCCAAGAAATACCACTTTATTAAGCCAGAACTCGCATTTACTAAGCTTAGCGTAAAGCGAGTGTTCCCTCAGGGTCTGCAAAACAATCCTCAGGTGCTCTTCGTATTCCTCGTTACTCCTTCAACAAATTAGGATATCGTCGATAAAGACTCTGACGAATCTATCCAAGAATTCCTTGAACACCCGATGCATCAAGTCCATAAATGCGGCTGGAACATTGGTTAGTCTAAAAGGCATCATAGTGAATTCATAATGACCATACCTTGTCCTAAAAGCGGTCTTAGGTATGTCTTCTTTCTTAATTCCCAGTTGGTGATATCTGGTTCTTAGATCAATCTTAGAGAATACTGCAGCTCCTTGCAATTGGTCAAATAAATCATCAATCCTTTGCAAAGGGTATTTATTCTTCACTATCATTTGGTGCAACTGTCTATAGTCGATGCAGAGATGCAAGGACCCATCCTTTTTTCTTACAAACAACTCCAGTGCTCCCCACGGAGAAGCACTCGGTCGGATAAATCCCTTATCCTGCAACTTTTGCATCTGCACCTTTAGCTCCTTTAGTTCCGATAGGGACATCGTATAAGGTGCCTTCAAGATTGACTCCATCCTAGGAGCTAACTCAATCACGAATTCTATCTCTCGCTCTGGTGGAAATCCTAGTAACTCTTGGGGAAATACGTCAGGAAATTCACGCACTACCAGGATACTTTCTATTTTAGACTCCTTGGCAGTCGTGTCCATAATTGCGACTAAGTACGTCCAACACCCTTCAGTCATCAACTTTGTCACTTCATGGGACGAGACTAAAGGAATCGAGGTTCCTCCTCGACTTCCTACAAATTCAAACCTAGGCCGACCTTCTGGATAGAAACGGATTATCCTACGGCCACAATCCACTACAACCCCCTATTTACCCAACTAGTCCATTCCTATGATCACGTCGAAATCATACATGGGTAACACAACTAAATCAATACTCTCCCTACTGCCTCCAATTATGATCCTACAGTCAGCATAGCCCAATAAAACCAACACATTATCTTTCAACGGGGTGGCCACATGCAAAATCACACTCAACGGTTCTAACTCCATGTCAACTAAATCAGCAAACCGAACAGACACAAATGAGTGTGTTGCGCCAGGATCAAACAAAGCATACGCAGCTTGATCACACAAATAAACCGTACCTGTAACCACGCCTAGCGTTTCTTTTGCCTCCTTACGGGCTACTGCATAAACTCTCCCCTGAGTTGTGGGTCGATTATGATCAATTTGAGGAGTGGCAGCCGACGGTCCAGCCTGTGGTCGCTGCCCTTGAGGTCAATTCGCTGGAGCTTGGTTCGGGTATGTCCTCATCTAAAGGCCCATCTAACCACACTTGAAGCATGCTCCAGTTCTTGTTGGACATGATCCATTTCCTTGCCTTCTAACACAGAGGCGATAATTCTAGTTCATGGGGTTCGGCGACTTCACAATGTTTTTCCTTATCGGAGGGATAAAATGCCTATTGCCAGTCACTTGTCTCTTACCCATCTGGCGATTGTTTCTGAATGAATTAAACTGCGATTCAGCTGCGACATTCCTCTCTTTCAGGTCCCTCTCAATCATTTGCCCCCGTTAATAGATTTTTTGTAGGTCCTCAGATTTAGGGCTATTATTTGGCTGCGAAGCTCAGGCCTCAGTCCATCCCGAAATTTTCGTGCCTTCTCCAGGGGATCTTCTATCGATCGAGGTGCGTACCTTGACAGCCTAGAGAACTCCGCTTCATACTGATCCACGGTCAACTGATTTTGACGCAGCTACAAGAATTCAACTTGCTTTCTTTCCCAGGCTATTTTCGAGAAATACTTGTCATTGAATGCCGTAGTAAAGGCATTCTAGGTCAAAGCTATTCCTTCTAGAAAGACTCCGTTCTTGGTGGAGCCCACCAGTGATTTGCGATACCTTTCAACTGGTACACCGCCAATAGTACCTTCTCCTCGTCTGTGCATCTCAGTTTTCTAAAGGCCTTCTCTAGTTTTTCGATCCATCTCGGTGCTTTTGGGTTCTCCAGTCCCGTTAAACTGGGTCGTCTTCAATTTGAAAAACTATTCGACTAGCTGGCCCATCTACCTGATCGCAACAATTTCTTCCTGGGTATTCACTACCTCATTGCAATGGTCGTGGTCGCCATTGTTTCTGTTGCCCTTGTTGTTGGCGTTGACGGCAGCTATTGAGATTCCTACCGCTTGGGCTATGGCAGCACTCCTATCTTGGGTTTGCTTGTCGATGAGGCTGCCAATCTTTTCTAGCGCTCTCAATACTCCATGCATCCTCGGGTCCTCTGATATAGGCGGCCTCGAGCTAGAGGCTCCGCTCCTGGGCCTTCTAGGTGTTCAAAACGGATTACTCATTCTTATACGCTTCTACTGAGCCTGGTCCACCACAATTTCATCAAGGAGTCAGTAACTCATTCATTCAGCCAAGTCCAGAGCTACCAAACTATGCCTTGACAGAAACAGTTCACAAAATAAATTCCACAGATTCTTCAATACGCAGTTCATGGCTATTCCTCAATTCCATTCACTCCAACGGTTCGCTAAAAACAAGCCATGCCCCATTCACTTAATAGGCCAAAACCCAGAACTGACTTTCAACGCTAAGCATGGAACTTCATTCTCATAAATCACCCCAATCCTAGAAAGGCCAAATGCCAATCACATATGCCAAGTCATATGCCAAGCAACCCGTGTCTTATCCTGACAAGTTTCCTAAGGTTTCACTACCCGTCCTTGTCCCAACTTAATCTTCCTTATTACTCCATTCCTCAATCAACTTTGGATCGAGCAGACCTTCCTTTGATACCAAGCAAGGAGGGTATGTCATGGCCCGCGTCCTGAGCACGAGCGCGCGACTCCCTGCAAGAACAAACTATCTCTCGAGGTCTCAAGATTCATATAAAGGTCGAGAGATATATCATATAGAAAGCACGCGAAAGCGACGATATAAAAACTCCTCCGAACAAATGTAAAATGGGACTAGGGTAACGAAAGTAACAATAATACATGAACTTCCGAATATCCATACATGGCACGACAAACTAAACACTAATCACTAGGGTGGCAAGGCTAACACAAAAGATGATCATATCTGCTCTAAAAAAAAAGGGACAGGCATCGTGGTCACCATCAAAATTCCAGCTCAGAAGCAAAAACTCCTATGTCGAGCTACTGGAGTCGTCAGTCTCCTCCTCAGTAGGCTCGTACTCCGAGAAGGTCTCTGAGCAAACCTCAACGGTGTCCTCCAACGTCTCATCAACTGATGGCTCCACCTGGTCATCCTAGGTGGCCTTGATCACTATGACCTCATTAGTGTACTCCAGGGTCAAGGGTCTTCTCAGGACCAATTCTCGAGCCAACGACGGACCCCTCGGCCTTTACAGAATCCTGAGTGGGATGGCACCAACTGGGTAACACCCCGCGGGGTACCTCAGTGGGCTTTAGTGACCTTGTAGAAACGTCCCCTACCTTTCTAAACCATGCTTCGTACTTGTGAGGCTTCCAACTACTACCACTCTCATCTACCCAGACGACCGTACACTTTCTAACGTAAATAGTCTTTTATCTATCTGGGAACTCATCAAAATACACTGACATTTCTTTCGGATCTCCAAAACGAATTGGCCACATGATCACAGTCTAGGATATGAAAATAGGATCTCTCAACGGGGTGAGATATACATCTCAGTAAGGTAGGTTCTAACCTAAGGTTAGACTGACCATCCACTTAGGCAATTACAATCACAAGTAATTTATACAAAATCACATGAGGGATTCAACTTGCACGAAATAGCATATGGATGTCAAGCATGCAATCATGGCATCATACAATATCATTAGAATCAAGCACATTATGCCAAGCCAGATTACACCTTCCACCCTTTTCTAGTCTGCCTCACTTTCATGCCTACGTTTATAACTCATCAGGCTTAGTCCGCGTAAACGCATCAGACCATCTCATTGACAAACCCACGTAAATGCATCCAGTTTTCAATCTCATTCCAGGCCTATGTCAACACATCTCAACTTCGTCCCGCGTTTCAACGCATCAAGACTATGTCCTTCTCAAACTAGCGTTTCATACGCCTTAGGATGCCATTCAATTCAAACCCCGCGCCTCAGCGTCTCATGTCATTCATCCACACAACCCCGCGTCTGAAATGCCTCGGGGTATCACAACTTCTCAGACATGCCACAAGTTCAATTTATTTCATAGCATACGTTCGAATGCAACTCATGCGACGAACGACACATCCGTGGCATGCGAGACAATTAAATTTGACATGCAAATGTGACAATCAAAGCATAGCACAAGCATTGCCAAACCTTCGAGTCCTCTATACATTTCTAGGATGTACATTGGACAACTACATTATGACTTCCAAGAATCGATCAGTTCGCACACAAATACCCAATTGAGTCCAATCCTACTATCAAAGGTTTAGAATCCCCTTACCTCAAGCTTCACTCAACAAAATCCCTTCCCAAGCATCTCAAGAATTCGGTCCAAATGGCTCAAGAACAACTTAGCTACACAACCTAAAAAATTCATCCAATCATCAATTTTTCTTGCTCAAATCATCAATCCATGGGACATAAACCTTATTGACATGTCCATCAACTTCCTAGCGTGTCTCAGTAATGAATTTGAGACCCAATTCCAACAGCAAAAGTCCCCAATAGAATCGGTATGCACAGAACCGAATAGGGCATACTCGGTTCTGTGCATATCCCTACTCAACAGCCCTTAAACTAGCTTAAATCCTCAATTTATTTATTAATCTACTTGCTAACATGTAGTTCTGAGGGTTGGGGAGCCTCACCGAAAATTTGAAGCCAAGGTTACGCCGAAAAGTCCTTGAACGGCGCTGGTTCCTCCGGGTCTGCTATCGGTCAATTCTGGCCGTTCAAACACAAGACCCATTTAGGGTTAAAACTCCATCAAATTCAGCCAAAAGTTTTACCACAGCTTAGTCTATGTGTCCCCTAGATGTTCACAAAATTTGGTTAAAAAACTCAAAGATTTCGGGGTCCTATGAGGCCTAAACCGTGGCTTACCTCTAGCTGCAACGGTTTCCGTCGACTTTCGGGAGATTGGCCGGCCGGAGCTCCTCAGGTGGTCAAATGACTCGCTTCCACTTGGAGAATGTTGGAAAGAGGATGAGGAAGCAACAGGTGGTCGGCTCGGCAGTTGGAAGTCACCGGAGATGGCGGTCGAGAGTGGCGACGGCGGTGGCAGAATCCTATCGGGTGGGAGCTTCTCGGCAGCAAGGAGAAGGGAAGAAGAAGAAGAAGAAATCGGTGATGGAGGGGGGTGTTCAGCCAAGTGAGAGATAGAGAGTGAGGTTTATTCAATTTTCAAGAGTCAACTTGAGTTGAATGGTAGGTTAAAAGTGATTCTATCAACTCAAAGCTTAATCCATTAAGACTTGTCTGAGTGGTCAATCAATGCTCATCCAATGGCTATGGTTTCTCCCCATTTCAGTAGCCTTGGGTATGGTTTATGACCAAAATGCCCTCATCCAATCATATAGGCAAGGTTAAGGGCTTGAGGGGCAAAATGGTAATTTTACCCCCAACATCCGGAACGTCGTTTTTTTTATTCCAAATTTTTTCGATAAGGTGACGGCCAGTCCAATTGTAATGTTGGAATTCTTGATTCTCCATTTTCAAATTTCAATTCTTGTTGCTAAATCATTTCTCCATCCGATGCGATTCTAGCCTATCCTGAACTAACGGGCGGCTTTTGCAGACGTTACGCGTATCGACCCTGCGATTCATATCACAATTAGAACTCGTCAATTCATGGCGACTTTGGTTGTCATGTAATTATAAGGGTCTATTACTAGTTCCAATGGTCTCGATCGTCACTGTTCGATTTAGAAAAATTTTGCAAATTAGTTAAGCGGCATCACCCGCGCTCCAATCATATAACGCTAGCAATGCATTCCTTAATTGTTCTTATATCAGCCTTTTATGTCTCTAAATGTCTCCTCGACAATTCTTATGGTCAAGGTGCCATTTCCTATTCGAATTTCCTAGGTCCACGTACCTTGTCTCGCGTTAGCCTTTTCCTTTTGGTCAGTCAACTCAAGATTGATCAGATCCGAGCGAGATACGACTGAAATGCATCGCTAGATACTTTCTCATTAATGAGTCTTGAAATGATGGGAAAAATCCGAATGTCACAACTCTTCCCCCTTACAAAAGTTTCGTCCCCGAAATTTACATCAAACTTATTTACTCAAATAAATGGGGGTATTGACGCCTCATTGTTTCCTCGCTTTCCGACGTAGCGCCTTCGGTTCCATGGTGCTCCCAAATAACTTTGACCAATGGAATCGTTTTATTCCTTAGAATTTGCTCCTTCGGATCCTCGATCCCAACCGGCTTCTTCATGTAGGATACTCTGATGTCCACTTCTATAACCTCGTAGTCCAATACGTGTGTTGGGTTTGGTTCATACTTCCGTAGCATGGACACAAGGAAAACGTTGTGCACTTGGGATAGATTGGGCGGTAAGGCCAGCCTGTAAGCTAAGGTCCTGATTCATTCTAAAATTTCAAATAGGTCTACGTACCTTGGGCTCAATTTCCCTTTCTTTTCAAATTGCGATAATCCCCTCATCGGCGACACCTTAAGGAAAACATCGTCGCCTACTTGAAACTCCAAAGGCTTATGTCGTTTATCCGCATAACTCTTTTGATGACTCTGTGTCGTCTTCAGTCTATCCTGAATTATCTTTACCACTTCCACCGATTGCTCTACCAACTCTGGGCCTGTGATGCTCCTTTCTCCAACCTTGTCTCAACAAATCGGGGTCCTACAAGCTCTTCCACAAAGTGCTTCAAACGGTGCCATCTGTATGCTCTGCTGATAGCTGTTATTATATGCAAATTCCACCAAATGCAGTTGATCCTCCCACCCACCTTTGAAGTTATTACACATGCTCGCAACATATCCTCGAGAATCTGAATCGTCCTCTTTGATTGTCCATCCGTCTGTGGATTTATGCCGTACTAAATTGCAGTCGAGTTCCCATGGCATCTTGAAGACTCCTCCAGAAGTTCGCTGTAAACTTGGGATCTCTGTCTGATGTAATTGTCACGGGTACTCTGTGTAGTCTCACAATCTGCCTCATGTACAATTCGGCATATCTGTCCATTGCGAAATCCTTTCATACAGGGATGAAGTGTGTGGACTTGGTCAACCTGTCCACGACTACCCAAATTGAATCGTAGCCTCTCGGGCTCCTTGGGAGTCCCATCACAAAGTCTATCGTTACGTGCTCCCACTTCCATTCAAGAATCTCCAGTGGCTGTAATAATCCTCCAGGCTTACATTGTTGGGCCTTCACCTGCTGGCATGTCAAGCACTTTGCCACATATTTCACCACATCTACTTTCATCCCGTTCCACCAATAATGTTAACGCAAGTTCTGATACAACTTTGTGCTTCCTAGATGGATATTATAATTGCTCCTATGAGCCTCTGATAAAATCCTTTCTCAAAGTTCTTCATCCTTTGGCACGCATAGATGTTCTCGAAATTTCAAGGTTCCATCCTTTAGTACTTAGAACTTTGGTTTCCTTTTTGTTGTGTCCACCTCCAGGATTTTCTGAATTTCTGGGTCCCTATGCTTTGAGGCTTTTATCTTTTACTAGACCTCAAGTTCTACTCTTAGTATGGCCATCAAACTGGAGAGTTGACAGACTTCCATTCTGAACTCAGAATCCCTCAAATCCTCGATTAACGACCATCCCTTCACCAATAGACAGGCAATGCTCGACTTTCAGCTAAGCGCATCCGCGACTCGGTTCGGTTTCCCAGGATGATACAGTATGTCGCAATCATAATCCTTAAGCAGCTCCATGCATCGACACTGCCTCATATTCAGTTCCTTCTGTGAAAATAGATACTTCAGGCTTTAGTGGTTAGTGTAAATCTGAAAATTTTCGCCACACAGATAATGCCTCCAAATCTTCAAAGCAAAGATGATCGCTACTAATTCCAAATCATGAGTCGGATAGTTCATCTCGTGCGGTCTCAATTATTGGGAGGCGTAGGCTACTACTCTACCATGCTGCATTAGCACACAACCTAGTCTCTTGAACGAAGCATCGCTATATATCTCATAGCCTCCAGGTCCTAATGGAATCGTCAACACCGGTACGGTTGTCAACCGATGTTTAAGCTCTTGAAACTCCTTTCGCATTTATCCGTCCATTCGAACCTCGTTTCTTTCTTTATCAATCTCGTCAGTGGGATGACTATGGATGAAAACTTTTCCACAAAACGTTTGTTGTATCCTGTCATTCCCAAGAAACTTCGGACTTCTGTGACCGTAGTAGGCCTAGGCCAATTCGTAACGGCTTCGATCTTCGTAGGATCTACCGCGATTCCTTCTCCAAACACCACATGGCCAAGAAATGCCACTTTATTCAGACAGAACTTGCATTTACTAAGCTTAGCATAAATCGAGTGTTCTCACAGGGTCTGCAAAATAATCCTCAGGTACTCTTCGTGTTCCTCGTTACTCCTTCAATAAATTAGGATATCGTCAATAAAGACTATGACGAATCTATCCAAGAATTCCTTGAACACCCGATGCATCGAGTCCATAAATGCAGCTGGAGCATTGGTCAGTCCAAAAGGCATCATAGTGAATTCATAATGACCATACCTTGTCCTAAAAGCGGTCTTAGGTATGTCTTCTTTCTTGATTCCCAACTGGTGATACCTAGTTCTCAGATCAATCTTAGAGAAAACTGCAACTTCTTGCAATTGGTAAAAAAAATCATCAATCCTCGGTAGAGGGTACTAATTCTTCACTGTCACTTGGTTCAACTGTCTATAGTCGATGCATAGACGCAAGGACCCATCCTTTTTCCTTACAAACAACACCGGCGCTCCCCACGGTGAAGTATTCGATCGAATAAATCTCTTATCCAGCAACTCTTGCATCTACACCTTTAGCTCCTTCAGTTCCGATAGGGACATCCTATAGGGTGCCTTCAATATCGGATCCATCCGGGAGCTAACTCAATCACGAATTCTATCTCTCACTCTGGTGGCAACCCTGGTAACTCTTGGGGAAATATGTCAGGAAACTCATGCACTACCGAGATACTTTCTAGTTTAGACTCCTCGGTAGTCGTGTCCACAACTGTGACGAAGTATGCCTGACACCATTCAGTCATCAACTTTATCACTTCAAGGGACGAGACTAAAGGAATCGAGGTTCCTCCTCGACTTCCTACAAATTCAAAACTAGGGCGGCCTTTTGGATAGAAACGAATTATCCTACGACCACAATCCACTACAACCCCCTGTTTACCCAACTAGTCCATTCCTATGATCACGTCGAAATCATACATGGGTAACACAGCTAAATCAATACTCTCCTTACTTCCTCCAATTACAATCCTACAGTCAGCACAACCCAACGAAACCAGCACATTATCTTTCAACGAGGTGGCCACATGCAAAATCAAACTCATTGGTTCTAACTTCATATCAACCAAATCAGCAAACCGAATAGACACAAATCAGTGTGTTGCGCCAGGATCAAACAAAGCATACGCAGCTTGGTCACGCAAATAAACCGTACCTATGACCACGCCTGGCGTTTCTTCTGCCTCTCTACGGGCTACTGCATAAACTCTCCCCTGAGCTGGGGGTCAATTCAGATTAATCTGAGGAGTGGCAGCCGACGGTCCAGCCTATGGTCGCTGCCCTTAAGGTTGATTCACTAAAGCTTGGTTCGGGCATGTCCTCATCTGGTGGCCCATCTAACCACACTTGAAGCATGCTCCAGTTCTTGCTGAACATGGTCTATTACCATGCCTTCTGCCACAGAGGCGATAGTTCCAATTCATGGGGTTCGATGGCTTCACAATGTTCTTCCTTATCGGAGGGACAAAACGCCTATTGCTAGTCACTGGTCTATTACCCATCTGGCGATTGTCTTTGAATGAATTAAACCGCAATCCAGCTGCGGCATTCCTCTCTTTCAAGTCCCTCTCAATCATTTGCCCCCGTTCATAGATTTCTTTGTAGGTCCTCAGATTTAGGGCTATCATCTGGCTGCGAAGCTCAGGCCTCAGTCCATCTCGAAATTTTCGCGCCTTTTCCAGGAGATCTTCTATCGATCGAGGTGCGTACCTTGACAGCTTAGAGAACTCCGCTTCATGCTGATCCACAGTCAACTGATTTTGACGCAACTGCAAGAATTCATCTTGCTTTCTTTCTCGGGCTATTTTTGAGAAATACTTGCCATTGAATGTCGTAGTAAAGGGATTCCAGATCAAAGCCGTTCCTTTTGGAAAGGCTCCATTCTTGGCGGCTGCCCACCAGTCATTTGCATTACCTTCCAACTAATACACCACCAATAGTACCTTCCCCCGTCCGTGCATCTCAGTTTCCAAAAGCCTTCTCAAGTTTCTCGATCCATCTCGGTGCTAGTTCAGGATCTCCAGTCCCGTCAAACTGGGTAGGCTTCAATTTGATAAATTGTTCAACCAGCTGGCCATTTGCCTGGTCGTAACAATTTCTTCCTAGGCATTCACTGCCTCATTGTCCTGGTCGTGGTCGCCATTGTTTTCATTGCACCCGTTGTTACCGTTGTTGGCGTTGACGGCAGCTATTGCAGCTCCTACCGCTTGGGCTATGGTAGCATCCCTATCCTGAGTCTGGCTATCGATGAGGTTGCTAATCCTTTCTTTCGCCCTCAATACTCCATCCATCCTCGGGTCCTCTAATACATGCGACCTCGAGCTAGAGGCTCCTCTCCTTGGCCTTCCTGATCTCTGAGACGGATTACTCATTCTTATTGCTTCTACTGAGCCTGGTCCACCACAATTTCATCAAGGAGTTAGTAACTCATTCATTCAACCAAGTCCAGAGCTACCAAACTATGTCTTAACATGAACAGTTACAATACAACAGCCTTCCACACAACAAATTCCACAGATTCTTCAATACGCAGTTCATGGCTATTGCTCAATTCCGTTAACTCCAACGGTTCACCAAAAACAAGCCATGCCCATTCACTTAATAGGCCAAAACCCATCAATGACTTTCAACGCTAAGCATGGAACTTCATTCTTATAAATCACCTTAATCCTGCCAAGGTCAAATGCCAATCACATATGCCAAGTCCTACGCCAAGCAACTCGTGTCTTATCCTAAGCAGTTTCCTAAGGTTTCGCTACCCGTCATTGTCCCAACTTAATCCTCCTTATTCCTCCAATCCTCAATCAACTTTGGATCGAGCAGACCTTGCTCTGATACCAAGCAAGGAGGGTATATCATGCCCCGCGCCCCGGGCATGAGCGCGGGATTCCTTGCAAGGACAAACTATCTCTCGAGATCCCAGGATTCAAATAATGGTCTAGAGATATATCATATAGAAAGCACACGTAATCCACGATATAAAAACTCCTCCGTACAAATGTAAAATGGGACTTGAGTAATGAAAGTACCAATAATACATGAACTTCCGAATATCCATACATGGCACGACGAACTAAACACGTTGATCACTAGGGTGGCAAGGCCAACACAAAAGACGATCATATTTGCTCTAAAAAAAAGGGATAGGCATCGTGGTCACCATCAAAATGCCAAATCAGTAATAGAAACTCCTATGTCGAGCTACTGGAGTCGTCAGTCTCCTCCTCAGCCCCCTTAGTGGGCTCGTACTCCAAGAAGGTCTCTGAACAAACCTCCACGATGTCCTCCAACGTCTCATTAGCCGATGGCTCCACCTGGTCATCCTAGGTGGCCTCGATCACTATGACCTCATCGGTGTCCTTCAAGGTCGAGGTCCTCTCAAAACCAATCCTCGAGCCAGCGACGAAACCCTTGGCCTCCACTGAATCCCGAGCGGGATGGCACCAACTGGGTATCACCCTACGGAGTGCCTCAGTGGGCTTCAATGGCCCTTTAGAAATGTCCCCTACCTTTTTGAACCATGCCTTGTACCTGTGAGGCTTCCGGCTACTACCACCCTCATCTACCCAGACTACCGTGCACTTTCTAACGTAAACGACCCTCTGTCCGTCTGGGAACTCATCAAAATATACCGACATCTCTTTCGGATCTCCAAAATGAATTGACCACATGATCACGATCTATGATCTGAAAATAGGGTCCCTCAACGGGGTGAGATATACATCTCAGTAAGGTGGGTTCTAACCTTAGGTTAGGCTGACCATTCACTCAGACAATTACAATCACAAGTAATTTATACAAAATCACATGAGGCATTCAACTTGCACAAAATAGCACACGAATGTCAAGCATGCAATCATGGTATCATACAATATCATTAGAATCAAGCACATTATGCCAAGCCAGATTACACCTTCCACCCCTTTCCAATCTGCTTCACTTTCATTCCAGCGTTTACAACGCCTCAGGTTCGATCCGCGTAAACGCATTAGACCGTTTCATTAATAAACTCGCGTAAACGCATCAAGATTTCAATCTCATTCCAGCCTGTGTCGATGCATTTGAACTTCGTCCAACGTTTCAACGCATTAGGACTATGGCCGTCTCAACCCCACGTCTCGTACGCCTCAGGATGGCATTCAATTCAAAGCTCGCGCCTCATCACCTCATGTCATTCATCCACACAACCCCGCGTCTCAAACGCCTCAAGGTGCCACAACTTCTCAGACATGCCACAAGTTTAATTTATTTCATAGCACACGTTCGAATGCAACTCATGCGACGAACGACACATCCGTGGCATGCAAAACAATTAAATTTGACATACAAATGTGACAATCAATGCATAACACAAGCATTGTTAAACCTTTGAGTCCTCTATACGTTTCTAGGACGTACATTGGACAACCACATTATGACTTCCAAGAACCGATCAATTCGCACACAAATCACCCAATTGAGTACAATCCTACTATTAAAGGTTTAGAATCCCCTTACCTCAAGCTTCACTCAACAAAATACCTTCCCAAGCACCTCAAGAATTTAGTCCAAATGGCTCAAGAACAACTTAGTCCCGTAACCTAAGGAAATTTCATCCAACATCAATTTTTCTTGCTCAAATCATCAATCTATGGGACATAAACCTTATTGACATGTCCATCAACATCCTAGAATGTCTCAATGATGAATTTGTGACTCAATTCCAACACCAAAAGTCCCCAACAGAATCGAACAGGGCATACTCATTTCTGTGCATATCCCAACTCAACAGCCCTTAAACCAACTTAAATCCTCAATTTATTTACTAATCTACTTGCTAACATGTAGTTCTAAGGGTTGGGGAGCCTCACCAAAAATTTGAAAGCAAAGGTGCGCCGGAAAGTCCTTGGACGACGCCGGTTCCTCCTGGTCTTCTACTGATCAATTTTGGCATTTTAAATACAAGACTCATTTAGGGTCAAAACTCCATCAAATTCATCCAAACTTTTTACCATAGCTCAGTCTATGTGTACCCTAGATGTCCACAAAATTTGGTCGAAAAACTCAAAGATTTCGGGATCCTATGAGGCCTAAACCGTGGCTTACTTCCAGCTGCGACGGTTTCCATCGACTTTCGGGAGATTGGCCGGCCGGAGCTCGTCAGGTGGTCAAATGACTCGCTTCCACTTGGAGATGTCAACAAGAGGATGATGAAGCAGCAGGTGGTCGGCTCGGCCGCTGGAAGTCACTAGAGACAGCAGTTGAGAGTGGCGACGGCTACGGCAGAACCTTGTCGGGCGGGAGCTTCTCGGCATCAAGGAGAAAGGAAGAAGAAGAAGAAGAAAAAATTGGTGATGGAGGTGGGTGTTCGGCCAAGTGAGAGAGAGATAGAGAGAGAGAGAGAAAGAGAGAGAGGGTGAGGTTTATTCAATTTTCAAGAGTCAACTTGAGTTGAATGGTAGGTTAAAAGTCATTCTATCAACTCAAAACTTAATCCATTGACACTTGTCCAAGGGGTCAATCAACGCTCATCCAATGGCTATGGTTTCTCCCCACTTTTGGCAGCCTTGGGTGTGGTTTATGACCAAAATGCCCTCATCCAATTATATAGGCAAGGTTAGGGTTTGAGGGACAAAATGGTAATTTTACCCTCTACTCCGGAACGTCGTTATTCTGATTTCAAATTTATTCGATAAGGCGATGGCCAATCCAATTGTAATGTTGAAATTCTTGATTCTCCATTTTCATATTTCAAGTCTTGTTTCTGAATCATTTCTCTATCTGATGCGATTCTAGCCTATCCCAAACTGACGGACGGCTTTTGCAAACGTTACGTGTATCGACCTTGTGATTCATATCACAATTAGGGCTCGTCAATTCATGGCAACTTTGGTTGTTATGTAATTGTGAGGGTCTACTACTAGTTCCGATGGTCTCGATCGTCACTGTTCGATTTAGGAAAATTTTACAAATTATATATTGGTTAAGCGGCGTCACCTGCACTCCAATCATATAATGCTAGCAATGCATTCCTTAATCGTTCTTTGATTGGCCTTTTATGGCTCTAAATGTTCCCTCGACACTCGTTATGGTCAAAGTGCCATTTCCTATTCGAATTCCCTAGGTCCACGTAACTTGTCTCGCGTTAGCCTTTCCCTTTTGGTCAGTCAACTCAAGATTGATCAAATCCAAGCGAGATACGATTGAAATATATCGCTAGATACTTTCTCATTAATAAGTCTTGAAATGACAGGAAAAATCAGAATGTCACATGATGGCCTCCGGCTTAGTAGGCTCTAGAGGATGGATAAGTGAAACAGTTGGAGGAACCAGTATTACTGGCTTGACAGGGTCGAGGGGCGCATCAAAAGTACTCTCGAGAAAATGACCTACTAGTCTATTGCCTACTCGGATATAAATAGTATACCAACGATATATAGTTAAACCAAGGGCTCCTTCATCAACCCACATAGTATGTACATGCATAACAAGTCTCAAATGAGGTATATCAAGATGGATCATATCATGAGTATAGGACTCAGAGTCAAAAGGAACACCAAAATGCCTGGGAGCAGCAGCCATGTATGCTAATCCGAAAATGTGTCCACAAATGTGGGTTAGTGTGACGGCTAGCAAGAAAACTTTCAATCCCACCATGGGGGTCCTAAGACTCCCTAGCCCAACTTTAATATAAACCTGTAACAATTAAAGTTCCAAAAGCATTTCAATATGCAAACAGTATCAACAGTACAATAATGTCGATGCATCGTAATCATGTCACGCTCTCCAAACATCTCACCATCGTAAGGTAGTTACTTGCGATCCCTACTCTAGGGCATCCTCGAAGTGTGATACGACTGTACCCCGCACACAGCTTAGGGTTATCAAGTGCGTACAAATCCCCTTACACAGACCAGGGGCATCACTCAATTCAGTGCTCTAAAGAGAAATAACTCTACATATGTCATAAATATCAATCCATGTATGATGTATGCTTGGCAATGAATTCTCATGATTCTCAATTTCAATCCTTGCAAGCAGTAATTCGATTGCAAAGCCAACATACCGACATCAATGTCCATAATAACAAGTATATAGATACATCACAACTTAGATTTCTTCCAAATAAAGCACATTACATAAATTCACCAAGATCTAGAGAACAATTAATCTGTCCATTAGAGCACTCGGGTCAATCCTGTGCTTGGTCCTCAAACTCACAAATGACAATCCAATTCTATTACTCCTAACATGCTTGACCAAATGGCATCATGCATGTCACTTAAAAATTCTGATCTAGACAAATGTTGATAATCCCTCAATTCATGGATTTGTCTCTAGGATTTTCACCACATCTCATTGCCCTAATTGGTTGGCTATCATTGGCAAGATGTTGAAAGGACTTTGGACCAATGATTAATCACTTTTTCTTATTCATTCCCTATGTAATTCGACCAATGGAAGTTTATGTATAAAGGAAACAAGGGCGCCATCCTGCCTATCCCTCAATAATTGGATATCCTAAGCTAGATCATGATGGAACAAGAGCCAATGATCAAAACACATTCCTTTTTTACGTTCCCTAAGCATTTCACGGCCAATAATATTCAAGCAAGAATAATCTCGCCACTTGGCTTCGTTCCCAATGGCCATTTCTTTTTTGCTCCTTATGCTTGGAGAATTTCGGGTATATGTGATTTTCTGATTTCCAGTCAATTTTAGACTCATTAATGAGAAATGAATCTAAAGATGTATTTTAGTCATATCTTGCTCGAATCTGATCAATTCGAGTAGAATGACCAAAAAAGAAAGGCTAACGTGAAATAAGGTACGTGGACCTAGGGGATTCGGATAAAAAATGACGCTTTGACCATAAGGATTGTCGAGGGGATATTTAGAACCACAAAAAGGCCGATCCAAGAACGATTAGGGAATGCCTTGCAAGTGTCATACGATTGGAGCGCAGGTGATGCCACTTAACCAACGTATGATTCGAAAATTTTTTCCTAAATCAGACAGTGAAAATCGAGCCCATACGAACTAGTGAAATACCATCACAATTACATGACAACCAAAACCGCCACGAATTGACGAGCCCTAAATATGATGAGAATCATAGGGTCGATACGCGTAAAGTCCGCAAAAGCCATCCGTTGGTTCGAGATAGGCTGGAACCACATCTGGTAGAGAAAACCATCAGAAATAAGTCTTGAAAAATTTGAAATGGAAAATCAAGAATTCCAATGTTATTCGGATTGGTCGTCGCCTTATCGAAGAATTTTTGAGCAAGAAAAACGACGTTTTGAACATCGGGGTAAAATTACTCTTTTGCCCCTCAAGCTTAAAGCCTTGCCCATGCATTTGAAGAAGGGCATTTTGAACTTTAAACCCCCCCAAGAGCTGCCGAAAAAGAGGATGAATGGTGGCCATTGGATTGAATTGGAATGACAAGTGGACAAGTGTCAAGAGATGACTTAAAGAGTGGTCATGTCCATTATTGGCCACCTATCATTCAAGCCTTTGACTCAAGCTTGGTATATATAATTTTTCTCTCTCTCCTCAACCTCACTTGGCTGGCCATACACCCTCAAGCTCACCGAAACCTCTCCTCTCCATCTTCTCTCTTGTGCTCGCCGACGACCGCCCATGAGCTTCCTGTTCGCCGCCCACGACGACCACTTTCGGCCACCGCCTGACCACCGACCGACCATACCAACCTAGCTCTACATCTTTTCGACCTCCTCGAAGTGGAAGCACAGCATTTGGACCATCTAGAAGCTCCGGCCAAGAGTTTTCCAGAAAACCGACAGAATGAAGCTCAACTTGAGGTAGGTTCTGTTTCTAACCCTTTTGGAGGCTGAAATGTTGGAGTTTTGATGTCAAATTTTATGGAGGTCTAGAGGACATTTGTATGAATCTGTGGTAAAAAGTTGGGAGTGATTTGAAGAGGTTTTGACCTCAAATCAATCTAGTAAACCTTGCACAGAAAACTGCCGGTACTGACTTTAGAGGAACCAGCGACTTTCGACGGAATTCCTGCGACGATGTGACTTCAACCCCTCGGTAAGACCCTTAGATCCTTAGGTAGACATGTTAAGAGCTAGGATAATAAGTAAATGATCGATTTGAAGTTGATTTAGGGTTGGATAAGTTCGGTTTGCACAGAATCGAGAAGAACCGGTTCGGTTCTGTGCAAGGCCAAACCTTTGAGGGCTGATGGCTAGTGATTTAGAGTCCCAAATTGGTGATTAAGACATGTTAAGATGATGAGGGTTATGTTATGGATGATTATGGTTCATGGATTGAGGAATTGGGCAAAGAAAATTGACGAATTGATTGGAAATTCTAGGTTGCGTGGTGAGTTCGACGTTGGACCCTTGGAACCGAATTGGTGAGGGCTCAAGAGGAGAATTATTGTGTTATCAAACGTATGGTAAGGGAATCCTAAACTTAGGATAGGAATATTAGACTCGATTGGGCGAGTCAAGCGGTAAATTGAACGATTTGTGAGAGTTTTCGAGAGGATTGTTCATGGAATCTCCTAAGATTGTATAGGAGGGTTATGTGTATTATTGTTTGTGTTTAAATCATTTGCCATGTTGAATGTCATTGATTGTCTTGCACGCCATGAGTATTCAGATTGTGCATGAGTTGCACTTGTTGTTCTATCAACGTATTGAATTGAGAAGCATGGCTTGAGCATGACATGGCAAGACCCTGAGGCGTATGAGACGCGGGGTGGGAGATGGATACCCTGATGCAATGTAATTGCAGGGTGGAGCTGATGTTGCGTGGCGCCCTGATGCGATCTAATCGCGGGGTTGAGATGGGCACAGTCCTGAATTATTCGCAGGACGGAGGTATAAGGTGATGATATTGGCCTGGAGATTCATTGGAACCTGTTGCGTTTACGGGGGTTGCCAATGACGGTTTGATATGTTTACGTGGACCGAGCCTAATGCGATCTAATCGCGGGCTGGAGAATGAGGCAGGCAAGAAGAGGTGGTTGTCGTGAAATGGTAGGATGAGATGTGCATGATCATCTGAGTGTGACGTGGTGTCATAGTTGCACGCCCATCATCTGTGTGTCACTTTCTTTATTTGTATATGCCTGTATGATTATGAGTTTGGAATTTTGGAATAGATGACTGCCCGAGTGGACGATCAGCCTGACCAAGGGTTAGGACTCTTTTACTGAGATGTGTATCTCACCCATTTGGGGACCCATATTTTTACAAATCCTAGGCCTTAGCTACGTAGCCTATTCGTTTTGGGATCCCAAGGAGATGACGACATATTTTGACGAGTTTCCGAATAGGCAGGGGAACATTTATGTGAGAAAGTGTACAGTTGTATGGGTCGACGAGAGTAGCTCGGACTGAAAGCCTCATAGGTTCGAGGCATGGTTTAAGAAGGTCGGAGACGAGTCAATTGTGCCGCTAAAGCCCCATGAGGTATCTCAGGGAGTTATCCTTGATTGGTGCTAGACCGCCGGGGAGCAGGAGTTGCTAAAGGGGTCTGTAATTGGGTCTAGGAATGGACTGGAGAAGACCCCAACCTTAGAGTTCACTAAGGACGAGGTGATTGTCGTGGAGGCTACCGAGGAGGATCTCGCCGAACCGTCGCATGAGGAGACCATGGAGGATTCCATCGAGGTCCGCTCCGAGACGTTCTCAGAGTATGAGCCGACAGAGGATGCAAAGGATACAGGGGACTCCAGCAGCTCATCTTAGGTGTCCTAGTTTATTGGCTCGATCTCATGATGGCGACCCCCGACCATTGCTATTTTGGATGTTGATGATGGTCATATTTTTTTTATGTGCTTACCCCGTCGCCCTTGCCTAGTGGATTGTAGTAGTTGAAATTTGTATGAACAGTATGTTGTGATGTATGACAGTTATTATGCTATCCAGATCCCACTTAACTTATAATTTGTATGGGGATTTATTTGAGTATCGCTTCCACATGCTTAATGTATATATATTATCTCTCGACTTGTTTGTGGATCTTGGGACCACGAGAGATGTGTCTTTTGCTTGCAGGGATGTTCGTATGCTCGACGGGTTCGGGGCGTGACATCTCCACTTTGCTTGGTATCAGAGCAAGGTCAGTTCGAACCCAAGTTGGTTGAGGACTGGAGTAATATGGAGGATTAAGTGGGATAAGGACGGATAGCGAGACCCTAGAAGACTGGTTAAGATAAGGCATGGGGTGCATAGTGTGTGACTTGGTACTTAGGGTTGATGTTTGACCTTAGTAATATTGCGAAAATGCATAAGGATTAAGTTCCCTGCTTGGGATTGAAGGTCATTTCTGGACTTTGGTTTGTTTAAGGAATGAAAGTGATTGGTTTTAGTAAGTCACTAAAGTGAATGAAACTAAGGAATGACCATAGGCTGTTTGTTGAAATGTTTCTAGAGTCTGTGGTATGGAGTACTGTTGCAGTGTAACTGTTTCTGTTAAAGGGTAATTAGTAGCTTTGGATTTGAATGATTGAGTAAGTTACTAACTCCTCGCTGAACTTGTGGTGGACCAGGTTCTGTAGAAAGAGACAAAGATGAGTAACCCATCTAGACGGTCTGGAAGGCTAAGAGGCGGAGCCTCTAGCTCGAGGCCGCCTATCGCTGAAGATCCAAAAATGGATGGCGTGTTGAGGGCGCTGAAAAGAATTAGCGACATGATTGATCGGCAGGCTCAGGATCGAGACGCTGCCATCGTTCAGGCAGTAGGAGCAGCCATAACCGTTGTCAACTCCAACAACGGCAATAATGATGGCAACGGAAGCCAAAATGAACAAGGCCAGGGCAATGAAGTTGTGAATGCCCAAGAAGAGATCATCGTGGCCAGACAGATGGGTCAACTAGTAGAGCAGTTCATAAAATTGAAGCCGACTCAATTCGATGGGACTGGAGATCCCGAGCTAGCACCTAGGTAGATTGAAAAGTTAGAGAAGGCTTTTGGGGTGCTGAGGTGCACCGACGAGGAGAAGGTGTTGCTAGCAGTGTACCAGTTGGAAGGTACGGCGAATGACTGGTGGGTTGCCACCAAGAATGGCATCTTCCTTGAAGGAACGATCATGAATTGGGAAGCCTTCAAGATGGCCTTCAATGATAAATATTTCTCTAAGACGGCCATGGAAAGGAAGCAGGTGGAATTCCTGTAGTTGCGCTAGTATCAGTTAATGATAGACCAATATAAGGCCAAGTTCTCGAGGCTGTCGAGATACGCACCACGATCTGTGGAGGACCTTCAAGAGAAGGCAAGAAGGTTTAGGGATGGTTTGAGGCCCGAGCTCCGTAGTTAATGATCCCTCTGAATCTGAGGTCATATAACGAAATATATGAGCGAGGCTAGATGATAGAACGCGACTTGAAAGAGAGAAACACCACAACTAGATCGCGGCTCATGTCCTTCAGAGATAACCGCCATATGGCCAAAAGACCGATGGCAAATAATAGGCGTTTCGTGCCCCCGGTGCAGAAAGGTATTGTGAAGCCGCCAAAGCCCACTAACTGGAGCTGCAGACTTTGTAGCAGAAGGCATGGAAATGGGCCATGCCCAATGAGGACTGGGGCTTGCTTTAAGTGTGGTCAGCTGGGCCACTAGATGAGGATGTGCCCGAGTCAGGCTCCGACAAGTCGACCACTAGGACAGAGACTGCAAGCTAGACCGTCGACTGTAACGCCTCAGATTGAACAGAACCAACCACCGGCACAAGGAAGAGTATATGCAGTAGCCCGCAGAGAGGCGGAGGAGACACCAGGTATGGTTTACTTGTGCAACCAAGCTACATACGCATTGTTTGACCCTAGTGCTACGCATTCATTCGTGTTTGCATGGTTTGCTGAATTAGCGAGTATGAAATTGAAACCGTTGAACATAATTCTGCATGTTGCCACACTGTTAAAGGATAATATATTGGTTTCAATGGGCTATGTTGATTGTGAGATTGTGATTGGAGGGAGCAAGGAGAGTATTGATCTAGCGGTATTGCCCATGTACGATTTTGACATAATCCTAGGAATGGATAAGTTGGGTAAGCAAGGGGCAGTAGTAGACTGTAGTAGTAGGATAATTCGATTTTATCCGAGAGGCCGCCCTAGCTTTGATCTAGTGGGAAGTCGATGAGGAATCTCGATTCCCTTAGTCTCATCTCTAGAAGGGACCAAGTTGATGTCTGAAGGGTGCCAGGCATACTTAGTGGCCGTAATAAACACGACTACCGAAGAGCCAAAGATAGAGAGTATCCTGGTAGTGCGTGAATTTCCTGACGTGTTTCCCTAAGAGTTGCCAAGATTGCCACCGGAGCAAGAAATAGAATTTGTAGTCGAGTTAGCTCTTGGAACATAATCAATCTCGAAAGCACCTTACAGAATGTCCCTGTTAGAACTGAAAGAGTTAAAGGTACAGATGCAGGAATTGTTGGACAAGGGATTTATCCGGCCTAGTGCTTCACCGTAGGGAGTACCGGTGCTATTCGTAAGGAAGAAGGATGGGTATTTACGTCTAAGCATCGACTATCGGCAGCTGAACCAAGTGACAGTGAAGAACAAGTACCCACTGCCGAGAATTGATGATCTATTTGATCAGTTACAAGGAGCGGCAGTATTTTCGAAGATTGACTTGAGGACTGGGTATCACCAGCTGAGGATCAAGAAGGAAGACATACCCAAGACTGCCTTTAGAACGAGGTATGGTCATTATGAGTTTACGGTGATGCCGTTCGGATTGACCAACGCTCTAGCTGCTTTTATGGACCTGATGCATAGAGTATTTAAGGAATCTCTGGACAGATTCATCATAGTCTTCATTGACGATATCTTGATTTACTCGAGGAGTGATGCAGAACATGAGGAGCACCTAAGGATTGTACTACAGACTCTGAGGGAGCATACGCTCTATGCGAAGTTGAGTAAGTGTGAGTTTTGGCTGAACAGGGTAGCATTCCTTGGACATGTGGTGTCTGATGAAGGAATCGCAGTGGATCTTGCGAAGATCGAAACTGTGACGATTTGGCCTAGACCTACTACGGTCACTGAAGTCAGAAGTTTCTTGGGATTGGTAGGGTACTATAGGCGTTTTGTCGAGAAATTCTCGTCCATAGCCATGCCATTGACGCGGTTGACGAAGAAGGAAACGAAATTTGAATGGACTGACAAATGTGATAAGAGTTTCCAAGAACTCAAATATAGATTGACAATCACGCCAGTGCTGACCATCCCATTAGGACTAAGAGGTTATGAGATTTACAGCGATGCTTCGCTGAAAGGATTAGGCTATGTGTTGATGCAGCACGGAAGAGTAGTAGCCTACGGATCTAGACAGTTGAGGCCACATGAGATGAGCTACCCAACTCATGACCTGGAGTTAGTGGCGATTATATTCTTTTTGAAAATTTGGAGACACTACCTATGTAGCGAGAAGTTTCAGATCTATACTGACCACCAAAGTTTAAAGTATCTGTTTTCCCAGAAAGAGCTGAATATGAGGTAGCATAGGTGGATGGAGCTGCTGAAGGATTATGATTGTGACATATTGTACCACCTTGGGAAAGCAAATCGAGTAGCAGATGCGCTGAGTTGGAAGTCAAGCATCGCATGTCTGCTGGTGAAAGGTTGGTCGATCATTGAGAACTTAAGAGATTCTGAGTTCAGACTAGAGCTTAGCCAGTTGTCCAGCTTAATGGATACATTGAGGGTGGAACTTGAGGTTCAAGAAGGAATAAAGACCTTACAAGCTACGGACCCAGAGATTAATCCTCGAAATGGATGCGACAAAGAGGAAAACTGAGTTTCAGGTGTCCAAGGACGGAATTCTGAAATTTCGAGGACGATTATGTGTGCCAAAGGATGAAGGACTTAGGGAAATGATCTTGTCAAAGGCCCACAGGAGCAATTATAGCATCCACCCTGGAAGTACAAAAATGTACCAGAACCTACGACAGCATTATTGGTAGAACGGGATGAAGGTGGACGTAGCAAGGTATGTGGCTAAGTGTCTGACGTACCAGCAAGTGAAAGCACAGTACTGTAAATCTGGAGGACTATTACAGCCACTGAAGATACCCGAATGGAAGTGGGAGCATGTGACTATGGATTTTGTGATGGGACTTCTAAGGAGCCAGCGAGTTCATGACTCTATATGGGTAGTCGTGGACAGATTGATCAAGTCCGCACATTTCATCCTAGTGCGAAAGGACTTCGCTGTGGATAGGTATGCTGAGCCGTACATGAGGTAGATAGTGAGGTTGCACGGAGTGCCAGTGACGATTACGTCCGGTCGAGATCCTAAGTTCACGGCAAACTTTTGGAAAAGTCTGCAAGAAGCCATGGGAACTTGATTGCAGTTTAGTACAGCCTACCATCCACAGACGGACGGACAGTTGGAAAGGACGATACAGACGCTTGAAGACATGCTACAAGCGTACGTCATTGATTTTAAAGGTGGATGAGAAGATCAGCTACATCTGGTAGAGTTTGCATATAAAAATAACCACCAACAGAGTATCCAAATGGCACCATTCGAAACACTCTACGGTAGAGCCTGCAACACCCCGATTTGCTGGGATGAGGTTGGAGAAAGGAGTATTACAGGCCTAGAGTTGGTGGAGCAATCGGTGGAAGCAGTGAGAATAATTCGGGATAGACTGAGGACGGCGCAGAGTCGTTAGAAGAGCTACGTAGATAAGTGGCGCAAGCCCTTGGAATTTTAAGTGGGCGATCACATCTTCCTCAAGGTGCCACAAATGAGAGGACTATCGCGATTTGGAAAGAAGGGGAAGCTGAACCCAAGGTACGTAGGCCCATTTGAGATATTGGAGCAGATTGAAACTTTGGCCTACAGGCTTGCCTTGCGGCATAATCTATCCCAGGTGCATAATGTGTTCCATGTGTCGATGCTGCGAAAGTATGAACCAGATCCGACACATGTATTGGACTGCGAAGCCATAGAATTGGACGACAAAGTGTCTTACGTGGAGAAGCCGATAAGGATCGAAGACCGGAAGGAGCAAATCCTCAAGAATAAGACGATTCCACAAGTCAAAGTAGTGTGGAGCACCATGGAACTGAAGGTGCCACATGGGAAAACGAAGAGACGATAAGGCGATAACACCTCCATTTATTTGAGTAATTAAGTGCAATGTAAATTTCGAGGACCAAATTTTTGTAGGGGGGAAGAGTTGTGACATTCTGATTTCCAGTCAATTTCAGACTCATTAATGATAAATGAATCTAGAGATGTATTTCAATCATATCTCCCTCAAACTAATCAATTCGAGTAGACTGACTAAAAGGAAAAGACTAACGCAAGACAAGGTACGTGGACCTAGAGGATTCGGATAAAAAAAAATGCTTTGACCATAAGGATTGTCGAGGGGATATTTAGAACCACAAAAAGGCCGATCCAAGAACGATTAGGGAATGCCTTGTGAGTGTCATACGATTGGAGCGCGGGTGATGCCGCTTAACCAACGTATGATTTGCAATTTTTTTCCTAAATTGGACAGTGAAGATCGAGACCATAGGAACTAATGATAGACCCTCACAATTACATGACAACCAAAGCCTCCACGAATTGACGAGCCCTAAATGTGATGAGAATCACAGGTCGATACGCGTAAAGTCTACAAAAGTCGCCCGTCGGATCAAGATAGGCTGGAACCACGTCTGATAGAGAAAATTATCGAAAATGAGTCTTGAAAATTTTGAAATGGAAAATCAAGAATTCCAACATTATTTGGATTGGCCGTCGCCTATCAAAGAATTTTGGAGCGAGAAAAACGACGTTTTTAACGTCGGGGGTAAAATTACTCTTTTGCCCTCAAGCTTAAAGCCTTGCCCATGCATTTGAAGAAGGGCATTTTGGACTTTAAACCCCCCAAGAGCTGCCGAAAAGGAGGATGAATGGTGGCCATTGGATTGAATTGGAATGACAAGTGGACAAGTGTCAAGAGATGGCTTAAAGAGTGGTCATGTCCACTATTGGCCACCTACCATTCAAGCCTTTGAATCAAGCTTGATATATGGCATTTTTCTCTCTCTCCTCAACCTCACTTGGCTGGCCATTCACCCTTCAAGCTCAACGAAACCTCTCCTCTCCATCTTCTCTCTTTTGCTCGCCGACGATGGCCCTTGAGCTTCTTATTCACCGCCCACGACCGCCTCCTTCGGCCACCGCCTGACCACTGGCCGACCATATCAACCTAGCTCTACGTCTTGCCGACCTCTTTGAAGTAGAAGCAAGGCATTTGGACCACCGAGGAGCTCCGGCAAGGAGATTTCCCGGAAGCTGACAGAACGAGCTCAACCTAAGGTAGGTTCGGTTTCTAACCCTTTTGGAGGCTAAAATGTTGGAGTTTCGAGGTCAAATTTTTTGGAAGTCTAGAGGACATCTGTATGAATCTGTGGTAAAAAGTTGGGAGTGAGTTGAAGAAGTTTTGACCTCAAATCGGTCTTGTAAACCTTGCACAAAAACTGCCGGTACTGACTTTGGAGGAACCGACGACTTTCGACAGAATTCCTGCGACGACGCGACTTCAAACGCTCGGTAAGACCCTTAAACCCTTAGGTAGACATGTTAAGAGGTAAGATAGTGAGTAAATGATGGATTTGGAGTTGATTTAGAGCTGGACAAGTTCGGTTTGCATAGAACTGAGAAGAACCGGTTCGGTTCTGTGCAAGGCTGAACCTTTGAGGACAAATGGCTAGTGATTTAGAGTCCCAAATTGGTGATTAAGAAATGTTAAGATGATGAGGGTTATGTTATGGATGATTGTGGTTCATGGATTGAGGAATTGAGCAAAGAAATTTGACGAATTGATTAGAAATTCTAGGTTGTGTGGTGAGTTCGACGTTGGACCCTTAGAACCGAATTGGTGAGGGCTCAAGAGGAGAATTATTGTGTTATCAAATGCAAGGTAAGGGAATCCTAAACTTAGGATAGGAATATTGGACTTGATTGGGCGAGTCAAGCGGTAAATTGAATGATTTGTGAGAGTTTTCAAGAGGGTTGTTCTTGGAATGTCCTAAGATTGTATAGGAGGGTTATGTGTGTTATTGTTTGTGTTTAAATCATTTGCCATGTTGAATGTCATTGATTGTCTTGCATGCCATGAGTATTCAGATTGTGCATGAGTTGCACTTGTTGTTCTATCTACGAATTGAATTAAGAAGCATGGCATGAGCATGACATGGCAGGCCCTGAGGCGTGTGAGACGCGGGGCGAGAGATGGATACCTTGATGTGATGTAATCGCGGGGTGGAGTTGATGTTATGTGGCGTCCTGATGCGATCTAATCGTGGGATTGAGATGGCCACGGTCCTGATGCGAATTATTCACGGGACGGAGGTATGAGGTGATGATATTGGCCTGGAGATTCATTGGAACCTGATGCGTTTACGTGGGTTACCAATGATGGTCTGATGCGTTTACGCGGACCGAACCTGATGTGATCTAATCGCGGGCTAGAGAATGAGGCAGGCAAGAAGAGGTGGTTGTGGTGAAATGACAGGATAAGGTGTGCATGATCATCTAAGTGTGACATGGTGTCATAGTTGCATTCTCATCATTTGTGTGTCACTTTCTTTATTTATATATGCTTGTATGATTATGAGTTTGGAATTTTGGGATAGATGACTGCCTGAGTGGACGATCATCCTGACCTAGGATTAGGACTCTTTTACTGAGATGTATATCTCACCCCTTTGGGGACCCTTATTTTTACAGATCCTAGACCTTAGCTATGTGGCCTATTCGTTTTGGGGATCCCAAGGAGATGACGACATATTTTGATGAGTTTTCGAATAGGCAGGGGAACATTTATGTGAGAAAGTGTACGGTTGTATGGTCGACGAGGATAGCCTAGACTGAAGCCTCATAGGTTCGAGGCATGGTTTAAAATGGTCGGAGACGAGTCGATTGGGCCGTTGAAGCCCCACGAGATACCTCAGGACTTATCCCTAATTGGTGCCAGACTACCGGGGAGCAGGAGTTGCTAGAGGGGTCTGTAGTTGGGTCTAGAAATGGACCGGAGAAGACCCCGACCTTGGAGTTCACAGAGGACGAGGTGATTGTCGTGGAGGCTACCGAGGAGGATCTCGTCGAACCGTCGCATGATGAGACCATGGAGGATTCTATTGAGGTCCGCTTCGAGACGTTCTCAGAGTATGAGCAAAGGATACAGGAGACTCCAGCAGCTCATCTTAGATGTCCTAGTTTATTGGCTCGATCTCATGATGGCGACCCCCGGCCATTGCTATTTTGGATGTCGATAATGGTCATAGTTTTTTGATGTGCTTACCCCATCGTCCTTGCCTAGCGGATTGTAGTAGTCGAAATTTGAATGAATAGTATGTTATGATGTATGACAGCTATTATGCTATCTAGGTCTCACTTAACTTATAATTTGTACGGGGATTTATTTGAGTACCGCTTCGGCATGCTTAATGTATATATATTTTCTCTCGACTTATTTGTGGATCTTGAGACCACGAGAGATGTGTCGTTTGCTTGCAGGGATGTTTGCGTGCTCGACGGGTTCGGGGCATGATAGTATATGACTATGTGCACTCAAATTCTCGTGAATTCCCAAGTAACAGTCTGTTCTTATCATCTTAACTTATCTTTATCTTCTTATCTCAAGTTAGTACTAGAACCTTGAGTCCTCACATTAAAAGTCAGCTTCAAATCCATTTCGATCATTTCTAATCGTTAGGAATCTAGTAAATAGGGGATGCAGCAATTAATCTGAGCGAGGATTTTGGAGGATACAACTTTAGATTGAAGTACTCTACTCCTCCCAGCTTCTTTCAGAAAATAGAGGATATTATACCCGATGGATAGGAGGCACGGATGATCCTGCTCAACCAGAGGTCTCGGAAGATGTGATGAAGACTTTCACAAGAGAATCTGAATCGTCACTCAGCCAAGTGATGACGGAGCATTTCTTGCGCATTGAGGAGCAAGTAAATGATCTCTTGTGGGAGATAGAAGATGTCTCACTTCGATTAGCGACATGCAACCATTCTCAGGCGACAAATGGCACACTCTGCATCAAGCAATATGTTAGGATGAAGAAATTAAGGGCTCAGTGGCAAAACTTGACCGAACTATTCAAAGAAGTGAGAAAATAGCTAAATTTTGTAACTTCAACGAAATCAAATGTTGCTGACGAACGTCACCGGTTGGAGTATGAAGATTTCTCAATGGACTTTGGTAATACTATGGCGATGGTTGGAACTCTAACGTCCGTGGCGATAAAACTTGATCAAATTGACAACTTGAGCTAAGAAGATGATTATTCGATTAAACCTGTTGTAATTCACCTTTCAGAAGAAGAAATAGATGATGAATCTAAATCAGAGACATCCAACCTGATGACGGAAACCATGAAAGTCCCACCGGTAGAAGATTATGACCCTAGGACAGTCCATTGGAGTTATAGGACAGGTGAAATAGCTACTGTTATGAGATTCAGATGATTTTATGTCCCAAGGGAGGGTGAATTGGGGAAAAAGGGAGTATCAAAAGAAGATGTGGAAAAACTCTTATCCATCGTCAAAAGCAGTGAATTTGAGGTAATAGAACAACTAAGAAAAATGCATGCTCAAATATCCTTATTGGACTTCTTCTTTAACTATGAGAAAAATAAGGACACACTGCTGAAAGTGCTAAATAAGGTACATGTCCCTAAAACTATCAACGAAGTACAACTAGGAAACTTTGTTGGAGCAATCCTTTTAAAGGATTAGTTGAGTTTTGGAAGGACGAGGGCGCAACAAGGCTTTACACGTCACTGCTCATTATCATAGGAAGTGAGTATCCCATGTATTAATCGATAATGGATCAGCTTTAACATTTGTGCTCTGGCCACATTAAGAAGCTTAGGTGTCAAAGAGGAAATGATTCGAGCTTCCAAGGCAACTATCAGAGCCTTTAATGGAATGAGAAAGACAATGGCAGGTGGGATTTAGCTAGATGTCTTCGTTGGCCCAACCAAATTTTCTATCGACTTGCAATTGATGGATTTATCAAGCACGCCTGGATTTTTGTTGGGAAGACCTTGGACCTACATAGCGAGAACCGTACCCTCGAGCCTACATTAAAAGTTACGATTTGTGGTCGACAGCAAAGTGATTATCATTCATGGAGAAGTTGATCTCCTTGCTTATCAAAATAGCGCCATCCCTTATATTGAGCCAGAAGTTAAGCAAGAGACGAGTTATCATTCACTAGATCTAGTGGAGGTAATTCACACTCCCGCAGGAGCAAAGTTGAGAATCCCATTCATCTCCGAATTTAGCCTTTTGTCGACCAAAATGTTGTTAATATACAGATTTAGTCTAGGAGAAGATCTAGGCAAGATGGCAAGGGTTCTGTACCCCTTTACGATTGGAGTCTAATGAGCATAAAACCGGCTTTGGTTATCAAGCTAATTACTCTACCTCGAGGATGCCAAGCCGAGGACAAGGCAAGAGCTGTGGATGTCACAGATACTAGAAGGATTCCATCGTTGGTTCTTTTGCATGGAAAGGAAGGTCGAAAGTGTTCTATAATCCATTAGACGAATATTTCTATAGAAACTCTAAATGGTTGGCAGAGGAAGAGATAGCATCCATGGCCGATCTAGACTTGACCAATCCCTTTCTTGACGGCATTTCCGTCAATGTCATCATAGAGTAGCTCGGTGATGATGCCACTGCTTCTTAGTAAAGAAACCTTTCTCTTATTTTTGATACTTCACTTAATTCTTGCATTGTTGATTTTTGCATTTTATTTTTGTTATTTGAGATAGATGCAAGAAAACGCCTTTGGATTTCTAACCATTGGTCCAAACAACACATCTAGTAATATGGTCCCTTTTTGCATTCAATAAAATATTAGCAATTTTATTAAGGACATTTGGAACCTCAAATCAGCTCGATGATGATTCCTACCTTCCGTATGTGAAGCTTGAGCCTTGATTTTTCATATGATTCTTGATTTTCAAATGATTTTTGAGGAACGAGTACGTCCAAGGATATGAGGACTAGTTCCGTTTGTGACTTTATTTGTGACATTCTGATTTTTCCTGTTATTTCGAGACTCATTAATGAGAATGTATCTAACGATGTATTTCAGTCATATCTCGCTCGGATATGATCAATCTCGAGTTGATTGACCAAAGGGAAAAGGCTAACGCGAGACAAGGTACGTGAACCTAGGAAACTCAAATAGGAAAAGACACTTTAACCATAAGGATTGCCGATGGGACATTTAGAACCACAAAAGGTTGATCTAAGAACGATCAAGGAATGCATTGTTAGCGTAATACAATTGGAGCGCGGGTGATGCCGCTTAACCAATGTATAATTTGCAAAATTTTCCTAAATCAAACAGTGACGATCGAGACCGTCGGAACTAGTAATAGACCCTCGCAATTACATGACAACCCAAGTCGCCATGAATTGACGAGCCCTAAGTGTGATATAAATCACAAAGTCGATACGCGTAACGTTTACAAAAGCCGTCCGTTAGTTCGGGATGGATTGGAATCACATTGGATAGAGGATTGGTTTATAAACGATTCTCGAAATTAGAAAATGGAGAATCAAGAATTCCAACATTATAATTGGATTGGACGTCGCCTTATCGAAGAAAATTGGAATCAGAAAAATGACGTTCCAGACGTCGAGGGTAAAATTACCATTTTGTCCTTCAAGCCTTAACCTTGTCTTAATAATTGGGTGAGTGTATTTTGATCATTGATGCCCCCTATAGCTGCCGAAAATTTGAGAAATTGATAGTCATTGGATGAGCCTTGATTGACATATGGACAAATGTCAAAGGATGAAGAGTTGACATTGATTGAAGCACTTTTAACCTTCCATTTCACCTTGGTTGACTCTTCACTTGGCGTATATCCCCTCTTGCTCCCCCCATTTGGCCGAGCACCATCTCCATTTGCCATCTTCTTCTTGTTTTCTTCTTCTTCTTCCCCAACCAAGAGCTCTCCAACCAACCATATTCTGCCTGCCTGTTCGCCACCATCGACCACCATTTCCGGTGATTTCTAGCACCGAGCCAACCACCAGCTCCTTCCTCATCCTCTTACCAACAACCTCCCAGTGGAATCAAGTCATTTGACCCACCGAGGAGCTCCGACCAGCCATTCTCCTAGAAGTCAACAGAAATCGTCGTAGCTGGAGGTAAGCTGCTGTTTAGATTCCGTAGGACCCCGAATCCTTTGAATCTTTCGGTCAAATTTTGTGGACATCTAGAGGACATGTAGAATGAATTGTGGTAAAAATTTTGGATGAATTTGATAGAATTTTGATCCCAAATGGGTCTTGTGTTTCAAGGATAAAAACTGACCGATTGAAGACTTGGAGGAACCAACGCCGTTCGAGGGCTTTTTGGCATCGCCTTGACTCCAAATTTTTGGTGAGGCTTCCCAACTCCTAGAACTACATGTTAGCAAGTGGATTAGTGAATAAATTGAAGATTTAAGTTAGTTTAAGGGCTGATTAGTTGAGATATGCACAGAATCGAAAATGCCCTATTTCGGTTCTGTGCATATCGAATCTGTGGGGCTGTTGGCGATGGAATTGAGTCCCAAATTCATTGTTGAGATGTATTAGGATGTCAAGGAATATGTCATTGAGGGTTATGCTTCATGGATTAGTGTATTGAGCCAGAAAAATTGATGAATTGGATGGAATTCCATTAGGTATACGGCTGCCCTATTTTGGAACCCTTGGAGCTGAACCATTGAAGTGCTTGGAGGAAGAATTTTGTTGAATTAAGCTTTATGTAAGGGGTTTCTAAACCTTGGCTAGGAGGATTGGACTCGATTGGGTGAATTGAGTGTGAATTAGATTGGTTCTGAGAAGCATATGGGTGATTGTCCATTGTGCGTCCTTGAGAAATATAAATGGCTTGAATGCTGGACAATGCTTGTGCCATGAATTGATTATCACGTTTGAGTGTTGAATTTAATTGTCTCGTATGCCATAGATGTGTTGCTCGTCGCATGAGTTTGCACTTAATCATGAGTTATGAATTGAAATGAGCATTTGGCGTGTCGGAGAATCTTGTGACACTCTGAGGCGTTGAGACACGGGATTGAGTGGATGGATATCCTGAGGCGCTGAGGCGCGGGATTTGTGTTGAATGGTACCCTAAGGCGTACAAGACGCGTGGTTGAAATGGCCAATATCTTGATGCATTGAGACGCGAGATGGAATTTGAGATGTGTCGACACAAGCCTGGAATGAAATTGAAAACTTGATGCGTTTACACGGGTTTGCCAATGAGATAGTCTAAGGCGTATTTACGTGGACCGAGCCTAAGGCGTTCAAAACGTGGGCATGAATCAAATGGAGGCATAGAAGGGTGGAAGTTGTGGTCTGGCTTGATAATATGTGCTTGGTTCCACTTATGCGTGTCGGAGAATCTTATGACACCTTGAGGCGTTGAGACACGGGATTGAGTGGATGGATATCCTGAGGCGTTGAGGCGCAGGATTTATGTTGAATGGTACCCTGAGGCGTACAAGAAGCGGGGTTGAAATGGCCAATATCCTGATGCGTTGAGACACGGGATGGAATTTGAGATGTGTCGACATAGGCCTGGAATGAAATTGAAAACTTGATGCGTTTACGCGGGTTTGTCAATGAGATGGTCTGAGGTGTATTTACGCGGACCGAGCCTAAGGCGTTCAAAACGCGGGTATGAATCAAATGGAGGCATAGAAGGGTGGAAGGTGTGATCTGGCTTGATAATATGTGCTTGATTCCACTGATGTGACACGATGCCATGATTGCATGCTTGACACTCGTTTGTATCCTTATGTTATTTAATGACTGTGGAATGTCTCATGTGATTGCTTGTGCATTGTTGTTTGTGATTGTCCTCACTTGAGTGTACGGTCAGCCTAACCTAATATTAAGCATTGTCTTACCGAGATATAAATCTCACCCCGTTACGGGATCACATTTTTAGATCCTAGACCGTGATCATGTTGGCCATCAAATTTGGTGACCTGAAAGAAATGTCGGTATATTTTGAGGAGTTCTCGCACAGACAGGAAATCGTATACGTTAGGAAGTGTACTGTGGTCTGGGTTGACGAGGGTGCAATGAGCTAGAAGCCTCATTGGTTCGAGGCTTGGTTTAGGAAAGTAGAGGAAGTGACTACTGGACCATTGAAACCCACTGAGATACCCCGTGGGGTAATCTCTAGCTGGTCTCATCCCGCTTGGGATTTTGTGGAGGTTGATGGGTCAACAGCCGGCTCGAGAAATATTCCTAAGAGGACCCCGAACTTGGAGGACACCGACGAGGTTATAGAGGTCGAAGCCTCCGAGGACGGCCTAGTAGAGCAGTTAGTAGACACGATGATGGAGGACACAGTAGAGGTACGCTCGGAGACCTTTTCGGAGTACGAGCCTACCGAGGACGTTGAGGAGACTGACGACTCTAACAGCTCGACTTAGGGATTTCTGTTTTCTAGGCTGTTATTTTAATGATGACCTTGCAGCCCTGTTTCTTTTGGAGATGTTGATGATCATCTTTTGTACTGGTCCTATCACCCATACCGACTAGTAGGTTTAATCTCCAGTGCCTTTGTATGAACAGTTGGGAGAGTATGTTTATTTATTAGCGTTCTCATTACCCTGGTCCCCTTTATTATTGTACGGAGGAGTTTGTATATTATCGCTTCCGCATGCTAACGATATTATGCATCTCTCGATATGTGCATCCTTGGACGATCGAGAGAGTTTGTGCTTATAGGGAGTTGCGCGCTCGTGCCCGGGGTGTAGGGCGTGACATCCACACCTTGCTTGGTATCAAAGCAAGGTCAGCTTGATCTAAATTGATTAAGGATTGAAGTGATAAGGAGGATTAAGTCGGGACAAGACGGGTAGCGAGACCTTAAGAGACTTATTAGAATAAGGCATGAGATGCATGGCTTATGACTTAGCGCATGTGATTGACATTGGTCCTGATAAGATTGTGATGATTTATGGGGATTAAGTTCCGTGCTTAGCGCTAAAAGTCATATTTGGATATTGGTCTGCTGAATAGATGAGCATGGCTAGTTTTGGTGAATTGTGGAAGTGGACGAAATTGGGTAACGGTCATGGACTGTTTAGTGAAGTGCCTCTGGAATTAGTTGTGTGGCAGGTCGTTATGTTATGACTACTTCTATTAGGGCATAGTTTGGTAGCTCTGGACTTGGTTGGGTGAATGAGTTAATAACTCCTTGATGAAATTGTGGTGGTCCAGGCTTAGTGGAATTACACAAGAATGAGTAATCCACCTAGAAGACTTGGAAGACCCATGAGCGGAGCCTCTAGTTCGAGGCCACCTATGGCGGAAGACCCGAGAATGGACGGAGTACTGAGGGCGCTCGAAAGGATTGGCGACTTCATAGATAGGCAGACCCAGGATAGGGATGCTGCCATAGCTCAAGCGGTGGGAGCCGCAATAGCTGCCGTCAACACCAATAACGGCAATAATGGGGGCAATGGAAATAACGGCGATCAAGGCTAGGGTAGTGAGGTAGTGAGTGCCTAGGAAGAGATTGTTGTGGCTAGGCAAATGGGCCAACTGGTTGAGCAATTTGTCAAGCTAAAGCCAACCCAGTTTGATGGGACTGGAGACCCTGAACTAGCACCTAGATGGATTGAGAAACTAGAGAAGGCCTTTGGAGTCTTGAGATGCATGGACGAAGAAAAGGTACTATTGGCGGTATACCATCTAGAAGGGACCGCAAATGATTGGTGGGCTGCCACCAAGAATGGAGTCTTTCTAGAAGGAACGGCCTTGACCTGGAATGCTTTTACTACAACATTCAATGACAAGTATTTCTCTAAGATGGCTCGAGAAAGGAAGCAAGTAGAATTCTTGCAACTGCATCAAAATCATTTGACCATAGACCAGTATGAAGATAAGTTCTCCAGATTGTCGAGGTATGCACCCCGATCGGTAAAGGATCCCTTGGAGAAGGTGCGAAGATTTCGGGATGGATTGAGACTAGCGCTTCACAGTTAGATGATAGCTCTAAAATTAAGGACCTACAAGGAAATCTATGAATGGGGGCAAATGATTGAGAGGGACCTGAAGGAGAGGAATGCCGCATCGGGATCGCGGTTTAACTCGTTCCGAGATAATCGCTAGGTTGGTAAGAGACCTATGGCTGGCAATAGGTGCTTCGTTCCTCTAGTAAGAAAGAGCATAGTAAAGCCGTCAAACCCAATGAATTGGAGTTGCCGCCTCTATGGCAGAAGGCATGGTAACGGACCTTGCCCGGTAAAGACTGGAGCGTGCTTCAAGTGTGGTCAGATGGGCCCCTAGATGAGGACTTGCCCGAATCAAGCCCCAACGGATAGACCTCAAGGGCAATTACCACAAGCTGGATGGTCGGCTGTCATTCCCCAAATTGATCAGAACCGACCCCCAGCTTAGGGGAGTCTATGCCATGGTCCGTAGGGAAGCAAAAGAAACGCCAAGCATGGTCACATGTACCGTTTATTTGTGTGACCAAGCTGCGTATCTTTGTTTGATCCTGGAGCATGACACTCGTTTGTGTCTGCTCAGTTTGCTGATTTGGTTGATATGGAATTGAAACCGTTGAGTGTGATTCTGCATATTGCCACCCTGTTGAAAGATAATGTGCTGGTGTTGTTGGGCTATGTTGATCGTAAAATCGTAATTAGCGGTAGTAAAGAGAGTATCGACTTGGCCATGTTGCCCATGTATGACTTCGATGTGATCATAGGAATGGATTGGTTGGGTAAGTAAAGGGCGGTAGTTAATTGTGGTAGTAGGATAATCCATTTTTATTCGGAAAGTCACCCTAGTTTTGAATTTGTGGGAAGTCGAGGAGTAACCTCGATTCCTTTAGTCTCATCTCTTGAAGCGACAATACTTGTGACATTCTGATTTTTCCTGTCATTTCAAGACTCATTGATGACAATGTATCTAACGATATATTTTAGTCATATCTCGCTCGAATATGATCAATCTCGAGTCGACTGACCAAAAAGAAAAGGCTAACGCGAGACAGGGTAAGTGGACCTAGGGAATTCGAATATGAAATGACACTTTGACCATAAGGATTGTCGAGGGGACATTTAGAGCCATAAAATGCCGATCTAAGAATGATTAAGGAATACATTGCTAGCATTATATGATTGGGGTGCGGGTGATGCCGCTTAAACCAATATATAATTTACAAAATTTTCCTAAATCGAACAGTGACGATCGAGGCCATCGGAACTAGTGATAGACCCTCACAATTCTATGACAACCAAAGTCGCCATGAATTGATGAACCCTAATTGTGACATGAATCACAAGGTCGATACACGTAACATTTGCAAAAGCCGCCCGTTGGTTCGGAATAGGCTGAAATCGCATTGAATAGAGAAATGATTCAAAAACAAGTCTTGAAATTCAAGAATGGAGAATCAAGAATTCTAACATTACAATTGGATTGGCCGTCGCCTTATCAAAGAAAATTGGAACCAGAAAAACGACGTTCGGGACGTTGGTGGTAAAATCACCATTTTGTCCCTCAAGCCTTAGCCTTACCTATATAATTGGACAAGGGCATTTTGGTCTTAAACCCCACCCAAGGCTGCCGAAAATGTGGAAAAATCATGGCCATTGGATGCACTTTGAATGACACCTTGGACAAGTGTCAAGAGATTAAGCCATAAGTTGATGTGTATACTTTTTACCTACCATTCCAAACAAGTTGACCTTTGAAATTTCATATACCCCTCTCTCTCTCTCTCTCTCCCCCTCACTTGGCCGATCATCACTTCCTCCATCTGCCATTTCTTCTTCTTCTTCTTCTTCTCTTGCTCACCAGCTCGCTGCCCTGTTCCGACCAACTCACTATTCCAGCCATAACTTCTTCGTCCGATAGTCGATTGAGGTAAAACTGCTAGCAATAGAAAGCTTATTGTCTTGCCATTCTAACATGATATTATAGGTCCAAATCCACCCAGCCGTTTATCTCGTAGAGCCATTTGAAGGAGCAAAGGTCAGGCGGTCAATTTTGAATTCGAGAGCTCCCAGCCGACCAGTCCCGATCGTCCCACCATTCTGGCCATATCTTTGTCATTCAATATTGGATTGAGGTAAAACCACTTCCATCTGAAAGATTATTGTCTTGTGGTTCTAGGGACATATTATAAACTCCATTTGGCCCAACCGTTTGTCCTGTAGGTCTGTTTGAGTAGGAAAAGGTCAGGCGAGGTCAGATTCTCACCGGTTTTGGGGAAAGACCTGTTCCGGGGTCTTCCGGACTTCAAATTGCTTCAAATTTTCGGTGAGGTCTTCTACACTTATAATATTAAGGTTGGATGAACTGTGATAAAAGGTTGTGATGAATTTGATGGAGTTTTGACCCTAAATGGGTCTTGTGATTGTTAGACAGAAACTGCCGGTTTAAGGACTTGAGGAAACCAGCGACTTCCAAAGGGTTTCTGGCGACGACTCGGCCCCAAATCTTCGGTGAGCCTCTTAGACCCTTAGATATACATGTTAGCAAGTAGGTTAGTGATTAAATGGTGGATTTGGAGTAGTTTTGGGGCTGAAAAACCTCGGTATGCACAGAATTGAAAATAGCCCGGTTCGGTTCTGTGCAAACCGGTTCTGTGCAAACCGGTTCTGTGGAGGCTGTTATGGGTTGGTTTTGAGTCTCCAATTCATCAATGAGACATGCTAGAATGTTGACAATCATGTTATTAAGGTTGGTGGATCATGAATGAGTGAATTGAGCAAGAGAAATTAACAATTGGATGGATTTCCTTAGGTTGCGCAGTTGAGTTGTCCTTGGACCGTTTGGACCAAACTCTTGAGGTGCTTGGGAAGACGATTGTGTTGCATTAAGCTTGAGGTATGGGGAATCCTAAACCTTTGATAGGAGGATTAGACTCGGTTGGGCGATTTGTGCGTGTATGGATCGATTTTTGGAGGTTTATAACGTGATGACCCAATGTGCGTCCTAGAATGGTACAGAGGACTTGAACGTGTGACAATATTTGTGCTTGAGTTGATTACCATGTTTGAATGACAAATTTGATTGTGTTGCTTGCCATAAGTTTATGGTTTGAGCATGAGATTGTACATGGTCTTGTATGTGTGAATTGATTCGAATTATGGCATGTTTGAGGCAAGATAAGACCTTGAAGCGTATGAGATGCGGGGTAGTGGGATGAATGCCCTGAGGCGCTGAGGCGCGGGGTTGGAGTTGTGTGGCACCCTGATGCGTATGAGACGCGGGGTTGAGAAGGCTACGGTCCTGATACATTGAAACGTGGGACGGAGATGTGATGTGTCAACACTGGCCTAGAGTAACATTGAAACCTGATGCGTTTATGCGGGTTGTCAATAACGGTTTGATACGTTTATGCGGACCGAGCCTGATGCATTTTAAATGCGGGCATGAAATGAGGAGGGTGTGAAAGGTGGAAGTGGAGGTGAGACATGGCAGTAAGTACATGATCTTAGTGATGTGTTGTGTCACGCCCCGAACCCGTCGATCACGCGAACATCCCTGCAAGCAAACGACACATCTCTCGTGGTCCCAAGATCCACAAACAAGTCGAGAGATAATATATATACATTAAGCATGCGGAAGCGGTACTCAAATAAATCCCCGTACAAGTTATAAGTTAAGTGAGACCTGGATAGCATAATAACTGTCATACATCATAACATACTGTTCATGCAAATTTTGACTACGACAATCCGCTAGGCAAGGGCAACGGGGTAAGCACATAAAAAAAATATGACCATCATCGAAATCCAAAATAGCAATGGTCGGCGGTCGCCATCATGAGATCGTGCCAATAAATTAGGACACCTAAGATGAGCTGCTGGAGTCCCATGTATCCTCTGCATCCTTTGCCGACTCATACTCTTAGAACGTCTTGGAGCAGACCTCGATGGAATCCTCCACGGTCTCCTCATGCGACGGTTCGGCAAGATCCTCATTAGTAGCCTCTATGATAATCACCTCGTCCTCAGTGAACTCCAAGGTCGGGGTCTTCTCCGGTCCATTCCTAGACCCAACTATAGACCCCTTTGGGAACTCCTGCTCCCGGCGGTCTGGCACCAATCAGGGATAACTCCCTGAGGTACCTCGTGGGGCTTCAGCGGCCCAATCAACTCATCTCCGACCTTCTTAAACCATGCCTCGAACCTATAAGGCTTCCAATCCGGGCTACCCTCGTCGACCTATACAACCGTACACTTTATCACATAAATGTTCCACTGCCTATCCGAAAACTCATCAAAATATGTCGTCATCTCCTTGGGAACCCCAAAATGAATAGGCCACATAGCTAAGGCCTAGGATCTGTAAAATAGGGGTCCCCAAAGGGGTGAGATATACATCTCAGTAAAAGAGTCCTAATCCTAGGTCGGGCTGATCGTCTACTTAAGCAGTCATCTATCCCAAAATTCTAAACTTATAATCATACATGCATATACAAATAAAGAAAATGACACACAGATGATGGGCATGCAACTATGACGCCACGTCACACTCAAATGATCATGCACATCTCATCCTACCATTTCACGACAACCACCTCTTCTTGCCTGCCTCATTCTCCAGCCCGCGATTAGATCGCATTAGGCTCGGTCCGCGTAAACATATCAAACCGTCATTGGCAACCCCCGTAAACGCATCAGGTTCCAATGAATCTCCAGGCCAATATCATCACCTTATACCTCCGTCCCGCGAATAATTCAGGACTGTGCCCAAATCCTCACTGCGCAACCTAGGAATTTCAATCAATTAATCAATTTCCTTGTCCAAATCCTCAATCCATGAACCATAAGCCTCCATAGCATAATCATCATCATCTTAACATGTCTTAATCACCAATTTGAGACTCAAAACCCAATGCCAACAGCACCCACAGATTCGATTTGCCTAGAACCGAACCGGTCCTTCTCGGTTCCATGCAAACCGGACACAATCGGTCCTCAATCTCCTTCAAGTCTACCATTTAAGCACCATCCTACCTCTTAACATGTCTATCTAAGGGTTTATGAGGCTCACCATGAGTTTGAGGTCGAATGGTCATCGGAACTCCGTCGAATGTCGCCGGTCCCTCCAAAGTCAGTACCGGTAGTTTTCTGTGCAAGGTTTACAAGACCGATTCAAGGTCAAAACTTCTTCAAATCACTCCCAACATTTTACCACAGATTCATACATATGTCCTCTAGACCTCCATAAAATTTGACCTCAAAACTTCAACATTTCGGCTTCCAAAAGGGTTAGAAACGGAACCTACCTCAAATTGAGCTCAATTCTGTCGGCTTTCGGGAAACCTCTTGGCCGGAGCTCTTAGGATATAACAAGAGCTATCCTTTGGAAAATTCTCATAAATCGATCACTTTAATTCTCGATTCACCCAATTGAGTCCAATATTATTATCCTAATTTTAGGATTCCCTTACCTTGCATTTGATTACACAAAAATTCACTTCTTGGATCCTCACAATCTCGGTTCCAAGGGTCCAAGACAAACCTCACTGCGCAACCTAGGAATTTCAATCAATTAGTCAATTTCCTTGTCCAAATCCTCAATCCATGAACCATAAGCCTCCATAGCATAATCATCATCATCTTAACATGTCTTAATCACCAATTTGAGACTCAAAACCCAATGCCAACAGCACCCACAGATTCGATTTTCCTAGAACCAAACCGGTCCTTCTCGGTTCCGTGCAAACCGGACACAATCGATCCTCAATCTCCTTCAAGTCTACCATTTAAGCACCATCCTACCTCTTAACATGTCTATCTAAGGGTTTATGAGGCTCACCATGAGTTTGAGGTCGAATGGTCATCGGAACTCCGTCGAATGTCGCCGGTCCCTCCAAAGTCAGTACCGGTAGTTTTCTGTGCAAGGTTTACAAGACCGATTCAAGGTCAAAACTTCTTCAAATCACTCCCAACATTTTACCACAGATTCATACATATGTCCTCTAGACCTCCATAAAATTTGACCTCAAAACTTCAACATTTCGGCCTCAAAAAGGGTTAGAAACGGAACCTACCTCAAATTGAGCTCAATTCTGTCGGCTTCCGGGAAACCTCTTGGCCGGAGCTCCTCGGTGGTCCAAATGGCTCACTTCCAGTTCAAGGAGGTCGGCAAGACGTAGACCTAGCTTGGTATGGTCGACCGGTGGTCAGGTGGTGGCCGAAAGTGGTCGTCGTGGGCGGCGAAGAGTGGCGGCAAATCTGGTCGGCGACGGGGCAAAAGAAGAAGGAAGAAGAAGAGCAGTTTCGGTGGTTCTTGAGGGGTGTATGGCCGATCATGGGTGAGGAGAGAGAGTCAAAAAGCTTATATTCAAGGCTCGAGTCAAAGGGTTTGAATGGTAGGTATGTAAAGTTGGACATAACTACTCCAAGCTTGATCTTGTGACATTTGTCCCTAGTGTCAATCAAAGGTGATCTAATGGCCCATATTCATCCACTTTTTCGATAGCTATAGGAGGTGTATAAAGCCCAAAATTCTCTTCTTCCAATGCATGGGCAAGGCTTTAAGCTTAAGGGGCAAAAGGGCAGTTTTTCTCGCCCCAAAATTCTTCGATAGGGCGACGGCCAATCCGAATAACGTTGGAATTCTTGATTTTTCATTTCAAATTTTTCAAGATTCGTTTCCGATGGTTTCCTCTATCAGACGTGGTTCCAACCTATCCCGAACCGATGGGCGGCTTTTGTAGACTTTACGCGTATCGACCCTGTGATTCTCATCACATTTAGGGCTAGTCAATTCGTGGCGGCTTTGGTTGTCATATAATTGTGAAGGTCTATCACTAGTTCCTATGGTCTCGATCTTCACTATCCCATTCAGAAAAATTTTGCAAATCATATATTGGTTAAACGGTATCACCCGCCCTCCAATCGTATGACACTCGCAAGGTATTCCTTAATCGTTCTTGGATCGGCCTTTTGTGGCTCTAAATATCCCCTCGACAATACTTATGGTCAAAGCGTCATTTCTTATCCGAATTCCCTAGGTCCACGTACCTTGTCTCGCGTTAGCCTTTCCCTTTTGGTCAGTCTACTCGAATTGATCAGATTCGAGCGAGATATGACTGAAATACATCTCTAGATTCATTCTCATTAATGAGTCTGAAATTGACTGGAAATCAGAATGTCACAACTCTTCCCCCCTTAAAAAATTTCGTCCCCGAAATTTACATTACACTTAATTACCCAAATAAATGGGGGTGTTGTCGCCTTATCGTCTTTTCATTTTCCCATGTGGCACCTTCAGTTCCATGGTGCTCCCACACTACTTTGACCAGTGGAATCTTCTTATTCCTGAGGATTTGCTCTTTTCGGTGCTCGATTCTTATCGGCTTCTCCACGTAAAACACTCTGTCATCCACTTCTATGGCTTCGTAGTCCAGCACAAGTGCCGGATCTGGTTCATACTTTCGCAACATCGACACATGGAACACATTATGCACCTGGGATAGATTAGGCGTCAGGGCACGCCTATAGGCCAAGGTTCCAATCCGCTCCAGTATCTCAAATGGGCCTACATACCTTGGGCTCAGCTTCCCCTTCTTTCCGAATCGCGATAGTCCTCTCATCGGCGACACCTTGAGAAAGACGTGATCGCCCACTTGAAACTTCAAGGGCTTACGCCGTTTATCCGTTTAGCTCTTCTGACTACTCTGTGCCGTCCTCAGTCTATCCCTAATTATCTTCACTACTTCCACTGATTACTCTACCAATTATGGGCCTGTGATACTTCTTTCTTCAACTTCATCCCAGCAAATTGGGGTTCTGCCGGCTCTTCCATAGAGTGCTTCAAATGGTACCATTTGGATACTCTGCTGGTAGCTATTATTAAAAGCAAACTCTACCAGGTGTAGCTGATCTTCCCATCCACCTTTAAAATCAATGACACATGCTCGAAGCATATCCTCAAGCGTCTATATCGTCCTTTCCGATTGTCCGTCCATCTGTGGGTTGTAGGCTGTACTAAACTGCAATCGAGTTCCCATGGCTTCTTGTAGACTTTTCCAAAAGTTTGCCGTGAACTTAGGATCTCTATCCGAAGTGATCGTCACTGGTACTCCGTGCAACCTTACTATCTGCCTCATGTACAGCTCTACATGCTTATCCACAGCGAAGTCCTTTCGTACCGGGATGAAATGTGTGGCCTTGGTCAATCTATTCACGACTACCCATATAGAGTCGTGACCTCACTGGCTCCTTGGGAGTCCCATCATAAAATCCATAGTTACATGCTTCCACTTCCATTCGGGTATCTCCAGTGGCTATAATAGTCCTCCAAGCTTACAGTGCTGTGCTTTCACTTGCTGGCACTTCAAACACTTAGCCACATACCTTGCTACATCCACCTTCATCCCGTTCCACCAATAATGCTTTCGCAGATTCTGGTACATTTTTGTACTTCCAGGGTGGATGCTATAATTGCTCCTGTGAGCCTCTAACATGATCCTTTCCTTAAGTCCTTCATCTTTTGGCACGCACAATCATTCTCGGAACTTCAGAATTCCGTTCTCGGACACCTGAAACTCAGTTTTCCTCTTTGTCGCATCCATTTTGAGGATCTTCTGAATCTCTAGGCCCGTAGCTTGCAAGGTCTTTATTCCTTTTTGGACCTCAGGTTCCACCCTCAATGTAACCATTAAGCTGGACAACTGGCTAATCTCTAGTCTGAACTCAGAATCTCTTAAATTCTCAATCATCGACCAACCTATCACCAGCAGACATGCAATGCTTGAATTTCGACTTAGCGCATCTGCTACTCGGTTTGCTTTCCTAGGGTGATACAGCATGTCACAATCATAATCCTTTAGCAGTTCCATCCACCTACGCTGCCTCATATTCAGCTCTTTTTGGGAAAACAAATACTTTAAACTTTGGTGGTCGGTATAGATCTAAAACTTCTCGCCACATAGGTAGTGTCTCCAAATTTTCAAAGCAAATATAATCGCTGCTAACTCCAGGTCATGAGTTGGGTAATTCATCTCATGTGGCCTCAACTGTTTAGACGCGTAGGCTACTACTCTTCCGTGCTGCATCAACATACAGCCCAATACTTTCAGCAAAGTATCGCTGTAAATCTCGTAAACTCCCGGTCCTGATAGAATGGTCAGCACTAGCGCGGTTGTCAATCTATGATTGAGTTCTTGGAAACTCTTCTCACATTTGTCAGTCCATTTAAACTTTGTTTCCTTCTTCGTCAACCGCGTCAATGGGATGGCTATAGATGAGAATTTCTCCACAAAACACCTATAGTATCCTACTAATCCCAAGAAACTTCTGACTTCAATGACCGTAGTAGGTCTAGGCCAATTCGTCACAGCTTCGATCTTCGCAGGATCCACTACGATTCCTTTACCAGACACCACATGGCCAAGGAATGCTACCCTGTTCAGCCAAAACTCACACTTACTCAACTTCACATAGAGCGTATGCTCCCTCAGAGTCTGCAGTACAATCCTTAGGTGCTCCTCATATTCTACATCACTCCTTGAGTAAATCAAGATATCGTCAATGAAGACTATGACGAATTTGTCCAGGAATTCCTTAAGTACTCGATGCATCAGGTCCACGAATGCAGCCGGAGCGTTGATCAATCCGAACGCATCACCGTGAATTCATAGTGACCATACCTCGTCCTAAAGGCAGTCTTGGGTATGTCTTCCTTCTTGATCCTCAACTGGTGATACCCAGTTCTCAAGTCAATCTTTGAAAATACTGCTGCTCCTTGTAACTGATCAAACAGGTCGTCAATCCTCGGCATTGGGTACTTGTTCTTCACTGTCACTTGGTTCAGCTATCGATAGTCGATGCATAGACGCAAAGACCTATCCTTCTTCCTTACAAACAGCACCGATGCTCCTCACGGTGAAGCACTAGGCCGGATAAATCCTTTATCTAGCAGCTCTTGCATCTGCACCTTTAACTCGTTCAATTCTGATAGGGACATCCTGTAAGGTGCCTTTGAAATCGATTCCATTCCAGGGGCTAATTCAATCACAAATTCTATTTCTCGTTCCGATGGTAATCTTGGCAACTCTTGGGGAAATACATCAGGAAATTCACGCACTACCGGAATACTCTCTAACTTTAGCTCTTCGGTAGTCGTGTCCATTATTGCCACTAAGTATGCCTGACACCCTTCAGACATCAATTTAGTTACTTCCAAAGATGAGATTAAGGGAATCGAGGTTCCTCCTCGACTTCCCACCAATTCAAAGCTAGGGCAGCCTCTCCGATAAAACCGGATTATGCTACTACCACAATCTACTATTGTCCCCTGCTTACACAACCAATTCATTCCTATGATTACGTCAAAATTGTACATGGGTAGTATAGCTAGGTTGATACTTTCTTTACTCCCTCCAATCACAATCTCACAACCAGCACAACCCATTAAAACCAATATGATATCCTTTAATAGTGTGGCAACATGCAAGATTACATTCAACGGTTTAAAGTTCATACCCACCAAATTAGCAAACTGTGCAGACACAAATGAATGCGTGGCACCAGGATCAAATAATGCGCATGCAGCTTGGTTGTACAAGTAAACCATACTTGTGACCACACTTGGTGTCTCCTCCGCATCTCTGCAGGCTATTACATATACTCTTCCCTGTGCCGGTGGTCGATTCTGTTCAATCTGAGGCGTTACAGTCGATGGTCTAGCTTGCGGTCTCTCACCTTGCGGTCGACTTGTCGAAGCCTGACTCGGGCACATCCTCATCAAGTGGCTCAGCTGACCACACTTAAAGCAAGCCCCAGTCCTAATTGGGCATGGCCCATTTCCATTCCTTCTGCTACAAAGTCTGCAGCTCTAGTTAGTGGGGTTTGGCGGCTTCGCAATACCTCTCCGCACCGGTGGCACAAAACGCCTATTGTTCTCCATTGGTCTTTTGCCCATCTTGCGATTTCTCTGAAAGGCGTAAACCGCGATCCAGTTGTGTTGTTTCTCTCTTTCAAGTCTCTTTCAATCATCTAGCCCCGCTTGTAGATCTCCTTATATGTCCTCAGATTCAGAGCGATCATTTGACTACGGAGCTGAGGCCTCAAACCATCCCTAAATCTTCTTGCTTTCTCCTGAGGGTCCTCCATAGACCGTGGTGCTTATCTCGACAGCCTTGAGAACTTGGCCTCATACTGGTCTATCGTTAATTGATTCTGGCGCAACTACAGGAATTCCACCTAGTTCCTTTCCGTGGCCGTCTTAGATAAATATTTATCATTGAAGGCCGTCTTGAAGGCTTCCTAATTCATGACCGTTCCTGCAGGGAAGACGCCATTCTTGGTGGTAGCCCACCAGTCATTCGCCGTACCTTCCAGTTGGTACACTGCTAGCAACACCTTCTCCTTGTCGGTGCACCTCAGCACCCCAAAAGCCGTTTCTAACTTTTCAATCTACTTAGGTGCTAGCTCGGGATCTCCAGTCCCATCGAATTGAGTCGGCTTCAATTTTATGAACTGCTCTACTAGTTGACCCATTTGTTTGGCCATGATGATCTCTTCTTGGACATTCACAGCTTCATTGCGCTGGCCTTGTTCATTCTGGCTTCCGTTGCCACCATTATTGCCGTTGTTGGCATTGACGGCGGCTATAACAGCTCCTACTGCCTGGACGATGGCAGCGTCTCGATCCTGAGCCTGCTGATCAATCATGTCGCCAATTCTTTCCAGTGTCCTCAACACGCCATCCATTCTTGGATCTTCAGCGACAGGCGGCCTCGAGTTAGAGGCTCCGCCTCTTGGCCTTCCAGATCGCCTAGATGGGTTGCTCATCTTTGTCTCTTTCTACTGAACCTGGTCCACCACAAATTCAGCGATGAGTTAGTAACATACTCAATCATTGAAATCCAGAGCTACTAACTACCCTTTAATAGAAATAGTTACACTGCAACAGTACTCCATACCACAGACTCCAGAAACATTTCAACAAACAACCTATGGTCATTCCTCAGTTACATTCACTTCAGTGATTCACTAAAACCAATCACTTTCATTTCTTAAACAAACCAAAGTCCAGAAATGACCTTCAATCTCAAGCAGGGAACTTAATCCTTATGCATTTCCGCAATCCTACCAAGGTCAAACATCAACCCTAAGTACCAGGTCACACACTATGCACCACATGCCTTATCTTAACCAGTCTCTTAGGGTCTCGCTATCCATCCTTGTCCCACTTAATCCTCCTTATTATTCCAGTCCTAACCTAACTTTGGGTCGAGTTGACCTTGCTCTAATACCAAGCAAGATGGGGATGTCACGCCCCGAACCCGTCGAGCACGCGAACATGCCTACAAGCAAACGATGCATCTCTCGTGGTCTCAAGATCTACATACAAGTCGAGAGATAATATATATACATTAAGCATGCAGAAGCGGTACTCAAATTAATTCCCGTACAAATTATAAGTTAAGTGGGACCTGGATAGCATAATAACTGTCATACATCATAACATATTGTTCATACAAATTCCGACTACTACAATCCGCTAGGCAAGGGCGACGGGGTAAGCACATAAAAAAAATAGGACACCTAAGATGAGCTGCTGGAGTCCCCTGTATCCTCTACATCCTCTGTCGGCTCATACTCTGAGAACGTCTCGGAGCGGACCTCGATGGAATCCTCCATAGTCTCCTTATGCGACGGTTTGGCGAGATCCTCCTCGGTGGTCTCCACGACAATCACCTCATCCTCAGTGAACTCCAAGGTCATGGTCTTCTCCGGTCCATTCCTAGACCCAACTATAGACCCCTCTGGCAACTCCTGCTCCTCGACGGTTTGGCACCAATCAGGGATAACTCCCTGAAGTACCTCGTGGGGCTTCAGCGGCCCAATCGACTCATCTCCGACCTTCTTAAACCATGCCTCGAACCTATGAGGCTTCCAGTCCGGGCTACCCTCGTCGACCCATACAACCATACACTTTCTCACATAAATGTTCCCCTGCCTATCCGGAAACTCGTCAAAATATGCCGTCATCTCCTTGGGATCCCCAAAACGAATAGGCCACATAGCTAAGGCCTAGGATCTGTAAAAATATGGGTCCCCAAAGGGGTGAGATATACATCTCAGTAAAATAGTCCTAAACCTAGATCAGGCTGATTGTCCACACAGGCAGTCATTTATCCCAAAATTCCAAACTCATAATCATACAGGCATATACAAATAAAGAAAGTGACACACAGATGATGGGCACACAACTATGACACCATGTCACACTTAGATGATCATGCACACTTCATCTTGCCATTTCAGCACAACCACTTCTTCCTGCCTGCCTCATTCTCCAGCCCGCGATTAGATTGCATCAGGCTCGATCTGCATAAATGCATCAGACCGTCATTGGCAACCCGCGTAAACACATCAGGTTCCAATGAATCTCTCGGCCAATATCATTACCTCATACCTCAACCCCGCAATTAGATATCATCAGGACGCCACACAACATCAACTCCACCCTGCGATTACATCGCATCAGGGTATCAATGTCACGCCTCGAACCCCGCGAAGGCTTGAACATCCCACCTAGCCGTTCTTTTATGAAAACTCCAGGATCTAATGGCCAATGTTCTAGGCGCGAAAAGAAACACGCATGCGGAAGTGATGCCAACTCCAACTTACGAATAACTTGACAACCGATAACTTAGGACATAAACATCAAAATTTCATTAATCAATTCCCAAGGGTTCAATTCATATTCCACCGATAGGAAGGACAATCCCTAATCTCATAGATATAAATCCATATCTCAAAACTCTCTTAAATACAGTTAGTCAAATATCTCTTCAAATGCCAGTCCTTGGCAAGTTCGCGCTTCCTTCGCCTAGAACTTGAAAAATGTAAGCCCCTACTAGGATGAGATATAAATCTAGTGAGGTAGGTCCTAACCCTAGGTTAGATCGACCGTCTACTCAGGCAGCCATCTATCCCATAATTTACCAAACTCATAGACACACGGGCATATCAAGCACAGACAACAAACGCCACAACAAGCAGATGACAGGCATGCATTTATGACCTCATGTCACTCTCAGATGCTCATGCATGCTCAGCCGGCCACTTCACCATGTCCACAAATCTCCGCCTGCCTCAATCTCGAGCCGGCGATTAAATCGCATCAGGCTCGGTCTACGTAAACGCATCAGACCGTCATCGGTGACCCGCGTAAACATATCAAGTCCTGATGAACCTCCAGGTAATCTCATTATCTCATGCTCCGTCCCGCGAATAGTTCGCATCAGGATCGTGGCTATCTCAACCCCGCGATTTCATCGCATCAGGGCACCATACAATATCAACTCCACCCCACAATCTCGTCGCATCAGGGTATATATCTCCTTCCCCGTGTCTTATACGCCTCAGGGCCTCTCTGTCTCGCGAATAATTCGCATCAAGACCATGGCCATCTCAACCCCGCGATTTCATCGCATCAGGGCACCACACAATATCAACTCCACCCCGCGATCTTGTCGCATCAGGGTATATATCTCCTTCCCCGTGTCTTATACGCCTTAGGGCCTCTCTGTCTCGCGAATAATTTGCATCAGGACCATGGCCATCTCAACCTCGCGATTTCATCGCACCAGGGCGCCACATAATATCAACTCCACCCCGCGATATCATCGCATCAGGATATACATCTCCTGCCCCGCGACTCATATGCCTCAGGGCCTCTCCATGTCATGCTCATGCCATGATTTACAATTCATTTTATAGATAAAACCACAAGTGCATCTCATGCACAATTTGAAACTTCATGGCATGCAAGACAATCATTGACATACAACATGGCATGGGATTTAAATGCAATCAAGGGTTTCCTATAATCACTCAGGATTTACTAAGAACTCTCCCGTTGAAATATTTCCATAATTCAATCCAATTGAACCTCGATTCGCCCAATCGAGTCCGATCTTCCTAGCATAAGGTTAGGAATTCCCTTACCTTGATTTCGATATCACAATTTCCTTCTCTTGGGTCCTCAAATCTTCGGCCAAATCAATCCAAGGGTCAATTTTCCGCGCAACCTAGAATATTCAACTGATTCGCCAATTTCTAAGTCCATTTCTCAATTCATTAACCCCAATCATCCATAGCATATCCTTCAACATTTCATGATATCTTAAATACCAATTTGGAACTCAAAACCACCAATCTCAGCCTCCAACAGAATCGGTTCGGCTCAGCACCGAACCGGTCCTACTCGGTTATGCTCAAGTCGGGGCCAACCGGTCCTAAATCCACTCAAATTCCAACCTTTAAATGTTATCCTACTCCTTAACAAGTCTACCTAAGGATTTGGGAGGCTTATCGAAGGTTTGAAGTCAAATGGTCCCCGGATTCCCGTTGAAACTCGCCGGACCGTCCAAGTCAGCTTACCGGCAGATTTTATGCAAAGTTTACAAGGCCGGTTCATGGTCAAATCCTTATCAAATGGAGCCCCAATTTTTACCACAGAATCCTACACATGTCTGCTAAGTCTTCACAAAATTTGAGCCTAAAATTCCAAGACTTCGACCATCAAAAGGGCTAAGAACTGGACCTACCTCAGATTGGCTCCGATTCTGTCGGCTCTCAGGAGAATCCTTGTTTGGGACTCCTCAGTGCTCCAATCGACCTGTTTCTTGTTCGAAGACATCGGCAAGACGTAAAGCTTCGTCGGTGTGGTCAGTCGGTGGCCGAATGGTGGCCGGAGGGTGGCGTCGTGGCCAGCGAACAGGAGGTTCGATTCTGGTCGGCGATCGACAGGTTGAAGGGAAGAAGAAGAGAGGATTTTCGGTGGTCTAAGGGGGAGTTAATGGCCGAATGAGAGGAGAGAAAGTGTGAGGGAAGGCTATATCCATAGTTATGTGCTCCCACTTCCATTCCGAAATCTCTAACGATTGCAGTAGTCATCCAGGCTTACAGTGCTGCGCCTTCACTTGCTGGCAAGTCAAACACTTAGCAACGTACCTTGCCACGTCTACCTTCATCCCGTTCCACCAATAATGATGTCTCAAGTTCTGGTACATCTTGTACCTCCAGGGTAGACATTGTAGTTGCTCCTATGAGCCTCTGACAAAATTCTTTCTCGAAGTCCTTCATCTTTTGGTACACATAACCGTCCTCGGAATCTCAAAAGTCCGTCCTCAGACACCTGGAATTCTGGCTTCCTCTTCATTGCATCCATCTCGACAATCTTCTAAATCTTTGGGTCCGTAGATTGTGACGCCTTTATCTCATCTTGGACATCAGGTTCCACCCTCAGAGTCGCTATCAAACTAGATCTCTGATCGACCTCTTGTCTGAATTCAGAATCTCTCAAGTCCTCTATCATCGACTAACTTTTCACCAGTAGGCATGCAATACTTGGCTTCCGACTTAATGCATCCGCTACTCTGTTTGCTTTCCCAAGGTGATATAGTATCTCACAATCATAATTTGTCAACAGGTCCATCCATCTACACTATCTCAAATTCAGCTCTTTTTGGGAAAACAAGTATCTCAGACTCTGGTGGTCTCTATATATTTGAAACTTCTCACCACAAAGATAATGCCTCCAGATCTTCAAGGCAAACACAATTGCCGCTAACTCTAAGTCGTGGGTCGGGTAATTCATCTCGTGCGGCTCAATTACCTAGATGCATAAGCTACTACTCGGCCATGCTACATCAATACACAGCCCAATCCTTTCAGCGAAGCGTCGCTGTAAAACTCATAGCCTCCTGGTCCCGACGGAATGGCCAGCACTGGTGCGGAAGTCAATCTATGTTTAAGCTCTTGGAAACTTTGCTCACATTTATCAGTCCATTCAAACTTCGTTTCCTTCTTTGTCAACCGCGTCAATGGGACTGCTATGGATGAAAACTTTTCCACGAATCGCCTATAATATCCTACTAGTCCTAAGAAGCTCCTGACCTCCGTGACCGTAGTACTCGTGCCACTTATCTCGGGTCACCCTCTGACCTTATATTTGACTGTCCACCAAGATTTTTTGGGAACCTTACTTGCTCAAACCGGTCCAGTGGATGGCAAAGAAAGAGCTATCTACTATCTGAGTAAGAAGTTCACACCATCTAAAAGAACTATGCTCCCATCGAAAGAGCTTGTGTAGCAATAATATAGGTGTTTCGTAGATTAAGGAAGTATACACTACATCACCATATTCAGTTGCTGACAGAAAATGATCCAATCAAGTACCTCTTGGAAAAGCTCGCTTTGATTGGGAAATTAGCCAAATGGCAAGTGATGTTGATAGAATTCGATGTTAGGAGTTTTCCCCAGAAGTCTGTAAAGGGATGAACGATAGCCGACATGCTAGCAGAAAATTCTCAAAGAAACACGTCTCTTGAAGAGATGAAACGGAAGATCAAATCCTAACCTTAACTGAAGACAAGTGGGTCATGTATTTTGACAGTGCGGTCAATTTGTCGGGAGCAGGCACTGGAGCAGTTCTAATATCCCCAAAAGGTCAGCATTACTCAATCACGACAAAATTGACATTTCCTTGTACTAATAACATCTCAAAATACGAGCCATGAGTTCTAAGTCTACGATTGACCATCTCTATGAAAATACAAAAGTTGCAGGTGTATGGAGATTCCATGCTTATTATTCTACAGACACAGGGAGAGCGGAGGACAAAAGATGCGAAACTCGTTCCTTATCATGAATATTTGGAAGAACTGATCCTTCAATTTGAGGAAGTGTCGTTCAAATATCTGCCAAGGATGCAGAACCAATTTGCAGATGCATTGGCTACGTTGGCCTCAATGTTACAGGTAACTGATGGATTGGAAGTGGAACCATTTAAGAATTGACATAATCAAGAAATTGACTTACCGTGTGATGATCGAGGAGGAATTCAATGGAAAACCTTGGTATCATGACCTTAAGAATTATCCCTTAAAAGGAGAGCTCCCTGAAGGATGTCAAGCTGGAGACAATATATATATATATATAAGCAAAGCAGCTTCCAAGCTTTTCCTCAACGGGCAAACTTTGTACAAGAGGTCATTTGACTCAGTGCTATTGAGATGCGTAAACGCAAAAGAAGTGAATACCCTTATGGAAGAGATCCACGAAGGCATATGTGGGCAACACATGAACGGTCATCTCCTCGAGAAAAAGATCATGCGTCTTGGTTATTATTGGATGACCATCAAATCAGATGGTAGCCAATATGTTAGATCATGTCATCAGTGTCAAGCATATGGTGACAGAATCAATGCACCCCCAAATGAGCTCCACGAGATGTCGGAGCCTTGGCCCTTCTTTGTGTGGGGGATTAATATGATAGGGCCAATTAACCCAATAGCTTCAAATGGTCATCACTTCATTCTAGTTGCGATCGACTATTTTACAACGTGGATAGAAGCCATTTCTTATGCAAATGTCACTGCGAAGAGCATAGCAAGATTTATCAAGAGAGACATAATTTCCCGGTATGGTGTTTCTCAAGCGATTTTCACAAATAGTGAGTACAATTTAAATAATAAGATTGTCGATGATCTACTGAATCACTTTGGTATTCAACATCTTAACTCATCTCCTTACCGTCCACAGATGCCGTGGAAGCAACGAATAAAAATATTAAAAAGGTTTTGGTTTAGACAGTTGAGATTTATAGAGATTGGCATGAGAGGCTTCCCTTCGCCTTCTTGGCATATCAAACATCGATCCGGACTTCAACTGGGGCAACACCTTATTCCCTGGTATATGGGATGGAAGTCATCATGCCCATGGAAATTAAGATTCCTTCCTTAAGGGTATTATCTGAGGTTAAACTTTCTGAAGCAGAATGGATTAGCACAAATTCGAACAGCTGAACCTGATTGATGAAAGACGTCTCAAAGCGATCTCTCACGGCCAGAGTTACCAGAAGAGAGTGGCCAAGTCATTCAACTGGAAGGTTAGGACTAGAGAGTTTAAGGTAGATGATCTAGTTGTGAGGAAGATTCCATCGAACACTGCTCATCCGAGAAGCAAACTCACCCCGAATTATGAGGGACCTTATGTTGTCAAGAAAGTCCTTGTAGTAAGAGCTTTAATTCTTGTAAACTCAAAAGGAGAGGAACTGGGGTACTTGTGAATTCTGACGCATTGAAGAAATATTATCCCTGAAATGAAATCAAATACTGATTTGGCTTTCTTCAAAATGATCTGAGTCGTTATAGTGGTCATTGCATTGTATATCATGCATCCATACATACATAGCATGTATTGTATTTTGCAAGGTTCAGAGAGGCTAACCTGAAGTCAAACTTGCTCGAATAAAACTGGAGACAAAATGGTCCCAATGCGCAAAAACAGGTGAAATGCATATGTTCCTTCATTAGTTAACATGATCTGCACTTATCGGGGATTTTAATCTCTTTGTCTAGGAATGATAAGTGAAGATCAAAGTTAGTAAAAGGGTATCGAAGAATTTCCCTATGCAATTCGGAGTCGGAAATGGTTATGAATCCACGTACATTCGAAAAATATCAGACTTTGGAGTTTGAAATTCTTTGTTAATTACACTCTTTGCACGTGCGTGTGAATCCAATGTTATCCAAACATGAACGAAACATGCATGGTACATCTTAAATCCCTGGTAGGATAAAATTTTGGAAGAAAGGCAAGAGAACTTTTCCAAATAAAAATTGTTTAAACTGTCTAAAAGGATGTATATTCAAATAAGAGGCAAACCTAACTCAAACACGTCCTACACACATTTGAGAGATGAGAGGAATGTAAGGATAAGAAAGCTTGGACCTACGAATGTAAGAGTCATTCGCATCAGTTACATGGATTGAGATGACAAAGGCGTTTGTTCTTGACCCCAAACACTACAAGTAATCGTTGGCAACCCCTTTTGAGTGGTGGTTTTCGTTCTATAACCCTGTGAGGAATTGCCCCACATTGGGGTCATACAGAGGTAAGTCCAATAGCATCGTGAGGAAAATGGTTATGAATGTCTTTGCTCAGACTAATATCAATATTCGTGTGTTGACATACATTGATTCAGGTGCCATAAGATGACGAAGAGATATTCATTTCTCTATCCTATACACTTTTACCCTTGCATAGGCTGCATATTCATTTCATAAACCCCAGTTGGTGATCATTCCAAATCGAAATTATCAGACATGATGAGATTCAAGTTGCGTATCTCATATGATCATCAAAGATCTTGGTTCCAAAATAAGAATGAAAAGGCGGGATTAGAAGGGTGAAAAAGCCAAATCCCTGCACATTAAGGAAAAGACAAGGCGCCTGACGAGAGCAGGACCGATCCTAATCAAAATGCTTGAAAATCATAAAATTGATTTTGCGACCATCAAGATATTACTGGATAGCTTAGTCCCTAACAAGAACTGTAGTGACAAAGAATCTCCATGAGTTATTGGAAAAGCCTACTCCTACTCCTCAATTGGGCCATAACTAGCTAGCAGAGACAAGAAAACAAGCAATGTCCTTCAAATATTGGATTAGTTCTCCTAGAACTAAGGAAACGCTTTCAAAGTGCGTAATGTCATGCCCCGACCCTAGTAGGTATGCCAACATCCCACACAGCCGTCAAATCAAAATAGATAACCCTGGATCCAAATGGCTTAACTCATGGAGCGCGATATGAAAAGCACATGTGGAAGCAGAAAAAAAAAAAACAAAACCCTAAACATAAAATAAGCACAGATCGCTTTACAAAATAAAAGGTATATTACAACAAAATGGAGTAGGGTCCAGAGAAAGGTATTATAGGACCACAAAAAGAACTTCCAAAAGAAATCCATAACTGGACGGACTCGTCTTCAACTTCCCCCTCTTCCACTTCTTCTTTTTCGGGGCACCTTCAAGCTTTGGGTCTGAAAATGTTGGTCCCATGACAGGATGAGATAACAATCTCAGTAAGTTTACCCTAACTGTGACATTCTGATTCCTAGTCAATTTCAGTCCCATTAATGAGAAGTAAATTTAGAGATGTATTTCAGTCGTATCTCACTCGAATTTGATCAATTCGAGTAGGCTGACCAAAAGGGAAAGGCTAACGCTAGACAAGGTACGTGGACCAAGAAAACTGGATAAGAAATGGCGCTTTGACCATAAGGATTGTTGAGTGGATATTTAGAACCATAAAAAAGCTGATCTAAGAACGATTAAGAAATGCAATTGCTAGTGTTATGCGATTGGAGCGTGGGTGATGCCGCTTAACAACGTATGATTTGCAAAATTTACCTTAATCTGACAGTGACGATTGAGACCATAGGAACTAGTGATAGACCCTCGCAATTACATGACAACCAAAGTCGCCACGAATTGGCGAGCCCTAAATGTGATATGAATCACAGGGTCGATACGCGTAAAGTCTGCAAAAGCCGCCCGTCGGTTCGGAATAGGCTAGAACCACGTCCGATAGAGAAAACAATCAAAAACGATTCTTGAAAATTGAAAATGGAGAATCAAGAATTCCAACGTTATATTCAGATTAGCTGTCGCCCTATCGAAGAATATTGGCACAAGAAAAACGATGTTCCGGATGTCGGGGGTGAAATTACCATTTTGCCCCCCAAGCTTAAGCCTTGCTCAACCAAGTAAAGAAGGGCATGTTGGTCTTTTAAACCACCCCAAGGCTATTGAAAAAGGAGGATGAATTGTGGCCACTGGATCGAGTTTGAATGACACTAGGACATGTGTCAATGGATGGGCAAAAGAGTGGTCATGTCCACTATACACCACCTACCTTTCTTCCCTTTGACTTGAACCTTGTATATAGTCTTTTTCACTCTCTCTCCTCTTCCCTTGACCGGCCATTTCCCCCTCCAAAGCACCGAGAACCCCTTTCTTCTTCCTCCTCCTCTTGCCAGTCGCTCGACCAGCTCATGCCGCTCCCTTCGCCGCCATCGACACCGCCCTCCGGCCAACACCTAGACTCCGGCCAAATACCTGAGCCTAGCCCCACTTCTTGCTGACCTCCTCGAAGTGGAAGCACGGTGATTGGACCACCAAGGAGCTCCGGTCAAGCATTTCTCCGGAAGCCAATGAAAACTGACTCAATCTGAGGTAGGCCGAGTTTCAGACCCCTTAGGATATCGAAATGTTGGAATCTTGTGGCCAAATTTTATGAAAATCTAGGGGACATGTATATCTATATGTGGTAAAAATTTGAGCTTGATTTGATGAAGTTTTGACACCAAATGGGTCTTGTGAATGTAGGATAGAATCTGCCGGTTTACTGACCTTGAGGAACCAACGACTCTTGACGGGATTCCGACGATGACTCGACCAAAAACTCTCGGTGAGACCCTTAAACCCTTAGATAGACATGTTAGGAGGTAGGGTAGTGATTAAATGATGAAATTAATGGAGATTTAGGGCTGATTGTGCTCGGTTTGCACAGAACCGAAAATAGCCAGTTCGGTTCTGTGCAAGACCGAAGCTGTTGGAGCTGCTGGCTACTGGTTTTGAGCCTCAAATTGTAGATTTAGATATGCTAAGATGATGAGGATTATGTTAAGGAGGTTCGTGGTTCACGGATTGGGAATTGGATATGGAAATTGACGAATTCATTGGGAATTCTAGGTGCACAGTGAGATTGGTCTTGGGCCATTGGAGGCCGAATCTTTAAGGACCCAAGAAGAGAATTTTGTGGTATCAAACTCAAGGTAAGGGAATCCTAAACTTAGGATAGGAAGATTGGACTCGATTGGGCGAGTCGGTTGGAATTGAGATGGTATCTTGAGAAGCTTCGCATGAATGGTCCTGGTGTATGCTATGAGGGTATAGGTGATCCTATTGTTTGCTTATGCTTGTTTCTTGAGTAATTGGTTACTTGTGAATGTGCATTGAATCGTCTTGCATGCCATGGATGCATTGTTTATGCATGAATTGCACTTAGCCTTGTGTGCATGAATTGTAAATGTGGCATGGCGGAGATGAGGCGAGACCCTAAGGCGTATGAGACGCGAAGTGATGTGGTGGATACCCTGAGGCGTTGAGACGCGGGGTAGAGGTTGTGTGGTGCCTTGATGCGATCTAATCGCGGAGTTGAGATGGCCACGGTCCTGATGCGTTTGCGCAAGACGGAGAATATGAGGTGTAGACTGGCCTGGAGTATCATTGAAATCAGATGCGTGTCTGATGCGTTTATACGGACCGAGCTTGATGTGATATAATCGCGGACATGAGAATGAGACAGGCGGGAGATGCTGGATGTGATGAAAGTGGCAAAATGGATGTGCATGATCATCTGAGTGTGCATGATGTCATAGTTGCATGCCTGTCATCTATATATTATCATCTTTTATTGTACTCGCCTATTTGTTTGTGAGTTTGAATGATCGAGGTATGTGGTTGCCTGAGTAGGCGGTCGCCCTAACCTAGGGTTAGTACTCTTTTACTGAAATATGTATCTCACCCCGTTAGGGACCCTTATTTTTACAGATCCTAAGCCTTCACGATGTGGCTCATTCGTTTTGGGGATCCGAAGGAGATGTCTACTTATTTTGACGAGTTCCCTGATGGGTAGGGGACTATCTATGTAAGGAAGTGTGCTGTTGTCTGGATTGACGAGGGTAGTTTGGACTGGAAGCTTCATCCAAATGATGCCTGGTTTAGGAAAGTCGGGAATGTGTCGATAGGGCCGCTGAAGCCCTATGAGGTGCCCCATGGAGTCGTCCCTAGTTGGTGTCACCCCACCAGAGACTTAGGCCAGGCTGAGGGGTCCGTTGTCGGTTCGAGGAATGGACCAGAGAGGACCCTGACCATAGAGAACACGGAGGACAAGGTCATTATGCTGGAGGCGACTGAGGAGGATCTCGCGGAGCCATCCGCCGAGGCGACTATGGAGGATACTATCGAGGTTCGCTCAGAGACCTTCTCAGAGTATGAGTCGTCGGAGGATGCCAAGGACACCGGGGACTCTAGTAGTTCTTCTTAGGAGCTCCCAGTTTGTCAGTTGGTCTGATGGTGGATCATTTTGTGTACTTACCCCGTCACCCCTCTTCTTTGTGGATTTAGTAGTTATATTTCTATATGAGCAGTTGGGCTTTTTGTATGACAATATTTACGCTATCCAAGTCCCGATTTATATTTTGTACGGAGGAGTTATTTCATTACTGCTCTGCATGCTTGGTAAATGTATATTATGTCTCTCGACTTACATGTGGATCTTGGGACCACGAGAGATGTTATAGTTACTTGGAGGGAGTTGCGTGCTCGTGTCCAGGGCGCGAGGCGTGACATCCCCATCCCATTTGGTATCAGAGTAAGGTCAGCTCGTTCCAAAGTTGGATGGATAGCGAGACCTTAGGAGATTGGTTAAGATAAGGCATAGGGTACATAGCATGTGACTTGACACTTATGGATGGCATTTGGCCTTGACAGGGTTGTGGTAAGGCATGAGGATTGAGTTCCCTGCTTGGTGTTAGAAGTCATTTATGGACTGTGGTCTGTTGAATGAATGAGTATGGTTAGTTTTAGTGAACTGTTGGAGTGAACGAAACTGAGAAATAGCCTTGGGTTAGTTGTTAAAATATTTCTGGAGTTTATTGTATGGGGTACTACTGTGTTGTGACTGTCTCCGTTGAGGATTAGTTAGTAGCTCTAGATGTGGATGAACGAGTGAGTTACTAACTCCTTGCTGAACTTGTGGTGGACAAGGTTCAGTAGAAAGGGATAAGGATGAGCAACCCGTCCAGAAGATTTGGAAGATCTAGAGGCGGAGCCTCTAGCTCAAGGTCGCCTGTAGATGAAGACTCAATAATGGATGGTGTGCTGAGGGCGCTAGAGAGAATTGGTGACTTGATTGATAGGCAAACCCAGGATCGGGATGCTGCCATCGCCCAAGCAGTAGCAGCTACCATAGCTGCCGTCAACGCTAACAACGGCAACAACGGTGGCAATGGAGACCAGAATGAACATGACCAGAGCAATGAAGCTATGAATGCCCAAGAGGAAATCGTCGTGACCAGACAAATGGGCCAACTAGTGGAGCAGTTCATAAAGTTGAAGCCGACTCAATTCGATGGGACTGGAGATCCCGAGCTAGCACCTAGATGGATTGAGAAGTTAGAGAAAGCTTTCGGTGTGCTGAGGTGCACGGACGAAGAGAAAGTGCTACTAGCAGTGTACCAACTGGAGGGTATAGCAAATGATTGGTGGGCTGCCACCAAGAATGGAGTTTTCCCTGAAGTAACAACCATGAACTAGGATTCCTTTAAGACGGCATTCAATGACAAGTATTTCTCAAAGACGGCTAGGAAAAGAATGTAGGTGGAATTTCTATAGCTACGTCAGAATCGACTGACGATAGATCAGTATGAGGCCGAGTTCTCGAAACTGTCGAAGTACGCACCTCGATCTGTAGAGGATCCTCATAAAAAAGCAAGGAGGTTTAGGGATGGATTGAGGCCTGAGCTCCGTAGTCAGATAATTGCCCTAAATCTGAGGACTTATAAGGAGATATACGAGCGAGACCCAATGATAGAAAGGGACTTGAAGGAGAGGAACACCACAACTGGATCGTAGATTACACCATTCAGAGATAACCGCCAGATGGGCAATAGACCGATGGCGAGCAACAGGAGTTTTGTACCTCCAGTGAGGAAAAATATTGCGAAGTCGCCAAATCCCACAAACTGGAACCGCCGCCTTTGTGGCAGGAGGCATGGAAATGGGCCACGCTCGATAAAGACAAGAGCTTGCTTTAAGTGTGGTCAACTAGGCCACCAGATGAGGATATGCCCAAACCAAGCTCCGACAAACCGACCTAAAGTGTAGAGATCGCAGGCTGGACCATCGACGACTACTCCCCAAATCGAGCAGAATCAACCACCGGGACAAGGAAGGGTGTATGCAGTAGCCCACAGAGAGGTGGAGGAAGCACCAGGTGTGGTCACAGGTACGGTTTACTTGTGCAACCAAGCTGCATATGCATTGTTTGATCCTGGTGCCACGCATTCGTTTGTGTCTGCACAATTTACTAAATTGGTGGGTATGGAATTGAAACCGTTGAATATAATTCTGCATGTTGCCACTCCATTAAAGGATAATATATTGGTTTCATTGGGTTGTACGGGTTGTGAAATCGTGATTGGAGGGAGTAAGGAGAGTATTGACCTAGCTGTATTGCCCATGTACAATTTTGACATAATCATAGGAATGGATTGGTAGGGTAAACTAGGGGTAGTAGCAGATTGTGGTAGTAAGATAATCCGGTTTTATTCGAGAGGCCGCCCTAGGTTTGAATTGGTGGGAAGTCGAGGAGGAATCTTGATTCCCTTAGTCTCATCTTTGGAAGTGACCAAGTTGATATTTGAAGGGTGTCAAGCCTACTTAGTGGCAGTAATGGACACGACTACCAAAGAGCCAAAGTTAGAGAGCATCCCGGTAGTGCTTGAATTTCCTGATGTATTTCCCCAAGAGTTGCCAAGATTACCATAGGAACGGGAAATAGAATTTGTAATCGAATTAACCCCTGGGACGGAGCCGATTTCGAAGGCACCTTACAAGATGTCCCTGTCAAAACTGAAAGGGTTAAAGGTGCAGATGCAGAAACTGTTGGACAAAGGATTTATCCGACCGAGTGCTTCGCCATGGGGAGCACTGGTGCTATTCGTAAGAAAGAAAGATGGATCTTTGCGTCTATGCATCGACTATCGGCAGCTGAACCAAGTGACAGTGAAGAACAAATACCCACTGTCGAGAATTGACGATCTATTTGATCAGTTGCAAGGAGCGGTGGTATTTTCGAAGATTGACCTCAGAACAAGGTATCACCAGTTGAGGATCAAGAAGGAAGACATACCTAAGACTGCCTTTAGGACGAGATATGGTCATTATGAGTTTACGGTGATGCCGTTTGGTTTGACTAATGCTCTACCTGCTTTTATGGACCTGATGCATCGAGTATTCAAGAAATTCCTAGACAGATTCGTCATAGTCTTTATTGATGACATCTTGATTTACTCGAGGAGTGATGCATAACACGAGGAACACCTGAGAATTGTTCTGCAGACTTTGAGGGAGCATTCGCTACACGCGAAGTTGAGTAAATGTGAGTTCTGGCTGAATAGAGTAGCATTTCTTGGTCATGTGGTATCTGGTGAAGGAATCGCAGTGGATCCTGCGAAGATTGAGGCCGTAACAAATTGGCCTAGACCTACTACAGTCACTGAAGTCAGAAGTTTCTTGGATTGGCGAGATACTACAGGCGTTTTGTGGAGAAATTATCATCCATAGCCATCCTATTGAAGCGGTTAATGAAGAAGGAAACAAGGTTTAAATGGACAGACAACTGTGATAAGAGTTTCTTGGAACTCAAAAATAGATTGATGGTCGCACTAGTGCTGACAATTCCATCAGGACCGGGAGGTTATGAGATATACATCGATGCCTCGCTGAAAAGATTGGGCTATGTATTGATGCAGCACGGAAGAGTAGTGGCCTACGTATCTAGATAGTTGAGGCCACATGAAATGAACTACCCAGCTCATGACCTGAAGTTAGCGGTGATTACATTTGCTCTAAAGATTTGGAGACATTACCTATGTGGCGAAAAGTTTCATATTTACACTGACCACCAGAGCTTAAAGTACCTATTTTCCCAGAAAAAGCTGAATATGAGGCAGCATATGTGGATGGAGCTACTCAAGGACTATGATTGTGATATACTATATCACCTTGGGAAGGCAAATAGAGTTGCAGATGCACTTAGCCGGAAGTCGAGCATTGCATGTCTGCAAGTGAAAAGTTGGTCGATGATTGAAGATTTAAGAGACTCTGAGTTTTGACTAGAAGTCCACCAGTTGTCTAACCTAATGGCCACATTGAGGGAAGAACCTAAGGTCCATGAAGGAATAAAGGCCTTACAGTCTACGGACCTGGAAGTTTAGAAAATTTTGGATATGGACGTGATGAAGAGGAAACCATAATTTCAGGTGTCAGAGGATGGAATTTTGAAGTTTCGAGGATGATTGTGTGTACCAAAGGATGAACGAGTCAGGGAAAGGATTTTGTCAGAGGCTCATAGGAGCAATTATAGCATCCATCCTGGAAGTACGAAAATGTATCAGAACTTACGGCAACACTATTGTGGAACGGAATGAAGGTGGATGTGGCAAGATATGTGGCTAAGTGTTTGACATGCCAGCAAGTGAGAACGCAGCACTGTAAGCCTAGAGGACTATTACAGCCACTGGAGATACCTGAATGACAGTGGGAGCATGTGACTATAGATTTTGTGATGGGACTCCCAAAGAGCCAGAGATGTCACGACTTTATATGGGTAGTCGTGGACAGATTGACCAAGTCCGCTCATTTCATCTCGGTGCGAAAGGACTTCGCTATGGATAAGTATGTAGAGTTATACATGAGACAGATAGTGAGGCAGCACGGAGTGCCTGTGACGATTACCTCTTATCGAGATCCCAAATTCACGGTAAATTTTTGGAAAAACTTGCAAGACGCTATGGGAACCCGACTATAGTTTAGTACGGCGTACCACCCACATATGGACGGACAGTCGGAAAGGATGATACAGACGCTTGAGGACATGCTGCGTTCATGCGTCATTGATTTTAATGGTGGGTGGGAAGATCAACTACATTTGATAGAGTTTGCTTATAATAATAGCTACCAGCGGAGTATCCAAATGGCACTTGTCATGCCCCGAGCCGGTGGGCACGCGAGCATCCCATCCCACCTTCACCGTTACCTTTAATGAGCTTCAGGATCCAACGACCAATAATTTACAACTCTATATGAAGCACGCATGCGAAAGCGAAGCCAACTCCATTACAAATACAGCAACACATGATGATTAAGGACACAAGGGTACCCCTTTTATAAAGGTCAATCATACTTCAGAGGTTCCAAATCTAAATCCCCAAAAGTATCATTTTTCAACCCTAAGGTCACAAAAGGGAAGTCTTTATTTTCCTCCAATGATTTCGTCAAATGCCAACCCATGGCAAACTCGATTTTCTACGTCGAGGACCTGAAAATGTTGCCCACAACGGGGTAAGATATAAATTTCAGTAATATGGGTCCTAACCTTAGGTTAGGCCGAATGTCCACTCTGGCAGTCACATACCCCAATCATTCAATCTCATAGACATATAAGGCAATCCAAATTTCGATAACCATACACAGATGACAGGCATGCAATTATGGCATCATATGACATTCAGATGATCATGCACACCTCGTCCTGCCACTTCACCACAACCATCTCTTCTTACCTGCCTCATTCTCATGCCTGCGATTAGATCGCATCAGGTTAGGTCCGCGTAAACGCATCAAACCGTCATTGACAACCCGCGTAAACGCATCAGGTTTCAATGATTCTCCAAGCCAATATCGGCACTTCATATCTCCGTCCCGCGATTAGATCGCATCAGGACCGTGGCCATCTTAACCCCGCGATTAGATCGCATCAGGGCGCCACACAACTCCAACCCCACGCCTCAGCGCCTCAAGGTATCAGCACCTCACCCCACGTCTCATACGCATCAGGGTCTCACCTCGCCTCCGCCATGCCACCATCACAACTCATGCACACAAGTCAAGTGCAACTCATGCATTAACAATGCATCCATGGCTTGCAAGGAGATTCAAATGCACAATCAAATGTGGCAATTTACTCAAGGCACAACCATAATCAAACAATTGAATCATCTAACTCTTCTAGCATACACGAGTATCAATCATCTTGAAATCCCTCACAAGTCAATCAAACTATCACCCGACTCACCCAATTGAGTTCAATCTTCCTATCCTAAGTTTAGGATTCCCTTACCTCAAGCTTAATGCAACACAATCCTCTTCCCAAGCATCTCAAGAGTTTGGTCCATACGGTCCAAGGACAACTCAACCGTGCAACCTAAGGAAATCCATCCAATCGTCAATTTCTCTTGCTCAATTCACCCATTCATGAGCCACCAACCTTAATAACATGATCCTCAACATTCTAGCATGTCTCATTGATAAATTTGAGACTCAAAACCAACCCATAACAGCTTCCATAGAATCGGTTTGTACAAAATCGAACCGGGCTATTTTCGGTTTTGTACATATCGAGATTTTCCAGCCCTAAAACTACTCCAAATCCACCATTTAATCACTAACCTACTTGCTAACATGTATATCTAAGGGTATAAGAGGCTCACCAAAGATTTGGGGCCGAGTCGTCGCCGAAAACCCTTTAGAAGTCGCTGGTTTCCTCAAGTCCTTAAACCGACAGTTTCTGTCCAAAAATCACATGACACATTTAGGGTCAAAACTCCATCAAATTCATCTCAACTTTTTACCACAGCTCATCCAACCTTAATACTATAATTTTAGAAGATCTCACCAAAAATTTGGAGCAATTTGAAGTCCAGAAGAACCCGGAACAGGTCTTTCCCCAAAACCGATCAGAATCTGACCTCGCCTGACCTTTGCCTACTCAAATAGACCTATAGGACAAACGGCTGGGCCAAATGGAGCTTATAATATGTCCCTAAAATGACAAGACAATAATCTTTCAGATGGAGGTAGTTTTACCTCAATCCAATATCGGACGACAAAGATATGACCGAAATGGTGGTCGGGACTGGTCGACTGGGAGCTCTCGGATTCAAAACTGACCGCCTAACCTTTGCTCCTTCAAACGGCTCTACGGGACAAACTGATGGGTGGATTTTGACCCATGATACCTTGTCAGAATGGCAAGATGATAAGCTTTCTATTGCCGATGGTTTTACCTCAATCGACTATCAGACGAAAAAGTTATGGTCAGTTTAGTGAAGCAGTCGGTAAAGGGCAGCAGCTCGGCGATGAAGGAGAAGAAGAGGAAGAAGAAGATGAAATGGCAAATGGAGGAGGTGATGATTAGCCAAGTGAGGGGGAGAGAGAGAGAGAGGTATATGAAATTTCAAAGGTCAAGTTGTGTGGAATGGTAGGTAAAAAGTATAGACATCAACCATGGCTCAATCTCTTGACACTTGTCAAAGGTGTCATTCAAAGTGCATCAAATGACCATGGTTTTTTCCACATTTTCGGTAGCCTTGGGTGGGGTTTAGGACCAACAATGCCCTTCTTCACTTGCATTGGCAAGGCTAAAGCTTTGAGGGGCAAAATGGTAATTTTACCCCCGACGTCCGGAACGTCGTTTTTCTCATTCCAATAATCTTCGATAGGGCGACGGCCAATTCGAACATAATGTTGGAATTCTTGATTCACCATTTTCAATTTTCAAGACTCGTTTCTAATTGTTTTCTCTATCGGACGTGTTCCAACCTATCCCGAACCGATGGGTGGTTCTTGCAGACGTTACGCGTATCGACCCTATGATTCATATCACATTTAGGGCTCGTCAAATCATGGCGACATTGGTTGTCATGTAATTGTGAGGGTTTATCACCAGTTCCGACGGTCTCGATCGTCACCGTCCGATTTAGGAAAATTTTGCAAATTATACGTTAGTTAAGCAGCATCACCCGCTCTCCAATCGTATAACACTAGCAAAGCATCCCTTAATCATTCTTAGATTGGCCTTTTATGACTCTAAATGTCCACTCGACAATCCTTATGGTCAAAGCACCATTTCCTATTCGAGTTCCCTAGGTCCACGTACCTTGTCTCGCGTTAGCCTTTCTCTTTTTGGTTAGTCTACTCAAATTGATCAGATTCGAGCGAGATATGACTGAAACACATCGCTAGATATACTCCTCATTAATGAGTCTGAAAATAACTAGGAAATCAGAATGTCACAGTACCATTCGAAACACTCTATGGTAGGGCATGTAGAACCCCGATTTGCTGGGATGAGGTTGGAGAAAGGAGTATCGCAGGCCCAGAGATGATAGAACAATCGATAGAAGTAGTGAAAATAATTCGGGATAGACTATGGATGGCAGAGAGTCGTCAGAAGAGCTACGCAGATAAGCGGCGTAAGCCCTTGGAGTTTCAAGTGGGCAATCATGTCTTCCTCAAGGTGTCACCAATGAGAGGACTATCGCGATTTGGAATGAAGAGAAAGTTGAGCCCAAGGTATGTAGGCCCATTCGAGATACTAGAGCGGATTGGAACCTTGGCCTACAGGCTTGCCTTGCCGCCTAATCTATCCCAAGTGCATAATGTTTTTCACGTGTCGATGCTGCGAAAGTATGAACCAGATCCGACACATGTGCTAGACTACGAGACTATAGAAGTGGACGATCGGGTGTCTTACGTGGAGAGACCGATAAGGATCGAGGACCGAAAGGAGCAAATCCTCAGGAATAAGCAGATTCCACTGGTCAAAGTAGTGTGGGAGCACCATAGAACGGAAGGTGCCACATGGGAAAATGAGGAGACGATGAGGTGAGAACACCCCCATTTATTTGAGTAATTAAGTTTGATGTAAATTTCGGGGACGAAATTTTTGTAAGGGGGAAGAGTTGTGACATTTTGATTCCTAGTCAATTTAAGAATCATTAATGAGAAGTAAATCTAGATATGTATTTCAGTCGTATCTCGCTCGAATCTAATCAATTCGAGTAGGCTAATTAAAAGGGAAAGGCTAACGCAAGACAAGGTACGTGGACCTAGGAAACTTGGATAAAAAATGGCGCTTTGACCATAAGGATTGTCGAGGGGATATTTAGAACCATAAAAAGGCCGCTCTAAGAACAATTAAGGAATGCAATTGCTAGTGTAATGCGATTGGAGCGCGGGTGATGCCGCTTAACCAACGTATGATTTGCAAAATTTATCTTAATCGGATAGTGACGATCGAGACCATAGAAACAAGTGATAGACCCTCGTAATTACATGACAACCAAAGTCGCCACGAATTGATGAGCCCTAAATGCGATATGAATTACAAGGTCGATACGCGTAAAGTCTGCAAAAGCCACTCGTCAGTTCAAGATAGGTAGGAACTACGACCGATAGAGAAAACAATTAGAAACAAGTCTTGAAAATTGAAAATGAAGAATCAAGAATTCCAATGTTATATTTAGATTGGTCGTCGTCCTATTGAAGAATATTAGAATGAGAAAAACGACATTCCGGACGTCGGAGGTGAAATTACCATTTTGCCCCCAAGCTTAAGCCTTGCTCAAGCAAGTAAAGAAGGGAATTTTGATCTTTTAAACCACCCCAAGGCTGCCAAAAAAGGAGGATGTGGCTATTGGATCAAGTTTGAATGACACTAGGACATGTGTCAATGGATGGGCAAAAGAGTGGTCATGTCCACTATACACCACCTACCATTCTTCCCTTTGACTTGAGCCTTGTATATAGTCTTTTTCATTCTCTCTCCTCTTCCCTTGACCGGCCATTTCCCCCTCAAAAGCATCGAGAACTCCTTTCTTCTTCCTCCTCCTCCTGCCGGTCGCCCGACCAACTTCTGCCGCTCCCTTCGTCACCGTCGACGCTGCCCTCTGGCCACCGCCTGGACTCCGGTCAAACACCTGAACCTAACCCACCTCTTGCCGACCTCCTACAAGTGGAAGCACGGTAATTGGACCAACGAGGAGCTCCGGCCAAGCATTTCCCCAGAAGCTGACGAAAACTGACCCAGTCTAAGATAGGCCGAGTTTCAGACCCCTTAGGATATCGAAATGTTGGAATCTTGCGGGAAAATTTTATGAAGATCTAGGGGACATGTATATCTATTTGTGATAAAATGTTGAGCTTGATTTGATGAAGTTTTGACCACAAATGGGTCTTGTGAATGTTGGACAGAATCTGCTGATTTACTGACCTTGAGGAACCGGCGACTCTTGACGGGATTCCGGCGACAACTCGACCTCAAACTCTCGGTGAGACCCTTAGACCCTTAGATAGACATGTTAAGAGGTAGGGTAGTGATTAAATGATGAAATTGGCGGAGATTTAGGGCTGGTTGTGTTCGATTTGCACAGAACCGAAAATAGTTGGTTCGATTCTGGGCAAGATCGAAGCTGTTGGAGCTGATGGCTATTGGTTTTGAGACTCAAATTGGTAATTTAGATATGCTACGATGGTGATGATTGTGTTAAGGAGGCTCGTGGTTCATGATTGGTGAATTGGATATGGAAATTGACGAATTGATTGGGAATTCTAGGTTGCGCGGTGAGATTGGTCTTGGACCATTGGAGGTCGAATCTTTGAGGACCCAAGAAGAGAATTTTGTGGTATCAAACTCAAGGTAAGGGAATCCTAAACTTAGGATAGGAAGATTAGACTTGATTGGGTGAGTCGGTTGGAATTGAGATGGTATCTTAAGAAGCTTGGCGTGAATGGTCCTAGTGTATGCTGTGAGGGTATAGGTGATCCTATTGTTTGTTTATGCTTGTTTCTTGAGTAATTGGTTACCTATGAATGTGCATTGAATCGTCTTGCATGCCATGGATGCATTGTTTATGCATGAATTGCACTTAGCCTTGTGTGCATGAATTGTCAATGTGACATGGCGGAGACGAGGCGAGACCCGGAGGCGTATGAGACGCGGGGTGATGTGGTGGATACGCTGAGGCGCTGAGGCGTGGGGTAGAGGTTTTGTGGTGCCCTGATACGATCTAATCGTGGGGTTGAGATGGCCACATTTCTGATGCATTTACGCGGGATAGAGAATATGAGGTGCAGACTGGCCTGGAGTATCATTGAAACTTGATGCATTTACGCGGGTTGTCAATGATGGTCTGATGTGTTTTCGTGGACCGAGTCAGATGCGATATAATCATGGGCATGAGAATGAGGCAAGCGGGAGATGCTGGATGTGGTGAAAGTGGCAGGACGGGTGTGCGTGATCATCTGAGTGTGCATGATGTCATAGTTGCATGCCTATCATCTGTGTATTGTCATCTTTTATTATACTCGCCTGTTTGTCTGTGAGTTCGAATGATCGGGGTATGTGGTTGCCTGAGTGGACTGTCGGCCTAACCTAGGGTTAGGACTCTTTTACCGAGATATGTATCTCACCCCGTTAGGGACCCTTATTTTTACAGATCCTAGGCCTTGACGATGTGGCCCTTTCGTTTTGGGGATTTGAAGGAGATGTCCACTTATTTTGGTGAGTTACCTGATGGGCAGAGGACTATCTATGTAAGGAAGTGTACTGTTGTCTGGGTGGACGAGGGTAGTACGAATTGGAAGCCTCATCGGTATGAGCCTGGTTTAGGAAAGTCGGAGATGTGTCGACTAGGCCGCTGAAGCCTCATGAGGTGCCCTAGGGAGTTGTCCCTAGTTAGTGTCACCCCACCAGAAACTTAGACCAGGCTGAGGGGTCCATTGTCGGTTCGAGGAGCGGATTGGAGAGGACCCTAACCATAGAGAACACGGAGGACGAGGTCATTGTGCTGGAGGCGACTAAAGAGGATCTTGCGGAGCCATCTACCGAGGCGACCATGGAGGATACTATCGAGGTTCGCTCAGAGACCTTCTAAAAGTATGAGCCATCGGAGGATGCGGAGGACACCGGGGACTCTAGCAGTTCTACTTAGGAGCTCCCAGTTTGTCAGTTGGTCTGATGGTGGATCATTTTGTGTACTTACCTCGTCACCCCTCTTCTTAGTGGATTTAGTAGTTATATTTTTGTATGAACGGTTGGGCTTTATGTATGACGGTATTTATGCTATCCAGGTCCCGCTTTATATTTTGTACGGAGGAGTTATTTCATTACCGCTTCCGTATGCTTGGTAAATGTATATTATGTCTCTTGACTTATGTATGGATCTTGGGACCACGAGAAATGTTATAGTTGCTTGTAGGGAGTCGCGTGCTCGTGCTCGGGGCGCGAGGCGTGACACTAACCCTAAGCTAGACTATTGGTATCTCTAGGCACGTTTGAAAATATGTAAGTTTTGAAAAGCATTTTTCATACATGACATTCAAGCAATTGACATAACAAGGCATCTCAAGCATATCAGACAATCAGATTCATGTCTTTCACACTTTCACTTTTCAATTCGAATTTCCCAAGCCATACAGGCATAATAGACATTCCATGTACTCTAGGCATTCTAGCCAATTCGAGCATTTCAATCATATAGACTCGGAAACACATCACGATCATGTTTTAAGTCTTTTCTCTTCTTTATGACCATTGAGGGCGGCCCTCCTTAGGTTGCAAGATAATTAAGTTAACCACATGACTCTTGATGTCTTATTGAGATGATTTGATCACCATGACTCTCGTTGTGAGATGATTTGATCTCTATAGCGACTCTCGACACTTCGCGCCATCGAGATGATTCGGTCGACTATAGGACTCTCACGTCCGGACCTTGAGATGATTCCGTCACTACCTGGCTCTCGATTCTTACAACCTTCAAGATGCTTCGGTCAAGGTAGGACTCCCTAGCCACAAGATCTCGTCAGGTCAATCGGGATCAAACGCCCGCAGCACAATGCATTGGCCAAAGTGACCTCATTTGTGATCCTTCTTATTAGTCCTATTTCCACATCCACAAACAAATTCATCCCATCGCCGTCCAAGGCACATCATTAAAGCACATCAGGATCACAAATTCAAGCATGTCATTCGGTTATCATGCACATGCACGTCATCACAGTAAGCATCATTCGACACCAATTGCACAACTGAGCATGAAAACCCTTAATTAAACCCCGATAATCATCACATGCCCAAATTCACAAAAGGCAAAACATCACCAAGCATTCACAGATTTGACTCAATGCTCCCTAAGCATGAAAACGTGGTACTCAATCAAGGACAAGTCATAAAAACCTCAATTCACAAATCTGCCACTCACGACCAGTTTCAGTCCCATAAAAACAGACATTTTTCTACTCAAATTTTGAGGAAAAATTTCAAGATCTTGTTCTTCAAGATTTACGGATGTTGGGCGAAAATAAGGCTCAATTTGGTATTGGATGACTTAGAACGGGTCATTTTAAAATTGGTGCGCGCTGAAAATAGATTTGGGCAATTTTCGGGTCTTCCACGTTTTTCTCACCAAAGCAGCCCTTTAAACCCTTTCAATTCCACCAAAAATTCACCCTTTAGTAACCCAACATCCTAGGGAAGGGTTAGAATCAATTTAGCTCACTAATTAAGCCAACAAACTCCTCCAAGAACCGTAAAAATCTTCGGGTCCTAATCTGTCCGGTGTAGGGCAGATTCTGTTCCTAGGGAAATCTATGCAAACCGGTAGTCAAAATCTAATGTAACTCACCAATCCTTTGCTAACATGTAATATCATGTTTTAGGGTGTCTTATCAACAAGTTTTGGGGCAAGATGATGCTTTCATGGCCTTCAAAGTTACTCGGTTCCCAGACCCGTCAAAGAGGATGGAATTCTGTTATTGAGAAATACATCAAAGTTCATCCATTATAACCCATCTATCATCAATAAAACCCTAAACCAAACCTACTCAATCCTAATACTATGTCTTAAAGAGGTCTCCCCTTGATTTGGAAGCAAGACAAACTTTTTAAACCGGTCTAAAGGAGCTCACGGCCTAGTTCGCGTTGATTCTAACCTAGGAGGGTTTCGGCGGCTCCATGGGTCAAACGGAACAACGAATGGCTGAATAGTCAGTTGGAGGTTGTAGGCAAGACACTTAGGGTCGTCAAGTGGTCGGTGATGGGTTGGATGGTCGCCGGATGCCCGCGACGAAGCTAGAGAACGACATGAATGCAAGCTGGTTGGGCGGAAGAAAGGAAGAGAGAAAGTGTGAAAGTGAGAGAGATGGGGTGGTGGTGGCCGAATGGTGAGGGAGGAGAGGAAGAGTGGAGTGGTTTTGAATGTCACAAGCTTCCTTAAGAAGCCACTTGCAACTTGGGGAACAAAGAATGACTAGAAGATGGGATGGTAAGGTGATGCACAAGATGGACACTTTTTGGGGTATTGACTATGGGGTTCCCTTTTGTCTTTTCCTCATCAATGCTCACAAGGGCTAGATCACACTCTTGTCCCTAAGAATTCGGCCAAGAAGGGTTAATGAGTAAATAACCAAAGTGCCCCTACTAATTTCTAAAGGTTTAAGGATTAACCTAGGGGTAAAAGGGTAATTTCACACTTTCAGTCCAAATTTCACTTTTTCATATTTTTATTACTCTCGATTATGGGACGTCTAATTCCTTTTGAATTGTTGGAAATTCTTATTGTATGATACCTAATTTTGAGGTCCAATTTCATGTTGAGCTCTCGTTGACTATAATTTCAGTTTATCTCAAACTGACGGACGACTCTTGCAGGCGCTACGCACATTGAACTTAGGGTTTCTTAAACTGTGGTGACTTTATTTGTCATGTAATTGTGAGGGTTTATTGCTAACTCCTACAATCCAAATTGTTGAAATCCAATTTAGGAAATTCTGGCAAATTACACATTGGTTATGCGGAGTCACCCGCGTCCCAACGTATAACACTAGCAAGGCATTCCACTATTGTTCCTAGATCGATCTCTACTGGTCCAAAATATTCGTTCGACAATCCTTATGGTCAAAGTACCATTTCTCATTTAAATTCCCCAGGTCCACGTACCCGACTCCGTGTTAGTCTTTCCCTTTTGGTTAGTTAACTCGGGAGTGGCCAATTCCGAGGGAGTTATAACTGAAACACACCGATCGATACCTTCCATTCCAGAGCCTCGATAGGATCGAAATTCGAAATGTCACAACTCTTCCCTCTTAAAGAAATTTCATCCTCAAAATTTGCAATCTTCTTAATTATCCAATCTCACGGGGTGCAGATGCCATTTGACGTATCACTCCCTTCAAATGTTCTCTCATACCTTCAGAGATTCATGGGCTTTATCAACTTACCTTTTATTATCCTAATCAAGTTATAGCCTTCTCGATTCCGCTCGAAGATCTCTAATGATCATAGTGATCCATCAACTCTCGTGGCCATGTCTCTTTCTCTTGTAGGCAAGTTTAATGCTCGACCACATGTTAAACTAATTCAACCTTCAATCCACATTAACGATAGTATTTAGGCAATTTGGGCACACATTTGTGCCATCCTAATGAACACCTTAATTCTCCATTCAAATTTTCGATAAATTAATTTCTTTAAGTTCCTCTTTAATATTAAACTTATACACGGTCCTTGGGACTTCAAAATTTCTACCCTTAAATTCGAGGTTTCTTTCCAAAGCACTTAGAAGTCTGAACTTCCTCCATGTTCTATTCATTCCCAGAACCCCTTAGATATCAGGGTCCGATCATGGCAATATCTCAGTTCTTTTCTGACCTTCGGACATGACGCTTCAAGTAGCCATCAGACTAGTCCATTGGAAAACTCCCAATTTAGAAGTTGAGTCTCTTATTTCTCGATGGAAGATCTGTCCTAATATCACCAATTGCACAATACTCAATTTTCATTCATAAGTATCCGATAAATAATTCACCCTTCCTCAGCGATATGCATATCGTAGTAATAACACATGAGTAATCTTTTCGTTCTACGTAACTTTTCATGTCACGCTCCGAACCCCGTGAACACACGGACATCCCACCAGGCCGTAATCAAGTTGTGCCATCCAGGATCCTTCGACCAATCATATACAACTTGACAAACGAATAAGATTACGTAAGCCATAAAACTGCTTTGTACAATTCCATAATGAAATGACTCAGGACAAAGGGTATACACTTCTTATAAATACAATTCTCCTTAAAAGTTACCGCAGTCAAGTACCCAAAATTCAATTGCTAATTCCTCAAAATTCAGATACAATCCCTAAGGCCACAAAATACATAAAATCATTCACTTCCATTACTTCATCGAGAGCTCATCATCATCTCGCATGTATTTCCATCTTCAAGGACTAGAAAAATTAATCCCATACTGGGATGAGATATATATATCTCAACAAGTGGAACCTAAACCTAAACCTAAACCTGAACACCGGTCCCCCTAGATCACACACAATGCCACCAAGATGCAAGCATTCATCAATGCAATTGCACAAGGCCCTAATAACTCAAGCATTTCAGCAAGCCATACATGAAACAAGAGTCACAATCAATCATGCTTAATGTCACGGGTTCAAGCTCAATGCACAAGCAACATGTAATTCGATACACAATTGTCATCTCAGGGACTCACAATCAATGTGATCTCCGGGGCCACAAGCCAACGATCACTGGGACAATATAACCCATTCATATAGCTCCGGCACTATAGCCATATATATCACGTAGGCATCACATCCAATTAAACAACCAAGGGCTCAATAGCCAAATATGTCATCAAGGCATATCATAGTTCAATTATCATGTTATGCCATTCAAGTCATGGAATCCAATACTCAGTCAAGCAATTCAAGCCATAGGCTTCACCTAGCAACCAAATTACTCAGCCACTCTTTCTAATAGTGTCCTAATGTTCAAGTAAGGATTTAGGAAACACTTACCTCGATTGATTAGCAAAACTTCACACCAAGTAACTCCTCTCAACGCCCCAAGTATGCAATCCCTAAGAATTTCTCGTCAACATAGAAAAGTTCATCAATTTTGGATATAAAAGCCATTGAATTCTCACTTCCATTAACCCATTCCCTTAATAGCCATTCAATTGGCAACTCAATTTGACTTATCGATCAATTGAACACATAACAACACTCCCATAAACCCTCAATATGTTTGGCTCATATGGCCACATACAAGGCAAGATACAACTTAGAGTTTCATGCACCAATTAGCACTTAAATAACTTCTAACTCCCAATTCACTTCACATACTCTCCATTAACACCTCATACAACATCCTATGAAGTCTTATGAGTCATTTTGAAGTCAAATATCACTTCATTAGTCCCCCAGCAGAATCAGTCATAGTAGGGTGCCCACAAAACAGAACCGGTTTCGGGTTCAATCCGCTCAATCAAGCCATAAATCAATTCCAAACTTCAATCCATCACAAAGCCAATTCACCATAACCTTAATCTACATGTTAAGGGAGCTCACGGAAGATTTTGAAGAAAAATAACACCTTAAAGCCTTCGAACAGCCTAGTTTCCTCCACGGTCCTCAAACGGGCAGAATTTGTCCAATTATAATCACCTTTGTTCAGCCATGAAAACACCATAAATCTTTAATAAAATAACCATACTTACTTAGCCAACTAAAGTACTAGATGTTATGAAGATCTCACCAAAAATTTGAGGCCATTTGGAGTTCGGAAGCTCTCAAAAATCGTCCCTTTCCTAAACCGGGTTAGATTCTGACTTTTACCCATTCAAACAGACCTATGGAACAAACGGCTGGGCCAAATTAAGCTCATAATATCTTTTTAGAATGACAAGATGATAATCATTTAAGTTGGTGGTAGCTTTACCTCAATCCGATGTCGGACGACAAAGTTATGGCCGAAACAGTGGACTGATTTTTATTTGTCCGAGGGAAGCTTCTTGGCCGAACTTGAAAAGGAAGAAGAAGACGATGGTGGGAGTGAGGGTGGCTGGCCAAATGAGAAAGGAGAGAGAGTCTTCATCCTAATAATTCATTTTTTGGTTAATTTTATAAGATTGGTATTTAATGTATGGACTCTCTTTAGTTGACACTTGTCCAAGCTTCTAGAAGACCATGGTCCACCTTTGACTTTCTTTGACCACTTGATCCTATCATTTTCGGCAGCATATGTATGAGTGGGAATTGACTATTGCGGTCTTTTGAAATGTTAAGTTAAGGGAAAATGGTCAAGGGGGCAAAATGGTCATTTGGCACTTTTCAATGAGGTGACGTCCGTTTCAATGTCCAATACCCAAATCTCGAGGTCCAATTTCATGTTAAACTCTCGTCGACTGTAATTCCAATTGATCTCAAATTGACGAGCGACTCTTGCAGGCACTACGCGTATCGACCTTGGGATTTCTCTTAAGCCGTGGCGACTTTAATTGTCATGTAATTGCGAGGGTTTATTGTTCGTTCCTTCGATCCTGATCATCAGAATCTGATTTAGGAAATTCTTGCAAATTACACATCGGTTAAGCGGAATCACCCGCGTCCCAATGTATAATGCTAACAAGACATTCCATGATCGTTCCTATAGCGATCTCTACTAGCCCAAAATATTCCCTCAACAATCCTTACGGTCAAAGTGCCATTTTTCATTCAAATTCCCCAAGTCCACGTACTCTACTCAGCATCAGTTTTTCCCTTTTGGTCAGATAACTCAAGAGTGGCCAACTCTGAGCGAGTTACAACTGAAATACATCGATTGATATCCTTCCATTCAATAGCCTCGAGAGGATCGAAATTCAAAATGTCACAATTCTTCCCCCCTTAAAGAAATTTCGTCCTGTAAATTTGTAATTTCCCGATTATTCACTTCCATGGGGTATAAACATCTCATCGCCTCCTCACTTTTTAAAATGGTTCCTTCCATTATTTGACACACCCATTTGTCCTTTTTGAAAAAGTCATCCTTCCCTAAGACTTGTTTCCTTCTGCCCTCAACCTGCGCTTTCTTCTCTATTTTCCTTTGACATTCACAAGATTGGTCGATGGTACACCTTCTAGCATACGGATCTTCTTTTCAATTCATCCAATGGTCCGGAAATAATATGTATGTCATACTGAAATCCTTCTTTTCAAATTCCTTGTCGGAAGGCTTTTTTCAGAGCACCGCAGTAGACTCAAGATTGTTTTCTATCACGATCATTACCCAACCATCATAAAATCACACTCCTTAAGTGCCTCTATCAATTGGCATAATCATCCAATTTAAACATGTTGCACCGCCGAGAATGCACAAGTTCTATTAACTTACCCTCGATTGTCCAAATCGAACCCTAGCCTTCTCGACTTCTCAGGCAAACTCATGATTGAATCCATAATAGTTTTTCCTCGATTATATTCGAGATTCTTAAATGACCAATTAATCCACCAACTTGCAACAATTATGCTTTCCCTTCATTAGTACGTTTCCTTGTCTATAGAGCTCCATGGTTTCCATCCTTAATTTCATCATTTCCCCTCCGGACACTCAAAAGTCTAGGTTTTCTCCCAATTGCTCTTATTCGTAGTCCTTACGCAACTTCATCCATGTTGCTCCTCATTCAACTCCCCTCGGGAAATTACTACCTTATTCTCTCGTGGTAGATATTGACTTGAAGTCTTCTTTTACCCATAATGTTTTTCGAACTTTGTTGCAAGGACATTCGCAATCCAACTCCAATCATGTTCTAAGCATTCCAACTCATACGGCCTTATCATTACGATGTATATGCAATGCCCACTTTCGGTTGCCTTGTTATGCCTCAAGTTTCATTCTGCGTCGCGTCATTATGACCCTCATAAGCATTTCAATTTCCAATCGGAAACGTCATAAACATTGTAGTCATCAGCTTAACTCAAGTTCTCGAAAACTCTTTTCACGTTCACTCGTCCATTCATGTTACGCCTCGTCCTTGGTCCATTTCACTAATGGAATAGCTCTTGTGGGGATTCTTCCCATGATCCATCTGTAACAAATCGCCAATCTAAGGAAATTTCAACTTCCTGCAACTCACATCAACTCTAATCGATTCATCACTTATTCTCATCCTCAAAAGCTCCATGGAAATTTCATTTCCCAGAAATTTCACGACTGAGGAATCTTTTCTTATCAGATCCATAGCCCATGCTCTTCACATTTAGCATATAACGAGCATCTCCTTAGAGTCTATAGGACATTCTCAAAAGTTGTTCATGTTTCTCATGACTCCTTAAATGAGTCCAATCATCGTCTCTCAAGACGGTAACAATCAACTCAATCATTCCTTAGGCACTTAATTTGACTAATATCAATTTCTTTCTACCAGGTGTCGAATCTTTCAAACGGTTCCTCACACTTTTCACTTGAGAGCTCAAACCTTGGCTCTCTACTCTTATGAGTCCCCACTTGGACTACACAACTTTTTGTTCATTTTTGTTGCTCTTTCCTCAAAAAGCATTAGTGGCTTAATATCTTGGTTTCACAACTAGCTAATGCAACCTTTTCTCAATTTCATCCATTCAACTGAACATCAACATCATCCTGGAATTCAACATTGTCTACAGGACGGTCTCTCGGACTTCACTTCTAGGAATCCTTCAAGTTCTATGTCTTCTTTTTCAATCTAGACGCTCCATCTTAATATCAAGGCAATTAAGATTTCCTCTTCCTTCCACACTAGGGTCTCTTATCCTATGAAGGAAGTTATACACTTTAATGGCATTTTTTCACTTCGAATCCACCTTGTCCTTTTCATTCCAAAGGACGTCAATTTTGAAGTCTGCGCCAACGGCGATACTTTCACTCCAGGATTCAAATGTCCCCAAGCCTGACATTCTTCTTCAAGTGATTACTCACCGCAAGTGACAAGATTCATTCATTTTTGGTTTTCACCAATTCACGTATGGAATACTCAATTCGACTATCTCAAGTCACTATGCAATTACACTCTAAGCACTCCTTTCGCTTACTCAAATATTCATTAGAATCGCAAATCGCTTTCATCTTTCTTTCCATCACGATCATCTCATGGTCCAATCGCCCTTTAAGAACGATGCCCTAACCTTTAGGGGTGATAACACATAATGCCACTTCTAATGGTCTAGATTTATCCTCAATCAATCTCATAGAATCATCAATGTCAAACAACTAACATACCTCTTTCTTCGACTTTCCCCACGACGGTAGGAACGATATATCAATCTCTCATTATGAGACTTGCGCCAAGGTAACTAGGCACATTCCATATTCCATAATGAACATCTCTTTGCTTGTAATCCATGAGCAGGAGTTCAGTTAGTCATAAGTCTTCCGATCATTTCTCTTCTTTTATTTAGTCTCATTACCATTCCTTAATATCAGGAATTACAACTAGTCATAAGACTTTCAAATTTCAATCTACTCAGAGATTTACTTATCTTATTCAAGAGTCCTTGACCACTTTTACATATGTTTAAACGACCTTAAGAACACTGTCTCATACTAGTCGATCGTCCTCGGATCTTAGGATCCAAACAATCTTTGCTCTCGAGCAATCCCAAGAGGATATTTTTATTGAACAACTCAATAGGGGTAGTCCAGGCAGATATCATGCCTTCGAGGAAACCCTTCCTTTGGTGACCTTTCACCAATTATTAACAGCCTCTTAAGGCGAGTAACTGCCAAGGTCACTTTCTTTCTTCATTTCACCCAAAACCTCTAAGGTTTTCTTACCAAGATCCTCAATCAAGAGGGAGGCAATTTCAAATCTCATCCCCCCTTCAAACTCAGTCAATCTCAACCTTATACATAACTTCACAAGCTTTTCAAAACTCTCGTGGTTCTTCCCACACATTCAATTTATAAAGGATTAACTCAGAGCCACCTTTCTCGTGACTTCCATCGTTTAACTCATCAGCACTAGCATCTGTCACCATAGTGACTCAGGCAACAATGGTAGCATCTGTCACCTATCAATTTTTCTCATTTCTATTTAAAGTTCTCATGACCCCTTATCACACTAGGTCTCACGTGATTAATAAAAACGATCCATACGCTCTTCCAGTACTCATTTTCCAGTCGCTTATCTTTACTCAATTTTCATTATCCTTCTCTGTTCTTGGATCTTTCATACCGTATATACTCAAGCCCAATGCTCTTCTATGACCATATTGTAGTCGTTCAGCGTCATTAGGTTCTCATGTTACTTTAAACTACTATCCCTCCAAAAATCAAAGACTTAATTCCTCTACTCAAGCGTAGCAGTCTCAGGCTTCTCATTTTATCATTCATCATTTTCAATCATCTAGTGATTCCCAAACAACTATCAAGTAGTTGTCCATTACCTAAGGATTGCAGATCCTCATCAGTCAACGACTATTCAACAGGTAGTCCTCAACAAGGCGATTTCTCAGTTAACAGCCATTACTAGGCAAGTCTCAACTAAATAACTATCAAACAAGCACTCAAGACAGCAATTCACTGAGTCAATAGCTCAAACTTTAAGTCTAGAGGCATCCGCCACTCTATCACAAACACAACAGGCTATCTCATTTTCAACAGACATCATTTCAATGGGTATAAACCCCACATGCCGTCTAATCTCTCAGTTAGACCTTAGCCATAACATTCACATGATGCCAATCATAAAATACGCCTAATAGACCCATCACAAGCATCACTTTTCTTTTTCAAATGGCATTAACTACCAAGCACAAAGCTTTCAATCGTGCCAATCACAAGCATCATTGCAAATGCCATGCCACTTTCAAATTTTCACTTGGGAATCTATCCCGTGCCATACATCTCTTAACCATAATTGGACTCAACCTGATACCTAGACCTTCTTTTTCAAGTTATGACTTGGGTCATTCCTACCTCTTGTCATCTTAGAAGCGTGCCAGGAGCCGCCCCTTGTCCGAACATTTTTGTCCCAGCGATCACTCTCCGCCCTCATCAGACTTGATCATTGCAAGTTGTCCCAAGTCATACATCTACGGAGAAAGCCTTGTTCCACATGTCCCATACCATGCTTCATGACAGTTTATAGGTATCCCAAAAACCTGTCCCATACCAAGCGACAGTTTATTAAGTCCAACAGCGATAAGTTCATCATGCACCTTCATCAGCTTTCATTTCATAATTATAAACACATGCATAGCATGTTCGTTCTCACTACTTGTTATACCATAATCGTTTCCACGTCAAGCCTCAACTATAAAAAACCTCTGGTTCCACCAATGACCATCGCATCTCACAGTTCAATTGCTTATATTCAACTATATACCTCAAGTCTAGTCGCTATTCAAGTCAAATCCACATGTATTCGATCACAACTGGTCTTCAATCTAAATATTCCTTGCATGATTCCTTGTACACACCTTACCTCATATTATCCAAGACTGTCAATAGCAATCGATAACTAGGATTCACTTGCTGAGATATAAATATCGCCCCGTAGTGGGACGTGTTTTTCAGACCCCAAGCCTTGAAGGACGTTTCCAGTCCACCTAGGCGATCCCAAGGAGATGACTGCCTATTTTGACGAGTTTTTGGATGATCTAGGAACAGTTTATGTTAGGAAGCACACTACGGTGTGGGTCGATGATAGATGAGAAGGGTGGGAGCCACATCGTTTTGAAGCTTGGTTTCGTCGGGTCGGTGAGAGGTACGATTAGTCATTTGAAGGCCATATAGGTACCTCAAGGAGTGGTGCCTAAGGTGTCACCCCATCCGTGATGAGGTCGGAGTAGAGATTTTAGTGGTAGGATCGAGGAATATACTAGAGAAGACCCTTACTGTCGAGGAGGATATTGAGGTGATAAAGATTTTAGTTTCAGAGGACGAAATGGAGGACGATGCTATGGAGGTGCGATTAGAGACTTTCTCCGACTATGCTCTAGATAAAGATGAGGCTGAAGATGACAATGAGACGAGCAGTTCCTTAGAGTAGTCTAGGTTGTCATGGAAAACTTTTGGAGGTTGTAATCTTTTGATGGATCGCTTTTGTTAGGGAGATGTTGCGGTCTTTTGATAGTAGCCCTTAGTTCCTTCGACCTCGTTTTGTGCATGTCTTCCTTATGTATATTCCCCGTCCGCTGATTGTAAACTTGGTGGTTATGTTATGTATTTATGTGTATGCTTCTATTTTATTTCAAATCTCCCCGTGCCGTTAAATTGTCAGGGGTTGTTATTTCTTTTTTATTTTCCTTCCACATGCTTGTTTCATTGCATGCTTTGGGACCCGTGATGGTTATTGGGAGCACTATTCGAGTCTTGGTGAATGTCCTATACTCATAAAGAAGGGTGAGGCGTGACATCCCCATTCGAGTAGTCTCAGAACAAGGTCAGCTCAATCTAAGTAGATTGAGGATTGGAGTGATAAGGAGTATTGAAATTTGGAAGCACCAATAAGGAGAAGGTACTATTAGCTGTGTATCGGTTCAAAGGCACTGCCAACGATTAGTGGAGTGCCATGAAGGATGAAGTGTTTCCTAAAGGTATTGCTTTGACTTGGGTCGCCTTCGCTGTCACCTTTAATGATAAGTATTTTTCAAAATGGCACGAGAGAGGAAACGAGTAGAATTCCAGCAGTTGCTTCATAACCAGCTGACTGTGGACCAATATGAGGTTGAGTTCGCGAGATTGTTGAGGTATGCACCGAGATAAGTGGAGGATCCGCAAGAGAAAGTGCAGAGATTCCGGGATGGTCTGAGGCCGGAAATTCGAAGTCAGATAATAACCATGAACCTAAGAACATATAGAGAGATTTATGAGTGAAGTCAGATGATTGAGATGGACATGAAAGAAGGAGCTGCCACTTTTGAATTACGATTCGTTTCATCGAAGGACAATCGACAACTAGGTAAAAGGTCGATGGCGAACAATAAACGCTTTGTCCTGCCTATTCGAAATACTATTGAGAAGCCATCATACCAATCAAACTGAAGTTGTCGCCATTGTGGCAAGAGACATGGAAGTGAGCCTTGTCCTAGTATGACGGATGCTAGTTTTAAGTGTGGTTGGCTGGGCCACCAAATAAAGAATTGCTCGAGCCAAGCACCAGGAAACCGAGCCAAGGGACATAGACCGCAGGATGGACAACTGGCTGTGACTCCGCAGAATGACCAGAATCGATCGCCAGCCTAAGGAAGAGTTTATGTTGTAGCACGTAGAGAGGCGAAGAAAGCGCTTGGCATGGTCACAGGTATGATCTATTTGTGCAATCAAGCTGCATATGTTTTATTTGATCCGGAGGCTTTGCATTCCTTCATGTCTGCTCAGTTTGCTGATATGATGGGTGTAGAGTTAAAACTGCTGAATGTGAGGTTGCATGTTACTACACCATTAAAGGATAATGTGTTAGTCTCGATAGGTTGTGCGGACTATAAGATAATCATTGGCGATAGTGAAGAAAGGATAGATTTGGCAGCGTTGTCGATGTATGATTTTGATGTAATTATTAAGATGGACTGGCTGGGGAAACAAAGGGCTATAATTGATTGTGGTAACAGGGTAATCCGTTTTTATCCTGACGGTCACCCTGGTTTTAAATTTGTGGGAAGTCGAGGGTGAATCTCGATTCCTTTAGTTTCGTCGCTCTAAGCGACAAAGCTGTTGAGTGAAGGGTGTCAAGCTTATTTAGCTACTGTAGTCGACACGGCGATTGAGGAATCGAAGTTGGAATGTGCAACAATGGTGTGTGAATTTCCTGATGTCTTTCCTAAGGAGTTGCTAGGATTACCACATGAGAGAGAAATTGAGCTTGTGATTGATTGAGTTAGCTCTTGGAACGAAGCCAACCTCAAAGGCACCGTATAGAATGTCCATATCGGAATTGAAAGAATTGAAGGTGCTGATGCCAGAATTGCTTGATAAAGGGTTCATTAGACTAAGCGTGTCACCGTGGGGAGCGTCGATGTTGTTCGTGAGGAAAAATGAGGGATCCCTTGGTTTTTGCATTGATTATAGATAGTTGAATCAAATGATTGTCAAGAATAAGTATCCGTTGCCGAGGATTGTTGATTTGTTTGATCAACTGCAAGGAGCATCTGTGTTTTTCAAAGTAGATTTGAGGACTTGTTATCACCTGTTGAAAATTAAGAAAGAGGGCATTTCGAAGACTGCTTTTAAAACAAGGTATGGGTATTATAAGTTTACAGTTATGCCTTTTGGTTTAACTAATGCTCCTGCTGCATTCATGGACTTGATCATCAAGTATTTAAGAAGTATTTGAATCTATTCAACATTGTCTTTATTAACAATATTTTGATTTACTCGAGGAGTAGCGAAGAGCATGAATGTTACGCCCCGAACCCGGCCAGCGCGCGAACATCCCATTAGACTGTTCTTCTCAAAAATTTATTACCCAGGATCCAACGGCCATCATACTTGCTATAGGCTTCTAAATGAGATACATACAGAAATGTGAAACAACCACATACAAGTAAAACAACACAAGATGACTTGGGGCAAAAGAGTACACCTTCATAAATGGTCAATCATACTTCAGAGGTTACAAATCCACATCCCTAAATTCAATAGTCAATCCCTAAGGGTACAAAAGGCCAAACATTTCGCCTTAAACCGAGAACTATTCAATCTTGCCTAGCCCAATATAGGCAGAGCGAGCTCAATCGGAGCTCGAGGTAAGCGTTCTAAACATCGTACGATACTTCTGTGTTGAGGAATTAGTTCAAAATGTCACAAATCGTATATTAGATTAGTTGTATATGTACTGGTTCGAGCTTGCTTGTACTCGATTTTGTGTATGAAATCGTATGATTCGACGATATGTTGTGTGGGACGATGAGACGAGTTGATTGGCGTCGGTCTTGGGTAATTTCATCAAGCTTTCACAGTTGGATCGTCGCCGAAGATTTAGAGCCGTTTGTTTAGGTATCGTCGGGAGGTTGAAGATGAACCTGACGTGGCCGGTCAAAGAGTCAAAGGCCTAGGTGTCTGTTCGTCATTGGTCCAGGTCTTTGCCCAATCAGCCTGGCCGTTAGGATCTATTATTCAAATAAACAGATCGGACGGCTTAGAATTTTTTGTGGCCGTCCGATTAGAAATTAGGAATATCCGAAATTGGTTTTATAACCGGAAATTCAAAACAGTTCGAAACGGTATCATTTAGGTTAGTAGTTAAGTGGCGTCGTTTAGGTTAGTAAGGGCGAACGGTCTAGATTAGGTATTGTCGTTTAATCGTGGCCATAGGTTTAAGTAATCAGATCTGACGGCTGAGGCGTAGTCAGCTTTTGATCTGACTCATAGGTCCCAATCAACCAATCGTAAGGCCATGGAGTAGCCACGTGGTTCAATAGGAACCGTCGAATTAAATTTAAATAATTGAAAAAAAAAACGGAACGACGTCGCATTCGGGCATGGGTCTCATTGGTTCGGATCTGGGCCAGGTATCCGACCCAATCCGAATCATTTTTTAAATAAAAATTTAGAACATTATTTTTTAATAATAAAAAAATTCTAGAAAATCCTTAAAAAATAGAAAATCCTAGAAAATCCCAAAAAAATAGGAATATTGTGAAAAATTCCTAGGCATTCCAGAAATTGCCAAAAATTGAGGATCGATCACAGATAATTGGTCAATCTTATTTTTGGGATTTCTAATCTTTTCATCTGAAAATTGGCGATATTACCCATTAAGGGTAAATCGCCTCTACCTTATATGCAGGATAGGTCGATATTGCCAAAATAAGAATTAGGGTCGGTTAGGCGACGAATTCTTATGCTTGGATTTTTTAATCTCACCCTTTTTCTGGAAATGATGATTTTTCCCTTCTAAGGGCAAATTGTTCTTCTTATTCCAATCGAGTCGTGATAATTGCTCAAAATTAGGACTTGAGTCTAGAGGTTGGTCAATCCTTCTATTTGGGATTTTAACCACTCATCACTTTCTGAAAATGACGATTTTATCCTTCATAGGTTAAATCGCCTCTAAAATTTCAGAAAAAATTGGAAAATTCTTAAAAAATAGGAAATGGATTGGTTTGATGACCAATCCTATTTCCACCATCTTGTGACTCCATATTTCATCTGAAATGATAAATTTTCCCTTCTTGGATAAATTGTTCCAAAATTTTTCAAAATTACGATTTTGCCTCTCAAGAGAAAATCATGTCAAAAACACTCTTGAGCCTTGATTGACATTTCTCTAGTCTAATAGGGCCATACTAGGGATGTCACGTTGCTTTCATGTAATTTATCCACATGTTTTGGATCATTGATTTGCGCATTCATTTTATTGATTGTGCTTGCTAGAACAGTCACTCTTATTTGCATGAACACTTAGATTTAGGGTTCGTACCCCACTCATCCGCATGAAATTTTAGGATTAGATAAATCATTCAACTTAGGTGCCGAAAGGTGTCAACTCTGACAGTTGGCGTAACAAAATTCCCATCCCATTTATCTAGTTTCCGTAGAATTGAATTGAATGGTCCCAATTACAATCATACCCTACACAAAATAATTGGTGGTGACTCCTTGGCATGCACACGTATCACATGTCATCAGACCGCACCGAAGGTCGACCACGTATACTGCCGTTGCAATTTGGGTAACGGGCCTTGGGAGAGGCTCGCATCCGACCAGAGTGGATAGCCCATTAGCCCGCATGCGATGTGGGTCGCATAGACTGGCAACCCTGTTAGGGAAATATTCTAAATCAGAATCTCTAGTTAGGAATTTTATAGAACTTGAGCCGATTAATAGGTTGATTGGTTTATCTAACTTTGTTTCTTGCAGATGCTCTTGAAGGTGAGGTATGTATCCTAACTACTGTGTTAGATGTTTCTGCAGATTAGAGAGGGTGGAGTGTTTGTTGACATCTTTCCTGCAGGTTGGAGCTAGATTGTTTGTTTATTTTAATGTGTATATTGAAGCGATATTTGACACAAACTATTATGATGATCACGACACATCTCACACACTGGCAGTCAAACCCCAATTGCAACCACCTCTAGGTTACCTTAAATAAGGAAAGGGTACAAAGGGATCTCGTGTTTGATGGCGCTTGAGATTTTTGTGTTCATTCCCGCTCCCAATCCAAATTGGTGATATTTAGCCTTCTTGGGTGGGTACTCTTAGGGAGGAATCTGTCATATTTTGATCATGGGAGCCTGAGCCATAGGTTTCTCACTTGATTTTATTTCTAGAGTATATTTTCACTTGTCTCATGTGCATGTTTGTGGAAGGATGGTATACCTAAAACCATCCATTGTTATGAGGGAATATTTCATGTTCCCTGAGGTTTTGGTTGGTAAGGTATTTACTTTTGATGTATTTCCTTACTCCCTGCTTTGTAGTACGTTCATGTATTGCATATCATTCACATCTAGACGCATTGCATATATTATGAAATCATTCTAGTGTTTGATTGAAATAACGATGATAAGGGATAGGATGTCGTTGTTCCCTAGAAGTTCAACGGAGTTAGTAACCTTCGAGCATTTAAGGAAAGTCACTCGTCCTGGACTGAACGCGAGATTACATTTTACTAGATTTGTACATGACCGAGAGCTAACTAGGCATAAGCTAGGATATGCTAAAGATTTCCAAACTAGTTACTATATCGATAATCTTATATTTAATCGGCCGACGGACGAGATGTTCAAGCACTATCTAGAGGTGAAGAGACAGTATCACAATAGCTTAGCTAGAAAAGCATATGCTCGCTGAAAAGAGGAATGTCAAGTCAAGGAGAACCAACCGGTGATCTCTCTTTGAGGAAAGAAAAGATGCCCTATAACAAGACAAAGCCAAGGCGCATCATACTCAAAAAGACAAAACCAAAGAAGACCCATGAAGTCATTATACCATGGACCAGAGAATGGCCAGAAGAACTAAGGCATCTCAACCAACCTACTATAGACCATCCTTCACATTCTGAGGAATGCTCAACTAGGATTATTGAGTCGTGTTCTAAAGAAGAACTAGACAAAGATGCCATAAAAAAGGAAACCTTGATCAACTGTAACCTCGAAGAAGACTAGATCTTGGGGGAAGGATAGCTTAGATCCCACATTCCAGGGGCCTTTTATGGCTTTCTTATTTTAGAATAAATTCGATGGGTGTCTCATCCCCTCTTGAGACCCCTCTCGATCTCTCATAGCATATCATTTTTGTAATAAGGAATTTCATGTGTTATGTTTACAACTGATGTGTTGATCAATGGAATGTGACGTTATTTCCTTTAGTCACTAAGATGATCCTGACTAATTGCATAATTCACTTCTTTGAAATTTAAATTAGACCTTGAGTCAGGTTTTTCATACTCGAGAGAGACTTTAATTTCCATTTCATTTATTGGAATGTGCAATTAAACCAGTTCATGCATATTTCATGTCATTAGCATAATCACATGTTTAAAGTAATCTTTGATGATTAACTTTTTAAAATCATTTGCATATTTTAGACTTGATGGGAAATAATGACATCTAAGTGTTCAAAGTCCCTCGAGTTGAGCTCATAGGGTGAAACTAACCAGAAACTAACCAGAAGTACGATAGATTGCGGCTAGGATATCTGTTGGACCTGCTGAAGATTGAATGTTCACCCGCATTTATCCAAGCCATGGCACTCTATTGGGATCCAACCACCGCGAGGTTCTGCATGGAAGGATTGAAGGTTACCCCTACCCTTGAGGAATATAGCGCCGCCTCACTCGTTAGTCCAACCTCTTATAGGGTTCAAGCCTTTAAGTCAACTAGCTAAATTCCTAAATACAAACCTCAACGAAATCAAAGCAGATGCCAAAAGTAATTCCGGGTGAGTTTCCCTATCCTTTCTTCTAGGAAGGTTTCCCAACCTCCCTACTAGCCAAGGAACTAAGTCTGATAGAGCTTTTGTCTTGGCATTCTTTAGCTTTGTCATATTTACGATCTCGTCTGTAACTTTTTGACCCTATTATGGCTGTAGTGGTCAAACAAGTCTCTTATGGGTGGGATTACTCGAACATTATCCTTGCTGAAACCATCCTCTTCCTCAACTGTTTTGGGAAAATCAAGAAAGGGATTTTTAGAGCCTCTAGTGGTCTCCTGTACATGTGGTTCACATCCCATGTAAAATAATTTCATATCCGTATGGGTTTCTCTAAGATTAGCTCTGATGCCCATCCTCTTAGAACTTTCGTCAAAATTCATACGCGCATTCCTAAATTCAACTTTGAAGAATGGAAGGAATTTCTTAGAACTCTAAAATTAGAACAACTTCGATGGCAGCTTAGATTACCAACATTGGGTAAAGTCAAGCTCGCACGCAATGATGAAGATCCAGTCCCCTTGTTGGGATTCACAGGAGCCACCGCATATTATCCAAGGATGGTCATACGGAAGTATGGGGCATTGCAAGAGGTTCCTTCATCGCCACAATCAGATGTCTGCTTGTTTGACTTGCCAAGGGGAGAAGAAGAAACAATTCGAAATTAAGGTGGAATTCATCATACGCACTTTGAAAGACTCTCGAACTGAAGATATAGAATAGCCAGATGATATATGTGGCATCCCTTATTTGTTAGATTCCTAACAATCAGAAATGATCAAAATGGATTTGAAAGCTGACTTTTAGTGCGAGAACTCAAGGTTCTAATATGAAGTTGAGGTAATGAGAAGTAGCGTCACCATTGGAGTGAACTTGAGATCAAGCTTACAAGAGTAGTTGACTGTTTAAGAATTCATGAGGACTAAGTGATACATGACCATATATTCGAAAATTCTTAGAGTTGATGAAGAAGGAAGTTCGGCCATTAAGGGTGATGCCAAATGGCAAGGCTATTTTCCCATTTGAGTTGTAATTGGCCGATCTTGCCTAGGGATAAGCAAGAAGAATGTTTTTGCAATCATTGGCTTCAATCCCACAATCTAGCAAATGATCACCAACCACTAGGCGGCAATGTTCTTCATGGCATGAAACGGTATTAGCCGAATGTGCCTATGGAAATGGCATAGAATGGGCTTTAATCATTGGTTGGCAATCCCACAAGATCTCATGAGTTATGTTCGGCCATTAGGAGACTATACAAGTGGCGGCATTGTCCATTCTTTTATGAAGTGCTATTGGTCGATTGAACCTAGGGAAGATGCAAGGAAAATCATTGGTTAATAGTCCTATCAAGATTTTATAAGAATGACTTCTCACCATTGAGGGCATGGACACTTGGTGAAAACTTGGGGAAGAAATCCTTACATTGGGGGATATGAGACAAGTGTCATTTAAAAAGCTCCTTAAGACATGCAAGAGGGGTTGGTCACCTTCATCTTCCCTCACCATCTTCGACCAAACAAGAGAAAAGAGAGAGAGGCCGAGAGGGAGCTGAACCTATTCGGCAACTTCACTGAAGGAAACAGGGAGGAGATCATGGAGGCTCAAGCGAGATCAAGCTACGGATAGGCAAGAATTCCTTCAATCTTGCCATAGGATAGTTGTACCATGTATGAATGCTATCCAAGAAAGTTCGAGTTAAGTTTATGATCATGCAGTTCGGTTCCGTGAGCTGGAAGAGGACAGTGCAATTTCTTTTTTTTTTTAGGCTTCGTGTAAATGGAGTTGGACTCAAGTTACATGGCAAGTTTTGGAGTTAGTTAATGAGGAATTGGTTTAGGATGTCGTGATTATGACAATGGTTGATCTATTAGAAGAAATTAGGACTTAATTTTCTTATTGGATGCTGAGTTGCCTTCGGTTCAGCATAGATCTATTTCCTTTTCCATTTGAGGTATCGATTAAGGTTAAAATGAATTACATTGCACGATTTGTGGTAAAAATATTGATGAGAAGTGTAGGAATATCATAGATATGTTGACACCTAATTGAATTGAAGAGGTATGGAGTAAATTGCACGTTCAAGACCAAAACTGGGTACCTTACTGCTCTTTTCTATTCTGACCTGGTAATGGAGTTGGTTTGAGCTATGTTGTAAGTTCTCGAGTTGACAATTGACTAGTTCAGGATGTCATGAATATAGCAATGGCTCAACTGTTAGAAGAAATTAAGAGGTGATGTGTAAGTTGGAAAACAGAATTGTCTTCGGTTAGGGACTGGACTGCTCTTTCAGTTCAATGTGTCAATTGCAACTAAAATGAGCTATACTGCTTCATTTTGCATTGTCAAATGAAGAGCCAAGTCTAATCAAGGATGAGCATTGAGTGGCTACTTGAATTGAGAATAAATGGGACTGTTTTGCAGGTTAAGGACAAAATCTATACTCGGTTTCTAGGACCGAGGAGCTGTTTCGCCTTTAGTTGTATTTGATCACAAAAACCTGTTTGTTTTACATCAGATTGTGTTATCTATAATGGAACCGAGTTAATAGGTTACATAGAGTCGAGTGGCCAGTCAAATTAAAGAGTAATGAACTCATTTAGGGATCAAAACCATGACTAACCGAAGGATTAAAACCGAACAATTTTGTGAAAAGAAATGACTGAGTCTTGGTCAATTTATTTGTTAGAAATTGTCTTTCAACGGTCAATATTCATGACTAAACCGAGAGCTATGTGGATGAGAATTGGTAGTTCTTGGTCGATGAAGTTGGTCCATTGTGATATGCTGGATTGAATGCCATGATGTCATTCCTCATGTACGTATCCTTGTGTTTTATGTATGCCTGTATGTCGGCTCGATATTGAGATATTACTTCCAGAATTGATGTTGTGAATTTGTGAATCTTGTGATTCATGGCCGAGCATACATTGGTCCAAGGTACGTGACTGGTGAGATATGATGAGTATTTGCTCTTTAATGCACTGAATTGAGTTGATGTCCCTGGGCTGTATGCGGGGATTTGTACAGACTTGACGACCCTGAGCTGTGTGCGGGGTGGAGTAGTACCACGCGTCGAGGATGCCCTAGAGTATGGATCACAAGTAACTTGGCTTGCGATGGTGAGATAATTAAAGAACATGACATGATCATGATGAATTGACATTTTTGCATTGTTTGATGCTTGTTTGCATATTGAAATGCCTTGAACTATAATTGTTACCGGTTTATATTATAGTTGTTCTAGGGAGTCTTAGGACCCCTATTGTGGGATTGAATGTTTTCTTTCTAGCCGTCGCACTAACCCAAGTTTGTGGACACATTTTCAGATTAGCATCCATGGCTGCTGCTCCCAGGCGTTTTGGTGTTCCTTTTGATTCTGAGTCCTATACTCGTGATATGATCCATCTTGATGTTCCTCATTTGAGACTTGTCATGCACGTACATACTATGTGGGTTGATAAGGGAACACCTGGTTTAGCTATAAATCGTTGGTATGCTATTTACATTCGAGTAGGAAATAGACTTGTGGGTCCTTTTTCTGAGAGTACTTTTGATGCACCCACAGATCATGTTGAGCCGGTAGCACCAGCTCCTTCTGCAGATGCACTTGTCCACCCTCCGGAGCCTGCCGAGCCAAAGGTATTCATCCTACCACCAGAGCCACTAGAGGACACCGAGGACGAGGCGATGTTGCTTAGCGACTCGTCAGAGGACGACTAAGGATTAGAGATAGCCTTGTTAGCTTTTTGGTGTAGGTGATCGTTCTAGATGATGGAGTAGATTTCCTTTTGGCCATTCTAGATATGCATATGGATCGACGACCTTAGTTATATGTCTGTTTATATATGAACTCTTATGTGGTCGTGCCTGATGTGTTTATAAATAAAATTTTTGGATCCTGACTTTGTGATTGTTTAGTGATATCTTATAATTATACGTACTTATATTGTGGCCCGTGCATTAATTACCTTATGCGAAGGTAATCCTTAATTATGTTATTTAGGAGACTTATGACCGTAGGGTAGCGGTTTGGGACGTCACAATGTGACTCTTTAGGTGAATACTCACAGAGCTTCTACAGAATACATCTGACGCTTTGGGGCGACCAGACGCACTTTGTCGAACCTTATCTACCCGAATACATTGTGCCGTACGTGCCTGGAGTGGAGCCATAAATACCTGAAGACATGAGATCACCGTCATATTTGAGAGACGTGGATTCTCAGAATGAAGGATTCGATCTTTGTTGGGACAATGAGGGTGCCTTAGAACTTGGATAGACTATTTTGTCAAGTGTAAAGCGTGTGAACATTATGATGTTTTCTTGACATTTGGATACTCGTTTGTATTAAATGTTACTTTTAACACATATGTATGAGCATAAGCATGTTTTGTCGATGTATCAAAAATTATTGCCGAAGATTGTGCTTCCTTTAATTTCATGAATTCTCTTGACAAATGATTGAAAGAACTACTCATAGGAGACTAAGGCTCGTAAGGTAGTCATTTTTCTCATCCATCAATAGAAAACATGCAATTGAAAAAATTCGGTACTTTCTTTATTTGCCCTAAAGAGATACTTGTTATTTTCAAATAAATAGGTATTCTCTAATCATGAAATTACCGAGACATCATTTTCGTACTCGACTTAAGACGAGGATGGAACAACAAGAACTAACTCCACGAGTGGGCATGTTGGAGACCTAAGTAACTACTATGACTACCATGATGGCTGAAATTAAGGCCATGTTGGAAGCCTCCAAAGCCAGACAGACGGCAATACCCAACTTGAACGACTCATGTCAATCCTCAATACCCAATACGATTGACAAAGGGATAGTTGATGTGACATTCTGGTTTCCAGTCAATTTCAGACTCTGTAATGAGAAGTTTATATGTATCAAGCGATTTATTTCAGTTGTATTCCGCTTAAATCTGATCAATTTGAGTAGACTAACCAAAGGGGAAAGGCTGACGAGAGACGAGGTACGTGAACCTAGGCGACTCGGATAAGAAATGGCACTTTGACCATAAGGATTGTCGAGGGGATATTTAGAATCATCAAGAGGCCGATCTAAGAACGATTAAGGATTACATTACGAGTGTAGTACGATTGGAGAGCGGGTGATGCCGCTTAACCAACTTATGATTTGCAAAATTATCCTAAATAGGGCTGTGACGATCGAGACCATAGGGACTAGTGATAAACCCTCACAATTACATGACAATCAAACCCGCCACGAATTGACAAGTCCTAAACGTGATATGAATCACGGGGTCGATATGCGTAATGTCTGCAAAAGTTGCCAGTCGGTTGGGGATAGATTGGAATCACATCTGATAGAGAAAACTATCAGAAACGAGTCCTGAAAAGTTTGAAATGGAAAATCAAGAATTCCAACTTTATTTGGATTGGTCGTCGCCCTATCGATGAATTTCGGAGCGAGAAAAACGACGTTCTGAACGTCGGGAGTAAAATGATCATTTTGCCTCTCAAGCTTAGAACTTTACCCTTGCAATTGAAGAAGGGTAAATTGGTCTTTTAACCCTCCCTTGGCTGCCGAAAAAGAAGACTAAAAGAGAGCCCTTGGATTCACTTTGGGAAGACAAATGCCAAATGTCAAGAGATTAGGAAGTGTGGTCATATCACACTTTATGCTCACCTAACATTCAACTCCATTGACAACCAATTGGATATAACACAATTCTCTCTTCTCTCTCTCCTCACTCCCAGTCGGCCAAAGCCCCAAGAGAACCGAGCAACCATTCTCTTCTTTCTTCTTCTGTTTCTGCTCGCCGCCCGACCACCACCGAGCTGCCTGTTCGTCGGCCACCGCTCGACCACATTGACGAAGCTTTATGTCTTGACAACATCTTCGAATAAGAATCAGGTCGATTGGAGCACCGAGGAGTCCCGAATAGAGATTCTCCCGAGAGCCAACAGATTAGGACTCAATCTGAGGTAGGTTCGGTTCTTAGCCCTTTTGCTGGTCGAAATCTTGGAATCTGACTCTCAAATTTTGTGGAGATCTAGTAGAGATGTGTAGGATTCTGTGGCAAAAATTGGAACTTGATTTGATAAGATTTTGACCATGAACCGGCCTTGTACATTTTTTCTCAAAATCTGCCAATAATCTGATCTTGGGCGTTCTGGCAAGTTTCAACGGGAATCCGGCGGCCATTTGACTCGAAACACACAGTGAGCCTCCCAAACCCTTAGGTAGACGTCCTAAGAAGTAGGATAGTGTATAAATATTGGATTTGGAGTAGATTAGAACCGGTTGGACTCGGCCAGCACAGAATCGAGTGGGACCAATTCGGGGCCGGGCCAAACTGATTCTGTTGAGGGCTGTGGATGATGATTTTGAGCTGCAATTTGATTTTAAGATGTGATGAGATATTGAGGGTTAAGTTATGGATGATTGGGATTGATGGATTGATGATTTGGGTACGGAAATTTGACGAATTGATTGAAATTCTAGGTTGCGCGATGAGTCCGGGTGTGGACATTGGTTGGTTGAAACCTAGGGGATTAGAGAAGGAGAAATTTGTGTTGTCAAGTTAAAGGTAAGGGATTCTTAAACTTAGGCTAGAGAGATTGGACTCAATTGGGTGAGTCGATGATTGAATTGAACGGTTTGAGATGGTTTTTCCCAAGGGGTAGTCCCCGTTATGTCCTAAGATGTTATAGGAGGATAGTGTGTGACTTTGTCTATGCTTGAGTCGTTTGCCATGTCTAAGCATTAATTGACTTGCTTGCATGCCATGAGTGTTCAAACTGTGCATGAGTTGTACCCGTTGTTTATATGTGAATTGAATTAAGGTAACATGACGTGAGCATGATATGGCGAGTCCCTGAGGCGTGTGAAACGCAGGGCAGGAGTTGATACCTGGATGTGACAAGATCACGGGGTGAAGTTATGGTTGTGTGGCGCTCTGATGCGACAAGATCGCAGGGTGAAGTTATTATTGTGTGGCGCCCTGATGCGACGAGATCGCGGGATTGAGATAGCCATGGTCCTGATGCGAAATATTCGTGAAATGGAGTATGAGTTAATGAGCTTTGCCTGGAGATTCATCGGGAGCTGATGCGTTTACGCAGGTCATCGATGACGGTCTAATGTATTTACGTGGACCGAGCCTGAGGCGACTAGTTTGCGGGCTAAAGATTGAGGCAAGTGGAGATTGATGGATGTGGCGAAGGGACATGCTGAGAGTGCATGTGCATCTGAGTGTGGCACGTCATCATATTTGCATGTCTGTCTTCTGTATGCTATTGTTTATTGATTCGTGCCTTATATGCCTGTCTGGTTCTGAGTTTGAAATTATTGAGGGGTACGGCTACTTGAGTAGACTGTCAACCTAACCTAGGGTTAGGTTTTTCTTACTGAGATATGTATCTCACCCCTTTTGGGGAACCCTTCTTTTACAGATCCTAGGCCCTAGGTATGTGGCCCATACGTTTTGGGGACCCAAAAGAGATGGCGGCTTATTTTGACAAGTTCCCGAATCGACATGGGAACATTTATATGAGGAAGTGCACTGTTGTATGGGTGGATGAGGGTAAGCCCGATTGGAAGCCTCACAGGTTTGAGGCATGGGTTAAGAAAGTAGGAGACCAGCAAATTAGGCCGCTGAAGCCCCACGAGATACCTTAGGGTGTCATACCCGATTGGTGCCAGACTACAGTAGAGCGGGAGTTGCCTGAGGGGTCAGTAATGAGCTTTAGGAATGGGCCAGAGCAGACCCCAACCTTAGAGTTCACAAAGCGGCAAGAGAAAGAGGTCATAGTCCTAGAGGCGTTTGAAGGGGACCTTGCTGAGCCGTTGCAGGAGGCGACCATGGAGGACTCCATTGAGGTCCCGTCCGAGACCTTCTCCGAGTACAAGCCGACGGAAGAGACTAAGGACATAGGAAATTCTAGCAGTTCTTCCTAGGCGACTCCAGTTGGTGACCCGATCTTTTGACTGGCGACCTGACCCCGTTTCTGATGGATTTTGTGGATGTTTCTTTTGACACGCTTACCCTGTCGCCCTGTTGTTTAGCGGATCTTAGTAATAGGTATCTGTATGAACAATACGATATGATGTATGAATGTTATTGAGCTATCCAGGTCCCACTTAATCTTTATATATTGTACGGGGATTTATGTTAGTAACGCTTCCGCGTACGTGATGTATTTATTATGTCTCTCAAGAACTTATGATGGATCTTGGGACCGCCGAGAGATTGTCGTATGGTTTGGGTGCAGGGATGTCCGCATGCTCGTGCCTGGGGCGCGGAGCGTGACATGCCCGCTTATTTTGGTATCAGAGCAAGGTCAGCTCGATACAAGGTGGATTAAGGATTGGAGTAATAAGGAGGATTAAGTAGGGATAAGGATGGATAGCGAGATCTTAGGAGACTGGCCAGGGTACGGCATGGGATGCCTAGCATGTGACTTGACACCTATGGATGGTGTTTGACCTTGGTAAGATTTTGGCAAGGCATAAAGAATTAAGTTCTCTGCTTAGGATTGAAGGTCATTTATTGACCTTGGCTTGCTTGATGAATGAAAGTGATTGGTTTTAGTGAATCACTAGAGTGGATGGAAATGAGGAATGGCCATGGGCTGTTGGTTGAAATGTTTTTGGAATTGATATATGGAGTACTGTTGCTGTATAACTGTTTCTGTTAAGGAGTAGTTAGTAACTCTGGATTGGATGAATGAGTAGGTTACTAACTCATTGCTGAACTTGTGATGGATCAGGTCCAGTAGAAAGTGACAAAGATGAGTAACCCATCCAGAAGATCTAGAAGATCGAGAGGCGGAGCCTCTAGCTCGGGATCGCCCGTAGTAGAGGATCCAAGAGTGGATGGTCTGCCGAGGGCAATGGAGGGACTCAGAGACACGATAGATAGGTAGGCCCAAGATTGGGACGCTGCCATAGCCCAGGCAGTGGGAGCTGCCCTAGCTGCCGTCAATACCAACATTGGCAATGCTGGTGGAAGTTGAAGTCAGGGTGAGCTGAACCAGAGTAATGAAACGGTAAACCCTCAAGAGGAAATCGTTGTGGCCAAATAGATGGGCCAACTGGTGGAGCAGTTCATGAAACTAAAACCGACACAGTTTGACATGATTGGTGATCCCGAGCTAGTGCTCAGATGGATAGAGAAGCTAGAGAAGGCTTTTGGAGTGCTAAAATGTATAGATGAGGAGAAAGTGCTGCTGGCTATGTACCAACTGGAAGGTACATCCAATGACTGGTGGGCTACCACCAAGGACAGAATCTTCCCTGAAAGAGTGGCCCTGAACTGGAAAGCTTTTAAGATGGCCTTTAATGATAAATATTTCTCAAAAATGGCCAGAGAAAGGAAGTAAGTGGAGTTCCTACAACTACGCCAAAACCAACTGACAATAGACCAGTACGAGGCTGAGTTCGTGAGGCTCTCGAGGTATGCACCTCGATCTGTAGAGGACCCTTTGGAGAAGGCAAGGAGATTCAGGGATGGTCTGAGACCCGAACTTCATAGCCAGATGATCGCTATGAATTTGAGGACTTACCAGGAGATATACGAGCGAGGCCAAATGATAGAACGAGATTTGAGAGAAAGAAACACCGCAACTGGATCACGGTTTATGTCATTTAGGGACAATTGCCAGATGGGCAAGAGGCCGATGGTGAATAACAGACGTTTCGTGCCGCCTATAAGGAAGAATATAGTGAAACCTCCAAACCCGGCGAACTGGAGCTACAAACTATGTGGCAGAAGGCATGGAAATGGGCCATACCTAGTAAGGATAGGAGCATGTTTCAAGTGTGGTCAACTGGGCCACTAGATGAGGATGTGTCCAAACCAAGCTCCGGCGAGTCAATCGCAAGGACAGAGGCCACAAGCTGGGCCGTCGACTGCAATGCCTCAGACTGAGCAGAACAGACTGCCGGCACAAGGCAGAGTATATGCTGTAGCCCGTAGAGAGGCGGAGGAAGCACCGGGAGTGGTCACAGGTATAGCTCACTTGTGCAACCAGACTGCTTATGCATGTTTGATCCTGGTGCCACGCACTCGTTCGTGTCTGCACAGTTCGCTGAATTAGTAGGCATGAATTAGAGCCGTTGAGCATGATCTTGCATGTTACCACACCCTTAAAGGATAACACAATAGTTTCGTTGGGCTGTGCTGGTTGTGAGATAGTGATTGGGGGAAATAAAGAAAGCATTGACCTAGTCGTATTGCCCATGTTTGATTTTGACGTAATAATAGGAATGGATTGGTTGGTAGTAGACTGTGGTAGTAGAACAATTCGGTTTTATCCGAGAGGCCGCCCTAGCTTTGAATTGGAGGGAAGTCGAGGAGGAATCTCGATTCCCTTAGTCTCATCTTTGGAAGTAACTAAGTTGATGTCTGAAGGATGTCAGGCATACTTAGTGGCAGTAATGGATACGACTGTAGAGAAACCAAAGTTAGAGAATATTCCAGTAGTGCGTGAGTTTTTGGATGTGTTTCCCCAGGAGTTGCTAGGATTACCACCAGAACGGGAAATAGAGTTTGTAATTGAATTAGCCCTTCGGACAGAGCCGATATCGAAAGCACCGTACAGGATGTCCCTGTTAGAATTAAAGGAGTTAAAGGTGCAGATGCAAGAGCTGCTAGACAAAAGATTCATCCGACCAAGTGCTTCACCATGGAGAGCACCAGTGTTGTTTGTGAGAAAGAAGGACGGGTCTTTGCGGCTATGCATTGACTATCGGTAGTTGAACCAAGTGACAGTGAAGAACAAGTATCCGCTGCCGAGGATCGATGATCTTTTTGATCAGTTACAAGGAGCGGCAATATTTCGAAGATTGACTTAAGGACTGGGTATCACCAATTGAGGATCAAGAAGAAAGGCATACCCAAGACTACTTTTAGGAGGAGGTATGATCACTACGAATTCACAGTGATGCCGTTTGGACTGACCAACGCTCCAACTGCATTCATGGACCTGATGCATCGACTATTTAAAGAATTTTTGGACAGGTTCGTCATAGTCTTCATTGACGACATCTTGATTTACTCGAGGAACGATGCAGAGCATGAAGAGCACCTAAGGATTGTACTAAGGACCTTGAGGGAGCATTCTCTATTCACGAAGTTGAGTAAGTGTGAATTTTAGCTGAACAAGGCAACCTTTCTGGATCATGTGGTGTCTGGTGAAGGGATTGCAGTGGACCCTGCAAATATAGAGGCTATAACCAATTGGCCAAGGCCTACTACGGTCACAGAGGTCAAAAGTTTTTTGGGATTGGAGGGATACTACAGGCGCTTTGTGGAGAAATTCTCGTCCATAGCCATCCCACTGACGCGGTTGACAAAGAAGGAAATGAAGTTTGAATGGACTGATAGACGTGAGCAAAGTTTCCAAGAGCTTAAGCATAGATTGACGACCGCACCAGTGCTGACCATTCCGTTGGGACTGGGAGGTTACGAGATTTACAGCGATGCTTCGTTGAAAAGATTGGGATGGGTGTTGATGCAGCATGGCAGGATAGTAGCCTATGCATCCAGACAGTTGAGGCCGCACGAGATGAATTACCCGATTCATGACCTAGAATTAGCGACGATAGTATTTGCCCTGAAGATTTGGAGACACTCCTTTGTGGCGAGAAATTTCAGATATTTACCGACCACCAAAGGAGTTGAACATGAGGCAGCGCAGGGAGATAGAGCTGCTCAAAGATCATGACTATGAGATACTATATCACCCTGGGAAAGCCAACAGAGTAGCAGATGCATTGAGTCAGAAGTCAAGTATTGCATGCCTGCTAGTGAGAAGTTGGTCGACGATAGAGGACTTGAGAGATTCTGAATTCAGATTAGAGGTCGATCAGTTGTCCAGTTTGATAGCTACGTTGAGGGTGGAACCTGAGGTCCAAGAAGGGATAAAGGCATTACAGTCTACGGACCCGAAAATTCAGAAAATTGTCGAGATGGATGCAACGAAGAGAAAGCCGGAATTTCAGGTGCCTAAAGATGGGATTTTAAAGTTCCGAGGACGATTATGCGTACCAAAGGATGAAAGACTTAGGGAAAAAATCTTGTCAGAGGCTCATAGGAGCAACTATAGTGTCCACCTTGGGAGTACAAAGATGTACCAGAATCTGCGACAGCATTATTGGTGGAACGGAATGAAGGTAGACGTAGCAAGGTACGTGGCTAAATGGTTGACATGCCGGCAAGTGAAAGCGCGACACTATAAACCTGGAGGACTTTTGCAGCCACTAGAGATTCCGAAATAGAAGTAGGAGCACATAACCATGGATTTTGTGATGGGGCTTCCGAGGAGCCAAAGAGGTCACGACTCGATATGGGTAGTCATGGACCGATTAACCAAGTCCGCTCACTTCATTCCTGTGTGAAAGGACTTCGCCATGGATAAGTATGTAGAGCTGTACATGAGGCAGATAGTAAGATTACACGGGGTGCCGGTGACGATCACCTCGGATAGGGATCCGAAATTCAAAGCAATTTTTTGGAAGAGCCTGCAAGAAGCTGTGGGGACCCGACTGCAGTTCAGTACTGCGTATCATCCACAGATAGATGGATAGTCAGAAAGGATGATCCAGACGCTTGAGGACATGTTGAGAGCGTGCATCATTGATTTTAAGGTGGATGGGAAGAACAGCTACACCTAGTAGAATTTGCTTATAATAATAGCTACCAATAGAGTATACAGATAGCACCGTTTGAAGCACTTTAAGGTACAGCCTGCAGAACCCTGATTTGTTGGGATGAGGTCAAAGAAAGAAGTATCACGGGCCCCGAATTGGTAGAGCAATCGATGGAAGCAGTGAAAGTAATCCGAAATAGAATGAGGATGGTGTAGAGTCGCCAGAAGTGCTATGCAGATAAGCGATGCAAGACCTTGGAGTTTCAAGTGGGCGATCACGTCTTCCTCAAGGTGTCGCTAATGAGGGGACTATCGCAATTCGGAAGGAAGAGGAAGCTGAGACGGAGGTACGTAGGCCCTTTCGAGATACTGGAACAGATTGGAACTTTGGCCTACCGGCTTGCTCTGCCGCCAAATCTATCCCAGGTACATAATGTATTCTATGTGTCGATGCTAAGAAAGTATGAACCTGACCCGACACATGTGTTGGACCACGAAGCCATAGAGGTGGACGACAAAGTGTCTTACGTAGAAAACCCAACAAGGATCGAGGATCGGAATGAACAAATCCTCAGGAATAAGAAGATTCCGCTGGTCAAAGTAGTATGGGAGCACCACGAGATGGAAGGAGTCATGTGGGAGAATGAAGAGACGATGAGACGACAACACCTCCATTTATTTGAGTAATTGAGTGTAATGTAAATTTCGGGGACGAAATTTTTGTAAGGGGGAAGAGTTGTGACATTCTGGTTTCTAGTCAATTTCAGACTCTGTAATGAGAAGTTTATATGTATCAAGCGATGTATTTCAATTGTATTCCCCTCAAATTTGATCAATTTGAGTAGACTGACCAAAGGGAAAAGGCTGACGCGAGACGAGGTAGGTGGACCTAGGCGACTCGGATAAGAAATAACGCTTTGACCATAAGGATTGTCGAGGGGATATTTAGAACCACCAAGAGGTCGATCTAAGAACGATTAAGGATTACCTTGCGAGTGTCGTAAGATTGGAGCGCGGGTGGTGCCGCTTAACAAACTTATGATTTGCAAAATTATCCTAAATCGGACTGTAACGATCGAGACCATAGGGACTAGTAATAAACCCTCACAATTACATAACAACCAACGCCGCCACGAATTAACGAATCCTAAACGTGATATGAATCACGGGGTCGATACGCATAATGTCTACAAAAGCCGCACGTCGGTTCGGGATAGATTGGAATCACATCTGATAGAGAAAACTATCAGAAACGAGTCCTGGAAAGTTTGAAATGGAAAATCAAGAATTCCAACTTTATTTGGATTGGCTGCCGCCCTATCGATGAATTTCGGAGCGAGAAAAATAACGTTCTGAACGTCGGGGGTACAATAACCATTTTGCCCCTCAAGTTTAGAACTTTACCCTTGCAATTGAAGAAGAGCAAATTGGTCTTTTAACCCTCCCTTGGCTACCGAAAAAGAAGACTAAAAGAGGGCCCTTGGATTCACTTTGGGAAGACAAATGCCAAGTGTCAAGAGATTAGGAAGTGTGGTCATATCACACTTTATGCTCACTTAACATTCAACACCATTGACCAAGCAATTGGATATAACACAATTCTCTCTCTTGTCTCTCTCTTCACTCCCATTCGGCCAAAGCCCCAAGAGAACCGAGCAACCATCCTCTTCTTCCTTCTTCTATTTCTGCTCATCGTCCGACCACCATCGAGCAGCCTGTTCAGCGGCCACAACAGCCCCTTTCAGCCACCATTCGGCCATCGACCGGCCACATTGATGAAGCTTTACGTCTTGCCGACGTCCTCGAGTAAGAATCAGGTCGATTGGAGCACCGAGGAGTCCCAAGCAGAGATTCTCTCGAGAGCCGACAGATTAGGACTCAATCTGAGGTAAGTTCGGTTCTTAGCCTTTTTGCTGGTCGAAATCTTGGAATCTATGGCTCAATTTTGTGGAGATCTAGTAGAGATGTGTAGGATTCAGTGGTAAAAATTGGAGCTTGATTTGATAAGATTTTGACCATGAACCGGCCTTGTACATTTTTGCCCAAAATTTACCGGTAATCTGACCTTGGGCGTTCCCGCGAGTTTCAATAGGAATCCGGCGGCCATTTGACTCGAAACTCACGGTGAGCCTCCTAAACCCTTAGTTAGATGTCCTAAGAAGTAGGATAGTGTATAAATATTAGATTTGGAGTAGATTAGGACCGGTTAGACCCGGCTAGCATAGAACCAAGTGGAACCGATTCAATGGCGGGCTAAATCGATTTTGTTGAGGGTTGTGGTGATGATTTTGAGCTGCAATTTGATGTTTAAGATGTGATGAGGTGTTGAGGGTTAAGTTTGGATGATTGGGATTAATGGATTGAGGATTTGGGTACAGAAATTTGACGAATTGGTTGAAATTCTAGATTGCGCGACAAGTCCGGGTGTAGATATTTGTTGGCCGAAACCTAAGGGATTCAAGAAGGAGAAATTTATGTTGTCAAGTTAAAGGTAAGGGATTCCTAAACTTAGGCTAGGGAGATTAGACTCAATTGGGTGAGTCGATGATTGAATTGAACGGTTTAAGATGGTATTTTCCCAAGGGGTAGTCCCCGTTATGTCCTAAGATGTTATAGAAGGATTGTGTGTGACTTTATCTATGCTTGAGTCGTTTGCCATGTCTGAGCATAAATTGACTTGCTTGCATGCCATGAGTGTTCAAACTGTGCATGAGTTGCACCCATTATTTGTATGCGAATTGAATTAAGCTAACATGACGTGAGCATGACATGGCGAGGCCTTGAGGCATGTGAAACGCGGGGCGGGAGTTGGTCCCCTCATGCGACAAGATCGCGAGGTGAAGTTATGATTGTATGGCGCCCTGATGCAATCAGATCGTGGGGTGAAGTTATTGTTGTGTGGCGCCTTGACGCGACGAGATCGCGGGGTTGAGATAGCCATGGTCCTGATGCGAACTATTCGCGAGACAGAGTATGAGTTAATGAGCTTTGCCTAGAGATTCATTGGGACCTGATGCGTTTACGCGGGTCACCGATGATGGTCTAATGCGTTTCCGCTGACCGAGCTTGAGGCGACTAGTTCGCGGGCTAGAGATTGATGGATGTGGCGAAGGGACAAGCTGAGAGTGCATGTGCACCTGAGTGTGGCACGTCGTCATATTTGCATGTCTGTCTTCTGTATGCCGTTGTTCATTGATCCGTGCCTTATATGCCTGTCTATTTCTGAGTTTGAAATTTTTGAGGGGTACGGCTACTTGAGTGGATTGTCAACCTAACCTAGGGTGAGGTTTTTCTTACTGAGATGTGTTTCTCTCCCCTTTTGGGGAACCCTTCTTTTACAGATCCTAGGCCCTAGGTATGTGGCCCATACGTTTTGGGGACCCAAAAGAGATGACGGCTTATTTTGACTAGTTCCCGGATCGACAGGGGAACATTTATGTGAGGAAGTGCGCTGTTGTATGGGTGGATGAGGATAAGCCCAGTTGGAAGCCTCACAGGTTTGAGGCGTGGTTTAAGAAAGTAGGAGACTAGCAGATTGGGCCGCTATAGCCCCACGAGGTACCTCAGGGTGTCATACCCGATTGGTGCGAGACTGCAGCAGAGCAGGAGTTGCCTGAGTGGTCAATAGTAGGGTCTAGGAATGGGCCAGAGCAGACCCCGACCTTGGAGTCCACAGAGCAGGAAGAGGAGGAGGTCATAGTCCTAGAGGCGTCTGAGGGGGACCTTGCTGAGCCGTTGGAAGAGGAGACCATGGAGGACTCCATTGAGGTCCTGTTCGAGACCTTCTCCGAGTACGAGCGAACGGAAGAGACTGAGGACACAGGAGATTCTAGCAGTTCTTCCTAGGCGACTCCAGTTGGTGACCCGATCTTTTGATTGGTGACCTGACCCCGTTCCTAATGGATTTTGTGGATGTTTCTTTTGACACGCTTACCCTGTCGCCCTATTGTTTAACGGATCTTAGTAGTTGGTATCTGTATGAACAGTATAATATGATGTATGAATATTATTGAGCTATCCAGGTCATACTTAATCTTTATATATTGTACGGGAATTTATGTTAGTAACGCTTTCGCGTGCGTGATGAATTTATTATGTCTCTCGAGAACTTGTGATGGATCTTGGGACCGCCAAGAGATTGTCGTATGGTTTACTTGCAGGGATGTCCGCGTGCTCGTGCTCGGGGAGCGGGGCGTGATAGCTGAAGCTGCCCAACATGTCGTAAAGGACGTTTGTGCGCCAAATGTCCAGTCACAACCAAAGATGCCTTCTATCATCATTAATCTCGAGAAGGAAGAGATAGGAAAGCAGGCTATGAAAACTAAAGCCAAGGCTAAGAGAATAGCCAAGATTGAGTATAGCTTGAGCAGTTTGGGCTATGAGTTAGCCCGTTTTGACAAGATATCGCCATTTGCCAAAGTAGAGACTCCTCTGGATTACAAAGAGCCATACTTTATGAGAAAGTACAATGGGATAGGTTGTCCACATGCTCAACTCAAATATTATCTACGTAAGATGGTGCACTATTCTGACTGTATTCCTCTTCTGATGAATACGTTCCAAGAGAGTTTGGTTGGCACCGCTCTGGCTTAGTTTATTAAGCTAGACCTAGATGATTACGATGGATGGGAGGATCTTGCTGAAGATTTCCTTAGGCAGTATAAGTTTAACACGGCTACGGCCCCGACAAGGGAAGATTTGTTATGAACCGTGAAAGGAAGAAACGAAACAATCAGAACATATGCGCAAAGATGGCATGCTTTGGCAACTCAAGTAAAACTGTCGTTCTCGGAAGATAACTTGATTGACCTGTTCTTGAAAGCACTTCCATATGAATACTTCGACGGATTAAATACCTCAGGATGCCAAACTTTTACACAGTTGATAAAGATAGCTGAAAGATTGGAGTGGACTTTGAGAGAAAGAAGGCCACACGAAACTTTGACAAGGAAGCAATATTCTGCGAGGAAAGAGAGGGAGGCTAGAGTCAACATAGCTTTTGTGCCCAATTCCCATAGACCCAAGGTGTTCGCTAATTTCAATCAGGCTAAAGGGAGATCATCATGGTTAGTGTCTAAAGGACAAGATCCCAGGAAGAGGCAACCTTTGAAGCAATTCTCTCAACTTCCCAGGTCATTATCTAAGTTGCTCTCGATTTTATTAGAGCAACACTTGGTGGCAAAGTAACCTCCCATAGCAAATCCGGTGAAATATCCTAGTTTTGATGAAAGCTAGACTTACGCCTATTATTTTGGTTAAAGAGGACGCAATGTAGATAATTGCTACATTCTTAAGCTGAAGGTTCAGGCTCTTATTGACAATCAAATTTTGAAATTTGATAATGTGGCTCCAAACGTGCAAGAGAATCCACTCCTTGATCACCAAGCAGTTGGTACAATACTTGATGATGATGAAGGAAACCACCTTTAGCTGAAGGTGAATGTACCTAGACAAACTAACATTCTGCAATCACCTCGTCACATCTAAAAGAGGGAGAAGTGTTGGCCAAAAGAAAGAAGCTATGCATTGCCAAAATGATGAGCTTGGGGATAATGTCAAGCATTACTAATGAAGAATTTGAAGGAATTAAAGCATCGGTGAACTTAGAATGGAACCAGTTTGCTGTTGAAACCGAACGAAGGAAAATGTGGAATATCCCACATGAAAGTCTGGTAGGTGACGTAGAGCTGATTACGAGCCAGAAGAAGAGCTTGACGAAGACAAACTAAAGGCTATCAAGTGAAGCTTGGCCGATTATAGATTCGTAACTGAAGCACTAGAGAAAGGAGAAATTATAGATAAACTAGGCGAGGATTCTGGTGGATATAACTTCAAAGTGAAGTACTATGCTCCTCCTAGTTTCTTTTAGAGAATAGAGGATATCATATTGGATGGGTGGGGAGGTATGGATGATCCTGTTCAACCCTAAGTCTAGGAGGTGGTGATAGATCCTTTTACAGAAGAACATGAATCATCACTCAACCGAATGATATCAGAACATTTCCTGTGCATAGAAGTGCAAATGAGAGAGATGGAGGAGGTGTCAATTCAATTGACAATGTGCGGTCATCCCTAGACGATAGATGATGAGCTTGACACCGAGAAATACGTCAGGATGGACAAATTAATAGCCCAGTGGCAAAACTTGACTGAACTATTTAAAAGGATAAGAAGACACTTGAAGATTGCAATGTTAACCGAGTCAGGTGATGCTGACAGATACCGTCTGTCGGAATATGAAAACTCCCCTAAAGACTTGAGCGACACAGTGGCGATGATTGAAACTGCTATGACTGTAGTGATTAAATTGAATGAGCTTGACAGCCTAAGCCAAGAAGAGAATTGTTTGGTGAAACCTATGGTAATTCACCTACCAAGAGATGAATTCGATGGTGAATCTGAACTCGAGACATCCCACTAGACGATGGTAACCATACAAGTCCCGCCAGTAGAAATCTCTGACTCTAAGGCAATTCATTAGGACTATGGAACGGGTGAAGTAGATGTTGTGATGAGGTCCGGACGATTTTACGCCCCAAGGGAAGGCGAATCTGAGAAGCAAGAGGTGTCAAAAGAGGATGCAGAAAAACTCGTATCCATCGTCAAGACTAGGGAATTTGATGTGATAGAGCAGTTAAGAAAAATGCCAACACAAATATCTCTGTTGGATTTGTTCATCAATTCAGAAAAACATAAGGATACACTGCTAAAGGTACTAAATGAAGTGCATGTCTCCAAAACCATCAACGACGTACAATTGGGAGATTTTGTGGGGGCAATCCTTCTTAAGGATCAATTGAGCTTCTCAAATGAAGATTTCCCCGTGGAGTGAAGAGGGCACAACAATGCCTTATACATCGTTGCACATTGTAATGGAATGAGAGTGGCACACGTGCTAATTGACAACGGATCAGCTTTCAACATATGTCCGTTGGCTACGTTGAGAAATTTGGGCATTAAAGAGGAAATGATTCGAACTTCCAAAGCAGCTGTTAGAGCCTTTGATGGGATGAGGAAGACAGTGGTAGGCAAGATCGAGCTGGATGTGCTCATTTGCCCAACCAAATTCTCCATAAACTTTCAGGTGATGGATCTACCGAGCTCATTTGGATTCCTATTAAGGAGACCCTGGATTCACATCGCTGGAGCCTTACCTTCAAGTCTACATTAGAAAGTGCGATTCGTGATAGATGGGAAAGTAGTCACCGTCAATGGGAAAGTTGCATATCAGAATAGAGCTATCCCCTACATTAAATCTGAAGTTAAGCAAGAAGCTAGCTTTCATTCATTGGAGTTGGTGGCAGTAATCCACACTCCTGTGGGGGCGAAACTAGAGGCTCCTTTCGTCTCTGAAGTTAACCTTTTACCGGCTAAGATATTGCTAGCATATGGGTTTTGTGACATCACAGGTCTCTCCTAGCTTCCAACTTCGATACCAAACCAAAGCTTAGCCGTCATATCTCCCAATCTGAAAAATGTTCCCACAATGTCGGTTAGCGTGACGACTAGCAAGAAAAACATTCAACCTCACCATAGGGGTCCCTAAACCAAACTATAAGGACAAATACATAGTCAAGGCATCAAGGCATATAACAACATCAATTCAGATCATTAGGTAATAATGATTTAAAACAATGAGGATGCCGATGCAATATGTAATGACATGTTCTTCACTCATCTCACCATCGCCAAGTCAATTGACTTGCGACCCCTACTCCAAGGCATCCACGACGCATGGTACGACTCTCCCCTGCACATAGCTCAAGATCCACAAGTATCAGCAAATCCCCGCACACAGCCGAGGGGTGTCAACTCTATTCAGTGCATTGAAGAGAAAATACTCCACATATCTCATCAAATACGATCCATGTACCATGTATGCTGGCCGAGAACCTCATAGTTCTCAATCTCATTTCTTGCATGCAATTCCACAATGCAATGCCAACATAATGTCATCAATGACCATACAAGCAAGTATGTGAATACATAACATCAGTAATCACAATCACAAGTGGCATCCACAGGCTCACACGAGATTCTTCGACATTCATGTCAGTAGATTATATCATTGCAAATCATATATCTGAACCTCGAAGCATATGTATGACACAATTAACTTCATTAACTTGATTTCCAATTATGCCTAGTCATAATTACCTAGACTCAGCCATGTGAATTAGTTAAATCAATCCACTTTCTTTCCATGCCGTCAAGTCAGTGAAGTCTAGGCATTTAATTCACAATACTAGCTTGAGTAATCATCAAATCCCTAGTTTAAGAACCCAATCAAGGGCCACCTAAATAAAGGCAATTCTTTGCTTTTCTTGAATCTCTCGATCTAGGGCTTAAACTATAATCAAGCCATCATACCCCGGTTCCCAAGCAAAGAATTTCAACACTACGCAGTTACGCAAGTTGTCAGTATTAGAATGGCAAATGAGTATCTCAAATTTCTAAACTTTAATATGTTGTATCTAAGGCATTGAGGAACATTGTGTAAATAAATCGTGAGCTGACTCATTTTAGATAAATTGCAGTATTTCACATAATATGGAGGAAATCTGACCTGCATGAACCAACAGAAACTCCACAAGAAAAGCTCTATTTCATGAGCTTAACCATATCATAAAAATTTCAAAATTTTGTATGTTGTATTTCAAGATGTCCTCTTAAAATTTCATGAAGGGAAGTTGACCCAACTCATTCTCCAAAAATCTATATAAATTCATGAATCGGTAGAAGTCCCGGCTAAGCTCACCAGAAACAGGCTAAGTTCATGTAGTTCTAATGGAATTATAAATATCATCTAAAATCCAAAAATTCCGAAATTAAATTATGTTATAGATAAGGATGTAATGAACAAGTTTTATGAAGGGAAGTTAGTCAAATTCTCACCGTATAGAGCTCGACAAAATTCACAACTAGATCCGAATTCCCCAGATTGGGTTTCTATACCTAAAACCTAATCCAAACTCCCTAGCATGGCGACAACACTACGAACATCTATCCTATAGCAAGATTGAATGAATCTCTTGTCTTTTCACCCAAAGAGAGCGGTCATGGATGAGCGATTTCTTCTTACAAGCCGCCGAATAGATTCGACTCTCCTTTCTTCAACTTTTTTTTATACGAATGATGGGAGAGAAAGGAAGTGGATAGCCAAAAGAACCCCTCCTCATCTGACACGCCTCTATATATAGAGTTTAGGAAGAGTAGGGAGCAAGTCTTGAGTGACACTTGGCGCAAGATGTTCACCACTTGGTGGACATGCAATTTTTGGATCGCCACTTGGTAGACATGCACTCTAGCCTCACGCATGTATGCCACTTGTTGGCTATGAGATGACATTTGTCCCAAGCCTCATGCATGTGTGCCACTTGTTGGCCATGGGATGACATTTGTCTCACATGTAATAAGATCATCCTCTATAACGACACTCGTCCTCAACTTCCCATGCAAGATGCCAATTGTCGTACATGCCTTTGGGAACGTATGCACTTCATAATCCCGTCCAGGTTCGTTCCGTCTCGACCTGAAAATTTTTTGCCAATTTATTAGGCAATCAGACCTCATATTCTTGTTCCTTGTCGTCTTACGGTTGCATGGGGAAAAAACGGTGCTCAACTTGGCCTCTAGACGACTTCGAACGAGCCGTTTTACTTTCGACACACGCTGAAATTCGATAATGCGGGCTCTCGGGTCGTGGTCATTTTTCATCTAAATCCACCTTGTAATAAGGCCAACGAAGCTCCTGCAAATGTCCTCTTGCATGTCTTAAGAAACTCTTCATTTGACACTTGTCTCATATCCGATAATACAAGGATTTCTTTTTTAAATTTACTCAAAGTATTCATGCCCCAATGGTGATAAGTCATTCCAATATAATCTTGATGGGACCATGAATCAATAATTTTCTTGCATCTTCCCAAGTTATAATCGGCCAATGCCCTTTCATGCATAAGGGGATAATAGCGCCACTTGTCATTACCCTTAATGGTTTGTTATCCATCACGAGATCTTGATTGCACATTGGACCAATGATTGAGCTACATTCTCTTGCCATTTCCCAATGTTACTTGGCCATTAGAAATTCATGCAAATAGGTTAATTTTGCCACATGTCCTTGGCCCCAATGGTCCAAATTTCCTTGCTCTCCAAGGTTAGGGAAATTGAATGATATAACCATGCTCATTTTAATCCTCATAAGCTCTTGATCAATCGGCCACTAATAAATTTCTTTGCTCCCCAAGTATAATCTAATGGTAGCAATAATTCTCACACTCTCGATCATATAATAATTCCAAGATAATTTTCTAATTTTCCAATCAACTTGACTTGATGATAATTTAGTCTTGGAACATCGATTCTCGACCAATGTACCGTAGTCCTTGAATACAAAATTCCTTAATTAATCTTCCTAATATCTCCTTAATTCCATTTGTGGGAAATTGATCAATGAAACTCGAATTTCTATCCATCATATTCCTCAATGTACACGTTCAATTGCTCATAATATCACTTGAGCCATGACAATCCAAAATTGACAAGTTCCTTGATAATTTCCTAACTCGTTTCCACTTATGCCACCTTGACATATCTTGGCCTCCCTCTTTGCATAATCCAGTATAATGAGGTCCCGAATCTTTGTTATTAAAGTCAACTCTCTAATTCCTTTCGGATATCATTGCTCATTAGGAATCTAAAAAACTGGGGATGCCACAGGTTCAACCCAGGAAAAGGTCTTGGCAAGCATGGCCAAGGAATCAGCGCTCCTCCACAATTAAAATCCAATGAGCTTGATGGGCTTGGGATATCATAATATTCACATTGGTGATTTTACTCCTAAGATAGCAGGTCGAGGCCAAGACAAGAGTCGTAGATGCCATGGATGCCAGAAAAGCCAGAAGGATTCCTTTATTGATTCTTCATCTTGGAAAGGCAAATCTAAGATGATCAACAGCCCTTTGAATGAATACTTCAACAAGGACTCCAAGTGGCTGTCAGAAGAAGGGACGACTTCATCAACGGAACCAAATTTGGCAACCCTTTTCTGGATAATGACTCTGTGAACGTCATTATAGAGTTTCCTTACCAAAAAAAAACATCATTATAGAGTGGTTTGATTAGGAAGCCGATACTTCTGAGTAAAGAAACCTCTCTCTTGCTTTCAATACTGCATTTAAATTCATGCATTTCTTCATACTTCTCGTTTTTGTTGTTTAAAGTAGAGGTAGGAAAACGCATTTGGATCTCCGACCATTGGTCCAAACAGCATAGCTTGTAATGCGGTCTATTTTTGCATTCAATAAAACATACAAGCTTTATTAAGGACATATGAGACTACAAATCAGCTCAATGATAATACTAGCCTTCCATATGGGAAGCTTGAGGCATGATTTGCCATATGATTCTTGATTTTCAAAAGATTTCCAAGGAACAAGGATGTCTGAGGATATGAGGACTATTTCCATTTATGCCTACACTTATTTTGAAATCTCTTTTGAAAAGATTTTTTACACTCATGCATCACATTTGCATATAAAGTAGAGACTAACCATTCTCGTGACATTTCAGGTATATCATCTCAAACATACATGCTAGGTTATTGTGCAAACCAGACCACCAAGATGATTACTCATGCGATATTGAAGAAGACACATATGAGGGTTATGCAGCCACTCGTAGAGATTGGAGTGCCTTCGAAAATTCGACACCTCTTACTTTAGAAGAGCCCATAGTCATTAACTTAGGTGATATTGCAGATGTCATGGAAGTCAAGATTGGTGGACATTTATCCCAAGCTGAAAGGCTCAGATTTACAGAATTACTTAAAGAATTTCAGGATATCTTTGCATGTTCATACGCCGATATGCCGAGTTTGGATCCAAGAATTGTGGAACATGCGTTACCCACAGATCTCGATATTCGTGAGACAAGATAGCCGAAGGATGAAAGCTGAGTTAGAAGACATAATTAAAGAAGAAGTGATGAAACTTCTTAGAGTGGGCTTTATTGAAGTTATCCCTTACTCTGATTGGATTGCAAACATAGTCCCCGTCATGAAGAAAGATGGCAAAGTCTGGATCTGTGTGGATTATCGAGACTTGAATAAAGCAAGCCCAAAAGACAATTTCCCACTTCCCCACATCAATGTGCTGGTGGATAGTACAGTAGGGTACGAACTATTCTCATTCATGGACGAATTCTCTAGATATAATTAGATCCTCATGAGCAGGAGGACAAGCCGAAAACTGCATTACCATCCCTTGGGGAAATTTCTATTATAAAGTAATGCCCTTTGCACTAAAGAATGCCAGGGCAACTTATCAAAAGGTGATAGTCACCCTATTTCATGGCGTAATCCATAAGGAGATCAAAGTATATGTCGATAACATGATCGCCAAGTTCGAGAAGGGACAAGATCACATTCAAGTGCTCAGAAAGCTATTTGAACGATTGCGAAAATATAAGTTGAGGTTGAACCCTAACCAAAGTGTGTTTGGGGCGAAATCAAGGAAACTTCGTGGATTCATGGCTGTAGCAGGGGCATTGAAATTGACCCTTCGAAAATCCAAGCTATTTGTGACCTAGCAACTCCCTCAACGGTGAAAGAAGTAAGAAGTCTTCTAGGGATATTAAACTACATCACCAGATTCATCAATCAATTATCGGACGTGGCTAAATCAATTTTCAAACTGCTCAAGAAGGGCGTGAAAGTGACCTGGGATGCAGAATGCAGTCTGGCATTCCAGAAGATCAAAACTTATCTAACCACTCCACCAGTACTTATGTCGCCCATCCCAGGTCACCCCTTGACCTTGTATTTGATTATACATCAAGAGTTTTTAGGAGCCTTACTTGCTCAAACAAGCCCTATGGATAGTAAAGAAAGGGCTATCTACTACTTGAGAAAGAAATTCACCTCATATGAAGCAAATTATGCGCCTGTTGACAGAGCTTGTGTAGCAGCAGCGTGAGTATTTCACAGATTGAGACAGTATACCCTACACCACCACATTCATCTGGTGACAGAAAATGACCCTATCAAATATCTCTTGGAAAAGCCCGCCTTGATAAGCAAATTGGCAAAATGGCAAGTGATGTTGTCTGAATTTGATATCAAAAGCTCTCCACAAAAGTTTGTGAAGGGAAGAGTCATAGCTGATATGTTGGTAGAGAGCGCTCAAAATCGCGCAACTTTTGGACAGACAAACATAGAAGATCAAGTTTTGAACCTAACAGAAGACAAATGGGTCATATATTTTGATGGTGCTGTTAATCTATCTATAGCTAGCACAAGGACAATGCTAATATCCCCTGATGGTCAACATTATCCTTTTACAGCAAAACTAACTTTCCTTTGCACCAACAATATTTCAGAATATGAAGCATGTATTCTAGACCTACAGTTGGCCATCTCCATGGAAGTATCTAAGCTACAGGTTTATGGAGATTCTATGCTCATCATCTTTCAAACACAGGGAGAGTGGAACTCAAAGGAGATGAAGCTCATCCCATATCATGAGTACCTGGAAGAGTTGACACTTAAATTCGAAGAAGTGTCATTTGAATACATGCCAAGAGCGCAAAACCAGTTCGCTGACGTGTTAGCCACCCTAGCCTCCATGCTGCAAATAACTGATGGATTCGAAATAGAGCCATTGAGGATTGGCATAACCAGAAAATCAGCTTATTGTATGCTGGTCGGAAGAATTCGACAAAGAACCATGGTACCACGATATCAAGAATTATATCTTCAAAAGAAAATTTCCTTATGAATGTCAAGCAGGAGATCGAAGTTATATAGCCAAGATGGCTAATAAATTCTTCCTCAGTGGACAAACTTTGTACAAAAGATCGTTTGACTCTACTATATTATGGTGTGTAGACGCTAAAGAAGCAATTACTCTCATGAGGGAAATCCATGAAGGTGTATGCGGACTACACATGAATGGCCATCTCCTCGCGAGGAAGATCATGCGGCTTGGTTATTATTGGATGACCATTGAATTAGACTATAATCAACACGTTAGGTCATGCCACTAATGTTAAGTATATGACGATAAGATTAATACGCCCCCGAACGAACTGCATCAGATGTTTGAAGTTTGGCCTTTCTCTACGTGGGGAATAGACATGATAGGGCCTATCAATCTAGCAGCTTCAAACGGTCATCGCTTCATTCTAGTTGCAATTGATTACTTCACGAAGTGGATAGAGGCCAATTCTTACACGAATGTCACTGCGAGAAGTGTGGCAAGGTTTATCAAGAGAGATATAATCTCTCGATGTGGCATCCCTCAGGCGATCATAATAGATAACGAGTCCAACTTAAACAACAAGATTGTCGATGATCTACTGGATCACTTTGGCGTTTGACATCTTAATTATTCCCCTTACCGTCCGCAAATGAATGGAGCAGTAGAGGCGGCAAACAAGAACATTAAGAAGATCTTGGCTAAGACTGCTGAAAATTACAGGGATTGGCTTGAGAGGCTACCCTTTGCCTTAATAGCATATCGGACTTCGATTGGGACCTCTACTGGGGCAACTCCTTATGGTTTAGTATACGGGATGGAAGATATCCTGCCTGTAGAGATTAAGGTTCCGTCTTTGAGAATATTGTCAGAAGTTAAACTCTTTGAGGCAGAGTGGATCAAACACAGATATGAATAGCTAAATCTGATAGACGAGAAGCGTCTTAGAGCAATTTGTCACGACCAGAGCTACCAAAAGAGTGTGGCTAAGTCATTTAACTAGAAAGTTAAACCCATAAGTTTCAAGGTAGATGACCTGGTGATAAGGAAGACTTTACCAAATGCTGCTCATCTGGGTGGCAAGTTTACCCCGAACTATGGAAGCCATTATGTTATCAAGAAAATCCTCGTGGGAGGGGCATTAATTCTTGCAAATTCTAAAGGAGAAGAATTGGGATATCTTGAAAACTCAAATGCTGTAAAAAAAGTATTATCCTTGAAGTGAAATCATATGATGGTCACATGACTTTCTCCAAAACGATTCGAGTCACCTTAGCAGTCATTACAAAGGCTTATCATGCATCCATCCATACATGGCATATGTGATGTTTTGCAGGATTCCAAGAAATGGACTCAAAAGCAAACTCGCTCAAATGGAACCAAGAACAGAACGGTCCCTGAGGCGTAGAACCAGGTGATAAGTATCCGTTCCATCAAGCATTAAAATATCTTCTACTCATTGGAGTTCCCATTATCTTCATACAGGAATGTCTGATGAAGATGGAAAGCAACAGTGGAGGAATACCGTAAAATTTCTCACTTTCTTGTAAGCAAGGAGAAGTCAAAGATGGACATGCATTTGGTCGAACTTAGAAACGAACCATGCTTAGAAAAGATGAAATTTCTAACTCTTGTTGCGCACATGTAAGGGTTAGAGGTTATCCAGACATGGCTGAAGCACGCATCGTGCGTCATTAATTCCCTGTGAGGTGAAATGTGTCATGCCCCATGCTTCCAGCACGAGCACGCAATCATCCCTGCAAGCAAACGACAACAATCTCTCGACGATCCCAAGGATCCACCTATAATATAAAAAGAAAGGTCGAGAGATATAATACTACATCAATCATACGGAAGCGGTTTCCATCAAATCCCGTACAACAATATATATAAACACAAAGATTAAGCAGGACCGCGATAGCATCATAAAGTCATACATCGTCAACTACTGGTCAATAACTACTACAAACCGCTATACATCAAGGCGATGGAGTAAGCATGCCAAAAAGGTATCCACAAAAATCTGTCAGGGATGGGGTCAGGTCGCCAGACGAAAGGTCAGATCGCCGTTTAGAGTCGCCTAGAAAGAACTGCTGCAATCTCCGATGTCTTGAGTCTCCTCCGATGGCTCGTACTCGGAGAAGGTCTCCAACGAGACCTCTACGGAGTCCTCTATAGTTGCCTCCTGCGACGGCTCGGCTCGACCTCCATCCATGGTTGCCTCCTGGTCTGGTTTGGCTAGGTCTCTATCAGACAACTCTACCACAATGATTTCGTCCTCTGGCGATGGTACCGAATACTCCGCAGTCGGCGTCCGCTCCGGGCCGTTCCTCGACCCAACCGCTAATCCCTCGGGAAACTCCTGGTCCGAGATCGTCTGACACCAGGGAGGTATGACACCCTTTGGAACCTCATTGGGCTTCAGCGGCCCGACCTTCTTATCCCCGTCCCTCCTAAACCATGCCTCAAGCCTGTGAGGCTTCCAGTCCGGCTTCCCCTCGTCTACCCATACTACTGTACATTTCCTCACGTAAATATTCCCCTACCTATCGGGGAAGTCATCGTAAAAAGCCGTCATCTCCTACGGGTCCCCAAATCAATTAGGCCACATCGCTACTGCCTAGGATCTGTAAAGTAAGGTTTCCCCAAAAGGGGTGAGATATACATCTCAGCAAGAAAAACCTAATCCTAGGTTAGTTTGACTGTCCACTCAGGCAGTCACGTCACTCGACAGATCTCAACTCATGATCAAATGCAGGTATTACAATCATAAATCGATGAACAACATTACACATAAGACAGGCATGCGCTTATATTCTCATGTCACACACAAATGCATGTATATGTTCAGCCTGTCACTTCACCGCATCTATTAACCTCTGCCTGCCTCGTTCTCTAGCCCGCGATTAGATCGCATTAGGCTCGGCCCGCGTAAACGCATCAGATCGTCATCGGTAACCCACGTAAACACATTAGGTCCCGCATCATTTCCAGGCAAGGTTTATGAGCTCATGTTCAGTCCCACGATTATATCGCCTCAGGACTGTGGCTATCTCAACCCCGCGACCTCGTTGCATCAGGGCGCCACCTAATCATAATCCACCCCGCGACCTCGTCGCATCAGGGTCTCAATCTTCTGCCCCGCGTCTCACACGCCTCAGGGCCTCGCCAAGCCTTGCCACAATCATACTTTATGCCATGAATCTCTATCCTTTACACACACAATGTCAATTGCATTTCAAGTATAATTCACAATCTCATGGCATGCAAAGCAATCAATTGTTATCCCAACAAGACATGCAACTCTAATGCAGGTCAAGGCACACATAAACTCCTTAATTAATCCTAAGACATGCTATGACTCAACGTCTTAGAAACATGCCCATTAATCGGCCAATTTCACACTCGACTTACCCAATCGAGTCCAATCCCCCTAGCCTTGGTTTAGAGAATTCCTTATCTTCGCTTAACAACACAATTTACTCCTCTTTGAGCCTCCTAGGATTCGGCCAACCTAAGTCCAAAGCCGATTTGTCGCGCAACCTAGGATAATCAATCGATTTGTCAAAATTCCAAGTCCAATTCCTCAATTCATCCATCCAAATCACCTATAACATACTCCTCATTATCTTTTCACATCATACACACCAAATTATAACACAAATCCAGCATATCCAGCCACCCACAGAATATGTTTGGCCAGGCATTGAACCGGTTCCATTCGGTTATGTTCATGACTAGTCCAATCGGTTCTAATCTACCTCAAATCCCTCAATTATGCATCATCCTACTTCTTATAGTGTCTATCTAAGGATTTGGAGTGCTCATCGAGAGGTCCAAGCCGCGTGGTTGCCGGAAAGTCGTCGAAACTCGCAGGATCGTCCAAGCACAGAATACCAACAGTTTCTGGGCGAAATGTACAAGACCGGTTCATGGTCAAAACCTTATCAAATCAAGCTCAAATTTTTACCACAGAATCATCTATGTGTCTACTTGATCTCTACCAAATTTGAGCTCTAGATTCCAAGTTTTCGGCTGTCAAAAGGGTTCGAACCGAACCTACCTCAAACTGGAGCAGAATCTGTCGGCCTGTGGGAGAATGCCCTGAATTCCACAGTGCTCCAAATGGCCTGATTCCAGTTGGAGGACATCGGAAAGACATGGATCTACGTCTGAGTAGTCGGCCGGCAGTAGCTGGTGGACGTAGGCGGCGATCGTGTAGGCCGAACAGGCTGGTGGCTGCTGGTCGAATGAGGCATAAACCGGAGAAGAAGAGAGGAGGAGTGGCTCTCGGTTCTTTGGGGGTGAGTGATCTACTGAATGAAGAGTGAGAGAGAGGAAAGAGAGAGCTTTGTTATCCCAAAATTTGGTCAATTGAGTTGATTGGTAGGTGGCATTTAATGTTGAAATGATCTCCACCCTTGGATGCTTGACACTTGGCAATTGTTCTTATCAAGGAGATCCAATGGCCATCTCTTGTCCTTGAATTTTTGGCAGCTTGAGGGGGGAGGGAGAATTTCCATTTTTCTCTTCCTCAATTATAATAACAAAGTTCTAAGCTGGAGGGGCAAAATGGTCATTTTACCCTCAACGTTCGAAATGTCATGTTTCTTGTTCTAGGATTATTCGATAGGGCGACGGTCAATCCAAATGACTTTGAAATTCTAGATTTTCCATTCCAAACTTTTCAGGATTCGCTTCTGATAGTTTTCTCTATCAGACGTGATTCCAGTCTATCCCGAACTGACGGGCGACTTTTGCAGACATTATGCGTATCGACCCCGTGATTCTCATCACGTTTAGGGCCCGTCAATTCATGATGTCTTTGGTTGTCATGTAATTGTGAGGGTTTATCACTAGTCCCTACGGTCTCGATCGTCACAGTCCGATTTAGAATAATTTTTCAAATCGTACGTTGGTTAAGCGGCATCACCCGCGCTCCAATCGTACGACGCTCGCATAGTAATCCTTGATCGTTCTTAGATCGGCCCTTTTTGGTGGTTCTAAATATCCCCTCGACAATCCTTATGGTCAAAGCGCCATTTCCTATCCGAGTCGTTTAGGTCCACGTACCTCATCTCGCGTTAGCCTTTCCCATTTGATTAGCCTACTCAAATTGATCAAATTTGAGTGGAATACGACTGAAATACATCGCTTGATATATATAAACTTCTCATTACAGAAACTAAAGTTGATTGGAAATCAGAATGTCACAACTCTTCTCCCCTTACAAAAATTTCATCCTCGAAATTTACATTACACTTAACTACTCAAATAAATGGGGGTGTTGTCGCCTCCTCGTCTCTTCGTTCTCCCATATGACTCCTTCCGTTCCGTGGTGCTCGCATATTATTTTGACCAGCGGAATCTTCTTATTCTTGAGGATCTGCTCCTTCCGGTCCTCGATCCTTATTGGCCTCTCTACATAAGATACTGGTCGTCTACCTCTATGGCTTTGTAGTCCAGCACATGTGTCCGGTCAGGCTCACACTTTCTTAGCATCGACACATGGAATATATTATGTATTTGGGATAGATTTGGCGGTAAAGCAAGCCGGTAGGCCAAGGTCCCAATTCTCTCCAATATCTCAAAAGGGCCTATATATCTTGGGCTTGGCTTCCCTTTCTTTCCGAATCACGAAAGTCCTCTCATTGGCGACACCTTGAAGAAGACGTGATCGCCCACTTGAAACTCCAGAGGCTTACGCCGCTTGTCTGCATAGCTCTTCTGGTGACTATACGCCGTCCTCAGTCTATCTCAGATCACCTTCACTGCTTCCACCAATTGCTCTACCAATTCGGGGCCTTTGATGCTTCTTTCCCCTACTTCATCCCAGCATATCGGTGTTCTGCAGGCTCTACCATAGAGTGCCTCGAACTATGCCATCTGTATACTCTGCTTGTAGATATTATTGTACGCGAACTCTATCAGGTGTAACTGCTCTTCCTATCTGCCTTTCAAATCTATGACGCACGCTCTCAACATGTCCTCGAGAGTCGGGATCGTCCTTTCTGATTGCCCATCAATCTGTGGGTGGTACGCCGTACTAAACTGCAGTTGGGTCCCTATGGCCTCTTGTAGGCTTTTCCAAAAATTCGCCGTGAACTTCGAATCCCGATCTGAGGTGATTGTCATTGGTACTCCATGTAATCTTACTATGTGCCTCATGTACAGTTCTGCGTACTTATCCATGGCGAAGTTCTTTCGTATAGGAATAAAGTGTGCAAACTTGGTCAATCTGTTTACAACTACCCATATTGAGTTGTGACCTCTCTAACTTTTCGGAAGTCCCATTACGAAATCCATGGTTATATGCTCCCACTTCCATTTCGGGGTTTCCAGTGGCTATAGCAATCCTCCAAGCTTACAATGCTGTGCCTTCACTTGCTGGCAAGTCAAACACTTAGCAACGTATCTTGCCACGTCTACCTTCATCTCGTTCCACCAATAATGCTGCCTCAAGTTCTGGTACATCTTTGTACTTCCAGGGTGGACACTGTAGTTGCTCCTATGAGCCTTTGACAAAATTCTTTCTCGGAGTCCTTCATCTTTTGGTAGACATAACCGTCCTCGAAATTTCAAGAGTTCGTCCTCAGATACCTGGAATTATGGCTTCCTCTTCGTTGCGTCCATCCCAACGGTTTTCTGAATCTCTAGGTCCGTAGATTGTAACGCCTTTATCTCATCTTGGATCTCAGGTTCCACCCTCAGAGTCGCTATCAAACTGGATAGTTGATCGACCTCTAATATGAATTCAGAGTCTCTCAAGTCCTCTATCGTCGACCAACTTCTCACCAGCAAGCATGCAATGCTTGACTTTCGACTCAATGCATCTGCCACTCTATTTGCCTTCCCAGGATGATATAGTATTTCACAATCATAATCTTTCAACAGCTACATCCACCTTCGCTGTCTCAAGTTCAGCTCTTTCTGGGAAAACAAGTATTTCAGACTCTAGTGGTCTGTGTATATATCTGAAACTTCTCGCCACAAAGGTAATGCCTTCAAATCTTCAAGGCAAACACAATCGCCATTAACTCCAAGTCGTGGGTCGGGTAATTCATCTCGTGTGGCCTCAATTGTCTGGATGCATAAGCTACTACTCGGCCGTGCTGCATCAATACACAGCCCAATCCCTTCAGCGAAGCGTCGCTGTAGATCTCATATCCTCTCGATCCTGACGAAATGGTCAGCACTAGTGTGGTCGTCAGTCTATGTTTAATCTCTTGGAAACTCTGTTCACACCTATCAGTTCATTCGAACTTCGTTTCCTTCTTCGTCAACCGCATCAGTGGAACGGCTATGGATGAAAACTTTTCCACAAATCGCCTATAATATCCTGCTAGTCCTAAGACGCTCCTGACCTCTGTGACCGTAGTAGGCCTCGGCCAATTGGTTACAGCCTTTATCTTTGCAGGGTCCATTGCAATTCCTTCACTTGACATAACATGACCCAGAAATGCTACCCTGTTCAGCCAAAATTCACATTTGCTTAGCTTTACATAAAGTGAATGTTCCCTCAGGGTTCTCAATACGATCCTTAAATGCTCTTCATGTTCCACGTCGCTCCTCGAGTAAATTAAGATATCATCAATGACAGGTATGACGAATTTGACTAGAAACTCCCTGAATACTTGGTGCATCAAATCCATAAAAGCAGCTAGAGCGTTCGTCAATCCAAACGGCATCACCGTAAACTCGTAATGACCATACCTCGTCTTGAATACAGTCTTCAGTATGTCTTCCTTCTTGATCCTCAACTGGTGATACCCCGTCCTCAAATCAATCTTCGAGAACACTGCTGCATCTTGCAGCTGATCAAAAAGATCGTCAATCCTTGGCAGCGGATACTTGTTTTTCACCGCCACCTGATTCAGTTGCCGGTAGTCAATGCAGAGTCATAAGGATCCGTCTTTCTTCTTTACGAATAGCACCGGTGCTCCCCACGGCAAAGCACTTGGTCGAATGAATCCTTTATTCAGCAACTCTTGCATTTGCACCTTTAATTCCTTTAGTTCAGACAAGGACATCCTATATGGTGCTTTCGAAATCGACTCCGTTCAAGGAGTTAATTCAATCACAAACTCTATTTCCCGTTCCGGTGGCAATCCTGGCAATTCCTGGGAAAACACATCCAGAAACTCATACACCACAGGAATATTCTCTAACTTGGGTTCCTCGACAGTCGTATCCATTATGGCTACTAAGTATGCCCGACATCCTTTAGACATTAACTTAGTTACTTCCAAAGATGAAACCAAGGGAATCGAGATTCCTCCTCGACTTCCTACCAACTCAAAACTAGGGCGGTCTTTCGGATAACATCGAATTGTTCTATTTCCACAGTCTACCACTGGTCCCTGCCTACCTAGCCAATCCATTCCTATAATCACGTCAAAATCAAACATAGGCAATACGGCTAAGTTGATACTTTCCTTACTTCCCCCAATCACCACCTCACACCCAGCACGCCATAATGTAACCAAGACATTATCCTTCAATGGGGTGGCAACATGCGATGTCATACCCAATTATTCCAATTTCATGCCTACTAATTCAGCAAACTATGCAGATACAAAAGAATGTGTGGCACCCGGGTCAAAGAATGCAAGGCAGTCTGATTGCACAAGTAGATCGTACCTGTGACTACTCCTGGCACATCCTCTGCCTCGTTGCGAGCTACAGCGTATACCCTGCCCTAGGCCTGTGGTCTGCTCTGGTCAATCCGAGTTGCGACAGTCGACGGTCCTGCTTGCGGCCTCGATCCTTGCTATCGACTGCCGGTGCTTGGTTTGGATATGTCCTCATCTGGTAGCTCAGTTGACCACACTTGAAATAGGCTCCTGTTCTCACCGGGCACGGCCCATTTCCATGCCTTCGGCCATACAGTCTGCAGTTCCAGTTCACCGGGTTTGGCGGTTTCACTATATTTCTCCTTGCAAGCGGCACGAAACGTCTGTTACCTGCCATCGGCCTCTTGCCCACTTGACGATGGTCTCTGAATGATGGGAACCACGATCTAGTTGCGGTATTCCTTTCTCTCAAATCTTGCTCAATCATCTGACCTCGCTCGTATATCTCCCGGTAGGTCCTCAAGTTCAAGGCTTTCATCTAGCTGCGGAGTTCGGGCCTCAGGCCATCCCTGAATCTCCACGCCTTCTCCAAAGGGTCCTCCACCGATCGAGGTGCATACCTCGAGAGCCTCGAGAACTCAGCTTCATACTGGTTTATCGATAGTTGGTTCTGTCGCAGTTGCAGGAACTCAATCTGTTTCCTTTCCCTGGCCGTTTCTGAAAAGTACTTATCGTTGAACGCCCTCTTAAAAGTGTTCCAGTTCAAGGTCATACCTTAAGGGAAGACTCCATCCTTGGTGGCGGCCCACCAGTCATTTGCCGTACCTTCTAGCTGATACACGGCTAGCGGCACCTTTTCCTCATCTGTACATCTCAGTATCCGAAAGCCTTTTCCAGCTTCTCTATCCATCGGGGCGCCAGCTTGAGATCTTCAATCCCCTTAAACTGCGTCGGCTTTAACTTCATGAACTGCTCCACCAGTTAGCCCCATTTGTCTAGCCACCACAATTTCCTCTTGAGTATTCACAGCCTCATTACTCTGGTTTGGTTCTCCTTGACTCCCATTACCCCCAGTGTTGCCTTGGTTGGCGTTGATGGTTGCTATGGCAGCTCTTACTACCTAGGCTATGGCAGCGTCTCGATCCTGGGCATGTTGATCGATCATGTCACCAATCCTTTCTAATGCCCTGAGTACACCATCCATCCTTGGGTCCTCAGCAATGGGTGGCCTCAAACTAGAAGCTCTACCTCTGGTCCTTCCAGATCTCTTGGACGGGTTACTCATCTTTGCCGCTTACTAATGAACCTGGTCCACCACAAGTTCAGCAACAGGTTAGCAACTTACTCATTCATCCAATCCAGAGCTACTAGCTATTCTTTAATCGAATAGTTATGCAACAATAGTACTCCATACATCCACATCAATTCCAGAAATGTTTCAACCAATAGCTCATGGCCATACTCAATGTCATTCACTCTAGTGATTTACTAAAATCAATCACTTCCAAGCATCAAACAAGCCAAGGTCCAGAAATGACTCCAATCCCAAGTAGAGAACTTAATTCTCTATGCCCTGTCACAACCTACCAAAATCAAACACCATCCATATGTGTCAAGTCACAACTAGGCATCCCATGTCTTACCCTGACCAGTTTCCTAAGATCTAGCTATTCATCCTTGTCCCACTTAATCCTCTTTATTACTCCAATCCTTCACCAACCTTATATCGAGCTGACCTTGCTTTGATACCAAAACAAGCGGGGACGTCACACCCCGCGCTTTCAGCACGAGCACGCAATCATCCCTGCAAGCGAATGACAACAATCTCTCGGCGGTCCCAAGGATCCACCTATATATATAAAAGGAAAGGTCGAGAGATATAATACTACATCAAGCATACGGAAGCGGTTTCCATCAAATCCCATACAACAATAAATATAAACACAAAGATTAAGTAGGACCGGGATAGCATCATAAAGTCATACATCGTCAACTACTGGTCAACAACTACTACAAACCGCTATACATCAAGGCAACGGGGTAAGTATACCAAAAAGGTATCCACAAAAATTCGTCAGGGATGGGGTCAGGTCACTAGTCAAAAGGTCAAATCACCGTCTGGAGTCGCCTAGGAAGAACTGCTGGAATCTTCAGTGTCCTAAGTCTTGTCCGACGGCTCGCATTCGGAGAAGGTCTCCGACGGGACCTCTCTGGAGTCCTCTATAGTCGCCTCCTGTGACGGCTCGGCTCGACCTCCATCCGTGGTCGCCTCCTGGTCCGGCTCGGCTAGGTCTCCATCAGACAGCTCCACCACAATGATCTCGTCCTCTGGCGGTGGTACCGAATACTCCGCTATCGGCATTCGCTCCGAGCCATTTCTCGACCTAACCGCTGATCCCTCGGGAAACTCTTGGTCCGAGATCGTCTGACACCAGGGAGGTATGACACCCTCCGAAACCTCATGGAGCTTCAACGGCCCGACCTTCTTGTCCCTATCCCTCCTAAACCATGCCTCAAACCTATGAGGTTTCCAGTCCGGCTTCCCCTCGTCTACCCATACTACGGTACTTTTCCTCATGTAAATATTCCCCTGCCTATCGGGGAACTCATCGTAAAAAGTCGTCATCTCCTGCGGATCCCTAACCTGGATAGGCCACATTGCTACTGCCTAGGATCTACAAAGTAAGGTTTCCCTAAAAGGGGTGAGATATACATCTCAGCAAGAAAAACCTAACCCTAGGTCAGGTTGACTGTCCACTCAAGCAGTCGCGTCACTCAACAAATCTCAACTCATGATCACACGCGGGTATAACAATCATAAATTGATGAAAAACATCACACATAAGACAGGCATGCACTTATATTCTCATGTCACACACGAATGCACGTATATGCTCAGCTTATCATACCACCATATCTATCAACCTCTGCCTACCTCGTTCTCTAGCTCGCGATTAGATCGTATCAGGCTCGGCTCGCGTAAACGCATCAGACCGTCATCGGTGACCCACATAAACGCATCAAATCCCGCATCATTTCCAAGCAGGGTTTATGAGCTCATCTTTTGTCCCGCGAATATATCGCCTCAGGACTGTGGCTATCTCAACCCCGCGACCTTGTCGCATCAGGATGCCACCTAATCATAATCCACCCCGTGACCTCGTCGCATCAAGGTCTCAACTTCTGCTCCACGCCTCACACACCTCAGGGCCTTGCCATGCCTTGTCACAATCATACTTTATGCCATGAATCTCTATCCTTTACACACACAATGTCAATTGCATTTCAAGTATAATTCACAATCTCATGGCATGCAAAGCAATCAATTGTTATCCCAACAAGACATGCAACTCTAATGCAGGTCAAGGCACACATAAACTCCTTAATTAATCCTAAGACATGCTATGACACAACACCTTAGAAACATGCCAATTAATCGGCTAATTTCACACACGACTTACCCAATCGAGTCCAATCCCCCTAGCCTTCATTTAGAGAATTCCTTACCTTCGCTTAACAACACAATTTACTCCTATTTGAGCCTCCTAGGATTCGGCCAACCCAAGTCCAAAGCCGATTTGTCGCGCAACCTAGGAAAATCAATCGATTTGTCAAAATTTCAAGTTCAATTCCTCAATTCATCCATCCAAATCACCTATAACATACTCCTCATTATCTCTTTACATCATACACACCAAATTACAACACAAATCCAGCATATCCAGCCACCCAAAGAATCGGTTTGGCCCGGCATTGAACCGGTTCCATTCGGTTCTGTTCATACCCCTCCAACCGATTCTAATCTACCTCAAATCCCTCAATTATGCACCATCCTACTTCTTATAATGTCTATCTAAGGATTTGGAGTACTCACCGAGAGGTTCAAGCCGCGCGGTTGCCGGAAAGTCGTCGGAACTCGCCGAATCGTCCAAGCACAGAATACCAGCAATTTCTAGGTAAAATGTACAAGACCGGTTTATGGTCAAAACCTTATCAAATCAAGCTCAACATTTTACCACAGAATCATCTATGTGTCTACTTGATCTCCACCAAATTTGAGCTCTAGATTCTAAGTTTTCGGTTGTCAAAAGGGTTCAAAACCGAACCTACCTCAAACTGGAGAAAAATCTGTCGGCCTGTGGGAGAATGCTTGCCCTGAATTCCATAGTGCTCCAAATGGCCTGATTTTAGTTGGAGGACATCAGCAAGACATGGAGCTACGTCTGGGTGGTTGGCCGGTAGTAGCTGGTGGTCGGAGGCGGCGATCGTGTAGGCCAAACAAGCGGGTGGCTGCTGGTCGAGTGAGGCAAAAACTGGTGAAGAAGAAGAGGAGGAGTGGCTCTCGGTTCTTTGGGGGTGAGTGATCTGCCGAATTAAGAGTGAGAGAGAGGAAAGAGAGAGCTTTGTTATCCCAAAATTTGGTTAATTGAGTTGATTGGTAGGTGGCATTTAATGTTGAAATGATCTCCACCCTTGGATGCTGACACTTGGCAATTGTTCTTATCAAGGAGATCCGATGGCCATCTCTTGTCCTTGAATTTTTGGCATCTTGGGGGAGAGAATGTCCATTTTTCCCTTCCTCAATTATAATAACAAAGTTCTAAGCTAGATGGGCAATACTGTCATTTTACCCCCGACGTTCGAAACGTCATTTTTCTCGTTACAGGATTATTCTATAAGGCGACGGCCAATCCAAATAACGTTGGAATTCTTGATTTTCCATTTCAAACTTTTCAAGATTTGCTTCTGATAATTTTCTCTATCAAACGTGATTCCAACCTATCCCGAACTGACGGGTGGTTTTTATAGACATTACGAGTATCGACCCCATGATTCTCATCACGTTTAGGGCCCGTCAATTCATGGCGGCTTTGGTTGTCATGTAATTGTGAGGGTTTATCACTAGTCCCTATGGTCTCTATCATCACAGTCCGATTTAGGATAATTTTGCAAATCGTACGTTGGTTAAGCGGCATCACCCGCGCTCCAATCGTACGACGCTCGCATAGTAATCCTTGATCGTTCTTAGATCGGCCCTTTTTGGTGGTTCAAATATCCCCTCGACAATCCTTATGATGAAAGTGTCATTTCCTATCCGAGTCGCCTAGGTCCACGTACCTCATCTCGCGTTAGCCTTTCCCCTTTGGTCAGCCTACTCAAATTGATCAGATTTGAGCAGAATACGATCGAAATACATCACTTGATAGATATAAACTTCTCATTAGAAAGTTTGAAATTGATTGGAAATCAGAATGTCACAAAATGTCTAGAGAAAAACAGAATGATTTTTCTAAAATAGAGTTATTTAGGCTATCTAGTAGGAACGTTTCTTCAGATAAGATGCAAGCCTAATCTAAACACGTCCTATACACACCAGAGAGATTAGAAGAGTGTAAGGATAGAAAAGCCTGAACTCGAGGATGTAAGGGCTATTCGCATCAATTACCTAGATTGGGATGAATGAGGCATTCATTCTTCTCCATAACCACTACAGGTGATCATTGATAAACCCCTTGAGCGGTGGTCTCCATTTCTTAAGCCTATCAAGAGCCGCCTCACACTAGGGTGGTGTAGAAGCAGTCTAGTAGATTGGAAAGGCAAATGGTTAGAAATCTTTTTGCTCGGACTAACATCAATTTTCGTGTGTTGATATGCATTAATCCAAGTGCCATAGGATGACGAAGAGATGTTCATTTCTCTATCCTATACACTTATACCCGTTGCATATCCAACTTAAGCTTACATATTCATTTCATGTACCCTCATTGGTGATCATTGCACAACACCGAGACGAAGGTGGCAAAGACACTAATAGATAGAGAAGTTCAAGAAGTAGGAGCTACATGAGACTGTCAAAGTAAAATGTTCAGACAGGATGAGACTCAAGTCACATTCCTTGCATGATCATAAAAATCCTAGTTCCTAGAAGAAGAAAAGGAAAATGCGGGATTGAAAAGAGAAAATGCCAAATCTCTATGCTTTAAAAAGAAACAAGAAATCCTGACAAGAATAGGGATGACGCTCATTGAAATGTTGAAAGTCGTAAGACTGATTTTGGGGATACCAAGGGATTATTGGATGCTTCCACCCCCAACAACTTCTGATATAAAGAAGAATCCTAAGAAACTGTGCAGCAAAAGGCTACCCCTCTAATGGAATCATAGCCAACTGCCAAAAGATAAACAAGGTCTTTCAAAGATTAGACCCGTTCTCAAGAAGACTAGAGATGTTCTTCAAAGAGTCGTCAACCAGAGACAAAACAGAAGATTGATCAGCAATGATCACCAATGTCAAACCCTTCGCGATTCCGGGCTAAAAAAAGCCTTTTTTGATCCCTAATCCTATCGACATTACAACCATTCGCAATCTTTTCTGACTAAGACGCCTAGGTTAATGTATACCTTAGCTCGAAGAGGTATGAGAAGGATTATTTCTTTCTTATTTTGTAGGGTTCTTGACTTGTAAACCCGGAGCAGATGAAGAAAACTTCTATTCAAAAGGCCTGACTCAGAGAGTGAGTCGCCCTTGGAAACCGTGTCTAAGCCCAACATATGGTCCCGTAAAGACCCATGATCAATTGAATTGTATGCGCTGCGAATAGCTCCGAAAACCCAGGTGCGGGTTTTTAGGAAATTTGAGTGCTTTCTTCGTAAAAGACCAAAGTCAAAGAATTTGTGAGAAACCCTCTTTGACGAAGACATTTCAATAGAATGCTTAAAAAGTGAGCTTTGTTAGAAACTTCAAATTGTTTGATCCAGGATTTTCTTTACAAGGATTTATGATCATCTTTGTATGCTTCAAGATGTCTTGGATAACCTCCAACATCATAGATCATTTTGCATAATTACATAGGTTAAAGTAAAACTTTGCCTACATTATAATTGTCATTGCCTCAAGATAACTAATAGCTTTGATGAGGAATGAACTCTCAGGTTAAACTTCTATGAGACTCACGGTAGCCCCGGGTCAAAGAAGAATAGCTTGCTCAACAAGGAAGAGCATCAAAGTCGTCGTTTATGTGAGATTTCAGATTTAAACTTTCTGCAGGATCCTTGGAACCTCCAAATCCCAAAATAGCACATCACTTGTTGAAAGTACAATCTTTGAAATTATCTTTTTGAGAGATTTCAAGTAACCCCTAATCCCAGAAGAATCTTGTTATCAAAAATTTTTGCAAGTTTGAGCTTTTTGCAGGATACTTGAAGTCCCCAAATCCCATAATGGCCCCTTACATGTCAAGAAGACAATATATAGAACCAGCTTTCTGTAAAGTTCTAGGTAACCCCTAACCCCAGAATAGCTCCTTTGGTAAACCTAAGAGTCAGATACACCTCATGTGTATAGACCCTCGTTGGTTCCTCAAGATGTAAGATCAGCCCATTCTTTGACAAACCCTAAAGAACAGGTGTGTCACCTTTAGGTTCTTGGTGGATAAGAAGCCTAGTCTCAGACAAACCCTAAACACAAGTGCGTCACCTTTAGGTCCCGATGGATGGGAAGCCTAGTATTTGACAAACCCTAAACAACAGGTGCGTCTCCTTCAGGTTCCTATTAAATGGAAAGCCTAGTATCTGACAAACCTTAAAAAACGGGTGCGTCACCTTTAGGTTCCTCGTGAAAGGGACTTCTAGTATTCGACAAATCCTAAAGAACGGGTACGTCACCTTTAGGTTCCTAGTAAATGGAAAGCCTACTCTCCGACAAACCCTTAAGAAAGGGTATGTCACCTTTTGGTTCCTGGTAGATGGGAAGCCTACTCTCCGACAAATCCTAAAAAACGAGTGTGTCGCCTTTAGGTATATGATAGAAAGGAGTCCTATTCATGGTCTAATCCACCATACTGATCGAAACTTTTGACAATTCCTAAAGAATGAGTGCATCATCCATAGGTTCCTAATAGAAAGGAGTCCTATTCATGGTCTGATCCACCATACGGATCAAAACCTTTAACAATCCCTAAAGAACGAGTGCGTCATCCATAGGTTCCTATCAGATAGGAATCTCATTATGGTTTAGCCTACATACGGATTAGAACTTAACTGCCTTAGGATGCTCAAGAGACGAGTTCCCTAGGTACTTACTTGAATCCGCCACATACCGCATATGCCGCACGAGCATTAGGCAGGTGAGTAACAGATGAGTATCTCTACTACATCTCTCTCTCTTACATTAGCGAAGACAAAATGAGCAGAACATTCACTAGTAAGATAAGAAAGATTGAATGTCAGGATTCATTTTTCTTTTTTCTAGTCGAGTCAGTTTAGACTCAGGTGTCACATGTCTTTGAGTGATACCTCTCACGAGCTTCCTCACAAAGAGGGGCAGTTATTGACACTTGATTTTAGACCAATCTTTTTCAATCTTATTTTGAAATATCATAAAAAATTCATAAAAAGTGAAAAAATTGTAAAATCAACTTTGGTAGTCTTGGCCAAGCCTAGGGAACCATTTTTAAAAAAAATATTTTTTCTTATTTTACATATTTTTTAGTATTTTCGAAAAATAGGAAAATAGATGAAAATTCAATAAAAATAGCATTTGAGGTCACAAAAATATATAAAAATAGTTAGTATTTTTCTTTTAATTCCCTTTTTTTTACCTCATAAAAATTCCAAATTGAAGTCCAATTTTATGTGCTCCTTTGTTACACGTATGATTGAATTTGGTAAAAATGTGTCAATTGAGTCTTTTAATTTGTAATTTCAACATTTTTAGGGTCTTGACATTCAATCTAATTGTCCTTCATTGCAATTTAGCTTAATTATTTGCACAAATTGCTCAATCGCATGAATTGGGCAAAATTGCATACTTAATTGCAATTTAGTCATTGAATTTGGGCATAATTGAAATTACTTTCAATTCAATGGCTAACTTTACAAATTGAAGCCACTACCCCAATGTATTTCACCATCCCGAATCGATTGGCAAAGGTGATTAGGTCTAATTTGATCATTTGAGTCTTCAATTTCACGATTTTTCGAATTGCAATTGAGGAAAAATTTAGGGTTTTTATGGAAATTGACATGAACATTTATGCAAAATCACATTTCTAGATAATATCCATGTCCTAAGTTCGATTATGAGGTTTAATTGCAAAAATTTACTACGAATTAGGGTTAATTTTGAAAAATCAAGTCAGAACTGGTTCGGACCTGTCAGACCGGTCGAACCGATCGAGAACAGTGTCGTCTTCAATCTTAGGAGTCCCGCGCGAACGAACAGCTCCTTGGTGGATTTTGATCGCAAAATCGAAGGATCAATTGGCCTCGGTTCGTGAAATTGATGAGGCGGTTTTGTTAACCAAGAAGTCCGACGTCGATGGCAATCAGTCGGACGACTTGGGTCCACCGGAGCCGCTCCGACGAAGGTCAAATGTCCACCGGCTGTTTCCAAGCCAAACGCAGAACCAAATGCAAGTGGAATTTGAGTGAAATTAGAGTCACCCAATGGCTAGGACTGATGACCAACTCATCTTAGATGTTCACCGAAGTCCGGTGACCATTTCGCATGCGATCGCACATGTGAATAGTCACCACCGGATATCTCCTACGCAGCCAATTTTCGAAGAGGGGTATGTAGCCTTTGAGAGGCTTTCGAGAGAGGGGGTTAGTTCATTATGTTCGGAAAGAAAAACAAAATCGATAGAGAGAGAGAGAAGAAAAGGAAGAGAGCTCATTCTCCTGTGCAGGTTGTTGAGAATTCGAGCTCAAGTTCAAGGCACAGGTTAGGCAGTCTCCGGCCAAACCAAAGCCAACAAAGATCATCAGAAGCACGCCTGAAGTAGTAGGAATCGTTCGGGACCTGCCGTGTCGCCTATCATTCTGAAATAGGTGAGTTTAGTCTTCAAGCTTTCATACTGTGCTTTAATGGCAGAACTCGATTCCGATCATGATTCTTCGAGTTAAAGTAGGTGTTTTACTCTTCAAGCACCGCTAACCATTGTTACATCTTCATTTTGCATCGATTTTGCTTTAAAACCTCGAATCGAGTCTCTAAACCTTTCGCCTTAAACCGAGAACTGTTCAATCTTACCTAGCCTAATCTAGGTCGAGCGAGCTCAATCTAGCTCGAGGTAAGTGTTCTAAACATCGTACGATGCTTCTGTGTTGAGGAATTAGTTCAAAATGCCATGAATCTTATGATTAGAGTAGTTGTATATGTACTGGTTCGAGCTTGTTTGTATTCAATTTTGTGTATGAAATCATATGATTCTACAATATGTTGTGTGCGACAATGAGATGAGTTGATTGGGGCCGGTCTTGAGTAATTTCGTTAAGGTTTCACCGTTGGATCGTCGCTGGAGATTTAAAGCTGTTCGTTTAAGTATCGTCGGGAGGTTAAAGACGAAGCTGACGTGGCTAGTTAAAGAATCAAAGGCCTAGGTGTCTGTTTGTTATTGGTCTACGTGTTTGCCTAGTCAGCCTGGCCATTAGGATCTGTTATTCGAATAAACGGATCGGACGACTCAGATAAATCTAGTCTAATTTTTAGTGGCCGTCTGATTATAAATTAGGAATATCCGAAATTGATTTTATAATCGAAAATTTAAAAAAGTTCAAAACAGCGTCATTTAGGTTACTAGTTAAGCGGCTTCATTTAGGTTAGTAAGGATGAACGGTCTAGATTAGGTCTTATCTTTTAATCGTGGTCGTAGGTTTAAGTAATCAAATCTGACAGTTGAGGCGTAGTCGGCTTTTGATCTGAGCCGTAGGTCCCGGTCAACCAATCCTAAGGCTGTGGAATAGCCACGTGGTTCAATAGGAACTGTCGGATTAAATCTGAATAATTAGAAAATAAAAAAAAATGGAAAGGCCTCGTTTTTGGGCGTGGTCTCGTAGGTCTGGGTTTGGGCTGGGTATCCGACCCGAATGGGTCGGGTCGACCCAGTCCGAATTATTTTTTAAATAAAAATTCAGAAAATGATTTTTTAAATAATAAAAAAATGAGAAAAATTCTAGAAAATCCTAAAAAAATAGAAAACCCTAGAAAGTCCAAAAAAACATAGAAAAATTGTGGAAAATTACTAGGCATTCTAGAAATTCTCAAAAATTGAGGATTGACCACATACAACTGGTCAATAATATTTTTAGGATTTCTTATCTATTCATCTGAAAATTTACGATACTGCCCTTTAGGGGTAAATCGTCTCTACCTTGTATACGAGATAGGTCGACAATGCCAAGGTAAGAATTAGGGTCGGTTAGGTGATCAATTCTTATGCTTAGGTTTTTGAATCTCATCCTTTTTCTAGAAATGATGATTTTATCCTTCCAAGGGTAAATTGTTCTTCTTATTCCGATCGAGCCTTGAGAATTGTTCAAAATTAGGACTTGGGTCTAGTGATTGACCAATCCTTCTGTTTGGGATTTTCATCTCTCATCACTTTCTAAAAATGATGATTTTATCCCCTCATAGGGAAAATCGCTTCTAAATCCCAAAAAATTTCAAAAAATTCCCAAAAAATAGGAAATAGATTGGTTTAACGACCAATCCTATTTCCATCATTTTTTAACTCCATATTTCATCTAAAATGATAAATTTTCCCTTATTGGGTAAATTATCCCAAAATTCTTGAAAATTATGATTTTACCTCTCAAGGAAAAATCATGTCAAAAACACTCTAAGCCTTTATTTCTCTAGGCTAATAGAGCTATACTAGGGATGTCACGTTACTTTAATGTGATTTATCCTCATGTTTTGGATCCTTGATTTGCGTACTCATTTTATTGATTGTGTTTGCTAGAATACTCACTTCTATTTGCATGAACTCTTAGATTTAAGATTCGTATCCCACTCATCCGCATGAAATTTTAGGGTCATAAATCATTCAACTTAGGTGCCGAAAGTGCGTCAACTCTGACAGTTGGCATAACAAAGTTCCCGATCTCATTTCTCTGGTTTCCGCAGAAGTGAATAGAATGTTTCCAACTATTCGATAGGGTTTCCAATCACACCCTCCACAAAACGATTGGTGGCGACTCCTTGGCGTGCACACATATCACTTATCACCAGATCGCATCGAAGGTTGACGGCGTATACTGTCGTTGCGATTTGGGTAACGGGCCTTGAGAGAGGCCCGCATCCGATCAAAGTGGACGGCCCATTATGTGACATTCTAATTTTTAGTCAATTTCAGACTCATTAATGAGAATTAAATCTAGAGATGTATTTCGGTCGTATCTCGCTCGAACCTGATCAATTTGAGTAGGCTGACCAAAAGGGAATGGCTAACGCGAGACAAGGTACGTGGACCTAGGAAGCTCTGATAGGAAATCACGCTTTGACCATAAGGATTGTCGAGGGGATATTTAGAACCATAAAATGGCGAATCTAAGAACGATTAAGGAATGTATTAGCTAGCGTCATACGATTGGAGCGCGGGTGATGCCGCTTCAGCAATGTGTAATTTGCAAAATTTTCCTAAATCGAATAGTGACGATTGAGTTCAAAGGGACTAGTGATAGACCCTCGCAATTACATGACAACCAAAGTCGCCATGAATTGATGACCCCTAAATGTGATATGAATCACAGGGTCGATACGCGTAAAGTCTGTAAAAGCCGTCTGTCGGTTCGGGATAGGCTGGAACCACGTCCGATAGAGAAAACAATCAGAAACGAGTCTTGAAATTGAAAATGAAGAATCAAGAATTCCAATGCTATATTCGGATTGACCATCGCCCTATCGAAGAATATTGGAACGAGAAAAACGACGTTCCGGACGTCGGGGGTAAAATTACCATTTTGCCACTCTAGCTTAAGCCTTGCCTATGCAAATAAAGAAGGGCATTTTGGTCTTCATACACACGCCAAGAGCTGTCGAAAATGAGAGGAGATTATGGTCATTGGATTTACTTGATTGACACTTAGGACAAGTGTCACTAGATCAAGCATTGAGTGGTCATGTCCACCTTTACACACCTACCATTCAACTCCTTGACTTGAGGATTGAATATAACCTTTTCCTCTCTCTCTTCTCCCACCTTGGATGGCCATACACCCCTAAAAACCACCGACATCTTCTTCTTCCTTTTTCCTCTACTTTGCTGCTAGACGACAGCCCCTGCCCTTGCCGTTCGCAGCCTTCGAGGCTGCCCTCCGGCCACCACCTAGACTCCTGCCAACCACACCCTCCTAGCTTAACCTCTTGTCGACCTTCTTGAAGTGGAAGCACGTCGATTGGACCACTGAGGAGCTCCGACCAAGCTTTTTCCCTGAAGCCGACGGAATCAGACTCAACCTAAGGTAGGTGAAGTTTATGATCCCTTAAGAGATCGAACTGTTGGAGTCTTGAGACCAAATTTTATGGAGATCTAGGGGACTTCTTTATCTACCTGTGGTAAAAATTTGAGCTTGATTGGATGAAGTTTTGACCCTAAATGGGTCTTGTAAACTTTGGACAGAATCTGCCGGTCTGTGACCTTGGAGGATCTGACGACTCTTAACGGAATTCCGACGACTACTCGATGTAAAGCTCTCGGTGTTAAACCCTTAGATAGACATGTTAAGAGGTAGGGTAGTGATTAAATGATGGATTTGGTAATGATTTAGGGCCGGTTGTGCTCGATTTGCATAGAACCGAAAATAGCTAGTTCGGTTCTGTGCAAGACCAAATCTGTGGGGGCTGATGGTTATTGGTTTTGAGCCTCAAATTGGTGATCTAGATATGCTAAGATGATGAGGATTGTGTTATGGAGGTTTGTGGTTCATGCATGGATGAATTGGACATGGAAATTGGCAATTGGTTGGAATTTCCTAGGTTGTGAGGTAAGATTGGTCTTGGACCATTGAGGGCCGAATCTTTGAGGGCTCAAGAAGAGAATTTTGTGGTATTAAAATCAAGGTAAGGGAATCCTAAACTTAGGATAGGAAGATTGGACTCAATTGGGTGAGTCGGGCGATAATTTGATTAATTTGTGAGAAATTCCAAGGTGAATGTTCTTGGTACGTACTAAAATGGATAGGGGATTTATGTGTGTTATTGCCTGTGCTTGAATTACTTGCCATGTCTGAATGTTACTTTCATTATCTTGCTGCCATGGATGCATAGTTTATGCATGAGTTGCACTTAGCCTTGTGTGCATGAATCGTGCTTGTGGCATGGCGGAGACGAGGCGAGACCCTGAGGCATATGAGACGTGGGGTGATGTGGTGGATACCCTGAGGCGCGGGGTAGATGTTGTGTGGCGCCCTGATGCGATCTAACCGCGGGGTTGAGATGGCCACGGTCCTGATGCGTTTATGCGGGACGGAGATTATGAGGTGCTAACACTGGTGGCCTGGAGCATCATTGAAATCTGATGCGTTTATGAGGGTTGTCAATGACGGTCTGATGCATTTACGTGGACCGAGCCTAATGCGATCTAATCGCGGACTGAAAGGATGAAGCAGGCGATAAATGGTGGATGTGGTGAAGTAGCAGGACGGGTGTTCATCATTAATTGAGTGTGCATGATGTCATAGCTGCATGCCTGTCATCTGTGTATTGTCATCTTTAATTGTACTTGCCTGTTCGTCTGTGAGCTTGAATTATTGGGGTATGTGACTGCCTGAGTAGACGGTCGGCTTAACCTAGGGTTAAGACTCTTTTACTGGGATGTGAATCTCACCCCGTTAGGAACCCTTATTTTACAGATCCTAGGCCTTGACGATGTGGCCTATTCGTTTTGGAGACCCGAAGGAGATGTCCACTTATTTTGACGAGTTCCTTGACGAGTAAGGAACTATCTATGTAAGAAAGTGTACTATGGTTTGGGTAGACGGGGGTAGTATGAACTGGAAGCCTCATCGGTATGAAGCCTGGTTTAGGAAAGTCGGGAATGTGTCGACTAAGCCGCTGAAGCCCCATGAGGTGTCCCAAGGAGTCGTCCCTAGTTGGTGTCACCCCACCGGAGACTTAGACCAGGCTGAGGGGTCCATTATCGGTTCGAGGAATGGACCGAAGTGGACCTCGACCATAGAGAACACGAAGGACGAGGTCATTGTGCTGGAGGCGACTGAGGAGGATCTTGCGGAGCCATCTGCCGAGGCGACCATGAAGGATACTATCGAGGTTCGCTCAGAGACCTTCTCAAAGTATGAGCAGACGGAGGATGCCGAGGACACCGGGGACTCTAGCAGTTCTTCTTAGGAGCTCCCAGTTTGTCAGTTTGATCCATTGGTGGCGACCCTGACCCTGTTTCTTTTGGATGTTGATGATGAACCCTTTTTGTGTACTTACCCCGTCATCCCTTTTGCTAACGGAGTTGGTAGCTATGTGTCTGTATGATCAGTCGGATTTTTATGTATGACAGTATTTGCGCTATTCATGTCCCACTTATATTTTTGCACGGAGGAGTTATTTTATTAGTGCTTCCGCATGCTTGATATATATTATGTCTCTCATCTCATTGGTGGATCTTGGGACCACGAGAGATATTTGATTTGCTTGCAGGAGTCGCGAGCTCGTGCCCGGGGTGCGGGTCGTGACATCCCCATTCGTTTTGGTATCAGAGCAAGGTCAGCTCGATCCAAAGTTGATTAGGGATTAGAGTAATAAGGATGATTAAGTTGGGACTTGGATGGATAACGAGACCTTAGGAGACTGGTTAAGATAAGGCATGGGGTGCATAGCAGGTGACCTGGTACTTATGGTTGGTGTTTGACCTTGGTAGAGTTTTGGTAAGGCATGAGGATTCAGTTCCCTGCTTAGTGTTGAAGGTCATTTCTGGGTTTTGGCCTGATAAGTGTATGAGTATGGCCTGATAAGTGAATGAGTACGGCCTGCTTTAGTGAGCTGTTGGAGTAAACAGAATTGAGAAATAGCCATGGGTTAGTTGTTGAAATGTTTCTGGAGTTTATTGTATGGGGTACTGCTGTGTTGTGACCGTATCTATTGAGGATTAGTTAGTAGCTCCGGATGTGGATGAATGAGTGAGTTACTAACTCATTGCTGAACTTGTGGTGGACCAGGTTTAGTAGAAAGAGATAAGGATGAGCAACCCGTCTAGAAGATTTGGAAGATCCAGAGGCGGAGACTCTAGCTCGAGGCCGCTTGTAGCTGAGGACCCAAGAATGGATGGCATGCTGAGGACACTAGAGAGAATTGGTGACTTGATTGATAGGTAGACCCAAGATCGAGACGTTGCCATCACCCAGATAGTAGGAGCTGCCATAGCTGCCGTCAACGCCAATAACAGCAACAACAGTGGCAATGGAAACTAGAATAAACATGACCAGAGTAATGAAGCTGTGAATGCCCAAGAGGAAATCGTCGTGGCCAGACAGATAGGCCAACTAGTGGAGCAGTTCATTAAGCTGAAGCCGACACAGTTTGATGGGACTGGAGATCCCGAGCTAGCACTTAGATGGATTGAGAAGTTAGAGAAAGCTTTTGGTGTGCTGAGGTGCACGGACGAAGAGAAAGTGCTACTAGTAGTGTACCAGCTAGAGGGTACAGCAAATGATTGGTGGGCTACCATAAAAAATGGAGTTTTCCCTAAAGGAATGGCCATGAACTAGGATGCCTTTAAGACGGCGTTCAACAACAAGTATTTCTCGGAGACAGCCAAGGAAAGAAAGCAGGTGGAATTTCTACAGCTACGTAAGAACCAACTGACGATAGATCAGTATGAGGCCAAGTTCTCCAGGCTGTCGAGGTATGCACCTCGATCTGTAGAGGACCCTCAAGAGAAAGCAAGGAGGTTTAGGGACGGTTTGAGGCTTGAGCTCCGTAGTCAGATGATTGCCCTAAATCTGAAGACTTATAAGGAGATATACGAATGGGACCAGATGATGGAAAAGGACTTGAAGGAGAGGAACACCGCAACGGAATCGCGGTTTACACCGTTCAGAGATAACCGCCAAATGGGCAAGAAACCGATGGCGGGCAACAGGCGTTTTGTGCCTCTAGTAAGGAAAAATATTGTGAAGCCGTCAAATCCCATTAACTGGAGTTGCCGCCTTTACGGCAAGAGGCATGGAAATAAGCCATGCCCGGTAAGGACAATAGCTTGCTTTAAGTGTGGTTAATTGGGCCACCAGATGAGGACGTGTCCAAACCAAGCTCCGACAAATCAACCTCAAGGGCAGAGACCGCAGGCTGGACCATCGACGACTTCTCCCTAAATCGAGCAGAATCGACCACCGGCATAGGGAAGGGTGTATGCAGTAGCCCGTAGAGAGGCGAAGGAGGCACCAAGCGTGGTCACAGGTACGGTTACTTGTGCAACCAAGCTGCATACGCATTGTTTGACCCTGGTGTCGCGCATTCATTTGTGTCTGCACAGCTTGCTGATTTGGTGGGTATGAAATTGAAATCGTTCAAGATAATTCTACATGTTACCACTCCATTAAAGGATAATATATTGGTTTCATTGGGTTGTACGGGTTGTGGAATCGTGATTGGAGGGAGTAAGGAGAGTATTGACCAAGTTGTATTGCCCATGTACGATTTTGACGTAATCATAGGAATAGATTGGTTGGGTAAACAGGGGGCAGTAGTGGATTGTGGCAGTAGGATAATTCGATTTTATCCGAGAGGCCACCCTAGCTTTGAATTGGTGAGAAGTCGAGGAGGAATCTCGATTCCCTTAGTTTCATCTCTAGAAGTGACCAAGTTGATGTCTGAAGGGTGTCAGGCATTGTGACATTTTGATTTTCAGTTAATTTCAGGCTCAGTAATGAGAAGTGTGTATCTAGAGATGGATTTCAGTCGTATTCTACTCAAACCTGATCAATTCGAGTGGACTGACCAAAAGGAAAAGGCTAAGGCGAGACAAGGTGCGTGGATTTGGGGAACTCGGATAGGAAATGATGCTTTGACCAAAAGGATTGTCGAGAGGATATTTAGAGCCACAAAAAGGCCGATCCAAGAATGATTAAGGGATGCCTTGCCAGTGTCATACGATCAGAGTGCGGGTGATGCCGCTTAGCCAACTTATGATTTGTAAAATTTTTCTAAATCGGACGGTGAAGATCAAGACCTTAGGAGCTAGAAATAAACCCTCATAATTACATGACAACCAAAGTCGCCACAAACTGACGAGCCCTAAGCGAAATATAAATCACGGGGTCGATATGCGTAATGTCTGCGGAAGCCGCCCATCAGTTTGGAATAGGCTGGAACCACGTCTGATAGAGAAAACTATCAGAAATGAGCCATGAAAGATTTGAAATAGAAAATCAAGAATTCCAATGTCATTTGGACTGGCCGTTACCCTATCGAAGATTTCCGGAACGAGAAAAATGATGTTCTGAACGTCGGGGGTAAAATGATCGTTTTGCCCCTCAAGCTTAGAACTTTACCCATGCAATTGAAGAAAGAAAAAATGGTCCAAGCACACCCCAAGGCTGCTGAAAATTCAAGGACAAGGAAGTGGCCATTGGATCTCATAGGAAAAGCAACTTGCCAAGTGTCAAAGATCCAAGGAGCCATGGTCATTTCACCTTTTTCCCACCTACCAATCAAAGGCCTTTGACCAAACTTGGGGTACATCAATTTCTCTCTCTCCTCACCTCCTCATTCGGCCAGACCAACCCCTAGAACCACCGAACACTTCCTCTTCTTCTTCTTCCTTCTTGTTGTCGCCAGACAGCTTCTGGACCTCCACTTCGCTGGCCACCACGGCCACTTCCGGTCACCATTTGTGACCGGCCGACCACCACAACAAAGTTCCATGTCTTGCCGACATCCTCCAAAAAGAATCTGAGCATTTGGATAACCGAGCAGTCCGGAGCAAGGATTCTCCCGAGAGTCGACGAAATTTGCTCCAATCTGAGGTAGGTCCGATTTATGAACTGTTTAGTGGTCTAAATCTTAGATTTTTGAACTCAAATTTCGTGGAGACTTAGTAGACTTGTAGATGAATCTGTGGTAAAAAGTTGAGATGGATTTGATTAAGTTTTGATCACGAACCGGCCTTATTAATCTTGTCTAGAAAACTGCCAGATTCTGTGCTTGGAGGAACCGGCTACTTTGGATGGTTTTCCGGTGACCAACCAACCTAAAACTCATGTTAAGAGGTAGATTGATGATTAAATGAAGGATTTAGGAGTGGATTGAAGGCTGGATATGCTCGGTTTGCACATAACCAAAGTGAACCGGTTGGTTCTATGCAAGACCGATTCTGTTGGGCTGATGATGGATGGATTATAAGTCTCAAATTGATGTTTAAAGCATGTTAAGATGTTGAGGATTATGCCATGGAGGGTTAGGAGTCATGGACGGTTGAATTGGACATGAAAATTGACTAATTAGTCGGATTTTATTAGGTTATGCGGTGGATTGGCCTTGAATCATGGTTGGCTGAGACCTTGAGGGTCCATGAGGAGCAACTTGGGTTGCCAAATCAAAGGTAAGGAAATTCCTAACCCTATATTAAGACGATTGAACTCGATTTGGTAAGTCGAGGGCCAATTGGGGCAATTATGAGAATGTATTCAAGTGGATAGCTCAGCGATATACTAAGATGATATCAGATTGATTGTGAGTAATATTGTGTGCCTGGGTTATTTGTCATGCCTGTATATCATTTGAATTGAATTACATGCCACGAGAATTATGAAACGCATTTGAATGCGCGCTTGCTAGTGAGTGTAAGATTAAATGATAATCAAGGCATAAGTTAGGTTTGTGGCATGAGTACGACATGGCAAGACCCTGAGGCGTGTAAGACGCAGGGCAAGAAAATGAATACCCTGATGCGACAAGATCGCGGGTTGGAAATTGATGTTGTATAGTGCCCTGATGCGACGAGTTCGCAGGGTTGAGATGGCTAGGGTCCTGATGCGATCTAATTGCGGGACGAAGAGGCCCTGAAGCGTATGAGACGCGGGGCAGGATATTTACACCCCGATGCGATGAGTTCGCGGGGTTGTGTATGAGCTCATAAACCTTGCCTGGAGATGAACCGGGACTTGATGCATTTACGCGGATCACCGATGACGATCTGATGCGTTTACGTGGGCCGAGCCTGAGGCGACTAGTTCACGAGCTAGAGAATGAGGTAGGCAGAGGTTGAGATAATGTTATTGACTAGGAGATTTATCGGAACCTGATGTGTTTACGCGGGTTGCCGAACTTGAGGCAACAAGATCGCGGGCTAGAGATTTAGACAGGTTGAGGTCAGTGAATATGAGATGTGGTAGGCTGAGAATGCATGAGCATTATTACCTGAGTGTGACTTGAGGTCATCAATGTTTGCCTGTCATCCATATGTTGAGTTTATTGGCTGGTGCCCTATATGCATGTGTGAGCCAGAGTCTAATTTTATTGGATATATGACTGCCTGAGTGGACGGTCGGCCTAACCTAGGGTTAGGACCCACCTTACTTAGATTTATATCTCACCCTAGTGGGGGCTTATATTTTTCAGGTTCCAAGCGAAGGAAGCACGAGCTTGCTAAGGACTGGCACTTGAAGAGATAGTTGATCAATAGCACTAGAATGGATTTGTCTTCTGTTGATGTTTGGGTTTGTACGTTTGATTGGTAGAATATGAATTGAATCCGTGGTAAAAGTGGTTAGTGAGACTTTGTTGTTTATGTCCTAAGTCATCGATATGTCGTTGTATTTATATAATTGGAGGATGGCATCGCTTCTGCATGCTTTGATTAAAGGAGTTGCAAGCTATTGGCCGTTGGATCCTAGAGCATTCTTAAATGAATGGCATGGACTGGGATGTTCGCGTGCTCGCCAAGTTTGGGCCGTGACATCCCCGTTCGATTTGGTATCAGAACAAGGTCAGCTCGATCCAATGTGATTGAGACTTGGAGTGATAAGGAGTGATGATTTAGGGACAATTGGATATTGAGGTCTATAGGACTAGACCTGGATTGTTGAGTCTCGAGGACAATAGGCTTGAACTTGTATACACTTGAATGGTCCTAGAGTTGACCTTAATGGCTAATCTTGAGTTATGTGGTGATTGAAATTTAAGTGGAAGCAAGCTGGGATCGGAGAGTCATGAACATGGACCTTGAAGTAGTAACGGCGCTTGAGGATAATAGGGAATTGCTTGTGAATGAAGGGTCGACTGAGGTGTATGATTGCGATCCTGAATTGTTAATGACCTAACTTGAGGGATACGAACTATAAAGAAACGATTGACATTAGTGGATTCGGGCTTGAATTGTATGATACTTTGGTGGGTTAGCTATCAATTACTATTAACAGCTTTGAGTGATATGAGTTGAGATAAATACGAGGAGTATCTGAACCGAAGATCAGTTGTGATCGAATGCATAGGGATTTGATTTGAATGTTGACTAGACTTGAGGTATATGGTTGAATAGAGGCAATTGATCGGTGAGACAGGACGGTCATGCTGTGCTTGAGCTTGTGGCAAGATTGATGAGGGTGCATGCAGCGACTTATCGCTATTGGACTTAATAAACTATCGTTTGATATGGGACAAGTTGATGGGATACCTACAAACTACGATGAAATATGGTATGGGACATGTGGAACGGGGCTTTCTCCGTAGATGTATGGCTTGGGACAACCTACATCGGCTAGGTCTGATGAGGGCGGGGAGTGATCGTCGGGACAGAGGTCCGGACAAGGAGTGGCTCCTGGTAGGCTTCTAAGATGGCTGAGGTAGGAATGACCCAAGTTATAACTTGAAAGGGAAAGCTTAGGTATCAGGTTGAGTCCAATTGTGGATAAGGGATGTATAGCACGGGATTGATTCTCAGCGAGAATGATTGAAAGTGGCATAACCTGTGTAATGGTGCCTATGAGTGGCATGGTTAAAAGCTTCATGCTTGGCAGTGAATGCCGTTGGAAAAAGAAAAGTGATGGTTGTGATGGGCCTAATAGGCATGTTTCATGATTAGCCTCATATGAATAGCTAGGCCAAAGTATGTTTGAGAGATTAGACAACCTATGGGGTTTATACCCGTTGAGCTGAGGCATGTCGAGAATGAAATGGTCTATGGTGATTATGCTAGAGTGACGAATGTCTTTAGGCCTAAAGTATGAGCCTTTGATTTAGTGAATCGATGTTTGGAGCGCTTGATTGGTAGATGCCTAGTTGAGGCTAGCCTAGTAATGGCCGTTAGTTGAGGAGTTGCCTCGTTGAGGCTGACTTGAGGGAGGATTACCGACCAAGGATGATTTGAGATCCCTGAATATTCGGTGATTAATCAGGAATTACTTGTGGACCATTAGAGAGTTGGTTGATGGAGAAAAATATTGAGATGAGCAGCCTGAGATTAATAGACTTGAGTCAATGATTGGAGTATTGGATTCCTTGAGGGAATCATAGTGGTTCAAGTGACATGAGAACCTGACAAGACTGAAGGACCAAGGTATGGTCGCTAGAGTAGCACTTGGCTTGCGTATGTAAGATACGAAAAGATCCAAGGACTAAGGTGGATCATGAGAACTTAATGAGGTTGAACGACCAAGGTGTGGCCATAGAATAGCATTGGGCTCGAGGATACGTGGTATGAAGACCCAAAAATTGAGATGAATCATGGAATTGAGTAGAGATGGAAAAATAGAGTTTGTGCACTAAAAGAGAATATGGCTCGATGGGTTAATCGTACGAGACCCAAGAGTTGAATGGGACGTGAGAACTTTAAATGGAAATTGGAAATTGTTGATTTAGCAAGCTCGGAGAGAAGCTGCCACGATTCTCTAAGTCACTGTGGTAATAAATGCTTGTGCAGATGAGTTAAGTGATATAAGTCACGAGAAAGGTGATTCAGAGTTATTTCATTCACAAGAAAGGGTGAATGTGTGGGAACAACCATGAGAGTTCTAGAAGCTTGTGAACTGTGAATAAAAATGAGAATGGCTAAGTTTGATGGAAGAATGAAAGTTGAAATTGCCTCCTCTGGATTGAGGACCTTAATGAGAAAACCTTAGAGGTTTTAGGCACATTGAAGAAAGAAAGTGACCCTGGCAGTACTAGCCCTAAGAGGCTATTGAGGATTGATGGCAGGTCATTAGAGGAAGGATTTCCTCGAAGGTATGAGATCTGCCTAGACTATCTCTGTTGAGTGGTTTGATGGAAGGTATCATCCTAAGATTGCTTGAGAACAAGGATTGTTTGAATCCTGATACTATTGTAAAGATCATAGGATGATCGACCAGTATGAGACAGAGTCCTTAAGATCGCTTAGACATATGGTAAGGATGATCAAAAGACCGATGAATAAGGGAACTCCTACTCATAGATTACGAGCAAAGAGATAGTCATTATGAATATGGAGCGTGCCTATGGGAAATAGTTGATTTCCTGGGCATACGGCACACAGTGGAAAGTGAATAGCAAGTCTTTTTTGTGGTGAATAAGATTGAAGAAGAATCGGCATGCTAGATTGCTTGAAGTTAATGATTTCCTGAGATCGGTTGATTGAAATGGAACCATGAGAGATGGAATCATGAGTTGTTATTCCCTAAGGAATGGGGCATTGATCTTAAAGGGCGATTGGACCATGAAATGGTCACTAACGAAAGGAAAAGTGAACGGACTTGGTAGTCCTGAATGGCTGTGATTCTAGTTAGTGGTGTAGTAAATGAAAAGAGCGCTTGAAGAACACTTGCAAAGTGGTTTGAGGTAATCGAATTGACCATTCAATAAGTGAACGGGTGAAGACCCAAGGACGAATAGATATCGTCACTAAAGGTGACTGAGTTATGGGAAAGAGAATGTGAAAGCATGGTGGCATTTGAGCTTTGGAGTAAAGGTGTTGCCGTTGGCGCAGATTCCAAGATTGTCGTTCTATGGAATGAGAAGGACAAGGTGAATTTGAAATAAGAAAATGACGCAGAATTATGTAGTTTCTTCCTTAGAGTAAGAGACCCTATTGTAAAAGGAAGAGATGCTCTAAATTATATCAGTATGATGATTGAGCATCTGTACCTGAAAAGAAGACGCAGGATTTGAGTGACTCTTGGAAGTGCAGTCAAAGAGACAGTCTTGTAGACAATGTTGAATTCCAGGATGATGTCGATGTTCAGTGGAACAAACGGAATTGGATAAGGTCGTCGTGGCCAGTATGAGACTCGAAGGCTAACACTAATGCTTCTCAAGGAGAAGAGTGACAACAGTAAATGAAGTGTCGTGCAGTCCTAGAGGAGACCAGTAACGACAGAGAGCCAAGGTCTGAGCTTTCAAGTGAAAGGTGCAAGGGATAGTTGGTAAGATTCGACACCTGGCAGAAGGGAGTTAATAATCGTCGAACTAAGTGCCTAAGGAATGATCAAGTTGGTCATTACCATCACGAGAGGCGATGGTTGAACCCAAGTAAGGAGCCATGAGAAATATGAACAGATATGAGGATGTCATATGGGCTCTGAGGAAATGTCTATTGCATGCTAAGTGTGAAGAGCGCAAGTTGTGGAACTAATGAAGTAAAATTCACGCATTGGAACAAATGATAAAATCCTTTGAGGATTGGAATAAGGGATGAATCAACAAGGGTCGATGCGAGTTGTGGAAAGTACGAGTTTCTTGGGATTGATGAACTGCAATAGACGGGCCATGGAAAGATTCCCTACAAGAGCTATTTCATTAGTGGAATGAGCTAAGGACGAGTCGTGACCCGAATGGGTGAACGAACATGAACAGAGTTTTCAAGGACTCGAATTAAGCTAATGATTGCGCTGCCTATGACAAATTCCAGTTGGAAATTGAAAAGCATATAAAGGTTGTAGTGACACGACGCAAAATGAAACTTGAAGATATAACAAGGCGATTTGAAGTGGATGTTGCTTGTGCATCGTGATGATAAGGCCATAAGAGTTGGAATGCTTAGGGCGTGATTGGAATTGGTTTGTGAATGTCCTCGTGATAGAGTTGGGGAAACATTGTTTGAGTAAAAGAACGTTGCAAGGCTACACCTACTACGAGAGTATAAGGTAGCAGTTTCCCGAGGGGAATTGAATAAGAGGCGACACTGATATATATAGAGTTGTTGGTGGATATGAGAGCGTTGCTTAGATAAAGGGAAGACCTCGAAAGTATGGAAATCATAAGAAGTTAAGAACATGGAATGTCTGAAGGGAAATGGTAAAAAGGTGCGTAGAACGAAGTGACCGCCCAAGTGTTATTATAGCAATGTTCATATCCCTAAGGAAAGGGTGAACTGTTTAATGGATGTTTACAAGTGAGAGTTGAATAATGAGAAATGGGTAATGGAGGGACAGATCTTCCCTCAAGTTGAAAGTTCGTTAATGAACTAATGTGATGGCTATTGGAAATATCTAGCCTGAGAGCCGGAAGGAGATTAAGGTGTACCATGATTAAACACCGATGCTGGAGGGATTATAAAAATGGATGGAACCCTTGAGGTCATGGACGGAAGTACGAGTCAAGCATTAGGTATGCTGATAAGGAAAGGGGCATGATATTGAAAGTTGAGGTTTGTTTATCTTGTGGTCGAGCATTAGGCATGTCAATAAGAGGGAAGGATATGACACGAAAGTTGAAGGATCACTTTGATCCAAGGGAATTGTCAGACGGAGTTGAGAAAGGATTGCTATGGAAGTAGCCGTGTAACTGTTTAAGGAGTCGAGAGGACCATAACCCGGTTTGGATAATGGAGGGCAAATTAATAAAGCCCTGAAATCTCTATTGCCCTAAGATAAGGTTCGAAAGGAGTGATACGCCTAATGGTGTGGATAAAAAGAGTGCATACCAACGAAGGCTTGGTAAGGATGATTATGGATAAATGAAAAAGTTAAGAGTGAACGCTCGAGGAAGAGTTGCCGGCCAATGATGTGAATGGCAAAAGAGAATGGAGAGAAGCCCATTAGATTGAGGACTATAAGAGACAAGTCCTAGAGAAGGATGCCCTTAAGTTGGAAAGGACGAACAAGATCATCAAGCCATGGAAAGGATTATCCAGAAAAGTGAGGATGTGACGAGACGCCTATACCCCCGAGAGATTGGATGGAGTAGAAGGTTGTGAATTTCGAGGACGAAATTTCTTTAATGGGGGAAGAATTGTGACATTCTGATTTTCAGTCAATTTCAGGCTCAATAATGAGAAGTGTGTATCTAGAGATGGATTTCAGTCGTATTCCGCTCGAACCTGATCAATTCGAGCAGACTGTCCAAAAGGGAAAGGCTAACGCGAGACAAGGTACGTGGACCTGGGGAACTCGGATAGGAAATGACGCTTTGACCATAAGGATTATCGAAGGGATATTTAGAGCCACAAAAAGGCCGATCCAAGAACGATTAAGGGATGCCTTGCGAGTGTCATATAATTGGAGCGCGGGTGATGCCGCTTAACCAACATATGATTTGCAAAATTTTCCTAAATCGGACGGTGAAGACCGAGACCTTAGGAGCTAGTGATAGACCCTCATAATTACATGACAACCAAAGCTGTCACAAATTGACGAGCCCTAAGCGTGATATAAATCACGAGGTCGATACGCGTAATATCTACGAAAGCCGCATGTCGGTTCGGGATAGGCTGGAACCACGTTTGATAGAGAAAACCATCAGAAATGAACCTTGAAAGATTTGAAATAGAAAATCAAGAATTCCAACGTTATTTGGATTGGCTGTCGCCCTATCGAAGATTTTCGGAATGAGAAAAACGACGTTCTGAACGTCTAGGGTAAAATGACCATTTTGCCCCTCAAGCTTAGAACTTTACCCTTACAATTAAAAAAGGGAAAAATGGTCCAAGCACACCCCAAGGCTGTCGAAAATTCAAGGACAAGGAAGTGGCCATAGGATCTCATGGGAAAAGCAACTTGCCAAGTGTCGAAGATCCAAGGAGTCATGGTCATTTTACCTTTTTCCTACCTACCAATCAAAGGCCTTTGACCAAGCTTGGGGTATATCAATTTCTCTCTCTCTTCACCCCCTCATTTGGCTAGACCAACCCCTAGAACCACCGAACACTTCCTCTTCTTCTTCTTCCTTCTTGCTGTCGCCGGACAGCTTCTGGACCTCCACTTTGCCTGCCACCACGGCCACTTTCGGCCACCATCTGCTGCCGGCCGACCACCACAACAAAGTTCCATGTCTTGCCGACATCCTCCAATAAGAGTCGGAGCATTTGGATCACCGAGCAGTCCAGAGCAAGGATTCTCCTGAGAGTCGAAGGAATTTGCTCCAATCTGAGGTAGGTCCGATTTATGACCTGTTTAGTGCCCGAAATTTTGGATTTTTGGGCTCAAATTTCGTGGAGACTTAGTAGACTTGTAGATGAATCTGTGGTAAAAATTTAAGATGGAGTTGATTAAGTTTTGACCATGAACCGGCCTTGTTAATCTTGCCCAGAAAATTGCTAGATTTTGTGCTTGGAGGAACCGGCAACTTTGGATGGTTTTTCGGCGACCAACCGGCCTAAAACTCACGGTGAGCCTCTTGGACCCTTAGATAATCATGTTAAGAGGTAGATTGATGATTAAATGGAGGATTTAGGAGTGGATTGAAGGCTGAATATGCTTGGTTTGCACAGAACCGAAGTGAACCGATCGGTTCTGTGCAAGACCGGTTCTGTTGGGCTGATGATGGATGGATTATAAGTCTCAAATTGATGTTTAAAGCATGTTAAAATATTGAGGATTATGCTATGGAGAGTTAGGAGTCATGGACGGTTGAATTGGACATGAAAATTAACTGATTGGTCGGATTTTATTAGGTTGTGCGGTGGATTGGCCTTGAACCATGGTTGGCCGAGACCTTGAGGGTCCATGAGGAGCAACTTGAGTTTTCAAATCAAAGGTAAGGAAGTTCCTAACCTTATGTTAAGACGATTGGACTCGATTGGGTAAGTCGATGGTCGATTGGGACGATTATGAGAATTTATTCAAGTGGGTAGCTTAGCAATATACTAAGATGATATCAAATTGATTGTGAGTAATATTGTGTGCCTGAGTTATTTTCCATGCCTGTATATCATTTGAATTGATTGCATGCCACGAGAATTATGAAACGCATTTGAATGCGCGCATGCTAGTGAGTGTGAGATTAAATGATAACCAAGGCATAAGTTAGGTTTGTGGCATGAGTACGACATGTCAAGGCCCTGAGGCGTGTAAGACGCGGGATAAGAAAATGAATACCTTGATGCGACAAGATCGCGGAGTGGAAATTGATATTGTACAGTGCCTTGATGTGACGAGTTCGCGGGGTTGAGATGGCTAGGGTCCTGATGCGATCTAATCATGGAACAAGAGTCCCTGAAGCGTATGAGATGCGGGGCAGGATATATATACCCCGATGCGACGAGTTTGCGGGGTTGTGTATGAGCTCATAAACCTTGCCTGGAGATGAACTGGGACCTGATGTGTTTACGTGGGTCACCGATGACAGTCTGATGCGTTTACACGAGCCGAGCCTAAGGCGACTAGTTTGCGGGCTCGAGAATGAGGTAGGCAGAGGTTGAGATAATGTTTTTGGCCAGGAGATTTATCGGAACCTGATGCGTTTACGCGAGTTGCCGAGCCTAAGGCGACAAGATCGCGGGCTAGAGATTTAGACAGGTTGAGGTTAGTGAATGTGAGATGTGGTAAGCTAAGAGTGCATGGGCATTATTACCTGAGTATGACTTGAGGTCATCGATGTTTGCCTGTCATCCATATATTGAGTTTATTGACTAGTACTTTATATGCCTGTGTGAGCCAGAGTTTAATTTTATTGGATATATGACTGCCTGAATGAACAGTTGGCCTAACCTAGAGTTAGGACCCACCTTACTAAGATTTATATCTCACCCTAACAGGGGCTTATATTTTTCAAGTTCCAGACGAAGGAAGCACGAGCTTGCCAAGGACTGACACTTGAAGAGATAGTTGGTCAATAACACTAGAATGGATTTGTCTTCTGATGATGTTTGGGTTTGTACTTTTGATTGGTGGAATATGAATTGAATCCGTGGTAAAAGTGGTTAATGAGACTTTGTTGTTTATGTCCTAAGTCATCGGTATGTCATTGTATTTATATAATTAGAGGATGGCATCGCTTCTGCATGCTTTGATTAAAGGAGTCGTAAGCTATTGGCTGTTAGATCCTGGAGCATTCTAAAATGAACGGCATGGACAGGGATGTTCGCATGCTTGCCGAGTTCGAGGCGTGACAGGCATACTTAGTAGTAGTGATGGACACGACTACCGAAGAGCCAAAGTTAGAGAGTATTGCAGTAGTGCGCGAATTTCCTAACGTGTTTCCCCAAGAGTTGCTAGGATTACCACCGGAACGGAAAATGGAATTTGTAATCGAGTTAGCCCTTGGGACGGAACCGATCTCGAAAGCACCTTATAGGATGTCCCTATCAGAACTGAAAGATTTAAAGGTGCAGATGCAGGAACTGTTGGAAAAGGGATTTATCCGGCCTAGTGCTTCACCGTGGGGAGCACCGGTGCTATTCGTAAGGAAGAAGGATGGGTCTTTGCGTCTATGCATCGACTATTGGCAGCTAAATCAAGTGGCAGTGAAGAACAAATACCCACTACCGAGAATTGATGATCTGTTTTATCAGTTGTAAGGAGCGGCGGTATTTTCGAAGATTGACCTTAGAACAGGGTATCACCAGTTGAGGATCAAGAAGGAAGACATACCTAAGACTACCTTTAGGATGAGGTATAGTCATTATGAGTTTACGGTGATGCCGTTTGGTTTGACCAACGCTCCAACTGCTTTTATGGACCTGATGCATCGAGTATTTAAGAAATTCCTAGACAGATTCGTCATAGTCTTTATTGACGACATCTTGATTTACTCGAGGAGTGATGCAGAACATGAGAAGCACTTGACGATTATTCTGCAGACCTTGAAGGAACACTCGCTCTACGCAAAGTTGAGTAAATGAGAGTTCTGGCTGAACAGAGTAGCATTTCTTGGTCATGTGATATCTGGTGAAGGAATCGTAGTGGATCCTGCGAAGATCGAGGCTGTAACAAATTGGCCTAGACCTACTACGATCACTGAAGTCAGAAGTTTCTTGGGACTGGTAGGATACTATAGGAGTTTTGTGGAGAAATTCTCATCCATAGCCATCCCATTGACGTGGTTAATGAAGAAGGAAACAAGGTTTGAATGGACAGATAAGTGCGAAAAGAGTTTCCAGGAATTCAAACATAGATTGACAACCGCACCAATGCTAACAATTCCATCAAGACCGGGAGGTTATGAGATATACAGCGATGCCTCGCTAAAAGGATTAGGCTGTGTATTGATGCAGCACGGAAGAATAGTGGCCTACGCATCCAAACAGTTGAGGCCACATGAAATGAACTACCCAACTCTTGACCTGGAGTTAGCGGCGATTATATTTGCTCTGAAGATTTGAAGACATTACTTATGTGACGAAAAGTTTCAGATTTACACCGACCACCAGAGCTTAAAGTATTTATTTTTCCAGAAAAAGCTGAATATGAGGCAGCGTAGGTGGATGGAGCTGCTCAAGGACTATGATTGCGATATATTATATCACCCTAAGAAAGCAAACAGAGTTGCAGATGTACTTAGCCAGAAGTCGAGCATCGCATGTCTGCTAGTGAAAAGTTGGTCGATGACTAAAGATTTAAGAGACTCTGAGTTCAGACTGGAAGTCTGCCAATTGTCCAGCTTAGTGGCTACATTGAGGGTGGAACCTAAGGTCCAGGAAGGAATAAAGATCTTACAGTCTATGGACCCGGAAATTCAAAAATTTTTGAAGATGGATGCAACAAAGAGAAAACCAGAATTTCAGGTGTCAGAGGACGGAATTTTGAAGTTCCGAGGACGACTGTACGTGCCAAAAGATGAAGGACTCAGGGAAAAGATTTTGTCAGAGGCTCATAGGAGCAATTATAGTATCCACCCTAGAAGTATGAAAATGTATCATAACTTGCGACATCACTATTGGTGGAACGAAATGAAGGTGGATGTGGCGAAGTATGTGGCTAAGTGTTTGACATGCCAGCCAGTGAAAGCGCAGCACTGTAAGTCTGGAAGACTGTTACAGCCACTAGAGATTCCTGAATGGAAGTGGGAGCATATAACTATGGACTTTGTGATGGGACTCCCAAGGAGCCAAAGAGGTCACGACTCTATATAGGTAGTCATGGACAGATTGACCAAGTCCACACATTTTATTCCTGTGCGAAAGGACTTCGCTATGGATAGGTATGCAGAGTTGTACATGAGACAAGTCGTGAGATTACATGGAGTGCCTGTGACGATTAAGTCTGATCGAGATCCCAAATTCATGGCAAACTTTTGGAAGAGCCTGCAAGACGCTATGGGAACCCGACTACAGTTTAGTACGGCGTACCACCAACAGATGGACGGACAGTCGGAAAGGACGATACGACACTTGAGGATATGCTGCATGCATGCGTCATTGATTTTAAAGGTGGGTGGGAAGATCAGCTATATTTGGTAGAGTTTTCTTATAATAATAGCTACCAGCAGAGTATCTAGATGGCACCATTCGAAGCACTCTGTAGTAGGGCCTGCAGAACCCCGATTTGTTGGGATGAGGTTGGAGAAAGGAGTATTACCGGCTCAGAACTAGTAGAGCAATCGGTGAAAGAAATGAAAATAATCCGGGATAGACGAAGGACGGCATAGAGTCGTCAGAAGAGCTACGCAGATAAGCGGCGTAAGCCCTTGGAGTTTCAAGTGGGCGATCACGTCTTCCTCAAGGTGTCACCATTGAGAAGACTATTGCGATTTGGAAAGAAGGGAAAGCTGAGCCCAAGGTATGTAGGCCCATTCGAGATACTGGAGCGGATTGGAACCTTGGCCTACAAGCTTGCCTTGTCGCCTAATCTATCGCAAGTGCATAATGTATTCCACGTGTCGATGCTGCGAAAGTATGAACCAGATCCGACACATGTGCTAAACTACAAGACTATAAAAGTGGACGAACGGGTGTCTTACGTGGAGAGGCCGATAAGGATTGAGGACCGGAAGGAGCAAATCCTCAAGAATAAGAAGATTCCACTAGTAAAAATAGTGTGGGAGCACCATGGAACGGAAGGTACCACGTAGGAAAACGAAGTGATGATGAGGCGACAACACCCCCATTTATTTGAGTAATTAAGTTTGATGTAAATTTTAGGGATAAAATTTTCGCAAGGGGGGAAGAGTTGTGACATTCTGATTTTCAGTTAATTTCAGACTCATTAATGAGAAGTAAATCTAGAAATGTATTTCAGTTATATCTCGTTCGAACCTGATCAATTCGAGTAGGCTGACCAAAAGGAAAAGGTTAACGCGAGACAAAGTACGTGGACCTACGAAGCTCGGATGGTAAATGGCGCTTTGACAGTAAGGATTGTCGAGGGGACATTTAGAACCATAAAAAGGCCGATCTAAGAACGATTAAGGAATGTATTAGCTTGCGTTATACAATTGGAGCACGGGTGATGCCGCTTAACCAATGTATAATTTGTAAAATTTTCCTAAATCGGACAGTGACGATCGAGACCAAAGGGACTAGTGATAGACTCTCGCAATTACATGACAACCAAAGTCACCACAAATTGACGAACCCTAAATGTGATATGAATCACAGGTCGATACGCGTAAAGTCTGCAAAAGCCGCCCGTCGATTCGGGATAGACTAGAACTACGTTCAATAGAGAAAATAATTAGAAACGAGTCTTGAAAATTGAAAATGGAGAATTAAGAATTCCAACGCTATATTCGGATTGGCCGTTGCCCTATCGAAGAATATTGAAACGAGAAAAACGACGTTCCGAACATCAGGGGTAAAATCACCATTTTGCCCCTCAAACTTAAGCCTTGCCCATGCAAATAAAGAAGGGCATTTTGGTCTTCATACACACCCCAAGTGCTGCCGAAAATGAGAGGAGATTATGGCCATTGGATTTACTTGATTGACACTTAGGACAAGTGTTACTAGATCAAGCATTGAGTGGTCATGTCCACCTTTACACATCTACCATTCAACTCCTTGACTTGAGGATTAAATATAATGTTTTCCTCTCTCTCTCCTCCCACCTTGGCTAGCCATACACCCCTAAAAACCACCGGCAGCTTCTTCTTCCTTTTTCCTTTGCTCTACCGCCCGACGATAGCCTTGCTCTTGCCGTTCGCCGATATCGACGCCGTCCTCCGGCCACCACCTAAATTTCGACAGACCACACCCTCTTAGCTTAACCTCTTGCCGACCTCCTCAAAGTGGAAGCACGTCGATTGGACCACCAAGGAGCTCAGGCTAAACTTTTTCCCGAAAGCCGACGGAATCGGACTCAATCTAAGGTAGGTGAAGTTTCTGACCCCTTAGGAGACCGAAATGTTAGAGTCTTGAGACCAAATTTGTTAGAGATCTAGGGCACTTGTATATCTACATGTGATAAAAAGTTGAGCTTGATTTGATGAAGTTTTGAGTCCAAATGGGTCTTGTAAACTTTGGACAGAATCTGCAGGTCTACGACCTTGGAGGATCCGACGACTCTTGATGGGATTCCGGCGACGACTCGACCTCAAACTCTCGGTGAGACCCTTAGACCCTTAGATAGACATGTTAAGAGGTAGGGTAGTGATTAAATGATGAATTTGGTGGAGATTTAGGGCCGATTGTGCTCGGTTTGCATAGAACCAAAAATAGCTGGTTCGGTTCTATGCAAGACCGAATATGTGGGGGCTGATGGCTATTGGTTTTGAGCCTCAAATTGGTGATATAGATATGCTAAGATGATGAGAATTGTGTTATGGAGGTTTGTGGTTCATGGATGGATGAATTGGACATGGAAATTGACAATTGATTGGAATTTCCTAGGTTGTGCGGTGAGATTGGTCTTGGACCATTAGGGCCGAATCTTTGAAGGCTCAAGAAGAGAATTGTGGCATCAAACTCAAGGTAAGGGAATCCTAAACTTAGGATAGGAAGATTGGACTCAATTGGATGAATCGGACGATAATTTAATTGATTTGTGAGAAATTCCAAGGCGAATGTTCTTGGTACATACTAAAATGGATATGGGATTATGTGTGTTATTGTTTGTGCTTGAATTACTTGCCATGTCTGAATGTCACTTTAATCGTCTTGCATGCCATGGATGCATCGTTTATGCATGAGTTGCACATAGCCTTGTGTGCTTGAATCATGGTTGTGGCAAGGCGGAGACGAGGCGATACCTTGAGGCGTATGAGACGTGAGGTGATGTGGTGGATACCCTGAGACGTAGGGTAGATGTTGTGTGACGCCCTGATGCGATCTAATCGCGGGGTTGAGATGGCCACGGTCTTGATGCGTTTACGCGGGACGGAGATTATGAGGTGCTAACACTGGCCTGGAGTATCATTGAAACCTAATGTGTTTACGCGGTTGTCAATGACGGTCTGATGCGTTTACGCAGACTGAGCCTGATACGATCTAATCACAGGCTGAAAGGATGAGGCAGGCGGTAAATGGTGGATGTGGTGAAGTGGCAGGACGGGTGTGCGTCATCATTTGAGTGTGCATGATGTCATAGCTGCATGCTTGTCATCTATGTATTTTCATCTATAATTATACTTGCCTGTTCGTCTGTGAGCTTAAATTATTGGGGTATGTGACTGCCTGAGTAAACGGTTGGCCTAACCTAAGGTTAGGACTCTTTTGTTGAGATGTAAATCTCTCCCCGTTGGGGACCCTTATTTTACAAATCCTAGGCCTTGACGATGTGACCTATTCGTTTTGGAGACCCGAAGGAGATGTCCACTTATTTTGACGAGTTCCCTAACGAGCAGGGAACCATCTATGTAAGAAAGTATACTGTGGTTTGGGTAGACGAGGGTAGTACGGACTGGAAGCCTCATCGGTATGAGGCATGGTTTAGGAAAGTCGGGGATGTGTCAATTGGGCCGCCGAAACCCCATGAGGTGCCCCAGGGAGTCGTCCCTAGTTGGTGTCACCTCACTAGAGACTTAGGCCAGGCTGAGAGGTCTGTTGTCGGTTCGAGGAATGGACCGGAGAAGACTCCAACCATAGAGAACACGGAGGACGAGGTCATTGTGCTGGAGGCAACTGAGGAGGATCTCACGGAGCCATCTACCGAGGCGACTATGGAGGATACTATCGAGGTTCGCTCATAGACCTTCTCAAAGTATGAGCAGACAGAGGATGCCGAGGACATCGGGGAGTCTAGCAGTTCTTCTTAGTAGCTCCCAGTTTGTCAGTTTGATCCTTTGATGGCGACCCTGACCCCGTTTCTTTTGGATGTTGATGATGAACATTTTTTGTGTACTTACCCCGTCACTCCTCTTGCTAGCGGAGTTAGTAGCTATGCGTCTGTATGATCAGTCGGATTTTTATGTATGACAGTATTTGCACTATTCAGGTCCCACTTATATTTTTGTACGGAGGATTTATTTCATTAGTGCTTCCATGTGCTTGATATATATTATGTCTCTCGACTTGTTGTGAATCTTGGGACCACGAGAGATATTTGGTTTGCTTGCAGGGAGTCACGAGCTTGCGCCCGGGGCGCAGGTCGTGACACATTAGCCCGCGTGCGATGTGGGTCGTGACACCGGGCTTCAGATTCGACTCGACAGACGAGGAGATCATCACTCATTGCCTCGCCAAGAAAGTCCTAAACCCCAATTTTTGCTAATCACCCGACGGATGAGGAGATCTCTCTTCCATTCCATCGAAACGAAAGCGTGATTAGCAAATCTGGCTAAGATGAGTACATGGCCTAAGTAACGAACCAATCCTTTCTTGTTTATTCAAGCCCAGGCCCTCAAGATTAAACCCCATCAGAAAGCCCTTGTGATTCTGCAGTTCGAAGGTAGCGTTCATTCCAACTACAGATTCACAAGCTCAGAGACACAGAAATGACTAAACCCTCCTTGTTTCACCTCCTCAAGTGGGCATTTTCTACCTCCCTGCAAGCCAGCAACTTGGTCACCATCCTCAAATTAGCTCGCGATTTCCTCTACAAGGAGCACAGCTTGAAGTGCTTGGTCGCACGGTTAAAGAAGTCGTCGGAAAATTTTTGGGGGTTCTTGGCATGTATGAGCTGAAGATGAGGATGAAGCAGAAACAGGAAGAAGGAGAGAGTGGGGATTATGATTCGATCGGGATTGGTGACGAACATGATGGCAGATTTGATTCGGTCAAGTCAAAAAAATTTTGGTCTGGTTCTTACGAATTAGGGGTTCTCTGAAGAAGGAGGGGGAGGAGGTGGGTTTCCGATGGGGGGAGAGAGAGAAATAGCAGGTGGCTCGGGATATAGCTGGGCAGGGGCACTTAGGAAAGGAAAGTATCTGAACTGCATCGAAAACCATATATCGAAACAAATTGAATTGAATTTTTTAGTTCAGTTCGGTTCGATTCAATGCGAGTTTTGATTCAATTCAAGCATATTCTTTGATGGTTCAGTTCGGTTCGATTTTTCGAAAAATCAAATCGAACCGAACCATTGACACATCTAATCAAAAGTATTGTGAGTGTAATTCAAAGCTTCATAAGGTAATCGGTCAACGTAGGATGCCCACTCATTGAGGAGGCGGTGCTCAAGTGGCGATGAAGTCTCAGGGTTGGGACCTCCGTCGATTCGATCAAATGAGCTCATCCTTGACATTAAGCCTTCTACAGCATCCTTGCTTTTTTATGTGCGAGAAGAACAAGCGCTCTGGAAGTATGCTCTGCCTATCTAAACCCTAGTCAAGTGCTTGACTGAGGCAGGAACCACTGTGGCTAGTCAAAGACTTCCTGACACAATGCCAGGGGGAACTGATGTCCCATTTTACGTCTTTGACCCTTGTATTATCTCCAAGGGAAACGAACCGGGCCACAGACTCGATCTCCAAGGTCCAACGTAAAGGATATTACCCTCTATTTGGGTTTTGTATCCACTGCGGTGATTTGGGCCAATTTTTTACGCTGTAAACGGACCGTTTGTGGTGAATTGACATCTATTTGTACGATGAAAATGAAGCTCGTTTTTTTTACAGAATGTATATGAACATCTGCAATTTCCTCTGACGAACAAGTGCATCCACTAGTAAGTATGAGCTCAACCCACGTATACAGATAGTTACAATCCAACGAATTTCCTATTCCTTTTCCTCAAATCGTTTCAATTTTAACTTAGTCAATCTCCAACGGTTGCTTGTGCGAAAACTCCACCGTCTCCCTTCTCCAATTAAAAAGAGCAATGCTTCACTTGGTTGGCCGAACCGAAGAATGTGATTCACTTCGGAGCGGAGACGGGAAAGCCTCGGAGATGGTATCCCAGGAGTGGTTGTCCTTCTTAGGCCTGCGATCCAAGAAAGCGGGTCTCATGGGTCTTTCAACCATCTCGACCTTGCACGTTAACATGGCCACTATCTCCGACATTGGAGGTCTTAAATTAGCGTGAGGCTGAAGGCACAAGAAGGCGATATGAATCGCTTGCAAGACATCCTTCTCTAGGAATCCCTCCTCTCGCATTCTCGGGTCTACCAGCTCGATTATCCTCGATCTCTCATATAGCTTCCACGCCTGTCATTACAATTGATCCATGTACACAATCAGAAAGTAATAAAGTCAGCTATCTAATCGAAAAGGAAATCAGAACAACATCGAGAGTGACAATTGGAAAAGAGGGCCTACATATTCAGGAAGGTACTGCATTTCTGATGGTAAAGTTAGATCGGTATTTTTCCGGCAACTGATGATCTCGAGCACGAGAACCCCGAAACTGTAAATGTCGGCCTTTTCAGATAACTCCCCTCTAATGGCATATTCAGGTGCAGTATATCCTCTTGAAGACAATGAGAAAATAACTGTCAGTTAGGATCAACGTCATTACGATAAACAATCTTAATTGGTTACTTCAACCAATCAGAAGTTTAAGCTGTCCTCTTTCCGCCGATTCGTGCCGTCATAAGCTTAATTAACTAGGATGAGAATTAGATAGACAGAGGCATGAATGAAGGACGTGGCTATTACCACGAGAAAGGTGCTCCTTCTATCCCTTCAATGTGATTTTTAGCATTTACCAACAACTGAACAATCAACTCCTTCCTATAATTGCCCTTTCCAATTTAAACTCAACAATGTGCGCTAATTTGTCACAGTGATTATTATATAGCAGTACTCACAATGTCCCCGCAAACGTGGTGCTAAGGTATGCTTGATCCTCAGGGAAGAATCTTGCAAGCCCGAAATCGCCAATCCGTGGTTGGAATTTCTCATTGAGAAGAATGTTGCTTGCTTTGATATCTCTATGAACGATTCTCAGGTGTGAATCTTCATGCAAGTACTGCAATCCTCGTGCAATTCCAACAATAATCTGAAACCTGATATTCCAGTTGAGGTATTGGTCACTTTTACCTGTTGAACAGATGAGCTATTTTAGAATTTATAGCCATTAGTTACTTGATAAATTTTCCTCACACGCACACTAATTTATTGAAGTTAGAACAAGTTATTGACTTTTTACCTCCACGGTTAATTATAAGGCCATTTCAAGTTGTAGAGAAAAACGGAAGTGTTTCTTCCAATATAAAACAGGTTATTTGTTTAACCCTGGTGTAACTCCAATGATCGCACGGAAAATTACCAAAAAAATCCTAAATCTATTGCAATAGTGCCAATTCAATCCTAAACATATTGCAGTTCTAACAATTCACAGAGAGAGAGAGAGAGAGAGAGAGAGAGAGGTACCATAAACAATGAGGTCCAAGCTCTTGTTCTTCAGGTACTCGTATACTAGGAGTCGTTGTGGCCCATCTGAGCAACAACCGAGGAGGCGTACTAGATTCCTGTGTTGGATGCTTGTTATCATCCTAACCTCGGAAAGAAATTCAGATTCTCCTTGCTGGGATTTCTCAAGTGACAGTTTCTTCACGGCAACAAATGTCCCATCTTGTAACTTTCCCTGTCGACATATTGCATGAAACATATGAAAGGTTATGAAATTTATAGAGCTCTCTCTGTGGCAGAGTTTTATATTTGCTAGAGATTTATTTCGTTTGCTGTCACTGTCGAGGGTAATTGCAGGTATAAGGCATAGGCCTAGTGACAGTTCAACGTTAACTCAAGCGAAAGAAGCCTTGACTTCGATTTCTGCCTTTCCCCTTTCTTATCTGGCTATCGTGCAAATGAAGAAAATTTGTTCGAGGAACAAATGACTTGAGCATCCCATTGGAAATATGTCATTGTTCAAGAAAACTTTGTGACGTCAGTGAAACTTTCCTAGATGAATTTGGTAGAAAAGCAGTTCATGTGCTTAGGTAACGAAGCAAACACAACACGAGAAGAAAAATGTGAGCATTAGTACCCGGTAGACTGGCCCAAATCCGCCAACTCCAAGTAGGTTTGCAGGATGGAAGTTTGAAGTTGCCTTCTTCAGGGTACGAAAGTCGAAATAGCTGATGGTTCGAAGATGTCCTCTTAAGAAGTCTTTCGAGGCTAGATGAAAAGACACATTAACAATTGTAAGTTCCTCTCGAAGAACACATTCCGCATAACTGCATATTGTTCTCTTGCTGGAAGTACCTTTGTGTCTTCTGCTTCGTTCAACCAAGTTACACAGCTCCTTGGGTATCTTTGTTTTCCATAACATCAGCATGACAATCACCAAGAAAAGAAACACGATCACGCCCCCAAGAAAAACCAGAAGGGCTGAAGAGGAGGAGCTCTTCATTTGTCGAGCGTAAGGTGTCGGAGAGATCACTATGGAAAAGACAGAAACCTACTAAAATGTGGGACAAAAGAAAGGGAAATATTAGCTTTAAAAATGACCATAAGTAGACTTGACAATGGATTGCTCCGATCTAACACTACAACTGGCCTTTTCCTATGATGTGCAGTTGGAGATTGTAAGGACTTATCTCAACGAGACATTGGTATGATCAATCAGAGTCCAGATAAAATATTGGATTGTGTCTTCTTTGTTGTAGACCCTGCGTGTCTCACTAGTATGCGGTCAGCTTGATCTAGCAGAACGGATTTTGGACCACAATTACTAGCATTTGAGGGAAGAATTTGGAAAAGGTTGCATCTGTAATTTTCTGGGAAATCAAGGGAAAGATAGGAATACTGCATAAGGGCATCGCGCGTTTATACAGCATATCGGGGCAAAATTAATGGGCGGCCGTCCACATTTTTTTGATGAGAAATAGGACTGGCCTTTATCATTTAAACCAGTTTCTAATGTGCATTCATATTGAAATGGAAGACAACGGACATCTGTATGATCCTGAGGAACATAAACAGCAGAGGACAAGAAACTTTTGACAAAAAAAGTAGACTCAAACTCGATACATTTAAGGTCCAGTGTATCCCGAAAAGTACCTTTTAATATGCGAAGACGCATTCGGAGGCGATATACGCCACTTCTCACAGAATTCTTCTTTTAGCTCGGGCAAAGAAGGGGTTATAGCTTCAGAGACTGCACCTATGTTTTTGCCTCCATGTTTTCATCCTCTGCTTCTTGGCAGTTGGCACAACGTATATATGCAAAGGAAAGGGGGGAAAGGGGGTGTGGCGTGGGAAGGGCGGAGGAGGAGGAGGAGGGAGTCTCTTTGGGATAATCGATCATTGGACGCGTCAAAATTATGGCAGAGACCGGATCAATCAAAATCTAACAATGAAATATGGAGAAACAGACAAATGTCGTCATCTGGAAAGCGGCAATATTTTTGTTCAGCGTGTATTTTACAAGTGCCTTGCTGTAACAACGTGCATTTTTCATTTTCATATTGAGTAAAACATTGTACGACAGTGAATTCGATGTGACCATAAACCCTCGTTCTACTACCTTTTTTAGTTTAAATATTTGTGGAGAATTTGCTTCCACCGGTTGTTTTTTGTACATCGAAGTCATTGGATAAATCAAAATTTGTATTTGTGACAGGTTTTTCATGAATATGATTTCTAGACAACAGAAAGGCAATCGAGCTCACCAGCAAACTACTTTGGCGGAACATTTGGAACAACCTTGCAGCGATGAGTTCGAACGATTCCATGGAAAATCAAACCATACTCTAATCTAATCTTCCGCCACATTTTATTTGGTTATCAAATGTGTGGCTATCGTGGATTGAACCGATAAAAATTGAAGCATCACTCTACCAACTTTGAAGCAAAGTTTTGAAACCCGGCTTGCAAGGTCTCAAGGCGCTATTAGTCTCCCTTAACGAGGGCATATGCTCAAGGAGAGGAACATGTCATTAGTACAACTGACATAATCAAATGCATTCACATGTTCTATAAGATCAAATATTGCCCATTTTGCTCAGTTCGACTCGATTTGGTGTCATTCAATCCATTTTCAAAAAGTTGTTAGATATACTACATATACTAGAAGTATGACTTTTTTCTTTAGCATGTGCATTTACTTTATTATCATTTTTTGTATGTATATTTATATTGACCTTGTATCTAATTGTAATTATGGATTTCATTATTTAATTCTCAAATCTATCGTAATATCAGAGCTAGGGTTTCTCGCTCTTCCCCATAGACAATGTTCATGCTCCAGACCTTCTCTTTTGGTTGTTTCGTTCATGCTGCTCCTGCACCAAAAAGGACATGAAGCAAACTCACTTTCTTTCGTTCATGCTCCGACCAGTTTGGCTTCTAGGATTTTGGCGTACGAGGTCTCGAAAGTCTCGTTTGTTTGTGGGAAGGATTTTCGTGGGATTGAAGCTCAAATCAAGTACCTAGGTATTACACGGACAGGTACCTTTCCCTGTGCAGTCCTTTAGACGAAGAAACTTATTGCGCGGACAGTGTTTAGATTTTTTTTTATTGCGTCTTCTTCTAGATTTTGGCTCTTATTGTTTTGGCGTCTTCTGCTGTTTTGCCGAATCACGATTTTGTCGTACGAGGCCCCTGCCGTTCGCTCTTCATTACCTTGATGTTTGGTGCAGATTTGATCGTTGTTTGATCTCCGTTTAGCTACTTTTCGGGTTTGAAACACTGATGTTTTTGACAAATTTCTTTGCTAATTTCCAGTGCGATCTTTCTTTGTGGTTCGATATTGAATATCTGTTGTTTGGTGTTGCTAAAGTCACTGATTAGTTGCTGTAAATTTGTTGTTACTGACCATCTAGGTGTGAGATCCCTTGATCGATCGGTTCTAACTTGGAGTGCAATTTTGTTCTCAGAATTAAGCTGATAATGATCGGATTGATTGCATTGATATCAAGTTGGATGGCTCTAATTATGTTATTTAAAAACCTTCAATGATGACTACTCTTAATTATCGTGATTTATATGAACATGCGGATGATATTCGTTCTTGTCCTCCATCCCTATCCATCACCACAGATCTTAAACCTAATGCTGCCTAATTTCACGGCGTCAATCTGAAATTAGGGATTGTCATGTTGCTGATAAAAAAGCATGAGAAATATTATTTGATTCTATAAGTCCTGATCTTCACCCCCAATTTATTCAGATTGTTGGTGCAAAACAGTTATGAGATTAAATTGCCGAGATGTTTATACAAACAGGTTCTATTCGTGTTTATCGGCTTATGCAAGAACTTCGCCATGCCACTCAAGATACACAAGCAATTCGTGAATTTTATAATTATATGACGTCTCTCTACTCCCAAATTGATATGTTGGCTCGTCCACCATGTCCTACGTGTGCAAGTTGTGTTGCTTGCACTGCATATAGACTTGAAGATTAGAACAAGAATCGTCTGTATGAATTCTTGATGCAACTCTCACAAGATTTTGAGAGAGTTCAATGTTAGATTATGTATCGTTATCCTGCACCATTTCTTTCTTATGCAGTCAAGGAACTTCAAGTTGAGTAAACTAGACGAGAAATTCTTGATGCTCCTCCATCTCTATATTCCTTCGCAGTATTGACCACTTCACAGCTTAATTTCCGGCCTAGTTCCTCCCAACGTGATCTTTAATCTGGCTCTTCTCAACGTGATTTTTAGTTTGGCTATTCTCAACATGGTTCTCAACATGGTTTTGTGCGTAGTTCCCGGTGTGCTTATTATCAATGAGATTAATGTTTTTATTATAATTTCTATAAGCGAAATGGATATACTAAGGATCGACGTTTTCAGAAAATGTGTGATCTTTTTTATGTACCCTTGTGCTCAGTTGCACCTATCTCTTCTCCATTCATGGATCGTCTCACTTCATCCTCGTTTTTAGATGATCGTTGTGCGATTCTGAAATCCGACCCTTTCTCGAAGTATGAATGAATGAGACATCTTGACGTTGCGTTTTAGTTAATCTCACTCAGAGTTATCCACTCTCGAGAAGACTAACCGACAGGGAAAGGCTAACTAGGATTTAAGTACGTGGACCAAAGAACTCGACCATGATTGACACCTTGACCATAAGGATTGCCGAGGGAAAATTTTGAGCCATCATAGGCCAGTCCAATATTGGTTTTATAACGATTTGCTAGTGTTATATAATTGGATTGCGGGTGATTCAATTTAACCATCGTATAATTTGCCAATTAACCTAAACCAATTCCTGATTATCGCGTACTTTGAAACTAGCAATTGACCCTTCCAATTACATGACAACCAAGGTCGCCATAGCTCGACTAACTCTTAAACGTGACATTAGTTACGAGTTAATACACGTAACTCCTAATAGCCGCCCCATAGTTTGAGATATATTGGAAATATAATCGATCGATTTTAACCATGAATTGGACTTCGGGATTGGGCATTGGATATTTGAGGATTTTAACGATAATAAATTGGACGTCGCCTCATCAAAAACCATTAAGGTTACGGTTCGCTCCATGTCGATTAGAAAAGTGAAATTTCGGACTGACGAATGAAAATTACCCATTTAGCCCTAAGATGATGCCCATTCCTTTATAAATGAGCAAGGACAAAATGGACTTTTGCCTTTCACCATCTTCAGCCGAAAAATACAAGGGTAATATTGTCCTTTAACCACTTCAATTATGGGAAAAACACAAGCATAGGTAGGGGTCCATTTGAATGGTTTTAGAGCATGGGAGAACTTCCTAAAATCCCTCACCAATAAAGCCTACTCTAACTAAGGCTAGGTAGGGCCTCCCCTTTTCATTTGAAATTTTGGGATAACACTTATCTTCCTCCCTTCTTTTCCATTTGGGCTGATCATCTTTTCCTCTCCCTTTCTCATTTTTCTCTTCCTCTCACTCATCTCTCTCTCTCTCTCTCTCTCTCTCTCTCTCTCTCTCGATTTTGCTAGCCCGAACGCCGACCCACCTCCTCACCGAGAACCACCACAAGCCACCACCACCTCATCACCCTCACGACCTTCTCTTCACCATAAGCCGTGATCCACCACCTTTTGAACCCTAAGAGCCCGAGAACCCACTCGATCAGATCCAACCGGACCGAGTACTTAAAACGAAATTTTGAAGCTTACCTAGCATAATCTTGAGGTGAGTGATCCCAGGCTCTTCCTTAGGGTAGTATGAGGTTAGCTAATATGTTAAGAATAGTTTTGATGGATGTTAATGGATGTCTATAGATCAAACTTGCTGGAACCGATTTTGACCACTTGGATCGCCGGCGACCAAATTTGGTTCGTGGAAGCTTTGCTGGCAATTTCTTATTTTTCCTTGCTTGGAACAAGTGGTAAGTTATTCCTAAACCTATCATAGGGCTATAGGTTACTAAGGAGCATGTTAGAGTTGGTTTAGCAAGGTTTTATGGACTGATTTAGCTTAAAATGTGTGGAACCTGTGACATTTTGAATTTCGACCCTCTTGAGGCTATTGAATGGAAGGACATCGATCGATATATTTCAGTTATAACTCGCTTGGAGTTGGTCATTCTCGAGTTAACTGACCAAAAGGGAAAGACTGACGTAGAGTCAGGTATATGGACCTGGAGAATTTGAATGAGAAGTGGCACTTTGACCATAAGAATTGTCGAGAGAATATCTTGGGCCGGCAGAGATCGATCTAAGGATGATCATGAAATGTTTTGCTAGCGTTATACATTGGGACGCGGGTGATTCCATTGTTTTGCTAACCAATGTGTAATTTGCGAGAATTTCTTAAATCGGATTTCGATAATCAGGATCGAAGGAACAAACGGTAAACCCTCGCAATTACATGACAATCAAAGTCGCCACGACTTAAGAGAAATTCCAAGGTCGATACGCGTAGCGCCTGCAAGAGTCACCGTTAGTTTGAGATAAACTGAAATTACAGTCGATGAGAGTTCAACATGAAATTGGATCTTGAGATTTGGGTATTGAACATTGAGGAGTTCCAATATTTAAATTGAAATGGATGTCGCCTCATCGAGGGTAGTTTTTATTAGAAAAATAAAATTTTGGATGAAAAGGGCCAAATGACCATTTTGCCCCTCGACCATTTGCCATTGCCTTAACATTTCAGAAGAATGAAATGGTCAATTCCTACTCATTTATATGCTGTCGAAAATGATAGGATCAAGTGGTCAAAGAAAGTCAAAGGTGGGCTATGGTCTTCTAGAAGCTTGGACAAGAGTCAACCAAAGAGAGTCCATGCATTAAATACCAATCTAATCAAATTGACCCAAAAATGAATTATTGGGATGAAAACTCTCTCTCCTACCTCATTTGGCCAGCCGGCACCATCTCCCATCATCTTCTTCTTCTTTTTCAAGTTCGACCGAGAAACTCACCCGCAGACAAGGAAACATTGACTCATTGTTTCGGCCATAACTTTATCGTTCGACTTCGGATTGAGGTAAAATTACCTCCACCTTAAATTTTATCATCTTACCATTCTATTAAGGTATTATGAGCTTAATTTGGCTCAGCTGTTTGTCCTGTAAGTCTGTCTGAGTGGATAAAGGTCAAAATCTGACCCAGTTTTAGAAAGGCTGCGTTTTTGGAGCTTCTGGACTCCAAATGACCCCAAATTTTTGGTGAGGTCTTCATAACATCTAGTAATTGAATTGGCTGGGCTTTGGTTATAATTTTAGTTAAATTTTGATGGGTGTACATGATTAATTTGTGGAGATTTTTACCGAACATAATCTGCCCATTTGAGGACCGTGTGAAATCCGGGCTGTTCAGAGGTCTTTGGAGTATCGTTCCTCTTAAAATCTCTTGGTGAGCTTTCTAAACACATAAATTAAGATCCTAGCAAGTTTGGTTGTGAAGAATTGAGGCTTAAGGTTGAGTTATAGCTTGATTGTGCTAGTTAAACCGAAAGCCAGTTCTATTTTATGGGCGAACTCTATTCTGGCCGGTTCTATTGGGGACTAATTAAGGGATACTTAGACTTCAAATTGATTCATAATGCCCTATAAGATGTTATGTGAGGCGTTAATGGGGTATATGTGAAGTGGATTGAGAATTAGAAGTGATTTAAGGGCTATTTAGTGCATAAAATCCGGGGAAACATTCTACTCTATATGTGGATGCATGAACCGAATATTTTGAGGGTTCGGGGGATTGTCATCATGTGTTCGAATGATTAATAAGGCATCTTGAGTTGCCATTTTAATGGTTTTGGAGGAATTGATTTAATGGAAGTGAGAATTCAACGGCCTTTTGACTCAAAATTGGTGAACTATTTTGGGTTGAAGCAAGATCCTTGGTTGGTTGCATACTTGTGGCATTGAGAAGGATCGTTTGTGTGGAAATTTGCAAGCTTTATCGAAAGGTAAGTGTTTCCTAAATCCTTACTTGAATATGAGGACATTACTAGATATATTGGTTGGATAAATTGACTGATTGGTGAAGCCTGTAACTTAGTTTGCGTGATGGAATACCGTGAGGATTACATTGTGATAGATAGGATTTAAAATGGCCAAAGTGCCTTGTGAGGTAAATGGCTATTGGGCTTGGTAATATAGTTCAGCTATGATGCCTTGGTATTGAATTGGCAATGGTGCTTGTGTTATTGAATTGTCATATCGTTTATGCTATTTAGATGGCTATAATGCTTATGCTATATAAACGGCTATAGTGTCGATGCTATGTGAATGGGTTATAGTGCCCCAGTGATCGTTGCTTGTGGCTCCAATGGTATCGAATGGCTGTGAGCCTTGAGTATTAATGAGGATATCAATTGATCTGATGACTCTAGTGGTATCGGAAGGTGGTGAAATTGAATGTGAGTGAGAATAACGATTGGTCTGATGACCTCGATGGTATTGAGTCTGCAAGCCTGGAGAGTATAGATTAGTCTGATGATCCTAGTGGTCAGTAGACATCGTTTGGTCTGATGACCCCGGAGATGTCGGGTGTCAGGAGTGCTAGAAGAGCATGTGGGTAGATGAGAAAGTGGTGGCTGTGGTGTATGTGATGCATATGATTGCATATTGGGACCCTGAAATTGAGTATGATTGTTTGTATTAATTATCCATGCTTGATAATTGATATTGTTGTTGTGTAATGCCTTGTGCCATTGCATTGATGAATGCCTGCATCTGATAGCACGTGCGAGTGTGGTTTGGGGGGACTGGTGTTCAGGTCTAGGTTTAGATTTCACTTGTTGAGATTTATATCTCACCCCAATAGGGGCTTAACTTTTTTAGATCTCAAGCGAAGGAAACTCGGACTTGCCATGGGATGACATTTGAAGAAGTCGTTTGAATTAGAATTGTAATTGACCTTTTTATTTATGAGAAGTGTATACCCATTTGTCCTGAGTCATCTCATTGTGAATTTGTATGGAGCTGTTTAATTGCTTCCGTGACCTTGTATTATTTTGGAGCTATGATTAATTGGCCGAGGGATCTTGGGAGATTATTGAAGATCAATGGCCAGGTGAAATGTTCGCGTGCTCGCCGGGTTCGGGGCTTGACAAAACCCAAATCTGACTTTTGGGAATGAGTTGTGCTTGGTTGTCTCTTGGCCGAGAATGAGGAAAATGAGGGCTGATTTAAAGATATTTAATATGTTCCAGAGTGGTTGATGAATGCCGATTTCGTGATGGAATGATTCTTACTTTCGTGGATTGAAATATGAAGCTTAACGACTTGATTGTGACGATTCAAGTTAGAATCGAACCTATCATGTGGATCCATTGGTTTTGGTCTTGAAATGTTCTAACAAGTGGTAAAAATTGGGACGTTAACATGTTGAGAACTCCGATGTGGTTCGGCATTAGAGTGCCTCACGAAATCGAATTGTCGACTTGATTTGTAAATTGATTGGCTCACTTGTTGTTTGGCCCCATTCTGTTGGGTCATGGTTTGGATCATGGGAGTTGATTGATTGAATTGATGTATTTTGTTGTGTTCAGCCATGATTATTGAATTGTGAATCAAATGATTAAATTAGCTAGTTGTGCCTCATTGTGTTTGGCCATGAGATGGAATGTGAAATCAATTACTAGATTGCCTTGCTTGAAGTTTATTAGGCTTGATCATGAATATTGAAATGTGATTAAATGGTTGATTTGTTGCATGTGGTCCAATGATTTGGACTTGAGACTTAGAGGTCGGATTGTGCACTTTGAATGATCAAATGTGCAATTGAGTACGATCACCACGCCACCATTATTCGGGATGTCAATGGATATTTAGACTACGATCACCAAATACCCAGTAGGTGAGAACCATACGTATTATAGGAAGGCTAGTACAATCTGGATTGATAAGGGAGATGACTCCTGGAAACCTCTCACAATTTTGGTGTGGACGTACCATGATGGGGATACTACCTTTGGACCGCTTAGGGAGTGCTTCATACCCGATTATGTGCTAGGAGTTGTGGAACCTGATGAGGCCATTCCTCCTAATGACTAAGTTGTGGAGCCATCTGTTGCTGAGAACGATCTTATGGAGACCTTCGGAACTGAGCCAGAGAAGTTAGAGAAGACGAATGTTTCTACTGAGGACGACCCTGTTGATGACAAGTCCGAGGGTGGAGAGGATGACGATTAGGTATAGCTATAGTGCCTAGCTTTTGGACGCCCTGGCAGGACAATTGGTAGAATTTGGTTGGGTTATCCTCTTTTGATTAGACATCGCCTATCATTAAACCTAGCCGTATTGTTATGTTAGGAGTTTGGTGTTGTAAAATTGATCGTTAAGTATTTGTGTTCTATGAATTCTAAGTCATCTTGTTAAGTTTAATATATGGAGTTTATTTATCACTTTCGCATGTGCATTTCATCCCGCGAATGCACCGATCGCCATTCGATCCTAGGGATAATCGCGAAGGAATATCCGTGAAGAGATGCTCGCTTCCTTGAAGGAACATGGGGCTTGACATCCCCGTTTAAGTGGTATTAGAGTAAGGTCAGCTTGATCTATGTTGACTGAGACCTGGAGTAAAAAGGAGCGATGACTTTGGAATAACTAGATAGCGAGACTTTGGGAACTCGCTAGAGTTTGGCATGAATCACATGGTATTTGATTTGGCGTATGTGATTGACATTCTTGATTACATCGTTATAGGCGATTAAAGATCTTAACGCTTCGTACTAGGCAATAAGTGTTGTTTGGTCAATTCATATCTAATGTGCTAGATAGTTGATTGTGATTATGCTAAGTTGCAGATGAATCTGCACTTGAGGTACAGATGAGAACTTCTTGATGTACGTATCTGATTGCTTGAATTATGATTGGCCTACTTGGAATGGAGTATTGTTGAGTTGAGACATGTTCGATGTGTGAAATAATATGTTGCAATTATGTTAAGTTGCAGGTGCGGGAGGACTGAAGGTATGAGCGAGTATCTCATTGAATTGGTGCCTTGAGTGTCCGCTTGATGTTTGCCTTGTAGAGGCTTGTTTGGTAATCGACTCCTAGTTGAGGATTGCTTGGAATTGCTTGATAATTGATTGCTAGCTTATGATTGCTATTGTGGCGAGCAGTTTAGAATTGCTAGACTTGAGTAGGTGGCTTAGGCCTTTAAATTCCTTGGTGGAATTGTGACGGTTCATGTAATGTGAGAGCCTGGTGAGGATGAACATCTGAGACAAGGGTGTCAGAGGAGCGTTTAGCTCGAGACCACAAGTTATGAAAGACTAAGAGTTGATAGAGCCACGAGAGCATTGAAGGAAATTGGAAATTTGATGAGTAGGCAAGCTCAAGCATGAGCTACCACTATTGCCCAACCAGTTGAGGCTACTGCTGCTGTCGTTAATAGAGCTAATGGTAGTAATCGAAGGAATGACATTGGAGACGGGAATAGAAGTCGGCAAGCGGGCTAGCATGTGGAATGGTATGTAAAAGCGAAGCCAACTATGTTGATAAAAAGGTGATTATGAGGTTGCTCCTCTTTGGATCAAGGATTTGGAAGGAGGCCTTAGAAGTTTTGGATACACTGAAGAAAGAGTAACCCTAGCGGTTACCATACCAACGTACAACTAATGATTGGTGAAGGGTACCGAAGGAAGAACTTCCCTCGAAGGCGTAGCACTTAACAGGATTGCCTTCATCAAGTTGATCAATGAGAAATACATTGCTGAGATTGTTAAAGAGCGAAAGTCGTTAGAGTCCTTGGAGTTCATGGGAATCAAAGAAGGATCTATCATTGTAAGATAGAGTTCTCAAGATTGTCTAAGCATGCACCAAATATGGTTGGGCACTATTTAGACAAGGCAAGGAAGTTCAAGAATGAATCGAAATTCGAAGCCTTGTGCTAGTAGGTGTTCTTGAAGCTGAAGCATTATGACGAACCTCATCTCGAAGGGTTAAAAGACTAGAGGAAGTGTAGTCGAAGGAATTTCCACACATGGGACGTGGAATGTGCCAATAATTAAGAATTATTTCTTGGGCATGAAGGCCAAAGTGAGATATCGATAGCTCGTCTCTCACTATTAAGGAAGATGTTATAGAAACCAACATGTCATTTCGCTTGGGTTTGTCGATTCTAAAGGACCGAAGGGGAACGAACCGGAGTCATTAAGAACAACGATGCAAATTGTTATCTTAGAGGATAAGGCGCTGATCTCTTTAAGATGCTTGACCCACGAGAGGATCGTTGGTGGAAAAGTAAGTGGATAGACTTGACAGACTTAGTTACATATAATTTGAAGATATTGTTGAAGTGGATTAGCCTGTTAAGCAGAAGGGGACTACTTTGAATTATAGCAACAGGATGACCCAATTTAGTCAGTTTGGACATCCTAGACATGAATTGATGAGAGATTGAGGAACGTCGATCCTTTAAATCTCGTCACTTGAAGTGACCAAGTTGTTGGAAAAGGAGATGTCAAGCGTCGTGACATCTTGTTCCTCAGGTAGGTGTGTTGCTATTGGTACAGACCCCAAGTTTGGTATCCTTTGGAGCTCACAAGATGGAGTGGATTCGAAATAAGGGAATGCCGCTGAAGTGTATAGTTTTCTTCATGTGATAGAAGACCTTAGTATAGAAGGAAGAGGAAAATACAAGGCTCAACCGACCTCCGAAAAATAATTATGAGAACTCATCTAGTAGACAATGTTGAATCCCAAAATGAGGGTAGCCGAATGGAAGGTATTGGAACAAAGTCGCATTGGCTGATAAAGGATTCTGTAGTTGGATGTTAGTGCTTCCTAGGGAAAGTGTGACAAAAATGAGCAAAATGACGGATGGTCTAATTGTAGATCCAAGAAAGCAGAGAGCCCAGTTATGGACTCTCAAGTAGATGATACAAAGAACTATTGAAACGACTCGACATATGGTAATGGGAAACTGATGATAAACAGGTCGAATGTTCAAGGAGGTACATGGATCAGCTCATTATTGTCTTCATAGATGATATTGGATTTACTCGAGTAACCATAAGGGACATGAATGAAAATTGAAAATTGTCCTACACACATTAAGAGAACACTTGTTGTATGCTAAGTGTAGTAAGCATGAGTTTTGACTTAACAAGATAGCCTTTCTTGGATAGATAGTTTTCAGGAAATGGAAATCCTTATGGAATCTTCGAGGATGAAGAGTTGACTAGAATCGATGTGAGCTATTGAGATTTGAAGTTTTCTAAGTCTCGTGGATTCGTGGGAGGATTCCCGTGATAGTTACTCCGTCGGAAAGACTGGCTGAGAGGAAAACGCGTTTCATGTAGACGAATAAGTGTGAGAGAAATTCAAAGGAGTCTAAGTATAGGTTGACAACCGTGCTGACGGTTTCGTTGGACATGGAGTTATATGAATTAAAGCGATGTGTCGCTGAAAGGAATAAGATTCATAGTGATACCACAGGGAAGGGTTGTTACCCCAACCTATAATTCGGAGTTGACAATTATCGTCTTTACGTTGGAAATCTAGAGACATCACTTATGTGATGAGGAAGATTCCAGATAGATGTGGATCATCGGAACTTGAAGTACCTATTGTCTCAAAGGAGAATTGAATGTGTAGAGCAACGTAGATGGATGAAGTTGTTTAAGGAAGTAAAATATGATGTCCTACCTCACTTTGAGGAAGAATAAGGATAACATACGCATATAGTTATCTATTGGTGGATAAAGGACGAACTTCACTGGAGGAAATAAAAGATTCAACTTCTAAATTGGGAGTTTTCGGACGGCTAGCTCGAGCATCAAACCTAAAAGTGAGGAAAGGACTAAAGTATTGCAATCTATGGACACTGATAACACAACAAGGAGAAAATCTAGACTTTTAAGTACCCAAGGATGGAAATCTCAAAGTTTCATGGATGGACGTACGTATCAAACTATGGAGGACTTAAAGGAAAAGATCATGTCAAAAACTCGTTGGAAAAACTATAGGGTTCCCAGGATAGTACAAGAAATACCCTGACTTGTGTCGGTACTAGTGAGGGAATAGAATGAAAGAGAAAGTAGTCAAGCTTGTCGTTAAGGACTGGAAGTGCCAACAAATGATGGTGCAACACTGTAAGCTTGGCGGATTGCTTTGACCATATGGAATTCTCGAATGGAAATGGAATCACATCGCTATGGATTTTGTCATGGGAGTATCGAGAAATCAGAGAGGTCACGATTCAATTTGGGTAATTATGGATAGACTGACTAAATTCGCGCATTTCGTGACAGTGCTAAAGGACTTCGTAATTAATGAGTACACCTAGTGGTATAGACATCAAATAGTTTGCTTGTATGGAGATCCTACGACGATTATGTCGGATAGGGACCATAACTTCATTGCAACCTTTGGAAAAAGTCTTTAGAGCGTCATGGGAACAAAGTTACGATATAAAACATCTTATTTTACGTAGATAAATAGACAGTTTAAGAGTATGATTCAGATGCTCGAAATTATGTTGCAAGCGTGTGTCACAGATTTTGAATGAAGTTGGAAAGAGCCATTGCACCTAGTCGAGTTGCTTACGGTAACAATTGCCGATAGAGATGGATATGGGTGTATTCAACGGCTAATTTGTGATTGGTTCATACCTTGTCCAAGGATGATTGAGTGAGGACTCATTGCGATTGATCTATTTTGGTTTAAAATGGCTTCAACAGGGGCTGACTTAAGGTGGCACTTGAGCGTATTAAGCCTTTTTGGATGATATGGGTGAGTCCTTGGTTATCATGAGGACCAAATTGCTTGAACTTATGTATAGGTCATCACAAAATACCCTAAAGCGTGATGACGCGAGATTTGTACCCATCTTGATGCGTTATTACACAAGATGTTAACTTGAAGCGTTGAGACGCGGGTTTCGGAAAGTATATAGATCTAAGGAGTATTATGCGGATCCTTGATGAGTCTGATTTCCCGACGTGTCATTAAGCAAACCTTGGCATTGATTATTGAATTGCATGGACAGGCGATATAGATCTTTAGAACTTCAAGAGGGACATCATGCCTTCCTTAAGGTATCAACCACGCAAGTCTTGTCTCGATTTAGAAAGAAAAGAAAGTCGAGTCCGGAGTATGTAAGCATGTTTAAGATTTTGGGGTAAAAGGGAGCACCGAGGAAGGTGAAGATGTGATGAGGCGTCATCACCCAGTTGTTTGGTATGGTGGGGTTTATGGAAAATTTCGAGGACGAAATTTTTGTAAGGAATGAAGAGTTGTGACATTCTGAAATCCGACCTTTTCTCGAAGTATGAATGAATGAGATATCTCGTCGTTGTGCTTCAATTAAATCTCATTCAGAGTTGGCCACTCTCGAGAAGACTAACCAATGGGGAAAGGCTAACTAGGATTTAAATATGTGAACCAAAGAACTCAACCATGATTGACACCTTGACCATAAATATTGCCGAGGAAAAATTTTGAGCCATCATAGACTGGTCAAAGATTGGTGTTATAACGGTTTAACAATGTTATACAATTGAACTGCGGGTGATTTCATTTGACTATCATATAATTTGCAAATTAACCTAAACCAATTCCTAATGATCGCGTCCTTTGGAACTAGCAATTGACCCTCCCAATTACATAATAATCAAGGTCGCCATGGCTCGACTAACTCTTAAACGTGATATTAGTCACGGGTCGACACACGTAACTTCTAAGAGCTTTCCGTTAGTTTGAGATATACTGAGAATACAATTGATCGATTTTAACCATGAATTGGACTTCGGGATTGGGCATCGGATATTCGAGGATTCCAATGATAATAAATCGGACGTCGCCTCATCGAAAACCATTAAGGTTACGGTTCGCTCCATATCGATTAGAAAAGTGAAATTTCGAACTGACGAATGGAAATTATCCATTTACCCTAAGATAATGTTTATTCCTTTATAAATGAGCAAGGACAAAATGGACTTTTGCCTTCCACCATCTTCAGTCGAAAAATAAAAATGTAGTATTGTCCTTTAACCACTTCAATTATGAGAAAAAGACATGCATGGGTAGGAGTCCATTTGAATGGTTTTAGAGCATGGGACAACTTCTGAAAATCCCTCACCAATAAAGCCTACTTAACTAAGGCTACGTGGGGCCCTCTTTTCATTTGAAATTTTGGAATAACACTCATCTTCCTCCCTTCCTCTCCATTTGGGATGATCATCTTTCCCTCTCCCTCTCTCATTTTTCTCTTCCTCTCACTCATATCTCTCTCTCGATTTTGCTTGCCCTAACGCCGATGCTACCTCCCCAACGTTCGCTGCGAGAACCACCGCAAGCCACCACCACCTCGTCACCCTCACGACCTTCTTTTCACCATAAGCCGTGAGCCACCACTGTCATGATCCTCGATCAATTTCTAGGTATCGATGGTTAATAGGCCGTCTGAAGCCTGGTTAGATGCGGGAGTCTCCTAAGGCCTGCTACCCAAGTCGCAACGGAAGTATACGTGGCCGACTTTCGGTGTGGTCTGGTGACATTTGATGCATATACATGTCAAGGAGTCGCTACCAATCATTTTACGAAGGGCACGATCGGAAGCCCTATCGAATATTTGGGAGCATTCTATTCGATTCTACGATAACCAGAGAAATGAGATTAGAGAATTTGTTGCACCAACTGTCAAAGTTGATGCCCTTTCGGTACATAAGCTGAATGATTTATCTAACCATAGGATTTCATGCAAATGAGTAAGGTATAAACCCTATATCTAAGAGTTCATGCAGACAAGAGTGACTATCTTAGCACTCACAATTAGTAAATATAGATGCGCAAATCAAGGATGCAAAACGAGCAGATAAATCACATGAACATAGGATAGCATCCCTAGTAATGCCCTATTAGCCTAGAGAAATGCCAATTAAGGTTCGAGAGTATTTTTGACATGATTTACTTTTGAGGGGCAAAATTGTAATTTTAAAGAATTTTATCTGAAATGAAGAATTTTCCTAAAAGGAAAAATTCATCATTTCAGATGAAATATGGAGTCAAAAGATGCTGAAAATAGAATTGGTCACCAAATCAATCCATTTTCTATTTTTTAGAAATTTTCATAATTTTTCTGAAATTTTAGATGCGATTTAACCTTTAGGGGGTAAAATCATCATTACAGAAAGTGGCAATAAGTGAAAATCCCAAACAGAAGAAGTGATCGACTACCAGAACCAAATCCTAATTCTGAGCAATTTTCGCAACTCAATCGGAGTAAGAAAGGCGATTTACCCTTTGAGGGGTAAAATCGACATTTTTAGAAAAATGATGAGATTCGAAAACCAAAACATAAGAATTGGTCGCCTAGCCGGCCCTAATTATCACCTTGGCATCCTCGACCTATCTCATATACCAAGCAGAGGCGATTTACCCCTAAAGGGTAATATCGTCAATTTTTTGAAAAAACATATAAGAAATCCCAAAAATAGGATTGATCAGTTGTCTGTGGTCAATCCTCAATTTTTGAGAATTTCTGGAGTGCCTATAAATTTTCCACAATTTTCCTACATTTTTGGGATTTTCTAGATTTTCTAATATTTTTAGGATTTTCTAGGATTTTTTTATTTTGATTTTATTTTTTTTAAAATCAGTTTTGAATTTTTTTATCAAGAAAATATGATTCAGACCGGGTCGACCCAAATCACTCGGATCGTCCCGAACCACTCAGATCGTAACCCGGACCCGCACTGCATTATCCCCCAAAACAACGCCGTATCATGCTTTTTTATTTTTCGGTTATTCGAATTTAATCCGACAGTTCCTATTAAACCACATGGCTACTCCACAACCACTGGATTGACTTACTAAAACTTACGGCTCATATCAAAAGCCGACTAAATCTCGTTCGTCAGATCTGATTACTTAAATCTATGGTCACAATTAAAACTCAAGACTTGATCCGGTTTGTCCGTCCTCACTAACCTAAACGATGCCGTTTGACCCTTAACCTAAACAACACCGTTTCAGTTCGTATTGATTTTCCGATTAAAAATCGTTTTCGAATATTCCTAATTTCTAATCAGACGACCACTAAAAATAGGATGCGATTAATTTAAGCCATTTGATCAAAACCGACTCTGCCTAAACAAACTAACGGTCGAACCAACTCAGCATTGCATGGACCAATCACAGAGCGCTACCTAGATCTTTGACTCGTTGACTCTACCACGTCAACTTCGTCTTCAACTTCTCGACTCCGACAGAATGGACGGCTGAAACTTCTTATGCACCGATGAACAACCAAACCTTAACCGATTAACATAAAACTGGTGTCATTCGACTCGCTTAGTCTTCTAGTTTCGCATATCTAAGAATCGAAGCATTTCATCCATGGAATCAAGCACAAGCAAGCTGGAACCAGTACAAATATAACTACTCTAAACATGCCATTCATGGCATCTCTAACTAATTCATTGACACAGAAGCATCATAAGAGGTTCAGAAGACTTACCTCGAGCTCCAATTGAGCTCGCACAGCCTAGATTTGGCTAGGCATGATTGAATAGTATTCCACGATGAAGGTTGAGTTGGAGACTCGATCCGAGATATCCAGACAAGGTCAATGCAAAATGATAACACAATAATGAGTAGTGATGCTTGAAGAATAAAACGCCTACTCTAACTCGAATAATCATGATTAGAATAGAGTTCTGCCATTAAAGCATAGTATAAATGCTCGAAGGCCGAACTCACCTTTTCCGGGATTATAGTCGGCCTGGCTAGTGGCGATCGACTCCTGCTACCTCAGGCAAGCTTCCAGTGACCTTCAGAAGCTTCGGTTTGGCCCAGACGAGCCTAACCAGTGCTTCTCCAATTCAAATTCCAATCTTCGACAATGGTGATAGAAAGCGAGCTCTCCCTCTCTCTTTCTTCTATCTCTCTCTATTCTGTTCTCCTCAGGAAACAGAATGAACCACTTCCTTCGCTTCTAGAAAGCTTGTTCAAGCTATATATGATTTTCAGAATTTTGGCGCCAAACGGGAAAGGTCAATTTGTCCCACTCACGTGCCTCCCATGTGCCATTTGGTCACCGGACGGTGACGAAATCCATTGGGTTTCCGTCCATGTTCATCAGGATCTCCGACATTCTCTATTTGGTGCGAATTTGGTGTAAATTTGATTTGAGTTTGTTTTTGTTAACTTTTGCAGGTACCACGACCTTGACTGGTCAATTACTCCATGTTCCGGCGACCATTGGTGACGACTCCGGTATCAATCAATGGGGAACGGCCCGAAGCATTAAACCCCCACCAATGCGTCTTAAATTGTGGTCGATTAATCGATCAATTTTGCCGTCAAAGTTTGGTCTTGCACTGTTCATCTGCACGGGAGTCTGGGGAAGAAGACGACACTATAGCGGACCGGTTCGACCGGTCAGAACCGGCTCTGACTTGATTTTTTAGAATTAGCCCAAATTCACGGGGAATTTTTACAAATTAAACCTCAAAATCAATTTAAGACGTGATTATTATCTAAAAATGTGATTTTACCTAAAAATTCATGTCAATTTCCATGAAAGCCCCAAATTTGTCCTCAATTGCAATTCGAAAAATTATGAAATTGAAAGCTCATACGGTCAAATTGAACCAAACCACCTATGCTAATCGATTTAGGATGGTGAAATACATTGGGTAGTGGCTTTAATTTGTAAAGTTAACCCTTGAATTGAAAGTAATTTCAATTATGCCCAAATTCAAGGACTAACTTGCAATTAAGTATGGAATTTTGCCCAATTCATGTAACTGAGCAATTTGTGCAAATAATTGAGCTAAATTGCAATGAAGGATAATCAAATTGAATGTCAGGGTCCTAAAAATACCAAAATTGCAAATTAAAAGACTCAATTGATATTTTTTTACAAAATTCAATCATACGTGTAACAAAAAAACATATAAAAATGAACTTGAATTTGGACTTTTTATAAGGTCAAGAATACAAGGAAATTAAAAGAAAAATATTGTTGACTATTTTTTTATATTTTTCGACCTTAAATGTTTTTTTTCTTGAATTTTCAAGTATTTTTCTATTTTTTTTAAAAATAATGTGAAAAATAGGAAAAATTATTTTTTAGTTAAAAACAGTTCCTTGGGCTTGGCCAAGGCCATTAAAATTGATTTTGCAATTTTTTTTGACTTTTTATGGATTTTTTTAATGATTTTTCAAAATAAGATTGAAAAAGACTGATAAAAAATCAAGTGCCAATAACCACCATTTGAACCCCGAGAGCTCGAGAACCCACTTGATCAGACCCGATCGAACCGAGGACTCAAAAGGAAATTTTGAAGCTTACCTAGCTTAATCTCGAGGCGAGTGATCCCCGAGCTCTTCTTTAGGGTATTATGAAATTAGTTAATGTTGTTAAGAGTAGTTTTGATGGATTTTAATGGATGTCTATGGATGGAACTTGCTAGAATCGATTCTGACCGCTTGGACCGCAAGCGACCATATTTGGTTCATGGAAGCTTTGCTGCCATTTCCTTAATTTTCCTTACTTGGAACAAGTGGTAAGTTATTCCTAAACCTATCATAGGACTATAGGTTACTAAGGAGCATGTTAGAGTTGATTTAGTAAGGTTTTATGGACTGATTTAGTTTAAAATGTGTGGGACCTGAATTTGACTTTTGGGAATGAGTTGTGCTTGGTTGTCTCTTGACCAAGAATAAGGGAAATGAGGGCTGATTTAATGATATTTAATTTGTTCTAGAGTGGTTGATGAGTGCCGATTTTGTGATGGAATGATTCTCACTTGCGTGGATTGAAATATGAGGCCTAACAACTTGATTGTGACAATTCAAGTTAGAATCAAACCTATGATGTGGATCTATGGCTTTCGGTCTTGAAATGTTCTAACAAGTGATAAAAATTGTAATGTTAACATGTTGAGTGCTCCTTAGTAGTTCGGCATTAGAGTGCCTCACGAAATCGAATGGTCGACTTGATTTGTAAATTGATTGTCTCACTTGTTGTTTGGCCTCGTTCTGTTGGTTCATGGTTTGGATCATGGGAGTTGATTGATTGAATTGATGTATTTGATGTGTTTGGCCATGATTCTTGAATTGCGAATCAAATGATTAAATTGGCTAGTCATGCCTCATTGTGTTCGGCCATGACATGGAATGTGAAATCAATGACTAGATTGCCTTGCTTGAAGTTTATCATGCTCGATCATGAATATTGAAATGTGATTAAATGGTTGAGTTGTGGCATGTGGTCCAATGATTTGGACTTGAGACTTGGAGGTTGGATTGTGCATTTTGAATGATCAAATGTGCAATAGAGTTGCAAATGGCCTTGATTTGTTGAATTATGAACTTATGTGCACATTTGACCTTGATGCGTGTTACGTGGGGTTGAGCTTGTCCTGATTCGTTAAACGCGAGATTGCAACCTGAGGCGTTATGCGGGTCTATTCAATTATATAACCAGATGCGTCATCACGCGGGCCTTGATGTTGAGGAATGAGTTATTAATTGAGAAACAACATCTATATGAGGATAAATGATTTGGAAATTGCCTTAGTACGAAGTTTAAACTTGGCATGAGATTGTGATTTGAATGAGATTAAATTGAAGTGCCTAAGTATCATACAATGTTTCATTGTTTTAGTTGTCATGCTATTTAGATTCTTTTGCCATGTTTGCATTGGTTAGTAGAATTGCATGCATAGGATTGTTTGGAGATACTATTGGCCTAGGTTAGATTTAGGTTCAACTCGCTGAGATTTATTCTCACCCCGTCGTGGGATCACATTTTCAGACCCCGATCATCAACCTCGATTACCATGCCCCCGTTATTCAGGATGCTGATGGATATTGAGATTGCGATCATCAAATACCCAATAGGCGAGAACTAGACGCATTACAGGAAGGCTAGTACGATTTGGATTGATAAGGGAGGTGACTCCTAGAAACCTCTCTCATTTTTGGTGTGGACGTACCATGATAGGGATACTACTTTTGGACCGCTTAGGGAGTGCGTCATACCCAATTATGTGCTAAGAGCTGTGGAACCTGATGAGGCCATTCCTCCTCATGACGAAGCCATGGAGCCATCTGTTGGCGAGAACGATCTTATGGAGACTTTCGGAGGTGAGCCGGAGAAGTTGGAGAAGACAAATGTTTCTACTGAGGACGACCTTGTCGATGACAAGTCCGAAGGTGGAGAGGACGATGATTAGATACAACTACAATGCCTAGCTTTCGGATGCCCTGGAAGGAAAATTGGTAGAATTTGGTTGGGTTACACTCTTTTGATTAGCTATCGCCTATCCATGAACCCAATTGTATTGATATATTAGGAGTTTGGTGTTGTAAAAATGATCGTTAAGTATTTTTGTTCTATGAATTCTAGGTCATCTTGTTAAGTTTAATGTATGGAGTTTATTTATCGTATTCGCATGTGCATTTCATTTCGCGAGTGCATCGATCGCCATTCGATCCTAGGGATAATCGTGAAGGAAAATCTATAAAGGGATGCTCACCCGCTCGGAGGGACACGGGGCATGACAATCGTCTTGCTAATATTGAGACTCAACTTTCTCATTTAGCTGAGTTTCATCTTGGTTCTTCTGGCTCATCCTCCATTGTTGCTGCAACAGTTGCTGCACAATCTTTAGTGATAGTTCTTCATGCATTTTTTACTATGGGTCTACTCATTACATGACTGCATCTACTCATAATGTCACTCAATAGACTGCACTCAAAAATTCAGAAGGGTTCTTTACTACCGATGGATCCTCTCGTACTGCTGCTAAGCAATGCCATCTTACTATCCCTAGCAGTTTTAATGTGCCTAATGTGTTGTGTATACTAAACTTGGCCCTTAATCTTTTATGTGTTGAGCAACTTACCGATACGTGTTATAGGTGACATTTATTGTGGATTCTTATGTTGTACAGAATCGCACGAGTGGCCAGACGATTAGCAGGAGTAGTAGACATGGAGGATTGTATATGATGCAGCTTCTCCAACTTCCTTCATCTAAATCTGTTCTTGTCATCTTCGATCTTGACTATTGGTACCAGTGTCTGGGTCATATATCTTCCCGTTTGTCTTTTCTGCGTTAGTAGGGTGCACTTGGGCATGTTTAATCTACCGTTATGCGTCCTTGTACCAATTGTCCTTTAGCTAAGCAATCTACACCTCCTTTTCTTGTTAGTTCTTCTGTTTCCACGTCTTGTTTTGATTTAGTACATTCAGATGTTTGGGTTCATGCTCCCCAAATTTCTAAAAAATGGATTTAAGTATTATGTATCATTCATTGATGATTATTTTCATTATACACGGATTTATTTCATGTGTTCTCAAGAAGAATTTTTCTTTGTCTATAAAAACTTTACAGCCATGATATCTACTCAATTCTCTACAATCATTAAAGTTTTTCGTTCTGATTCTAGTAGGGAGTATCTTTCTACAGCTTTTCGTTCTTTCTTAACTTCTCAAGGAATCTTACTTCAGTTGTCATGTCCTGGTGTTCCTGGTCAAATTGGTCTTGCTGGGCGAAAACATCGTCATATTTTAAATACTATTCATACTCTCCTTGTGATATTCTGATTTCCAGTCGATTTTAGACTCATTAATGAGAAGTAAATCTGGAGACGTATTTCAGTCGTATCTTGCTCGAATCTGATCAATTCAAGTAGGCTGACCAAAAAGGAAAGGCTAACGCTAGACGAAGTACGTGGACCTAAGGAACTCGAATAAGAAATGGTGCTTTGACCATAAGGATTGTCGAGGGGATATTTAAAATCACAAAAAGGTCGATTTAAGAACGATTAAGGAGTGCCTTGCGAGTGTCATATGACTGGACCGCAGGTGATGCCGCTTAACCAAAGTATGATTTGCAAAATTTTCCTAAATCGAATAGTGACGATTGAGACCTTAGGGACTAGTGATAGACCCTCATAATTACATGACAACCAAAGTTACCACAAATAGACGAGGCCTAAACTTGATATGAATCACAGGGTCGATAAGCGTAATACCTGCAAAAGTCGCCCGTCGGTTCGGGATAGGATGAAACTATGTCCGATAGAGAAAACCATCAGAAACGAGTCTTGAAAGTTGAAAATGGAGAATCAAGAATTCCAACATTATATTCGGATTGACAGTTGCCCTATCGAAGATTATTGGAACGAAAAAACGGCGTTCCGGATGTCGAGGGTAAAATTACCATTTTGCCCCTCAAGTTTAAGCCTTGCCCATGCAATGAAGGATGGGCATTTTGATCTTTATCCCTCCCCCAAGGCTGCCGAAAACTAGGAGGAATTGTGGCCATTGGATCAAGCATGATCGACATGTGGGACAAGTGTCAAGACATGGATTAAAGAGTGGTCCAGTCCACTATTCCTCAACTACCATTCAACTATTGACCATGAGCCTCGTATATAAGACTTTCTCTCTCTCTCTCTCACCTCACTTTGGCCGGTCATAACACCCCCACTTCACCGAAACATCTTCTTCTTATTCTTCTTCTTTCTGCTCACCGGCAACAACTTCTGCCGCTCCCGTTCGGCCATTCTGACGCCGCTCTCCGGTCACCGCCTGGACTCCGACCGACCACACCCTCCTAGCCCCACCTCTTACCGACCTCTTCAAAGTGGAAGTACGATGATTGGACCACCAAGGAGCTTCGGCCAAGCGTTTCCCCGGAAGTTGATGAAAACTGACCCAATCTAAGGTAGATCGAGTTTCAGACCCCTTAGGATATCAAAATATTGGAATCTTGTGGCCAAATTTTATGGAGATATAGGGGACATGTATATCTATCCATGGTAAAAAGTTGAGAATGATTTGATGAAGTTTTGACCTCGAATGAGTCTTGTGAACTTTGGACAGAATTTTTCGATTACTGACCTTGGAAGATTCGACGGCTTTTGACGGGATTCCGGCAACGAATCGACTTCAAACTCTCTGTGAGATCGTTAGACCCTTAGATAGAAATGTTAAGAGGTAGGATAGTGCTTAAATGATGGTTTTGGTGGAGACTTAGGGTTATATATATTCGGTTTACACAAAATCAGACATAGCCCGATTCGGTTCTGTGCAAATTGAATCTGTGAGGGTTGATGATGGTTGGTTTTGAACCTCAAATTAGTGATTAGAACATACTAAGATGATGAGATGAATGTTATGGAGGTTGGTGGTTCATGAATTGAGGAATTAGACATGAAAATTGACGGATTGGTTGGATTTTATTAGGTTGCGCGGTGAGTTCGATCTTGGACCCTTGAAGCAGAATCATTGTGGGGGCTCAAGAAGAGAAATTCGTGTTAAAAAATTCAAGGTAAGGGAATCTTAAACTTAGTATAGGAAGATTGGACTAGATTGGGCGAGTCGGATGAGATTGAGATGAATTCTTAAGGAGCTTAGTGTGATTGGTCTTTGTGAATGCTAAGAGAGTATAAATGATTCGAATAATTGCATATGCATGTTTCTTGAGTAATTGGTCACATTTGTATGGGTATTGACTCGTTTCGCATGCCATGGATGTCTTGTTTATGCATGAGATGTTTATGTACGAGATGTGCTTAACCTTGTGTATATGAATTGTGGTTGTAGCATAGTGGAGACGAGATAAGACCTTGAGGCGTATGAGATGTGGGGTGGAGAAAAGCCTGATGCGATCTAATCGTGGGCATGAGAGAAGAAAGGCATGATGCGATTTAATCGCGAGCATGAGAAAAGCCTAATACAATCTAATCGCGGGCATGAGGAAGGCCTGATGCTATCTAATCGCGGGCATGAGATTAGCCTAATGCGATCTAATCGCGGGCATGAAATTGAGGCAGGCAGGAAGAGATGGTTGTGGTGAAGTGGCAGGACGAGGCATGCATGATCATCTGAGTATGATATGATGTCATAGCTGCATGCCTGTCATCTGTGTGTCTGTCATCTTTATTTGTATGTGCCTGTGTGATCATGAGTTTGGAATTTAGGGTAGATGACTGCCTGAGTGGACGGTCGGCCTGACCTAGGGTTAGGACTCTTTTACAGAGATGTGTATCTCACCCCTTTAGGGACCCTTATTTTTACAGATCCTAGGCCTTGATGATGTGGCCTATTCGATTTGTAGACCCTAAGGAGATGACCGCGTATTTTGATAAGTTCGTTGACGGTCAGGAGACCATTTACTTGAGGAAGTGTACAGTGGTGTGGGTTGACGAGGGTAGTACGGATTGGAAGCCTCATCGGTATGAGGCTTGGTTTAGGAAAGTTGGGGACGTGTCGATTAGGTCGTTGAAGCCCCATGAGGTACCCTAAAGAGTGATTCCTGATTGGTTCCACCTTGGTAGAGACTAGGAGTAGGCCGAGGGATCGGTAGTCGATTCTAAGAATGGGCCGGAGAGGACCCCGACGCTGGAGTTCATTGAGGAGGATGAGATTATTGTCTTGGAGGCAACCGAGGAGGATCTCGTAAAGCCGTCGCATGAGGAGACCATGTAAGATACTATTGAAGTTTGCTCCGAGACGTTCTCAGAGTATGAGCCGACGGAGGATACCGAGGACACCGATGACTCCAGCAGCTCATCCTAGGAGACTCTAGTTGTAGCTTGATCTTTGGTGACGACCCCGATCCTATTTCTATCAGATTTTGATGATGGTCCATTTTTTATGCTCACCCAGTCCCTTTCTTGCTTATCAGATTTTAGTAGTTCTGTATTTGTATGAACAACCAGTTATTAAGTATGACAGTTTCTATGCTATCCAGGTCCCACTTAACTTATATCTTGTATGGAGGAGTTGCTTTATTACCGCTTCCACATGCTTGATATATTTGTTATATCTCTCGGCTTAGATTGTGGATCTTGAGACCGCGAGAGATTATGTGGTTTGGTTGTAGGGAGTCGGGTGCTCGTGCGTGGAGTGCGGGGCATGACATCCTCATTTGCTTGGTACCAAAGCAAGGTTAGCTCGATCCAAAGTTGGTTGAGGACTGGAGTAATAAGAGGGATTAAGTTGGGACAAGGACGGATAGCGAGACCTTAGGAGACTGGTTAAGATAAGGCCTGGGGTGCATAGTGTGTGACCTGGTACTTATGGCTAGTATTTGATCTTGGCAGGGTTGTAGTAAGTTGGCTAGTATTTGATCTTGGCTGGTTAGGAGACTGTTGTGTCGTTACTATTTCTGTTAAGGAATAGTTAGTAGCTCTGGATTTGGGTGAATGAGTGAGTTACTAACTCCTTGCTGAACTTGTGGTGGACCAGGTTTAGTAAAAAGAAGCAAGGATGAGCAACCCGTCTAGAAGGTCTGGAAGGTCAAAAGGCAGAGCCTCTAGCTTGAGGCCGCCTGTCGCAAAAGATCCAAGAATGGATGGCGTACTGAGGGCACTGGAGAGAATCGGTAAGCTTATTGACACGCAGACCTAAAACGGGGATGCTGCAATCGCCCAAGCAGTAGGAGCTGCCATAGCTACCATCAATGCCAACAACGGCAACCATGGTGGCAATGGAAGCTAGAATGAACATAACCAGGGCAATGAAGCTGTGAATGCCCAAGAAGAAATCGTCATGGCCAAATAGATGGGCGAGCTAGTGGAGCAGTTCATAAAGCTGAAGCCGACTCAGTTCGATGAAACTGGAGATCCTGAGCTAGCACCTAGATGGATCGAGAAGTTAGAAAAAGCTTTTGGGTTGCTGAAATGCACAGATGAGGAGAAAGTGCTACTAGTAGTGTACCAGCTGGACGGTATAGCAAATGATTGGTGGGTTGCTACCAAGGACGGAGTCTTCCCTAAAGGGACAACCTTGAACTGGGATGCCTTTAAAACGACGTTCAATGACAAGTACTTCTCGGAGATGGCTAGGGAAAGGAAGCAGTTAGAGTTTCTACAGCTACGTTAGAACCAGTTGACGATAAATTAGTACGAGGCCGAGTTCTCGATGTTGTCAAGGTATGCACCTCGATCTGTAGAAGACCCTCAAGAGAAAGTAAGAAGGTTTAGGACGAATTGAGGCCTGAGCTCCGTAGTCAGATGATTGCCCTAAATCTGAGGAACTATAAGGAGATCCATGAGCGGGGCCAGATGATAGAAAGAGACTTAAAAGAGAGAGCCACCGCAACTGGATTGCGGTTCACATCATTCAAAGAAAATCGCTAGTTGGGCAAGAGACTGATGGCAGGCAATAGGCGTTTTGTGCCTCCCATAAGGAAAAATATCGTGAAGCCGCCAAATCCCACAAATTGGAGCTGCCTTCTTTGTGGCAGGAGGCATGGGAATGGGTTATGCTCGGTAAGGACATGAGCTTGCTTTAAGTGTAGTCAGTTGGGCCACCGGATGAGGACTTGTCCAAACCAAGCTTCGACAAGTCGACCTTAAGGGTAGAGACCGCAGGCTAGACCATCGACTACTACTCTCCAGATCGAGCAGAATCGACCACTAACACAGGGAAGGGTGTATGCAGTAACCCGTAGGAAAGCAAAGAAAGCACCAGGTATAGTCACATGTATGGTTTACTTGTGCAACCAAGCTACATACGCATTGTTTGACCCTGGTGCCACGCATTCATTCGTGTCTGCACAGTTTGCTGAATTAGTGGGAATGAAATTGAAACCGTTGAACATAATTCTGCATGTTGCCACACCGTTAAAGGATAATATATTGGTTTCATTGGGTTGTACGGGTTGTGAAATTGTGATTGGAGGGATTAAAGAGAGTATTGACCTAGCTGTACTACCCATGTACGATTTTGACGTAATCATAGGAATGGATTGGTTGGGGAAGCAGGGGGCAGAAGTGGACTATGGTAGTAAGATAATTCAGTTTTATTCGAGTGGCCGCCCTAGCTTTGAATTGGTGGGAAGTCGAGGAGGAGTCTCGATTCCCTTAGTCTCATCTCTGGAAGTGACCAAGTTGATATATGAAGGGTGTCAGGCATACTTAGTGGCAGTAATGGACACGACTACCGAAGAGGCAAATTAGAGAGTATCCCGGTAGTGCACGAATTTCCTGATGTGTTTCCCCAAGAGTTGCCAGGATTACTACCGAAACGGAAAATAGAATTTGTAATCGAGTTAACCTTGGGACGGAACCGATCTCGAAAGCACCTTACAGGATGTCCTTGTCAGAACTGAAAGAGATAAAGGTGCAGATGCAGAAAATGTTGGACAAAGGATTTATCCGACCAAGTGCTTCGCTGTGGGGAGCACCGGTGCTATTCGTAAGGAAGAAAGATGGGTCTTTGCGTCTATGCATTGACTATCGACAGCTGAACCAAGTGACAGTGAACAAGTATCCACTGCCGAAAATTGACGATCTGTTTGATCAATTGCAAGGAGCGGCGGTATTTTCGAAGATTGACCTGAGAACATGGTATCACCAGTTGAGAATCAAGAAGGAACACATACCTAAGATTGCCTTTAGGACGAGGTATGGTTATTATGAGTTTACGGTGATGTCGTTTGGATTGACCAATGCTCCAGCTGCCTTTATATACCTAATGCATCGAGTATTTAAGGAGTTTCTAAACAAATTCATCATAGTCTTTATTGACGATATCTTGATTTTCTCGAGGAGTGATGCAGAACAAGAGGAGCACCTAAGGATTGTACTGCAGACTCTGAGGGAGCATTCGCTCTATGCTAAGTTGAGTAAATGCGAGTTCTGGCTGGGTAGGGTAACATTTCTTGGTCATGTGGTGTTTGGAGAAGGGATTGTAGTAGATCTTGCAAAAATCAAAGTGGTAACAAATTGGCCTAGACCTACTACGGTCACTAAAGTCAAAAGTTTTTGGGACTGGCGGGATACTATAGACGTTTTGTGGAGAAATTCTCATCCATAGCCATCCCATTGACGTGGTTGACGAAGAAGGAAATGAGGTTTGAATGGACTGACAAATGTGAGAGGAGTTTCCAAGAACTCAAACATAGATTGACAACCACGCCAGTACCGACAATTCCATCAGGATCAGGAGGTTACGAAATATACAATGATGCATCGTTGAAAGGATTGGGCTGTGTGCTAATGCAGCATGGAAGAGTAGTAGCCTACGCATCCAAATAGTCGTGGCCACATGAAATGAACTACCCAACTCATGACCTGGAGTTAGCGACGATTGTATTTGCTCTAAAGATTTGGAGACATTACCTATGTGGCGAAAAATTTTAGATTTATACCGACCACCAGAGCTTAAAGTACCTATTTTCCCAAAAGGAGTTGAACATGAGGCAGTGTAGGTGGATGGAGCTGCTTAAGGATTATGATTGTGACATACTGTATCACCTTAGGAAAGCAAACAGAGTAGCAGATGCGCTGAGTCGGAAGTCAAGCATCGCATGTTTGCTAGTGAGAAGTTGGTCGATGATAGAAGATTTGAGAGACTGCGAGTTCAGGTTAGAGTCGATCAGTTGTCTAGCTTGATAGCTACATTGAGGGTGGAACCTAAGATCCAGGATGGAATAAAGGCCCTACAATCTATGGACCCAAAGATTCAGAAGATCCTTGAGATGGATGCGACAAAGAGGAAACCCGAGTTTCAGGTGTTTGAGGACAGAATTCTGAAGTTCCGAGGACGATTGTGCGTACCAAAAGATGAAGGGCTCAAGGAAAGGATTTTATCAGAGGCTCACAGGAGCAATTATAGCATCCACCCTGGAAGTACAAAAATGTATCAGAACTTGCAACAATACTATTGGTGGAATGGGATGAAGGTGGATGTAGCAAGGTATGTGACTAAGTGTTTGACATGCTAGCAAGTGAAAGCATAACACTGTAAGTCTGGAGGACTATTATAGCCGCTGGAGATACCGAAATGGAAGTGAGAGCATATAAATATGGATTTTGTGATGGGACTCCCAAGGAGTTAGCGAGGTCACAACTCTATATGAGTAGTCGTGGACAAATTGACCAAGTCCGCACATTTCATCCTGGTGCGAAAGGACTTCGCTATGAATCGGTATGCAGAGCTGTACATGAGACAGATAGTGAGGCTGCACGGAGTGCCTGTGACGATCACCTCGGATAGAGATCCCAAATTCACGACAAATTTTTGGAAGAGTTTGCAAGATCCTATGGGAACCCGACTGTAGTTTAGTACAGCGTACCATCTACAGACGGACGGACAGTCGAAAAGGACAATACAAACGCTTGAGGATATGTTGCGAGCATGCGTCATTGATTTTAAATGTGGATGGGAAGATCAGCTACATCTGGTAGAGTTTGCTTTTAATGACAGCTACCAGCAGAGTATCCAAATGGCACCATTGAAGCACTCTATGGTAGGGCCTGCAGAATCCCGATTTGTTAGGATGAGGTTGGAGAAAAGAGTATCATGGGCCTAGAGTTGGTAAAGCAATCGGTGAAAGCAGTGAAAATAATTTGGGATAGACTAAGGACGGCATAGAGTCGTTGGAAGAGCTATGCAGATAAGCGGCGGAAGCCCTTAGAGTTTCAAGTGGGCAATCACGTCTTTCTCAAGGTGTCACTGATGAGAGGACTATCGCGATTTAGAAGCAAATGGAAGCTGAGCCCAAGGTATGTAGGCCCATTTGAGATACTAGAGCGGATTGAAACCTTGGCCTATAGGCTTGCCTTGCCGCCTAATCTATCCTAGGTGCATAATGTGTGTCCATGTGTCGATGCTACGGAAGCATAAACCGGACCCAACACATGTGTTGGATTATGAGACCATAGAAGTGGACAACCAAGTGTCTTACGTGGAGAGGCCGATAAGGATCAAAGGTCGGAAGGAGTAAATCCTCAGGAATAAGAAGATCCCACAGGTCAAAATAGTATGGGAGCACCATGCTACATGGGAGAATGAAGAGACGATGAGGCAACAACACCTCCATTTATTTGAGTAATTAAGTGTCATGTAAATTTCGGGGACGAAATTTTTGTAAGGGGGAAGAGTTGTGACATTCTGATTTCCAGTCGATTTCAGACTCATTAATGAGAAGTAAATCTGGAGACGTATTTCAGTCGTATCTTGCTCAAAATTGATCAATTCTAGTAGGCTGACCAAAAGGGAAAGACTAACGCGAGACGAAGTACGTGGACCTAGAGAACTCGAATAAGAAATGACGCTTTGACCATAAGGATTGTCGAGGGGATATTTAGAACCACAAAAAGACTGATTTAAGAACGATTAAGGAATGTCTTGCGAGTGTCATGCGAATGGAGGTGATGCCGCTTAACCAACGTATGATTTGTAAAATTTTCCTAAATCGGACAGTGACGATCGAGACCTTAGGGACTAGTGATAGACCCTTACAATTACTGACAACCAAAGTTGCCACGAATTGATGAGCCCTAAACGTGATATGAATCACAGGGTCGATAAGCATAATGCCTACAAAAGCCGCCTATCGATTCGGGATAGGCTGGAACTACGTCCGATAAAGAAAACCATCAGAAACGAGTCTTGAAAGTTAAAAATGGATAATCAAGAATTCCAATGTTATATTCGGATTGGCCGTCGCCCTATCGAAAATTATTAAAACTAGAAAAACGACATTCCAGACATCGGGGGTGACATTACCATTTTGCCCCTCAAGTTTAAGCCTTGCCCATGCAATGAAGGAATGGTATTTTGGTCTTTATCCCTTCCCCAAGGCTGCCAAAAACTAGGAGGAATTGTGGCCATTGGATCAAGCATGATTGACATGTGGGACAAGTGTCAAGAGATGGATTAAAGAGTGGTCAAGTTCACTATTCCTCAACTACCATTCAACCATTGACCATGAGCCTTGTATATAAGACTTTCTCTCTCTCTCTCTCTCTCTCTCTCTCTCCTCACTTTGGCCGGCCATAACACCCCCACTTCACCGAAACCTCTTCTTCTTCTTCCTTCTACTCGCCGGCGATAGCTTCTGCCGCTCCCATTCGGCCGTTCCGACGCCGCCCTTTAGCTACCGCCTGGACTCCGGCCGACCACACCCTCCTAACCCCACCTCTTATCGACCTCCTCGAAATGGAAACACGGTGATTGGACCAACGAGGAGCTCTGGCCAAGCATTTCCCCTGAAGTCGATAAAAACTGACCCAATCTGAGGTAGGCCGAGTTTCAGACCCTTAGGATATTGAAATGTTGGATCTTGCAGCGAAATTTTATGGAGATCTAGGGGACATGTATATCTATCCGTGGTAAAAAGTTGAGAATGATTTGATGAAGTTTTGAGCTCGAATGGGTCTTGTGAACTTTGGATAGAATCTGCCGATTACTGACCTTGGAAGATCCAGCGACTTTTGACGGGATTCCGGTGATGACTTGACTTCAAACTCTCAGTGAGACCCTTAGATAGACATGTTAAGAGGTAGGATAGTGCTTAAATGATGATTTTGGTGGAGACTTAAGGCTAGATATACTCGGTTTACACAGAACCGGACATAGCCCAGTTCGGTTCTATGCAAACCGAATCTGTGGGGGCTGATGATGGTTGGTTTTGAACCTTAAATTGGTGATTATAACATGCTAAGATGATGAGGATTATGTTGTAGAGGTTGGTGGTTCATGGATTGAGGAATTAGACATGAAAATTAACGGATTGATTGGATTTTATTAGGTTGCGCGATGAGTTCGATCTTCGACCCTTGAAGCCGAATCATTGTGGGGGCTCAATAAGAGAAATTCTTATTAATAAATTCAAGGTAGGGGAATCCTAAACTTAGGATAGGAAGATTGGACTCGATTGGGCGAGTCGGATGAGATTGAGATAAATTGTTGTGGAGCTTAGTGTGATTGGTCTTTGTGAATGCCAAGAGAGTATAAAGGATTCGAATAATTGCATATGCATGTTTCTTGAGTAATTGGCCACATTTGTATGGGTATTGACTTGTTTCGCATGCCATGGATGTCTTGTTTATGCATGAGATGTTAATGTACGAGATGCGCTTGACCTTGTGTACATGAATTGTGGTTGTTGCATGGCGGAGACGAGATAAGGCCCTGAGGTGTATGAGACGCGGGATGGAGAAAAGCTTAATGCGATCTAATCGTGGGCATGAGAGAAGAGAGGCCTGATGCCATCTAATCGCGGGCATGAGATTAGCCTAATGCGATCTAATCGCGGGCATGAGAATGAGGCATACAGGAAGAGATGGTTGTGGTAAAGTGGCAGGACGAGGCGTGCATGATCATCTGAGTGTGATATGATGTCATAGCTGCATGTTTGTCGTCTGTGTGTCGTCATCTTTATTTGTATGTGCCTGTGTGATCATGAGTTTGGAATTTGGCGTAGATGATTGCTTGAGTGGACGGTCGACCTGACCTAGGGTTAGGACTCTTTCACTGAGATGTGTATCTCACCCCTTTAGGGACCCTTATTTTTACAGATCCTAGGCCTTGACGATGTGGCCTATTCGATTTGGAGACCCTAAAGAGATGACCACATATTTTGATGAGTCCTTAATGGTCAGGGGACCATTTATGTGAGGAAGTATACAGTGGTGTGGGTTGACGATGGTAGTACGGACTGAAAGCCTCATCGGTATGAGGCTTGGTTTATGAAAGTTGGGGACGTGTCGACTAGGCAACTGAAGCCTCATGAGGTACCCCAAGAAATGATCCCTGATTGGTGCCATCTCGGTAGAAACCAGGAGCAGGCCGAGGGATCGGTAGTCGGTTCTAGAAACGAGCTGAAGAGGACCCCGACGCTGGAGTTCACTGAGGAGGATGAGGTTATTGTCTTGGAGGCAACCGAGGAGGATCTCGCGGAGCCGTCGCATCAGGAGACCATGGAGGATACTATTGAGGTTTGCTCCGAGACGTTCACAGAGTATGAGTCGACGGAGGATGCCGAGGACATCGATGACTCCAGCAGCTCATCCTAGGAGACTCTATTTGTAGCTTGATCTTTGGTGACGACCCCGACCCTGTTCCTATCGGATTTTAATGATGGTCCATTTTGTATGCTCACCTCGTCACCCCCCTTGCTTATCGGATTTTAGTAGTTCTGTACTTATATGAACAATCGGTTATTATGTACGACAGTTTTTATGCTATCCAAGTCCCACTTAACTTATATCTTGTACGGAGGAGTTGCTTTATTACCGCTTCCGCATGTTTAATATATTTGTTATATCTCTCGGTTTAGATTGTGGATCTTGGGATCACGAGAAACTATGTGGTTTACTTGCAAGAAGTCGCATGCTTGTGCATGGAGCGCGGGGCGTGCCACTCCTCTTATCCCATTTGGTTCCTACTAAATTTTGGGCTGAAGCACTATCTACTGTCGTCTATTTAATAAATCAACTTCCTTCTCTCATCCTCTCCAAAGCCACCTCTCACCAATGTCTTTTCTCAAAACCACACATTTATCATCAACTTCGTGTTTTTGACTATATGTGTTATGTGCTTCTTCTACTTCATGAGCGTACCAAACTCTCTGCAAAGTTAGTTCAGTGTGCTTTCTTGGCCTATAAGCGCCGTGATACTTCTACATGGCATATTGATATCTCTCGTAGTGTTCTGTTCTTTAAGCACCTACCATTTTTTTTTCTGTCGCCTCTACTTCTACACAGTCTTCTCCATATGCCTTTATGGATTTTCCTCTTAATTTATCTCTTATTCGTCCTATTATATATTTTCCATTAGATTTGTTGTCACCACCTTCTCCTATTATGCCTCCTTCTTCGTATACTTCACCTGCTACTTCGACTCCTTTTGATGATTCTCATCCATCATTTCCTCGGCGGAATCCTCTGCGAGATCGTTATCCTCCAGCTAGATACGTGGCGGCTACAAATTATTCTAATGAGTTTGGTTTCTTTATGGCTGCTATCTACACTTTGCAGGAACCATCAAATTATCATAAGATCGTACAACATGAATGGCATGATGCTTTGTCTGAGGAATTATTTGCACTAGAGGACACTAGTACGTGGGATCTTGTGCCTCTTCCATCAAGAAGATCCTTGATATCTTGTCGTTGGATTTATAAAATCAAGACTCACTCTAACGATAGCATTGAGCACTATAAAGCGCGTCTTGCTACATGTGATAGATTATAAGAAGACCTTTGCTCATGTTGCCAAAATGGCTTCTGTTCACGCTCTTAGCCTCTATTCGTAATTGACCTCTTTTTCAGCTTGATGTGAAGAATACTTTTCTTCATGGGGTTCTTCAGGAGAAACTCTATATGCAGCCACCTCCAAGTTTGCTTCATTCGTCCCACCAAGTATGTCATCTTCGTCGGGCCCTTTATGGTCTCAATCAAGCTCCTCGAGTTTACTTTGGACGTTTTGGAGATGTTCAATCAGCTGACTTTGTTCAAAGTGAGAATGATCATGCTATGTTTACTCATACCTCTCTAGTTGGTTGTACTATTCTGCTACGCTATGTAGATGACATGATTATTACTAGAGATAACTCTACTCTTATTCCTTATACTAAGCAACATCTTCACCATCAGTTTGCTTTGAAAGATCTAGGTTTCTTACGTTAGTTGCTTGGTACTGAGGCTACTCGCAATCAATGCGGTATTTTTCTCTTCTCGCAGAAGTACATTGCTGACATTTTAACTCGTGCTGAGATATAAAATACTCGTACTATAGCTTCTCTTGCTGAATTTCATTTACAGCTTCGCTCGAATGATGGTGAGCCTTTGTTTGATATCACTCGCACCCGGGCTCTTATTGGTAGTCTTTGTCTATCTTAAAACCACTCATCCTGATATTGCATATGTTGTTCATCTTGTTAGCTAGTTCGTTGCTGCCCCTTGTTCATTACGCTACTATACTCTGGATTTTGCGATATCTTCGTGGTACTCTGACACGCTCAATTTTTCATCCATCGACTTCCTCACTTGCTCTTCATGCTTACTCTAATGCTTATTAGGCTTCGAATGTTACTGACCGCAAGTCCATTATAAGATTTTGTATTTTTATATGTGATTCTCTAATTTCTTGACATGCCAAGAAGAAACTTGTCGTGTCTCGCTCTTCTATTGAGTTTGAGTATCGTGTTATGACTGGCACTACAGTTGAGATTATTTGGCTTCGTTGTCTTCTTGCTCATCTTTGCGTTGCCTCATTTGCTCCTATTCCTCTTCATTGTGACAACAGGAGTGCTATTCACATTGTTACAAATTCGGTGTTTCATAAACGTACCAAGCACATTGACATTGATTGTCATATTACACATCATCAACTCCAAGCACATATCATTTCTCTTCCCATTGTCGCTTTTGCAGCCCAGCTTGCTGACTTATTTATCAAATCCTTTACATGAGAACGATTTGCTGCTCTTCTTTCCAAACTCTCGTTGGTTGACCCATCTTGAGTTTGAGAGGGGTGTTAGCTATACTGCATATACTAGGAGTAGGGCTTTTTCCTTTAGCATGTGTATTTATTTTCTTATCCTTCCATGTATGTATATTTATATTGGCCTTGTACCTAATTGTAATTATGGATTTCATTATTTAAATCTCAAATCTATCAAAAGCCATGTAGAAAGTGTTCAAGAGTCAATAACATTACCCTTCCATCAAACTGCAACAAATTGAACAACTTGTACCAGGATATACTTATGCATATAATATGCAAAATTAATCATAACATATGGCATTTTAGTTTGGCGATCCAAAACCAAATTATACATTGAACTTTGAAACCATCCTGCTAAATAATCAAGGAAGACTTGGGATCTCTTACGTAAAATCCAATTTGAATGCTTTTTATCTCAATCTACTACCAATTAACCATTCTAACATTTTATACACTTAAATGTCCTTTCCCTGCCATGGTTAACGAGAATATTAAACTAGTTCAAGCTAAAAAATTTCACTTATTAATCTTCCAAATGCGAGCTACAATAGGCTGGACACCAGCTCTATAACTATAAGCAATGCCTAGCCATCTTATCCAATTGCAAGCCATAAACTTACAGTTCCAGTTCCCGCAAACAACTTGCGACATAACATTAAATTTAGAATTTCAATTTCAGCCCCAATTTTAAGCTCAATTAAATGGGTTTTCACTTCTAAAATCTTCAACCCAACTGGATTCTTGGGCTACTATCAACCAAGCTTTAAAATCCATTCAACGTCTTGGCGATCCAGTCAGTTGCCTATTTGCGTGTCTCTTGTAATGGGCTATTGAAATATTTGAAAACAAGCTAGAATTTGTTGGGCCTGGCGAATAAGTGCATCAGCTTCCTAGAGAGTGTTTTCTTCCCCGTTGAACGCACGAACAAGAGATTGTGACTCAAATTTTACAGATACGCGAAGGTTCTTCTCTTTTACTTATCTTCTCTCTTCAAGCAATTTCAACCCTGCGAGTAGAGGCTGCGCCTTAACCAACAGAGTTGAACACATATGAATCTTTCTGGAAAAGCCGTTAAGAATGGCCCTCTTGAGTCTTGGAGGAGACCCGGGATAGCGCCATCTGGTTCGGACCCTCCAACTAATTCATCAACGTTCAGTTTCAGATCTGGATCTCTCTGGTTCACCCAATCATCAGGTGAGCAAGGATCTTTCCTTACCGAGCTTCGTTCTTTGTTTCACTTAGTGTAGCTTGCAAGAGAAAGTGTTTGCGCGAGGTATCTCTTCCTAAAACACAGAATTGTTCCTTGATTTTTAGATAACCCAAAGGATGATGCCGTTAATTCAAAGTAATCTGAACTACTGGGGTCTTCTAATGTTTCTCGGAGCCTTGTGTGCATAAGATGGTGCTGTGACAATCTTCTCGGTACCCTTAGCCTTGCAGATTTGTTCACTCTATGGGCGGGAGATGAAAATGCGCTCTGTTGTTTCCACATCCCGGTTGCACACAGGGCAAAACAGACAGGGGATTATGTTCCTCTAGAAAAGGTTGTCTCTTGAGGGTAAAGTTGTGGCATTCTGAATTTTTTGCCATTTTGAGGTTACTGAATGAGAAGTGTCTATCGATGTATTTCAGTATTTCAGTTTTATTTCACTCGAATCTGATCAATCTAGAGTAAACTGACCAAAAGGGGAAGGCTAACGTATGACAAGGTACGTGGACTTGGGAAGCTTGAACAAGAAACGACATTTGGACCATAAGTATTGTCGAGAGAACATTTAGAATCAATAAAGGCCGATCAAATGACGATTAAGGAATCCATTGCTAGCGTTATATGATTGGAGCATGGGTGAAACTGTTTAACCAATGTATAATTTACAAAATTTCCTTAATTCAAACTATGACGGTCAAGACTGTTGAAACTAGCAATGAACCCTCGCAGTTACATGATAACCAAAACTGTCGTAACTTGAGTCATCCTAAGTATGATGAGAATCACAGAGTTAATACGCGTAACATTTGCAAAATTCGTCCGTTAGTTCGAGATAAACTGAAGCCATGATTAACAAAAGATTGATCACGAAATGGAAGCTTGAAATTGACAAATGGAAATGAAGAATTCCAATATTAGAAAAGGATTTGGCGTCGTTCCACCAATGGTAATTTAGAATTGAAAAAGTGAAGTTTCAAACGGAAAGTGCAAAATTACCATTTTGCCACTCGACCATTTATCCTTGTCTTGAGCAGGATATAAGGACAAAATGGTCATTTTAAACCTCCAAGATGGCTGCCTAAAATTGATGAAGAAGTGATCAAAGGAAGTCAAAGCCGAAGGTTGATGCTATTGGAGCCATGCCAAGTGTCATTCAATGTGTATTTGAGCATTAATTTCTCCCACTAACCAATCTTGTTACTAAAACACACCAATTATTCATGGAATACATCATTGCACTCCCTCTTCAGCCGTGACTTCCCTCTCCCTCATTTCCCCTTCATTTTCTTCTTCTTCTTCTTCCACCTGAAACCTCCCAACTCGACCAACTCCTGTCCGTTTGTTTGCTACCGTCGACCGCCCCCTCCGGCGATCGCCACGCCGTGCCCCAACCACAAGCCCAAGCTCTAATCTACAAGTTCCAAGGGGTAAATCATCATTTGGTGGAGTTGTTTTTTCCGACTAGCCTCGATGTCACGCCCAGCGCTCCGGGGGCAAGCTCGCGACTCCCTACAAGCGAACCAAATATCTCTCGTGGTCCCAAGATCCACTAACGAGTCGAGAGACATAATATACATTTACCAAGCATGTAGAAACGATAATGAAATAACTCCTCCATACAAAAATATAAAGCGGGACATGGATAGCCTAAATATACCGTCATACATAAAAATTCGACTAATCATATAGAAATATAACTGCTAACTCCGCTAGCAAGAGGGGTGACAGGGTAAGTACACAAAATGATCCACCATCAGACCAACTGCCAAACTGGGAGCTCCTAAGAAGAACTGCTAGAGTCCCTGGTGTCCTCGGCATCCTCCGTCGGCTCATACTCTGAGAAGGTCTCTGAGCGAATCTCTATAGTATCCTCCATGGTCGCCTCGGAAGATGGCTCCGCGAGATCCTCCTCAGTCGCCTCCAGCACAACGACCTCGTCCTCCGTGTTCTCATTGATCGGGGTCCTCTCCAGTCCATTCCTCGAACCGACAACGGCCCCTCAGCCTGGTCTAAGTCTCTGGTGGGGTGACACCAACTTGGGACGACTCCCTAGGGCACCTCGTGGGGTTTTAGCGGCCCAGTCAACACATCCCCGACTTTCCCAAACTAGGCCTCATACCAATGAGGCTTCTAGCTCGTACTACCTTCGTCTACCCAGACAATAGTGCACTTCCTTATATTGATAGTTCCCTACCCATTAGGGAACTCGTCAAAATAAGTGAACATCTCCTTCGGGTCTCCAAAACGAATAGGCCACATCGTCAAGGCCTAGGATCTGTAAAATAAAGGTCCTCAACGGGGTGAGACACACATCTTAGTAAAAGAGTCCGAACCTTAGGCTAGGCCGACCGTCCACTCAGGCAACCACATACCCCGATCATTCAAACTCATAGTCATATAAGACAAAACAAATTTAAATAACAACACACAGATGACAGGCATGCAATTAAGGCATCTTATCGCATTCGGATGGTCATGCACGACTCGTCCTGCCACCTCACCACAACCATCTTCTCCTGCCTGCCTCATTCTCATACCCGCGATTAGATCACATCAGGCTCGGTCTGTGTAAACGCATCGGACCGTCATCGTCAACCAGCGTAAACGTATGTGGCCTCAATGATACTCCAAGCCAGTGCTAGCACCTCATAATCTCCATCCCGCGTAAATGCATCAGGATCGTGGCCATCTCAGCCCCGCGATTAGATTACATCAGGGCGCTACACAACTTCTACCCCGCGCCTCAGCGCCTTAGGATATCCACCACATCACCCCACATTTCATATGCCTTAGGGTCTCGCCTCGTCTCCGCCATGCCACATTCACAATTCATACACACAAGGCTAAGTGCAATTCATGCATAAACAATGCATCCATGGCATGCAACACGATTTAATACACATTCACAGGTAACCAATTACTCAAGAAACAAGTATAAACAAATATTAGGGTCACTTATACCCTCATAGCATACACAAGACCATTCATGCCAAGCTTCCTGAGACACCATCTCAATTCTATCCAACTCACCCAATCGAGTTCAATCTTCCTATTCTAAGTTTAGGATTTCCTTATCTTGAATTTGATACCGCAAAAATTCTCTTCTTAGGTCCTCAAAGATTTGGCCTCCAATGGTCCAAGACCAATCTCACCCCGCAACCTAGAATTTCCAATCAATTCGCCAATTTCCATAACCAATTCAATCCATGAACCACGAACCTCCATAATATATCCTCATCATCCTTGCATTTCTAAATCACCAATTTGAGACTCAAAACCAATAGCCATCAGCCTCCACAGATTCGGTCTTGCACAGAACCGAACCGACTATTTTTGGTTATGTGCAAACTGAGAACAACCAGCCCTAAATCTCTACCAAATCCTTCATTTAATCACTACCCTACCTCTTAGCATGCCTATCTAAGGGTCTAAGGGTCTCACTGAGAGTTTGAGTTCGAGTCGTCGTCGGAATCCCGACGGTTCCTCAAGGTCAGTAAACCGGCAGATTCTGTCCTATATTCACAAGACCCATTTATGGTCAAAAGTTCATCAAATCAAGCTCAAATTTTTACCACAGATTGATATACATGTCCCCTAGATCTCCATAAAAATTGGTCGCAAGATTCCAACATGTTGATATCCTAAGGGATCTGAAACTCGGCCTACCTCAGTTTGAGTCAGATTCCTTCGGCTTTCGGGGAAATGCTTGGCCGGAGCTCCTCGGTGGTCTAATCGATGTGCTTCTACTTTAAGGAGGTCGGCAGGAGATGGGGCTAGGTTATTATGGTCAGCTCGCAAGCTGGTGGTCGCTGGAGAAGGGCGCCAACAGCGGCGAAGGGAGTGGCAGGAGCTGGTCATGCGATCGGCAGGAGGGGGAAGAAGAAGAAGGCTGGCATGGGTTTGTGGGGTGCTATGGCCGGTCAAGAGGAGAGGAGAGAGAGTGAAAAAGACTATATACAAAGCTCAAGTCAATGGGTTGAATGGTAGGTGGTGAATAGTAGACTTGACTACTCTTTAGTCTATCTTTTGACACTTGAACTAAGTGTCATTCCATCTTGATCCAATGGCCACAATTCACTCACCTTTTTCGGCATCCTTGAGTTAGTTTGAAAGACCAAAATACCCTTCCTTCATTGCATGGCCAAGGCTTAAGCTTGAGGGGCAAAATGGTATTTTTTCCCCCCGACGTTCGGAACGTCGTTTTTCTCGTTCCAATATTCTTCGATAGGGCGACGGCCAATCCGAATATAACGTTGGAATTCTTGATTTTCCATTTTTAATTTTCAAGACTCGTTTCTGATTATTTTCTCTATCGGACGTGGTTCCAGTCTATCCCGAACCGACGGGCGGCTTTTGCAGACTTTACGCGTATCGACTCTGTGATTCATATCACATTTAGGGTTCGTCAATTTGTGGCAACTTTAGTTGTCATGTAATTGCAAGGGTCTATCACTAGTTCCTTTGGTCTCGATCGTCACGGTTCAATGAAGGTAAATTTTGCAAATCATACGTTGGTTAAGCGGCCTTACCCGCGCTCCAATCGCATAACACTAGCAAATGCATTCCTTAATCATTCTTAGATCGGCCTTTTTATGGTTTTAAATATCCTCTCGACAATCCTTATGGTCAAAGCGCCATTTCTTATCCAAGTTTTCTAGGTCCACGTACCTTGTCTCGAGTCGGCCTTTCCTTTTTGGTCACCCTACTCGCATTGATCATGTTCGAGCGAGATACAACTGAAATACATATCTAGATTTACTTCTCATTAATGAGTCTGAAATTGACTGGAAATCAGAATATCACAACTCTTCCCCCCTTACAAAAATTTCGTCCCCTAAGTTTACATCAAACTTAATTACTCAAATAAATGGAGGTGTTGTCGCCTCATCGTCTCTTCGTTTTTTCACATGGCACCTTCCGTTCCATGGTGCTCCAACACTACTTTGACTAGTGGAATCTTCTTATTCATGACGATTTGCTCTTTCCGGTCCTCGATCCTTATCGGCCTCTCTACGTAAGACACCTAGTCGTCCACTTCTATAGTCTCGTAGTCTAGGACTTGTGTCGGATATGGTTCATACTTTCGTAGCATTAACACGTGGAAAATATTATGCACCTAGGAAAGCTTAGGCGGCAAGGCAAGCTTGTAGGCCAAGGTTCCAATCCGCTCCAGTATCTCGAATGGGCCTACATACCTTCGGCTCAGCTTCCCTTTCTTTCTAAATCGCGATAGTCCTCTCATCGGTGACACCTTGAGGAAGACACGATCTCCCACTTGAAACTCCAAGGGCTTATGCTGCTTATCTGTGTAGCTCTTGTGTTGTCCTTAGTCTATCTCGGATTATTTTCATTGCTTCCATCGATTGCTCTACCAGTTTTGGGCCTGTGATACTCCTTTCTCCAACCTCATCTCAGCAAATTGGGGTTTTGCAGGCCCTACCATAGAGTGCTTCGAATGGTGCCATCTTGATACTTTGCTGCTAGCTATTATTATAAGCAAACTCTACCAAATGTAGTTGATCTTTCCACCCATCTTTAAAATCAATGATGCATGCACGTAGCATGTCCTCAAGCGTCTATATCGTCCTTTCCGACTGTTCGTCCATCTATGGGTGATACGCCGTACTAAACTGTAGTCGGGTTCCCATAGCGTCTTGTAGGCTTTTCCAAAAGTTTGTCGTGAATTTGGGATCTCGATCAGAGGTAATCATCACAGGCACTCCATGTAACCTCATGACTTGTCTCATGTACAATTCTGCATATCTATCCATAGCGAAGTCCTTTTGTACCGGGATGAAATGCGCGGACTTAGTCAATCTGTCCACGACTATCCATATAGAGTCGTGACCTCTTTGGCTCATTGGGAGTCCCATCACAAAATCCATACTTATATGCTCCCACTTCCATTTCGATACTTCCAATGGCTATAATAGTCCTCCAGGCTTAGAGTGCTGCGTTTTCACTTGCTGGCATGTCAAACACTTAGCCACATACTTTGCTACGTCCACCTTCATCCCGTTCTACCAATAATGCCGTCGCAAGTTTTGATACATTTTCGTATTTTCAGGGTGGATGCTATAAATGCTCCTATGAGCCTCTGACAAGATCCTTTCCCTGAGTCTTTCATCCTTTGGTACACACAGTCGCCCTCGGAACTTCAAAATTCCGTCCTTTGACACCTGAAATTTTGGTTTTCTCTTTGTTGCGTCCATCTCTAGAATTTTCTAAATCTCCGGGTCTGTAGACAGTAGGGTCTTTATTCCCTCCTGGACCTCAGGTTTCACCCTCAATGTAGCCATTAAGCTAGACAACTGGCAGACTTCTAGTCTTAACTCAGAGTCTCTTAAATCTTCAATCATCACCATCCCTTCACTAGTAGACAGGCGATGCTCGACTTCCGACTAAGCGCATCTGCTACTCTCTTTGCTTTCCCAGGGTGATATAGTATATCACAATCATTGTCCTTGAGCAGCTCCATCCACCTACGCTACCTCATATTCAACTCTTTCTGGGAAAACATGTATTTAAACTTTGGTGGTCGGTGTAAATCTGAAACTTTTTGCTACATAGGTAATGTCGTCAAATCTTCAGAGAAAATATAATCGCCGCTAACTCTAGGTCATGAGTTGGGTAGTTTATTTCATGTGGCCTCAATTATTTGGATGCGTAGGCCACTACTCTTCTATGTTGCATCAGCATGTAGCCTAGTCCTTTCAGCAAGGCATCGCTGTATATCTCGTAACCTCTCGGTCTTGATGGAATTGTCAGCACTAGTGCGGTTGTCAATCTATGCTTGAGCTCTTGGAAACTTATCTCACATTTGTCAGTCCATTCAAACCTCGTTTTCTTCTTCGTCAACCGCGTCAATGGGATTGCTATGGATGAGAATTTCTCCACAAAACGCCTGTAGTATCCCGTCAGTCCCATGAAACTTCTGACTTCAGTGACCATAATAGGTCTAGGCCAATTTGTTACAGCCTCGATCTTCGCAGGATCCACTGCGATTCCTTCACCAGATACCACATGACCAAGAAATGCTACCTTGCTCAGCCAGAACTCACATTTACTCAACTTCACGTAGAGTGAGTGTTCCCTCAGGGTTTGCAAAACAATCTTCAAGTGCTCCTCGTGTTCTGCATCACTCCTCGAGTAAATCAAGATGTCGTCAATAAAGACTATGACGAATCTGTCTAGAAATTTCTTAAATACTCGATGCATCAAGTCCATGAATGTAGTTGAAGCATTGGTCAAACCAAACGGCATTGCCGTAAACTCATAATGACCATACCTCGTCCTAAAGGCAGTCTTAGGTATGTCTTCCTTCTTGATCCTCAATTGGTAATACCCTGTTCTCAGGTCAATCTTCGAAAATACCGTCGCTCCTTGCAACTGATCAAACAGATCGTCAATTCTTGACAGTGGGTATTGTTCTTCACTGTTACTTGGTTCAGTTGCTGATAGTCGATGCATAGACGCAAGGATCCATCCTTCTTCCTTACGAATAGCACCGGTGCTCCCCACGATGAAGCACTCGGTCGGATAAATCTTTTATCCAACAATTCCTGCATCTGCACCTTTAACTCCTTCAATTCAGGTAGGGACATCCTATAAGATGCCTTCAAGATCGCCTTCGTTCCAAGAGCTAACTCGATCACAAATTCTATCTCTCGCTTCGGTGGCAATCCTGGCAACTCTTAGGGAAATATGTCAGGGTACTCACGCACTACCGGAATATTCTCTAGTTTTGGCTCTTCGGTAGTCGTGTCCACCACTGCAACTAAGTATGCCTAACATCTTTATGATATCGACTTGGTCACTTTTAGAGACGAAACTAAAGGAATCGAGATTCCTCCTCGACTTCCCACCAATTCAAAGTTAGGGCGGCCTTTCGAATAAAACCGGATTATTTCGCTTCCACAGTTTACTATTGTCCTCTATTTGCTTAACCAATCCATTCCTTTGATTACGTCAAAATCGTACATGGGCAATACCGCTAGGTCAATACTCTCCTTTCTCTCTCCAATCACGATTTCACAACCCGCACAACCCAATGAAGCTAATATATTATCCTTTAATGGAGTGGCAACATGCATAATTATATTCAACGGTTTCAATTTCATACCCACCAAATTAGCAAACTATGCAGACACAAATGAATGCGCAGCACCAGGGTCAAACAATGCGTATGCAGCCTGGTTGCACAAGTAAACCATACCAGTGACCACGTCTGGCGCTTCTTCCGCCTCTCTGCAGGCTACAGCATACACCCTTCCCTATGCCGGTGGTCAATTCTGCTCGATTTGGAGAGTAGCCGTCGATGGTCCAGCTTGCGGTCTCTGCCCTTGAGGTCGACTCACCAGAGCTTGGTTTGGGCACGTCCTCATCTGGTGGCCCAGTTGACCACATTTAAAGCAAGCCGCAGTCCTTATGGGGCATGGCCCATTTCTATGCCTCCTGCTACAAAGGCTGCAGCTCCAGTTTATGGGGTTTGGCGGCTTCACAATATTTTTCCTTACGGAAGGTACAAAATGCCTGTTGCTTGCGATCGATCTCCTATCCATCTAGCGGTTATCTCTGAATGGTGTAAAACGCGATCCAATTGTGGTGTTCCTTTCCTTCAAGTCCCTTTCTATCAACTAGCTCCGTTCGTATATCTCCTTATAAGTCATCAGATTCAGGGCAATCATCTAACTACGAAGCTCAAGCCTCAAACCGTCCCTAAACCTCCTTGCTTTCTCCTAAGGATCCTCTACAGATTGAGGTGCGTACCTCGACAGCCTCGAGAATATATCGTTAGCTGGTTTTGGCACAACTATAGAAATTCCACCTGCTTTTTTTCCCTGGCCGTCTATGAGAAGTACTTGTCGTTGAACGCCGTTTTAAAGGCATCCCAGTTCATGGCCGTCCCTTCAGGGAAAACACTATTCTTAGTGGCAACCCACCAATCATTCGTTGTACCCTCCAACTGGTACACTACTAGCAGCACCTTCTTTTCGTCCGTGCACCTCAGCACACCAAAAGCTTTCTCTAACTTCTCAATCCATCTAGGTGCTAGCTCGGGGTCTCCAGTCCCATCGAACTGAGTCGGCTTCAACTTTATGGATTGCTCCATTAGTTGGCCCATATGTCTGGCCACAACGATTTCCTCTTGAGCATTCACAACTTCATTGCCTTGGTCATGTTCATTCTGGTTTCCATTGCCACCGTTGTTGCCTTTGTTGACGTTGACGGCAGCTATGACAGCTCCTACTCCCTAGGCGATGGCAGCGTCCCGATACTAGGTCTGCCTATCAATTAAGCCACCAATTCTCTCTAGCACCCTCAGCACGCTATCCATTCTTGGGTCCTCAACTACAGGCGGCCTCGAGCTAGAGGCTCCGCCTCTTGACCTTCCAGATCTTCTAGACGGGTTGCTCATCCTTATCTTTTTCTACTAAACCTGGACCACTACAAGTTCAGCGAGGAGTTAATAACTCACTCATTCATCCACATCTGGAGCTACTAATTAATCCTCAACAGAGACAGTCACAACACAGCAGTACCCCACACTATAAACTCCATAAACATTTCAACAACTAACTCATGGCTATTTCTCAGTTCCGTTTACTACAACGACTCACTAAAATAGGCCGTACTCATTCACTTATCAGGCCAAAAATCCAAAAATGACTTTCAACACTAAGCATGGAACTTAATCCTCAAGCCTTACCACAACTCTACCAAGGTCAAACACCAACCATAAGTATCAGGTCACCTGTTATGCACCCCATGCCTTATCTTAACCAGTTTCCTAAGGTCTTACTATCCATCCAAGTCTCAACTTAATACCCCTTATTACTCCAGTCCTCAATCAACTTTGGATCGAGCTGACCATGCTCTGATACCAAGTCGAACAGGGAATGTTGTGCCCCGCGACCAAGGTGCGAGCTCACGACTCCCTGCAAGTAAACCAAATATCTCTCGTGGTCCCAAGATTCACTAACGAGTCGAGAGACATAATATACATTTACCAAGCATGCGGAAGCGATAATCAAATAACTCCTCCGTACAAAAATATAAAGTGGGAGCTGGATAGCGTAAATATACCGTCAAACATAAAAATTCGACTGATCATATAGAAATATAACTACTAACTCCACTAGTAAGAGGGGTGATGGGGTAAGTACACAAAATGATCTACCATCAGACCAACTGACAAACTGGGAGCTCCTAAGAAGAATTGCTACAGTCCCCGGTGTCCTCGGCATCCTCCGTCGACTCATACTATGAGAAGGTCTTTGAGCGAACCTCAATAGTATCCTCTATGGTCACCTCGGTAAATGGCTCCGCGAGATCCTCCTTAGTAGCCTGCAACACAACAACCTCGTCCTCCGTGTTCTCAATGGTCGGGGTCCTCTCCGGTCCATTCCTCGAACCGTCAACGGACCCCTCAACCTGGTCTAAGTCTATGGTGGGGTGACACCAACTAGGGACAACTCCTTAGGGCACCTCATGGGGTTTCAGCGGCCTAGTCGACACATACCCCGACTTTCCTAAACCAGGCTTCATACCGATGAGGCTTTCAACTCATACTACCCTTGTCTTCCCAAACAACCGTACACTTCCTTACATAGATGTTCCCTACCCATCAGGAAACTCGACAAAATAAGTGGACATCTCCTTCGAGTCTCTAAAACGAATAGGCCACATCGTCAAGGCCTAGGATCTATAAAATAAGGGTCCCTAACAGGGTGAGATACACATCTCAGTAAAAGAGTCTTAACCCTAGGTTAGGCCAACTGTCCACTCAGGCAACCACATACCTCGATCATTCAAACTCATATTCATATAAGACAAAACAAATTTAAATAACTACACACAGATGACAGGCAAGCAATTAAGGCATCATATCACATTCGGATGGTCATGCACTACTCGTCCTGCCACCTCACCACAACCATCTTCTCCTGCTTGCCTCATTCTCATGCCCGCGATTAGATCGCATCAGGCTCGGTCCGCGTAAATGGATTAGACCGTCATCGACAACCCGCGTAAATGTATCAAGATTTAATGATACTCTAGGCCAGTGCTAGGACCTCATAATCTCTGTCCCGCGTAAACGCATTAGGATCGTGGCCATCTTAACCCTGCGATTAGATCGCATCAGGGCGCCACGCAACCTTTACCCCGCGCCTCAGTGCCTCAAGGTATCCACCACATCACCCCGCGTCTCATACGCCCTAGCCTCGTCTCCGCCATGCCACATTCACAATTCATACATACAAGGCTAAGTGCAATTCATGCATAAACAATGCATCCATGGCATGCAAGACGATTCAATACACATTCACAGGTAACCAATTACTTAAGAAACAAGCATAAGCAAACATTAGGGTCACCTATACCCTCATAGCATACACAAGGACCATTCATGCCAAGCTTCCTAAAACACAATCTCAATTCTATCCGACTCGCCCAACCGAGTCCAATCTTCCTATCCTAAGCTTAGGATTCCCTTACTTTGAATTTGATACCGCAAAAGTTCTCTTCTTAGGTCCTCAAAGATTCGGCCTCCAAATGGTCCAAGATCAATCTCACCGTACAACCTAGAATTTCCAACCAATTAGTCAACTTCCATATCTAATTCACCAATCCATGAACGACGAACCTCCATAACATAAACCTAATCATCCTTACATTTCTAAATTGCCAATTTGAGACTCAAAACTAATAGCCATCAGCCTCCACAAATTCGGTCTTGCATAGAACCGAATCGGCTATTTTCGATTTTGTGCAAACCGAGCACAACCAGCTCTAAATCTCCACCAAATCCTTCATTTAATCACTATCCTACCTCTTAACATGCCTAAGGGTCTCATCGAGAGTTTGAGGTTGAGTCGTCGCCGGAATCCCGTCGAAAGTTGCCGATTCCTCATGGTTAGTAAATCGACAGATTCTGTTCTACATTCACAAGACCCATTTGGGGTCAAAAGTTCATCAAATCAAGCTCAACTTTTTACCATAGATTGATATACATGTCCCCTAGATCTCCATAAAATTTGATCACAAGATTCCAACATTTCGATAACCTAAGGGGTTTGAAACTTGGCCTACCTCAGTTTGAGTCAAATTCCGTCGGCTTCAGGGGAAATGCTTGGCCGGAGCTCCTCGGTGGTCCAATCGACGTGCTTCCACTTCGAGGAGGTCGGAAGGAGGTGGGGCTAGGCTTTTATGGTCAGCTTGACCACTGGTGGTCACTGGTGGAGGGCGTTGATGGCGGCGAAGGGAGCGGCAGGGCTGATCGGGTGATCGACAGGAGAGGGAAGAAGAAGAAGAAGGTTGGCGTGGGTTTATGGGGTGCTATGACCGGTCAAGGGGAGAGGAGAGAGAGTGAAAAAGACTATATACAAAGCACAAGTCAAAGGGTTGAATGGTAGGTGGCAAATAGTGGACTTGACCACTTTTTAGTCCATCTTTTGACACTTGTCCTAAGTGTCATTCCATCTTGATCCAATGGCCACAATTCACTCACCTTTTTTGGCATCCTTGAGGTAGTTTGAAAGACCAAAATGCCCTTCCTTCTTTGCATGGACAAGGCTTAAGCTTGAGGGGCAAAATGGTAATTTTATCATCGAGGTCCGGAACATCGTTTTTCTCGTTCCAATATTATTCGATTGGGCGACAACCAATTCGAATGTAACGTTGGAATTCTTGATTTTCCATTTTCAATTTTCAGGACTCGTTTTTGATTTTTTTCTCTATCGGACGTGGTTCCAGCCTATCCCGTACCGACGGGCGGCTTTTATAAACTTTACCCGTATCGACCCTATGATTCATATGATATTTAGGGTTCGTCAATTTGTGGCGACTTTGATTGTCATGTAATTGTGAGGGTCTATCACTAGTTCCTTTGGTCTTGATTGTCACGGTCCGATTCAGGAAAATTTTGCAAATCATAAGTTGGTTACGCGGCATCATCCGTGCTCTAATCGTATGACACTCGCAAGGCGTTTCTTAATCATTCTTACATCGGCCTTTCTATGATTCTAAATATCCCCTTGACAATCCTTATGGTCAAAACGCCATTTCTTATCCGAGTTTCCTAGGTCCACGTACCTTGTCTCGCGTTAGCCTATCCCTTTTGGTCAGCCTACTCGAATTGATTAGGTTCGAGCGAGATACGACTGAAATACATCTCTAGATTTACTTCTCATTAATGAGCCTGAAATTGACTAGAAATTAGAATGCCACACTCGAGATCAAAACTGGACAGATTTTGAGCGACTAGTCTTGAGTAGTTTTTCCAAGGGTACAAGTTCTAAGGGGTAGATGTCATTTGGTAAAGCTTTCGTTCACCCTTTTACAGACTTCGATTAACTTAAACCTTTCTATGGAATCTTCATAACACATAGTACTCAAGTTGATTGAGCTTTTGGTTGGACGTTTGTTGAAGATTTAAGGTGTTTTCATGGCTGAAATGAAGTAATTTTGTTGAGACAGATTCTAGCCGCCTGCATGCCTATGGGAACCCGGCCGATTGGAAGACTTAAATGGGTGTTTTTCTTTCAAAACTCTCGGCGAGATTCCTAGACATGTAGAATAAGGTTTTGGCAAGATAATTTCATGATGAATTGAAACCTAGGATTGACTTATCAGCTGACTTAGGCAAATTAAGGCAAAGCCGATTCTGCCATGTTAAATGTAACGTCTCGCGTCCCTTGGAGCTCATTACATCCACCTCAGGCCAGTAATTACCCAGGAACCTCACACGGCCTAGCATGAAATGAAATGCGCATACGAAAGGGTGACAACATCTCCATACAAAAGAAATAAAAGGAAATTTGGAATAAGGAAAAGCAGACCCATTTATACATCCTAGAAACATCCAATACATACAACGGAAGGGAAAAGGCAAAAATATAAAGCCGCACACCTAGGTAGGGAAAGGAACTAAGGCCTAAGTTCAAGGTTACCACTTAGCCTTACCCTAAAGTCTAACATCAAAATTTTCCTAATCCCCCTTTCTTGCAACCCATCTTCACATCCAACTACTCAGAAGAACCGCTTGAATCGTCGTTCCATCGTCTTCCTCATCCTTAAGGTTACACCTCCTTTAAAGATTCTTCAATGTCTTTCTCGGTTACCTCTTCTTTAGCTTCTTCTTCATTGTCCTCGTCGGTGTCCTCGATTGCATCGGTAAAGATATCTATATAGTTCATGTACTCTGCAGAAGTCAGTGGAGACTCTGCTCTTCAGGTATATTCATCGAAGCTCCCATAGATGCTGGGTTATCCACTTTAATATCCGGTTGGGATGGATGACACCAGGTTGGAATCGCTTCCCATGGAACATCTTCAGGTAGCAGAGGTCCGAACAAGCTATTGTTACCCACTTGACGAAACCATGCCTCAAAATGGTGGGGTTGTAGTTCTAGCTTTCCCTCATCAACCCGATAGTTATGCGCTTCCCGACATAGACAATACCCTTCCTAGCATGTAACTCATCAAAAAGGGCGGTCATCTCCTTAGAATCGCCTAGTCGGATTGGAAGCATGGCTAAGGCTTGGGGTTTGAAAATGATGTCCCACTAAGGGGTGAGATCGACATCTCAAAAAGTGAAACCTAATGCTATACCTCAATAGTAGTCCTACCAGACCATATATATATGCCTCTCCATTAATGAAAAATAACAAACAATGCAAAGGCATAAGGCATCAATGACAACATCATTGACAATAAAGCATGGATAAATAGTACAAATAATCACACTCCACTTCGGGTCCCAAGCTCAATATACAGGCCATGCACCTCGATACCCCACTACCACCACTTTCTCATCCACCCACATACTCCTTTGTCACTCTTGCCATCCGACATCACCAGGGCTACATGCCAATCGAAGTCCTCGTACCACTAGGGCCACAGGCCAATCGATACTCTCATGGCTCACAACCATTCAATGCCATTGGGACCACAAGCCAATCGGCATTCTCATTCTCATTCAAGTTCACCACCCTCCGATACCACCGGGGCCATAGATCAATCGGTATCCTCAACACCTGTCATGCCCCCGAACTCGTCGAGCACGCGAACATCCTTGCAAGCCAACAACACATCTCTCGTGGTTCCAAGATCCACAAGCTGGTCGAGAGATAATATATATACGTTAAGCATGCGGAAGCGATACTCAAATAAATCCCAGTACAAAATATAAGTTAAGTGGGACCTGGATACAATAATAACTGTCATACATCATAACATATTGTTCATATAAATTCTGACTACTACAATCCGCTAAGCAAGGGCGACGGGGAAAGCACATCAAAAAGGTATGACCATCATCGACATCCAAAATAGCCATGGTCGGGGGTCACCATCACAAGATCGAGCCAATAAATTAGGACATCTAAGATGAGCTGCTGGAGTCCCCTGTATCCTCTGCATCCTCTGTCGGCTCATACTCGAAGAATGTCTCAGAACGGACCTCAATGGAATCCTTCATGGTCTCCTCATGCGACGGCTCAGCAAGATCCTCCTCGGCAGCCTCCACGACAATCACCTCGTCCTCAGTGAACTCCAAGGTCGGGGTCTTCTTCGATCCATTCCTAAACCCAACTACAGACCCTTCTGGCAGCTCTTGCTCCTCAGCGGTCTGGCACCAATAGGGGATAACTCCTTGGGGTACCTCGTGGGGCTTCAACGGCTCAATCAACTCGTCTTCGACCTTCTTAAACCATGCCTCGAACCTATGAGGCCTCGAGTCTGAGCTACCCTCGTCGACCCATACAACCGTATACTTTCTCACATAAATGTTCCCCTGGCTATCCGAAAACTCATCAAAATATGTCATCATCTCCTTGAGATCCCCAAAACGAATAGGCCACATGCTAAGACCTAGGATTTGTAAAAATGAGGGTCCCCAAAGGCATGAGATACACATCTCAGTAAAAGAGTCTTAACCCTACGTCAGGTTGATCATTCACTCAGGCAGTCGTCTATCCCAAAATTCTAACTCATAATCACACAGACACAAACAAATAAAGATAGCGACACACAGATGATGGGCATGAAACTATGACACCATGTCACACTCAGATGATCATGCACCCCTCATCCTACCATTTCACCACAACCACCTCTTCCTGCCTACCTCATCCTCCAGCCCGCGACTAGATCACATCAGGCTCAGTCCGCGTAAACGCATCAGATCAACATTGGCACCCGCGTAAACGCATCAGGTTCTAATGAATCTCCAGGCCAATATCATCACCACATACTTTCGTCCCGCGAATAGTTCGCATCAGGACTGTGGCCTTTTCAACCTTGCGACAGATTGCATCAGGGCGCCACACAACATCAACTCCACCCCGCGATTACATCGCATCAGGGTATCCACCTCCCGTCCCGCTTTTCATACGTCTCAAGGCCTCTCTATGTCATGTTCATGCCATGAATTTCAATTCGTTTTCCACACATGACGACATGTGCAATTTAGACGCAATTCAAAGACTTATGGCATGCAAGGCAATCAAGTGACACACACACACATGGTAGATAATTTAAACACAAACAATAACATACATAACCCTCCTATAACCACTTAGGACATACCAAGATCTATCCTTGAAAAATTCTCATAAATCAATCAAATTAAATCTCGAATCACCCAATTGAGTCCAATCTTCCTATCTTAAGTTTAGGATTCCTTTATCTTGCGTTTGATAATACCAAAATTCTCTTCTTGGATCCTCACAATCTCAGTTCCAAGGGTCAAAGACAAACCTCACCGTACAACCTAGAATATTCAACCAATTCATCAATTTCCTTGTCCAATTCCTCAACCCATGAACCATAATCCTCCATAACACAACTCTCATCATCTAAACATGTCTTAAACATCAATTTGGGACTCAAAATCACTAGCCATTAGCCCTCAAAGGTTCGGCCATGCATAAAACCGAACCGGTTCTTCTCGGTTCTTTATAAACCGAACTTGTCCAGCTCTAAATCAACTCAAAATTCATCATTTAAACACTATCCTTCCTCTTAACATGTCTATCTAAGGCTTTATGAGGCTCACCGTAAGTTTGAGGTCGAATGGTCATCAAAATTCTGTCAAACGTCACCGGTTCCTCCCAAGTCAGCACCGACAATTTCTGTGCAAGGTTTACGAGACCGATTCGAGGTCAAAATTTCTTCAAATCACTCCCAACTTTTTACCAAAGATTCATACAAATGTTCTCTAGACCTCCATACAATTTGACCTCGAAAATCTAACATTTCGACCTCCAAAAGGGTTAGAAACGGAACCTACCTTAGATTGAGCTCGATTATGTCAGCTTTCGGGAAAACTCTTGGCCGGAGGTCATCGATGGTCCAAATGCCGTGCTTCCACTTCGAGGAGGTCGGAAAGACGTAGGGATAGGGTGGTATGGTCAGTCGGTAGTCAGGCGATGGACGGAGGAGGTCGTCTTGGGTGGCGAACGACACCCTAGAATCTGGTTGCCGGCGAGCAGATTGAAGGAGGAGGAAGAAGATTGTTTTTGGTGAGCTTGAGGGAGTTATGGCTAGCCAAATGAGGTGAGGAGAGAGAGAAAATTATTATATTCAAGGCTTGGATCAAAGTGGTTGAATGGTAGTTGCATAAAGTTGGACTTGACAAGTCTTTACCCCATTTATTGACACTTGTCCCTCAAGTCATTCAAGCTTGATCCAATGATCCATATTCATCCTAGTTTTTGGCAGCCTTGAGGGTGTTTAAAGTCCAAAATGCCCTTCTTCAAATGCCTGGGCAAGGCATTAAGCTTGAGGGCTTGAGGGGCAAAAGGGTAATTTTATCCACGACGTTTAGAACGTCGTTTTTCTCACTCCAAACTCTTCGATAGGGCGACGACCAATCCGAATAACGTTAGAATTCTTGATTTTTCATTTCAAATTTTTCAAGACTCGTTTCTGATGGCTTCTTCTATCAGACGTGGTTTCAGCCTATACCGAATCGACGGGCGGCATTTGCGGACTTTACGTGTATCGACCATGTGATTCTCATCACATTTAGGGCTCGTCAATTCGTGGCGGCTTTGGTTGTCATGTAATTGTGAGGGTTTATCACTAGTTCCTTTGGTCTTGATCGTCATTGTTCGATTTAGAAAAATTTTGCAAATCATACATTGGTTAAGTGGCATCACCCGCGCTCCAATCGTATGACATTCGCAAGGCATTCCCTAATCATTCTTGGATTGGCCTCTTTGTGGTTCTAAATATCCCCTCGAAAATCTTTATGGTCAAAGCGCTATTTCTTATCTGAATTCCCTAGGCCCACGTACCTTGTCTCGCGTTAGCCTTTCCCTTTTGGTCAGCCTACTCGAATTGATCAGGTTCGAGCGAGATATGACTGAAATAAATCTCTAGATTCATTTATCATTAATGAGTCTGAAATTGATTGAAAATCAGAATGTCACAACTCTTTCCCCCTTACAAAAATTTCATCCCCAAAATTTACATTTCACTTAATCATTCAAATAAATAGGGGTGTTGTCGCCTCATCGTCTCTTCATTTTCCCATGTGACACCTTCAGTTCCATGGTGCTCCCACACTACTTTGACCAGTGAAATCTTCTTATTCCTGAGAATTTGCTCCTTCCGGTCTTCGATTCTTATTGGCTTCTCTACGTAAGACACTCTGTCGTCCACTTCTATGGCTTCGTAGTCTAGCATGTGTCGGATCTAGTTCATACTTTTGTAGCATAGACACATGGAACACATTATGCACCTGGGATAGATTAGGCGACAGGGCAAGCCTGTAGGCTAAGGTTCCAATCCGCTTCAGGATCTCAAATGGGCCTGCATACCTTGGGCTCAGCTTTCCTTTCTTTCTAAATCGCGATAGTCCTCTCATTGGTGGCACCTTGAGGAAGACGTGATCGCCCACTTGAAACTCCAAGGGCTTACGCCGTTTATCCGCATAGCTCTTCTGACGACTCTGTGCCGTCCTTAGTCTATCCCTAATTATCTTCATTGCTTCCACCGATTGCTCTACCAATTCTGGGCTTGTGATACTCCTTTCTCCAACCTCATCCCAGCAAATCGGGGTTCTGCAGGCCCTACCGTAGAGTGCTTCGAATGGTGCCATCTAGATGCTCTGCTGATAGCTATTATTATAAGCAAACTCTATCAAGTGTAGTTGATCTTCCCATCCACCTTTAAAATTAATGACGCATACTCGCAACATATCCTCAAGCGTCTGTATCGTCCTTTCTGACTGTCCGTTTGTCTGTGGGTGGTAGGCTGTACTAAATTGCAATCGAGTTCCTATGGCTTCTTGCAGACTTTTCCAAAAGTTTGTTGTGAACTTAGGATCTCGATCAGACGTAATCGTCAGTAGCACTCCGTGCAACCTCACTATCTGCTTCATGTACAGCTCTACGTACCTATCCATAGCGAAGTCCTTTCGCACCGGGATGAAATGTGCGGACTTGGTCAATCTCTCTACAACTACCCATATAGAGTCGTGACCTCGTTGGCTCCTTGTAGTCCCATCACAAAATCCATAGTCACATGCTCCCACTTCCATTCGAGGATCTCTAGTAGCTGTAATAGTCCTCCAAGCTTACAATGTTGCGCTTTCACTTGTTGGCACGTCAAACACTTAGCCACATGCTTTAGTACGTCCACCTTCATCCCGTTCCACCAATAATGTTGTCGTAGGTTCTGGTACATTTTCGTACTTCCAAGGTGGATGCTATAATTGCTCTTGTGAGCCTCTAATAGAATCCTTTCCCTGAGTCCTCCATCCTTGGGCACGCACAATCGTCCTCAAAACTTTAGGATTCCTTCCTCAGACACTTGAAACTTGGGCTTTTTCTTTGTCGCACCCATCTTAAGGATCTTCTGAATCTCTTGGTCCGTAGACTGTAAGGCCTTTATTCCTTCTTGGACCTCAAGTTCCACCCTCGATGTAGCCATTAAGCTGGACAACTAGCTAACCTCTAGTTTGAACTCAGAATCTCTTAAATTCTCAATCATCGACCAACCCTTTACTAACAGACAAGCGATGATCGACTTCCGACTCAGCGCATTTGCCACTCGGTTCGCTTTCCTAGGGTGATATAGGATATCACAATCATAATCCTTCAGCAGCTCCATCCACTTACGCTGCTGCATATTCAGCTCTTTCTGGGATAACAGATACTTTAAACTTTGGTGGTCGGAATAGATCTGAAACTTCTCGCCACATAGGTAATGTCTCCAAATTTTCAAAGCAAATACAATCGCCGCTAACTCCCGATCATGAGTTGGGTAGTTCATCTCATGTGGTCTTAACTGTCTAGATGCGTAGGCTACTACTCTTCCGTGCTGCATCAACACACAACCTAATCCTTTCAGCAAAACATCGTTGTAAATCTCGTAACCTCCCGATCCTGATGGAATTATCAGTACTGGCGCAGTTGTCAGCCTATGCTTGAGCTCTTGGAAACCCTTTTTACATTTGTCAGTCCATTCAAATCTCGTTTCCTTCTTCGTCAACAGCGTCAATGGGATGGCTATGGATGAGAATTTCTCCACAAAATGCCTATAGTACCCTGCCAATCCCAAGAAACTTATGACTTCAGTGACCGTAGTGGGTCTAGGCCAATTAATTACAGCCTCGATCTTCGTAGGATCCCTTGCGATTCCTTCACCAGACACCACATGACCAAGAAATGCTATCCTATTTAGCCAAAACTCACACTTACTCAACTTTGCATAGAGCGAATGCTCCCTCAGAGTCTGTAGTACAATCCTTTGGTGCTCCTCATGTTCTGCACCACTCCTCGAGTAAATTAAGATATCGTCAATAAAGACTATGACGAATCTGTCCAGAAATTCCTTAAATACTCTATGCGTCAAGTCCATCAATGCAGCTGGAGCATTCGTCAATCCAAACGACATCACCATAAACTCATAATGACCATACCTCATCCTAAAGGAAGTCTTGGGTATGTCTTCCTTCTTCATCCTCAGCTGGTGATACCCAGTCCTCAAGTCAATCTTCGAAAATACTGTCGCTCCTCGCAATTGATTAAACAGATCGCCAATTCTCGGTAGTGGGTACTTGTTCTTCACTATCACTTGGTTCAGCTACCGATAGTCAATGCATAAACGCATAGACCCATCCTTCTTCCTTACATACAGCACCGGTGCTCCCCACGATGAAGCACTAGGTCAGATGAATCCCTTATCTAGCAGCTCTTATATCTACGCCTTTAACTCCTTCAGTTCTGATAGGGACATCCTGTAAGGTGCTTTTGAAATCAGCTCCGTTCCAGGGGCTAATTCAATTACAAATTCGATTTCCCATTCCGGTGGTAATCTTGGCAATTCTTGGAGAAACATATTAGGAAATTCACGCATTACCGGGATATTCTCTAACTTTGGCTCTTCGATAGTTGTGTCCATTATTGCCACTAAGTATGCCTGACTCCCTTCAGACATCAGTTTAGTTACTTCCAAAGATGAGACTAAGGGAATAGAGATTCCTCCTCGACTTCCCACCAATTCAAAGCTAGGATGGCCTCTTGGATAAAACCGGATTATCCTACTACCACAATCCACTATTGCCCTCTGCTTACCCAACCAATCTATTCCTATGATTACATCAAAATCATATATGGTTAATATAGCTAAGTCAATACTCTCTTGATTCCCTCCAATCACAATCTCACAATCAGTACAGCCCATTGAAACTAGTACATTATCCTTTAACGGCTATGTTCAACGGTTTCAATTTCATCCCCATTAATTCAGCAAACTGTGCAGACACGAATGAATGCGTGGCACCAGGGTCAAACAAAGCATATGCAGCTTGGTTGCACAAGTAAACCGTACCTGTGACCACACCTGGTGTCTCCTCCACCTCTCTACGGGCTACTACATATACTCTTCCCTGTGCCGGTGGTCGGTTCTGCTCGATATGAGGGGTTACAATTGACGATCTAACTTGCGGTCTCTATCCTTGCGGTCGACTTGTAGGAGCTTGATTCGGGCACATCCTCATTTAGTGGCCCAGCTGACCACACTTAAAGCAAGCCCCGGTCCTTATCGGGCATGGTCTATTTCCATGCTTCCTGCCACAAAGTCTACAGCTCCAGTTTGGGAAATTCCGTAGCTTCACAATATCTTTTCGTACGGAAGGCACAAAACGCCTATTGTTCGTCATCGATTTTTTGCCCATTTGACAGTTATCTCTGAAGGACGTGAACCGCGATCCAGTTGCGGTGTTTCTCTCTTTCAAGTCTCGTTCTATCATCTAGCCTTACTCATATATTTCTTTATAGGTCCTTAAATTCAGAGCGATCATTTGACTACGGAGCTCGAGCCTCAAACCATCCCTAAACTTTCTCACTTTCTCTTGAGGGTCCTCCATAGATCGTGATGCATACCCCGACAGCCTCGAGAAATTGACCTCATACCGGTCTATCGTCAGTTGGTTCTGACGTAACTGCAGGAATTCTACCTGCTTCCTTTCCCAACCCGTCTCAGAAAAGTACTTGTCCTTGAACGCCGTCTTAAAGGCATCCCAAGTCATAGCTGCTCCTTCAAAAAAAACTCCGTTCTTGATGACAGCCCACCAATCCTTTGCAGCACCCTCTAGCTAGTATACGGCTAGTAGTACCTTCTCCTCATCGGTGCATCTCAGCACCCCAAAAACCTTCTCTAACTTTTAAATCTACTTGGGTGCTAACTTGGGATCTCCAGTCCCATCGAACTGAGTCGATTTCAACTTTATAAACTGCTCTACTAGTTGGCCCATCTGTCTAGCCACGATGATCTCTTCTTGGGCATTTACAGCTTCGTTGCCCTGCCCTTGTTCATTCTGGCTTTCATTACCACCATTATTACCGTTGTTGGCGTTGACGGCGGCTATGGCAGCTCCTACTGCCTAGGCGATGGCAGCACCCCGATCTTGAGCCTGCCTATCAATTATGTCGCCAATTCTTTCCAATGCCCTCAACACACCATGCATCCTTGGATCTTCTGCTACAGGCGGCCTCGAGCTAGAGGCTCCACTTCTAGTTCTTCCAGACCTTTTAGATGGGTTGTTCATCTTTATCACTTTCTATTGAACCTAGTCCACCACAAGTTCAGTAAGGAGTTAGTCACTTACTCAATCATTCAAATCCAGAGCTACTAACTACCCTCTAACAGAAACAGTTATAATCCAACAAAACTTCATACCACAGACTCCGGAAACATTTCAATAAACAACCTATGGTCATTTCTCAATTCCATTCACTCCAGTGATTCACTAAAACCAATCGCTTTCATTCATCAAACAAACCAAGGTCCATAAATGACCTTCAATGACAAGTAGGGAACTTAATCCTTATGCATTTCCACAACACTGCCAAGGTCAAACATCAACCCTAAGTACCAGGTCACAAACTATGCACTCCATGCCTTATCTTAACTAGTCTCTTAGGGTCTCACTATCCGTCCTTGTCCCACTTAATCCTCCTTATTACTCCAGTCCTCAATCAATTTTAGTTCGAGCTGACCTTGCTCAGATACCAAATCGAATGAGGATGTCACGCCCCGAATCAATCGAGCACGCGAACATCCCTGCAAGCCAACAACACATTTCTCGTGGTCTCAAGATTCACAAGCAAGTCGAGAGATAATATATATACGTTAAGCATGCAAAAGCGATACTCAAATAAATCCACATACAAAATATAAGTTAAGTGGGATCCGAATAACATAATAACTGTCATACATCATAACATACTGTTCATACAAATTCCGACTACTACAATCCGCTAGACAAGGGTGTCGAGGTAAGCACATCAAAAAGGTATGACCATCATCGACATCCAAAATAGCCATGGTCGAGAGCTACCATCACAAGATCGAGCCAATAAATTAGGACACCTAAGATGAGTTGCTGGAGTCCCCTGTATCCTCTACATCTTCTGTCGGCTCGTACTCGGAGAACATCTCGGAACGAACCTCGATGGAATCGTCCATGGTCTCCCATGCGACGGCTCGGTGAGATCCTCCTTTATAGCCTCCACGACAATCACCTCGTCCTCAATGAACTCCAAGGTCGTGGTATTCTCCGATTCATTCCTAGACCCAATTACAGACCCCTCTGGCAGCTCCTGCTCCCCAGCGGTCTGGCACCAATAAGGGAAACTCCCTAGGGTACCTCATGAGGCTTCAGAGGTCCAATCGATTCCTCTCCAACCTTCTTAAACCATGCCTCGAACCTGTGAGGCTTCCAGTCTAGGCTACCCTCGTCGGCCCATACAACCGTACACTTTCTCACATAAATGTTCCCCTGACTATCCGGAAACTCATCAAAATACGCCATCATGTCCTTGGGATCCCCAAAATGAATAGGCCACATAGTTAAGGCCTAGGATTTGTAAAAATGAGGGTCCCCAAAAGGGTGAGATACACATTTCAGTAAAAGAGTCGTAACCCTAGGTCAAGCTGATCGTCCACTCAATTAGTCGTCTATCCCAAAATTCCAAACTCATAATCACACAGGCACAAACAAATAAAGATAGCGACACATAGATGATGGGCATGCAACTATGACACCATGTCACGCTCAGATGATCATGCACCCCTCATCCTGCCATTTCATCACAACCACCTCTTCCTGCCTGCCTCATCCTCCAGCCCACAATTAAATCGCATCAGGCTCGGTCCGCGTAAACGCATCGGACCATCATTGACAACCCGCGTAAACGTATAAGGTTCCAATGAGTATCCAGGCCAATATCATCACCACATACCTCCGTCCCGTGAATAGTTCGCATCAAGACTGTGGTCATCTCTACCCCGCAATTAGATTGCATCAGGGCATCACACAACATCAACTTCACCCCGCAATTACATCGCATCAGGATATCCACCTCCCGCCCCGCGTTTCATACGCCTCAAGGCCTCGCCATGTCATGCTCATGCCATGAATTTCAATTCGTTTTCCATACATGACGACATGTGCAATTCAGGCACAATTCAAAGACTCATGGCATGCAAGGCAATCAAGTGACACGCACACATGACGGATAATTTAAACACAAACAATAACATGCATAATCCTCCTATAACCACTTACGACATACCAAGATCTATCATTGGAAATTCTCATAAATCAATCAAATTATATCTCGACTTACCCAATTGAGTCCAATCTTCCTATCCCAAGTTTAGAATTCCCTTACCTTGCATTTGATAATACCAAAATTCTCTTCTTGGATCCTCAATATCTCGGTTCCAAGGGTCCAAGACAAACCTCACCGCGCAACCTAGACTATTCAACCAATTCATCAATTTCCTTATCCAATTCCTCAACCCATGAACCATAATCCTCCATAACACAACTCTCATCATCTAAACATGTCTTAAACATCAATTTGAGACTCAAAATCACTAGTCATTAGCCCTCAAACGTTCGGCCATCCACAGAACTGAATCGATTCTTCTCGGTTCTGTGTAAATCGAACTTGTCCAGCCCTAAATCAACTCAAAATTCATCATTTAAACACTATCCTACCTCTTAACTTGTCTATCTAAAGGTTGATGAAGCTCATCATAAGTTTGAGGTCGAATGGTCGCCGGAATTTCATCAAACGTCACCGGTTCCTCCCAAGTCAGCACCGGCCGTTTTCTATGCAAGGTTTACAAGACCGACTCGAGTTCAAAACTTCTTCAAATCACCTCCAACTTTTTACCACAGATTCATACAGGTGTCCTCTAGACCTTCATAAAATTTGACCTCAAAAATTCAACATTTCAATCTCCAAAAGGGTTAGAAACAGAACCTCCCTCAGATTGAGCTTGATTTTGTCGGCGTCCAGGAAAACTCTTGGCCGGAGCTCCTCGGTGGTCCAAATGCTATGCTTCTATTTCGAGAAGGTCGGCAAGACGTAGGGCTAGGGTAGTATGGTTGGCCGGTGGTCAGGCGGTGGTCAGAGGAGGTCATCGTGGGCGGCGAACATCACCTCAGAATCTGATCGCCGGCTAGCATATTGGAGGAGGAGGTAGAAGATGGTTTTTGGTGGGCTTAAGGGAGTTATGGCCGACCAAATGAGGTGAGGGGATAGAGAAAATTGTTATATTCAAGGCTTGGGTCAAAGGGATTGAATGGTAGTTGCATAAAGTTGGACTTGACTAGTCTTTATCCCATCTATTGACACTTGTCCCTCAAGTCATTCAAGCTTGATCCAATGATCCATATTCATCCTAGTTTTCATCAGCCTTGAGGGGGTTTAAAGTCCAAAATGCCCTCCTTCAAATGCATGGGCAAGGTTTAAGCTTGAGGGGCAAAAGGGTAATTTTACGCCCGACGTTCAGAACGTCATTTTTTTCACTCCAAACTCTTCGATAGGACGACGACCAATCCGAATAACGTTGGAATTCTTGATTTTCCATTTCAAGTTTTTTCAAGACTCGTTTCTGAGGGTTTCCTCTATCAGACGTGGTTCCAGCTTATCCCAAATGGACAGGCAGCTTTTGCGGACTTTACGCGTATCGACCCTGTGATTCTCATCACTTTTAGGGCTCGTCAATTCGTGGCGGCTTCGGTTGTCATGTAATTGTGAGGATTTATCACTAGTCCCTTTGGTTTCGATCGTCACTGTTCGATTTAAAAAAATTTTGCAAATCATACATTGGTTGAGCGGCATCACCCGCGCTCCAATCGTATGACACTCGCAAGGTATTCCCTAATCGTTCTTGGATCGGCCTCTTTGTGGTTCTAAATATCCCCTCGATAATCCTTTTGGTCAAAGCGTCATTTCTTATCCAAATTCCCTAGGTCTACGTACCTTGTCTCGCATTAGACTTTCCCTTTTGGTCAGCCTACTCGAATTGATCAGATTCGAGTGAGATATGACTAAAATACATCTCTAGATTCATTTCTTATTAATGAATTTGAAATTAACTGGAAATCAGAATGTCACAGCACCTTTCTCCTTGAGATCACAATGCCATCATAACACGCACAATTCAATTCATAAAAATTTATCGGTCACTCAATTCATTCAATAAAACGTCCAGCAGTGTCCTAGCATTCAGATAAAGGTTTAGGAAACACTTACCTTGATCACAATGTCACACAATGTGAATCTTTTCAAGTTCACAAGTATAAACGCTCCAAGAATCCTTCGTTAACCTAGCAAGATTCACCCATCTTAAATAAAAAACCACGGAATGCTCACTTCCATTACCCAATCATTCTTTAGCCATACCATAGGCAATTCAAGACACCTCATTGATCAATTGAACACATAACAAAACATACTCTGTAATGAGAAGTTTATATTTATCAAGCGATGTGTTTCAATTGTATTCCGCTCAAATTTGATAAATTTGAGTAGACTGACCTAAGGGGAAAGACTAACGCAAGACGAGGTACGTGGACCTAGATGACTCAGATAAGAAATGGCGCTTTGACCATAAGGATTTTCGAGGAGATATTTAGAACCGCCAATAGGTTGATCTAAGAAAGATTAAGGATTACCATGCAAGTGTCGTATGATTGAAGCACGGGTGATGCCGCTTAACGAACGTATGATTTGCAAAATTATCCTAAATCGGACTGTGACGATCGAGACCATAGGGACTAATGATAAATCCTCACAATTACATGACAACAGAAGCCGCCACGAATTGACAAGTCCTAAACGTGATATGAATCATGAGGTCGATACGCGTAATGTCTACAAAAGTCGTCCGTCGGTTCGAGATAGATTGGAACCACGTCTGATAGAGAAAACTATTAGAAAAGAGTCTTTTAAGATTTGAAATGGAAAATCAAGAATTCCAACGTTATTTGGATTGATCGTCGCCCTATGAAATAGTTCTAGAGTGAGAAAAATGACGTTCTAAACGTCGGGGGTAAAATGACCGTTTCGCCCCTCAAGCTTAGAACTTTGCCTTTACAATTGAAGAAGGGAAAATTGGTCTTTCAATTCCCCATGGCTGCCGAACACAAGGACTAAAGAGGAGCCATTGGATCTCATTGGAAAAAGCGAGATGCCAAGCGTCACAAGATCAAGGGTTGTAGTCATGTCAACCTTTTCCACACCTAACATTCAACTCCATTGACCAATCTTAGGATATAGTCAAACTCTCTCTCTTCTCTCTCTCCTCACCCTCCCATTCGGCTGAGACTCCCCCTCCATCACCGAGCCAACCATCTTCTTCCTTCTTCAGTTTCTGTTCGCTGCCCGACCACCGCTGGACCCGCCGTTCGCCGCCCACGACTACCCTTTTCGGTTACCATTTGACTATCGACCGACCACACAGATGAAGCTCCACGTCTTGCCGAACTCTTCCAACAAGAATCAAGTCGTTTGGAGCACCGAGGCGTCCCGGGCAAGCAATCTCCCGAGAGCCGACAGAATCGAAACCAACCTGAGGAAGGTCTGGTTCTCAATCCTTTTGCTGGTCGAAATCTTGGAATTTAGCGTTCAAATTTTGTGGAGATCTAGCTGAGATGTATAGGATTCTGTGGTAAAAGTGAGGTTTAATTTGATAATTTTTTGAACATGAACCGGCCTTGTACATTTTGCCTAGAAAATGCCGGTATTCTGACCGTGGGTAATCCGGCGACCTTGGACGAATTTCCGGCGACCAACCGACTCGAAACGATCGACGAACCTTCCAAAACTTTAGGTAGACATTCTACGAGGTAGGATAGTGTATAATTAATGGATTTTGAGTAAATTAGGATCGGCTGGACCCGGCATGCACAGAACCTAGTAGGATCGGCTCGGTGCCGGGTTCAAACCGATTCGGTTGAGGGTTGATTGTGGATGATTTGAGCTGCAAATTGATGATTAAGATGTGATGAGATGTTGAGGGTTATGTTATGAATGATTGGGATTGATGGATTGAGTATTTGGGTACGGAAATTTGATGAATTGGTTGAAATTCTAGGTTGCGCGACAAGTCCGGGTGTGAACATTGGTTGGCCGAAACTTAGATGGTCCAAGAAGAAGAAATTTGTGTTGTCGTGCTAAGGTAAGGGATTTCCTAAACTTAGGCTAGGGGGATTGGACTCTATCAGGTGAGTCGTGAATTGAATGGATGATTTACGAGCAATTTCTAATAAAGGATGGTTTTGAATATGCCCCGAGACATTATAGGATGAACGGGTGTGATATTGTCTATGCTCGAGTCGTTTGCCATGTCTGGGTATCATGTGATTGTTTTGCATGCCATGAGTGTTCACAATGTGTGTGAGCGACACCTATCGTTGCATGTGAATTGAACTGAGATAATATGGCTTGAGCATGACATGGCAGGGCCTTGAGGCGTGTGAGATGCGGGGTGAAAGTTGATACCGTAATGCAACAAGATCGCTGGGTGAAGTTATTATTGTGTGGCGCTCTAATGCGACGAGGTCGTGGGTTTGAGATACCCATGGTCCTGATGCGAACTATTCGTGGAACGGAGTATAAGTTAATGAGCTTTGCCTAGAGATTCATTGGGACCTGATGCGTTTACGCGGGTCACTGATGACGATTTGATGCATTTACGCGGATCGGGCCTAAGGTGACTAGTTTGCGGGCTAGAGATTGAGGTAAGTGGAGATGGACAGATGTGGCAAAGGGACAAGCTGAGAGTACATGTGCATCTGAGTGTGGTATATCGTCATATTTGCATGTCTGTCCTTTGTATGATGTTGTTTATTGATTCGTGCCTTATTTGCATGTCTATTTCTGAGTTTGAAATGATTGAGGGGTACGGCTACCTGAGTGGACTATCAACCTGACCTAAGGTTAGGTTCTTCTTACTAAGATGTGTATCTCACCCCTTTTGGGGAACCCTTCTTTTATAGATCTTAGGCCTTAGATATCTGGCCGATACGTTTTGGGGACCCAAAAGAGATGACAGCGTATTTTGACGAGTTTCCGGATAGGCAGGGAAACATATATGTGAGGAAGTGCACTGTTGTATGGGTGGATGAGGGTAAACCAGATTGAAAGCCTCATAGGTTTGAGGCGTGGTTCAAGAAGGAAGGGGATGGACAGATTGGGCCACTGAAGCCCCATGAGATGCCTCAGGGTGTCATACCCGATTGGTGCCGGACTACAGCAAAGTAGGAGTTACCAGAGGGGTCGGTAGTAGGGTCTAAGAACGGACCAGAGAGGACACCGACCTTGGAGTCCACCGAGCAGGAGGAGAAGGAGGAGGTCATAGTTCTGGAGACGTCCGAGGGGGATCTTGTTGAGCCGTCGCTAGAGGTGACCATGCTGGATTCCTTCGAGGTCCCGTCTGAGACATTTTTCGAGTATGAGCAGACCGAGGACGCAGAGAATACGGAGGACTCCAGTAGCTCATCCTAGGAGTCTCCAGTTGGTGGCTTGATCTTTTGATGATGACTTGACCCAGTTCCTACTGGCTTAGTAGATGATCTTTTTTATGCTTACCTTGTTGCTCTTTTTGCCCAGCGGTTGCAGTAGTCCGTTTTTGTATGAGTAGTACATTATGATGTATGACAGATATCATGCTATCCAAGTCTCACTGAACTCATATATTGTACGGGGTTTTATGTGAGTAACGCTTTCGCATGTACTATGTATTTATTATATCTCTCGATTTATGACCATGGATCTTGGGACCGTGAGAGATTGTTATTGGTTTGCTTGTAGGGATGTTCGCGTGCTCATGCTCGGGACACAGGGCGTAACAGCTGGGGCCGTGACCAAGGACGGGGATGGGGCTTGGACCAAGGTCAGGACTCGGGACGGGTGCCGAGGTCGGGACTTGGGGCCGAGACGAATGCCGAGGCTGGGTGCCGAGGTCGAAATTGGAGCCTGGGTTGGATGCCGGGGCTGGAGCCGAGGTCGGGTTAGGGCAGGGGCTGAGGTCGGGACAGCGGATCAAGGACGGGGTCGGGGCAAGGGCTAGGGATAGGGCCAGTGTAGGGACCGGGGTCAGGGCCGAGATTGAGAAGTATTTTAGTAATATTATTTTCTTAAAATATTATTATATTTTGATAATATGGGTCAAAACGAGTTAGCTCGGGTATGGGTCAGTCACGGGTCGAGTCGGGTATGGGTCTTTAAATTTGGGTCAATATGGATCAACCATATTCTACCTGACCAGCCCATTTGCCACTTCTACCTATAGCCATGATTAAAAGGCAAGACTTGATCTGGACCGTCTATCCTCATTAACCTAAACGACGTCGCTCGACCATTAACCTAAACGGCACCGTTTCAATCTATTCTGATTTTTCATTTAAAAATCATTTTCGAATATTCCTAATTTCTAATCGGACGGCCACGAAAAATAGGACTCGATTAATCTAAGTCATCCGATCAAAACTGACGCAGCTTAACAGACTAACGGTCGAGCTGACTCGACATCCACATGGATCAATCGCACTTTGCCACTTCAACTTTGTCTTCAACCTCTTGACTGTGATTAAACGAATGGCCGAGACTTCTCTGACGCCGATGAACGACCAAACTTATACCAGTTAACACGAAACCGGTGTCATTCAATTCCTACTAGCCTCTAGTTTAACATATCTGAGCATCACATCATTTCATCCATTGAATCACGTGCAGCATGCAAAATGCCGAGTACGGCCATAGAGTTCAATCAAGCAACAGAGAGCATGTCGAGCCAATTCCTCCACATAATCGCATCTATATGAGTTCAGAACACTTATCTACAGGTTTGATTGACCTGGTTTAGGCTAGCTTGAGCTACGAAAGCTTCGACAAGGTCGACAATGGCGACGTGATTCAAAAGCAAGGTTCGACTCGATTTCAGTGCAATCAAAGCATACGGCATGCTTAGTGATGTTTCAAATATAATTCGCACACATCAATTGTAGGGATTGAGGCCGAAATAAAGATTCGCCATGAATGAACAGAAGTTACACTTGAAGTTCAACTTTCCGTTTTTCGACGTTTCAGGTGATGCTGTCAATTGCGATCGCTTCCTGTGTGCCTCGTCGAACTCCTGAAGGCAATATTCAGCTTCAGTCTAGCCTAGAATTGCCTGACCAGTGCTGTGTATTTCGAGGTCAAGCTATCTACAATGGCAGTAGGAGAGCGAGCTCTCTCTCTCTTCTCTCTCCCTCTTTCGACTCTGTTACTCCCTAGAAAGAGAATGAGCCGATCCCTCTCTTCTGGATAGGCCTCAAAGGCTATATACCAATTTGGATTCACGTGATGTCACGTGCAAATGGCATGCCGATGGCGATGAAATCAGTTGGGACATCGTTTAATATCCGTTAGGAGCTCCGGCAAGTCCCATTTAGTGCGAATTTGACACGGATTTGAGCCAACTTTGAGAAATTTTGACTTTTGCAGGTTCGTGAGATTGACCGGCCAATTACTCACTCCTCCGACGACGTCGAACGGTGATGCCAATGTCGACCGATAGGCAAGAGTGAGGGCAACATTGCGCCTATCAATGCTCCTTCAATTGTAGCCGATTAATCAACCAATTTTGATGTCAAAATTCAGCCTGGTTTTGTTCAATTGCACGAAAATCCTGAGCTTGAAGATGACACTGTAGCAGACAGATTCGATCGGTTTGGCCTGTTCGAACCGATTCTAACTTGAAATTCTCAAAATTAACCTAATTTGGTGGGGAATTTTTGCAATTAAACTTCAAAATCGAATTTAGGACATGAATATTATCTAAAAAAGTGATTTTGCCCAAAAGTTCATGTCAATTTCTATAAAAACCCCAAATTTTCTTTTAATTACAATTAGAAATTATGCAATTGAGGGATCAAACAGTGGAATTGGACCAAATCACCTATGCTAATCGACTTAGAATAATGAAAAGCATTGGGTAGTGGCTTCAATTGGCAAAGGTAGTGTCACACCCCGAACCTGGTGAGCACATGAGCATCCCATTAAGCCTCTCCTTATTTAAGCTCCAGGATTCAACGGCCAATAATTTACAACTCTTTCCAAGTATGCACGCGAAAACGATGCCAACTCCAATCATAAATAAATTAACTCCCGATGACTTAGGACAAATACAACAGATCTACATTAACCAACTCAATAAAGGTCCGATTCCTAATCTACCAATTCAAAAGGACAATCTCGATATCACAAAATGTACATTCATAACTCGTAACTCTCTTAAACATTGTTGATCGACTATCCCTTCCATATGCCAATCCTTGGCAGGTCGTGCTTTCTTCGCTTAGAACCTGGAAAATTAAGCCTCCACTAGGGTGAGATATAAATCTCAGTAAGGTGGGTTCTAACCCTAGGTTAGGCCGACCGTCCACTCAGGCAGTCATCTATCATGAAATTCCAAACTCACAACCATACTAAACACCAATCAATGAAACACAGCATGCAGATGACAACATGTCACACTCGGCCTGCCACTTCACCACATTCACCAATCTTTGCCTGCCTCAATCTCTACCCCGCGATTAAATCGCATGAGGCTCGGTCCGCATAAACGCATCAGACCGTCATCGACAACCTGCGTAAATGCATCAGGTTCCTATGAATCTCCAGGTCAATATCACTACCTCATAACTCCGTCCCGCGAATAGTTCGCATTAGGACCGTGGCTATCTCAACCCTGTGATCTCGTCGCATCAGGGCGCCACACAATATCAACTCCACCCCGTGATCTCTTCGCATCAGAACCGTGGCTATTTCAACCCTGCGATCTCGTCGCATTAGGACACCACACAATATCAATTCCATCCCGCGATCTCGACGCATCAGGGTATACGCCTCTTGCCCCACGTCTCATACACCTTAGGGCCTCTCTGTCCCTCGAATAATTTGCATCGGGACCGTGGCTATCTCAATCCCGCAATCTCGTCGCATCAAGACACCACACAATATCAATTCCACCCCGCGATCTCATCGCATCAGGATATACGCCTCCTGCCCCACGTCTCATACCCCTCAGGGCCTCTCTATCCCGTGAATAATTCACATTAGGACCGTGCTCAACTCCGTGATCTCGTCGCATCATGGCGCCACACAATATTAATTCCACCCCATGATCTAGTCACATTAGGGTGTACGCCTCCTGCCCCGCGTCTCATACGCCTTAGGGCCTCTCTATCTCGCGAATGATTCGCATCAGGACCGTGGCTATCTCAACCCTGCAATCTCGTTGCATCGAGGCGCTACACAATATCAATTCCACCCGGCGATCTCGTCGCATCAGGGTATACATCTCCTGCCCTACGTCTCATACTCCTCAGGGCCTCTCCATGTCGTACTCATGTCACAATCTTAACTTATGCCTTGGTTTTCAATTCAATTACACACCCAACGGCAAGTGCAAATTCAAATGCATTTCGTATATCCCGTGGCGTGCAAAGTAAGTCAAATAGTATATAGACATGGCAACCAATTCAGGCACGAACAAGGTCACATCCATTCGTGAACATCTTGGGACATTTTCAAAGCTATCCCTTCTGAAAATTTCTCACAAATCAAACTAATCAAGCCTCAACTCACCCAATCGAGTCCAATCTTCCTAGCATAAGGTTAGGAATTCCCTTACCTCAAGCTTGACAACACAAAACTCTTCCTTTTGAGCCCCAAGGTTTCGGCCAACCCAAATCCAAGGGTCAATTTGCCGCGCAACCTAGAATATTCAACCGATTCATCAATTTTCAAGGCCAATTCCTCAATTCATTAACCCCAATCATCCATAACATATCCATCAACATCTCATCATATCTTAAACACCTATTTGGAACTCAAAATCACCAATCCCAGCCTCTAATAGATTCGGTTTGCCCGAAATTGAACCGGTCCTCCTCGGTTCCCTGCAAACCGAGCACTACCGGTCTTCAATCTACTCCTAAATCATCATTCAATCTAGGGGTTTGAGAGGCTACCTCTTAACCGAGCCCTACCGAGCCCTACCTCTTAACATCATTCAATCCATCATTCAATCTAGCAATTACTCCTAAATCAAGCCCTACCTCTTAACATGTCTATCTAGGGGTTTGAGAGGCTCACCATGAGTTTCGAGTCGATTGGTCGCCGGAAACTCGCCCAAGGCCACCAGATCGTCCACTTCAGTTCCGGACAGATTATGGGTAAAATTCACAAGGCCATTTCGTGACCAAAATTTTATTAAATTGAGCCCCAATTTTCACCACAAAATCCTACACATGTCTACTGTGTCTCCACAAAATTTGAGCCCCAATATTCAAGAATTCAGCCATCAAAGGAGTCAAAAACTAGACCTACCTTAGGTTAGTTAGTTTCCGTCGACTCCCGAGAAAACGCTTGGCTGAAGCTCCTTGGTGCTCCAAATGGCGTGCTTCCACTTTGAGGAGGTCGGCAAGACAGAGATCTAGGTTAGTATGGCTGGCCGATATCTAGGTAGTGGCTGAAGGTGGCTGCCGGAATGGCCGAACAGAAGCCCAGAAACTGGTCAGCGATTGACGGAATGAAGGGAAGAAGAAGAGGGAATGGCATGAGTTTCTTGGGGTGGTGGCCGACCAAATGGGTTTGAGGAGAGAGAGAAAAGCTTATATTCACTCTTATGGTCAAAGGGAAGAGTGGTAGGTGGCAAAAAGTGGACAAGACTTCTCTTTAAGCCATCCATTGACACTTGTCCACTTGTCTTCCCAATGTGATCCAATGGCCACCATTTACTCCTTTTTTGACAGCTCTTAGAGGGACTTAATGTCCAAAATGCCCTTCTTCAATTGCAAAGATAAAGTTCTAAGCTTGAGGGGCAAAACGGTCATTTTACCCCCGACGTTCAGAACATCGTTTTTCTCGTTTCAGAATTCTTCAATAGGACGACGATCAATCCAAATAACGTTGGAATTCTTGATTTTCCAATTCAAACTTTTCAGGACTCGTTTCTGATAATTTTCTCTATCAGACGTGATTCCAGCCTATCCCGAACTGACGGACAGCTTTTGCAGACAATACGCATATTAACCCCGTGATTCGTACCACGTTTAGGGCTCATCAATTTGTGGCGGCTTTGGTTTTCATGTAATTATGAAGGTCTATCACTAGTTCCCTTGACAATCCTTATGGCCAAAGCGTCGTTTGCTATTCGAGTTTCCTAGGTCCACGTACTTCGTCTCGCGTTAGCCTTTTCCTTTTGGTCAATCTACTCGAATTGATCAGATTCGAGCGGAATACGACTGAAGTACATCTCTAGATTTACGCTTCTCATTAATGAGCCTGAAATTGACTGAAAATCAAAATGTCACAGGTAGCCCTTAAATTGAAAGTAATTTCAATTATGCCCAAATTTAAGGACTAAATTGCAATTAAGTATGCAATTTTGCCCAATTCATGCAATTGAGCAATTTGTACAAATAATTAGACTAAATTACAATGAAGGATAATCGGATTGAATGTCAAGATCTTAAAAGTGCTAAAATTACAAATTAAAAGACTCAATTGACATTTTTTACCAAATTTAATCATACTTGTAACAAAGGAACACATAAAATTAAACTTGAATTTAGAATTTTTATGTGGTCAAGAAGACAAGGAATGAAAATAAAAATATTGACTATTTTTCCATATTTTTGTGGCTTTGAATGCTATTTTTTTTTAAATTTTCGATTATTTTCCTATTTTCTAAAAATACTAAAAAATGTGAAAAATATGAAAAATTATTTTTTGTTAAAAAATTGTTCCATGGGCTTGGACAAGGCCGCAAAAGTTGATTTTATAATTTTTATTTTTTTATGAATTTTTCAAAAAATAAACTAAAAAAGTGTAATCGAAAATCAAGTGTCAATAGCTGTCCCTCTTTAAAAAGAATCCCGTGAAAGGTTTCACTTAAAGACATTTGACGCCTAAGTCTAGATTGACTCGACTAGAAAAAAGAAAAATAAATCTTGACATTCAATCTTTCTTATCTTGCTGATGAACGCCCTGCTCATTTTGTCTTTGCAGATGTGTGAGAGAAAGAGTAGAGTTATTTACCTATTACTCACCTGCTTGATGCTCGTGTAGCTTGCATGATATATGAAGGATTCAAGAAAATAACTAGGGACTCTTCTCTCGAGCATCCTAGGGCGGTTAAACTCTAGCCCGTATGGTAGGCCAAACTAGAATGAGATTTCTATTTGATAGGAACCTAAGGATGACGCATACGTTCTTTAGATGGGATTGTCAAAAAGTTTGATTCGTATGGTGGATCAGACCATGAATAGGACTTCTTTCTATCAGAAACCTATGGATGACGCACCCGTTCTTTAGGGATCGTCAAAAGTTTTGATCTGTATGGTAGATTAGACCATGAATATGACTCTTTTCTATCAGGAACCAATTAATGATGCACCCGTTCTTTAGGGATTGTCAAAAGTTTTGATCCGACTCCTTTCTATCAATAACCTAAGGATGATGCACCCGTTCTTTAAGGATTGTCAAAAGTTTCGATCCGTATGGTGGGTTAAACCATGAATAAGATTCCTTTCTTTCAACCTATGGATGACGCACTTGTTCTTTAGAGATTTTCAAAAGTTTCGATCTGTATGGTGGATCAAACCATGAATAGGATTCATTTCTATCAAGTATCCATGGATGACGCACCCATTCTTTAGGGATTGTCAAAAGTTTTGATCCATATGGTGGATTAAACCATGAATAGGATTCCTTTCTATCAAGAATCTATTTATGACGCACTTGATGTTTAGGGATTGTTAAAAGTTTCGTTCCGTATGGTGGATCAAAACATGAATAGGACTCCTTTTCATCAGGAACCTGTGGATGACGTAACTGTTCTTTAGGAATTGTCATAGGCTAGGTTTCCTATCCACTAAGAACCTGAAGGTAACACACCCGTTCATTTTGGCTTGTCGAAGACTAAGCTTCCTATCTACTAGGAACATATAGGTGACACACCCGCTCTTTAGGGTTTGTCAGAGACTAGGCTTCCTATCCACCAACAACCTAAAGGTGATGCACCCTTTCTTTGGGGCTTGTCGTAGACTAGGCTGATCCCACACCTTGACGAGTCAATGAGAGTCTATACAAATGAGGTACACCTAACTCTTAGGTTTACCAAAGAAGCTATTATGGGGTTTAGGGGTTTCCTAGAACATTACAGAAAGCTAGTTCTAAAAATTATCCTTTCGACATGCGAAGTGTCATTCTGGGATTTGGGTCTAAGTGTCCTGCAGAAAGCTGAAAACTGCAAAAACCTTTATTAACAAGACTCTTCTAGGATTTAGGGGTTACCTCAAATCTCTCAGAAAGATAATTCTAAAGATTGTCCTTTCGAAAAGTGAGGTACCATTTTGGGATTTGGGAGCTCTAAGTATCCTGTCGAAAGCTCAAACCTAAAATCTCACATTAAGACGATTCTGAAGCTCTTCATTGTTGAGCAAGGTGTCCTTTGTTGACCTGGGCCACCATGGGTTTTATAAAAGTTTAAATTTGAGAGTTCATTCCTCATTGAAAAGATATCAGTTATCTTGAGGTAATAAGTTGTAATGCGGGCAATGCTTTACTTCGAGCTGTGTGATTATGCAAAATGACTCTTCTAGCTATGAGATTATGTCATTCTGGGATTTGGGAACTCTAAGTGTCATGCAGAAAGCTGAAAACTGCAAAAACCTTTGTTAACAAGACTTTTCTAGGATTTAGGGGTTACCTCAAATCTCTCAGAAAGATAATTCCAAAGATTGTCCTTTCGAAAAGTGAGGTACCATTTTGGGATTTGGGAGCTTTAAGTATCCTGTCGAAACCTCAAACCTAAAATCTCACATTAGGACGATTCTGAAGCTTTTCATTATTGAGCAAGGTATCCTTTGTTGACCTGGGCCACCATGGGTTTTATAAAAGTTTAAATTTGAGAGTTCATTCCTCATTGAAAAGATATCAGTTATCTCGAGGCAATGATGTTGTAATGCAGGCAATGCTTTACTTCGAGCTATGTGATTATGCAAAATGACTTATAATGCTAGAAGTTATCCAAGACATCTTAAAGCATGCGAAGATGATCAGAAATCCCTGTAAGGAAAATCCTGCATCAAATAATTTGAAGTTTTCAACAAAGCTTATTTTAAGCATTCTATAGGAATATCTCCGTCAAAAAGGGTTTTTCACCGATTCTTCGACTTTGGTCTTATAAAAAGAAAGCACTTGAATTTCCTAATAACATGTACTTGAGTTTTCGGGGTTATTCGCAGCGCATACATTTCGATCAATCGGGAGATCTTTATGTGTCACATCTCGAACCCGTCGAGCGCGCGAATATCCCACCAAGCCGTTCCTTTATGAAAGTTTTCCAAGATCGTTCGGCCCATAATACTCATAATCCAATTATAAGCGGAAGTTTCAGTCATCTACTCTCTACTCAATAAAACAATTGATTAGGGATAAATAGTAGTGGTTCCACTTTACACTTACAAAATAGAATACAATCTCTAAGTTCACAGAATAACTTGTACTCACTCACTTATTACTCCCACGAATGCCAATCGTTGAACTTACTGATGCACCATTGCTTGGAACCTGAAGAAAATGTTAATCCCCAACGGGGTGAGATATACATCTCAGTAAGGTGGATCCTAACCCTAGGTTAGGCCGACAGTCCACTCAGGCAGCCATAAATACTAGCATATCGTGCAGATAAACATATAAGGCATTCAAATAACAACACTCATGCAGATGTCAGGTAGGCAGTCATGGCATCACTACACAATACTAAGATCATGTACATTCCGCCATGTCTCACCACCACTTTCACCTTTCACACTCACCTCATTCTCAAGCCAGCGTTTAGAATGCATCAGGCTCGGTCCGTGAAAACGCATCAGACCGCCATTGACAACCCGCGTAAACGCATCAGGTTTCAATGTTACTTCAGGCCAATGTCGACACATCACAACTTCGTCTAGCTTTTCAATGCATTAGGACCGTGGCCTTCTCAACCTCGCGTCTCATACGCATTAGGGTACCACATAACTCCAACCCCGCGCCTTAACGCTTTAGGGTATCCATCACACCACCCCGCGTCTCATACGTATCAGGGTCTCACAATGTCACACCCATGCCAAGATTCTCATTCAATTCACACATATAATACCATGCGCAATTCAAGCACAATTCATATACTCATAGCATGCAAGACAATCAAAGCGACACTCAAACATGCCAAGTAATCCAAGCACAAGCATTGGCACACATTCGAGCCATCTATATCATTCTAAGATGCACACAAGAATAAGCTCATTGAGGTCTCTCTCTCAATCAATCATAATATCACTTGATTCACCCAATTGAGTCCAATCTTCCTATCATAGGTTTAGGGTTCCCTTACCTCAAGCTTAATACCACAAATTCTCCTCCCAAGAGTCTCAATAATTTGGTCCAAGCAGTCCAAAATCAAATCCACCGTGCAACCTATGTAAATCCATCAAATCGTCAATTTTCTCTTGCCTAATCACCAATCCATGGATCACAAACCTCATTAATGCATTCCTCAACATTCTAGCATGTCTCATTGATGAATTTGAGACTAAAAACCAACCAATAACAGCCTCCACAGAACCGGTTTGCACAGAACAGAATCGGGTGATTTTCGATTCTGTGTAAACCTCAAATAACCAGTCCTTAAACTACGTCAAATCCTCCATTTATTCACTAACCTACTTGCTAACATGTAGTTCTAAGGGTTGGGAAGCCTCGCCGAAAATTTGAGCTCAAGGCGACGTCAAATGGTCCAAGAACGGTGCCGGTTCCTCCAAGCTTACCGCTGGTCAGTTCTGGCCGTTCAAATATAAGACCCATTTGGCATAAAAAATCCATCAAATTCATCATAAATTTTTACCATAGCTCATCCAACTTCAATACTATAAGTGTAGAAGACATCAACGAAAATTTGGAGCAATTTGAAGTCTGGAAGACCCCGGATCGGTCTTTCCCCAAAACTGGTCAGAATCTGACCTCGCCTGACCTTTGTCCACTCAAATCAAGCTACGAGAAGATCTATAGGGTCCAATTGAGCTTATCATATGTTTATGAAAAGATAAGACAATAAAATTTCATTTGACGGTGGTTTTACCTCGATCCGATATCGGAAGAAGAAGATATGACCGGAATAGTGGGACGGTCGGGCTGGTTGGCAGGAGAGCTCTTGGATTCAAAACTGACTAGCCTGACCTTTCCTCCTTCAAACGGCTTTACGGGACAAACGACTGGGTGGATTTGAACCCATAATATCTTGTTAGAATGCAAGACGATAAGCTTTCTATTGCCGGTAGTTTTACCTCAATCGACCACCGGATGAAAAAGTTATGGCCGGAACAGTAAGTCAGCCGGAACAGGGCAACGAGCTGGCAAGCAAGAGAAGAAGAATACGAAGAAATTGCAGAAAGGATTAACGGTTTCGACCTAGTGAGGGGTGAGAGAGAGAGAGAGAGAAATGTATATGCAAGTCTTCACAAGTCAAAGGATTGAATGGTAGTTGGAAAAAGTGGATATGTCCACTCAAGGCTTGATCTATTGACACATGTCCAATGTGTCAATCAAGCTCATCCAATGGCCAAGATTCTCTCTCATTTTTGGTGGCCTTGGGGGTGGTTTAATGATCAAAATGCCCTCATCCAATTATATAAGTAAGGTTAGGTCTCGAGGGATAAAATGGTAATTTTATCCCCAATGCCCGGAAAGTCATTTTTCTCATTCCAATATTCTTCGATAATGTGACGGCCAATCTAAACATGACGTTGGAATTTTTGATTTTCCATTTTCAATTTTCAAGACTCATTTTTGATCATTTTCTCGATCAGACGTGGTTCCAGCCTATCCCGAATCGACGGACGACTTTCTGCAGATGTTATGCGTATCGACCCTGTGATTCATATCCCAATTAGGGCTTGTCCATTCATGGTGACTTTGGTTGTCATGTAATTGTGAGGGTCTATCTCTAGTCGCAATGATCTCGATCGTCAGTATACGATTTAGGAAAATTTTACAAATTATACATTGGTTAAGCGGCATCACCCACGTTCCAATCGTATAATGCTAGCAATACATTCCTTAATGGTTCTTAGATCGGCCTTTTATGGATCTAAATGTCCCCTCGACAATCCTTATGGGCAAAACGTCTTTTTCTATTCGAATTCTCTAGGTCCACGTACTTTGTCTCGCGTTAACCTTTCTCTTTTGGTCAGTCAACTCGAGATTGATCATATCCGAGCGAGATATAACTGAAATACATCGCTAGATACAATTCTCATTAATGAGTCCGGAAATGATAGGAGAATCAAAATGTCACAACTCTTCCCCTTTAAAGAATTTCGTCTTCAAAATTTGCAACCTTCTAACCAGCCAATCCTTTGGGGTATTAACGTCTCATCGCATCCTCATTTTTACAGATAATTCCTTTCATGACTCGATGATCTTACTTGTCCTTTCCGGCCCAAAACCATATTTCCCTAGGACTTGTCTCCTTCAGTTCTCAATCTGATTTGCTTCTTTCCATTCTCTTTCGTATTCAAAACATTTATCAGCAGTTCATCCTCGAGCGTTCACATTATCTCTTTCATTTGTCCATAATCATTATTACTAAGCCCCTGCCAGAATGCCCTCTTTAATGTTCATACCATTTGGCGTATCACTCCCTTCAAACTTCCTTTCATACCAACAAAGATTCAAAAATTTTATCAACTTGCCCTCCATCAACCAAATCGAGTTATGACCTTCTCTATTCCTTAAACATTTACATGATTACTTCCGTAGTAATCCGTTCTCGATTCCATCCGAAAGTCCCCTTGGATGAGAGTGATCCTTCAACTTTTGTGGTCATGTCCTTTTATTTTGTCGACATGACTAGTGCTCGACCATATGATAGATTAATTTCAACCTCCAATCCTTATCATCGATAGTATATTTATATATCTTGGCACATCTTTGTGCTATCCCAAGGAACACCATAATTCGCCCTTCGAAATTTGGATGAGGTCATCTCCTTAAGTTCCCCTTAATGATGGACTCATACTCTCGTCCATGGAACTTTAAGGTTTCTACTCTCAACCTTAAGGTTTCTTCTCCGAGTATCCGTCTGAATTTCCTCCATGTTCTATCCATTTCCATAACCCCTTTAAATGTTAGGGTCTGTTTATTGCAGCATCTCAATTCCTTTCTCGACTTCAAGCTTGATGCTTCAAGTAGTTATCAACTGGTCAATTGACAACCTTCCAATTTAAGAGTTGGATTTCTTATTTCCTTGAGCAAAGCCTATCCTTTATCCACCAAAAGCACGATGCTCAATTTTCACTTATATACATCTGTTTCATAAATCACCCTTTTCTAGGCGATATAAGATATTTCCTCCTTAGTCCTTAAGCAATCTCCTTCACACACGTTGTTCCTCATTTAATATTTCTAGGCAACCACATACCTCAAATTCTTATGGTTCGTGTAAACTTGAAACCTCTCCGGGCGAATCGTGTTTTTCAACTTCATTGCAAGAGCATTTGCAAGCCAACTCCAACCATGCATTAGGTGTTCCAATACATAAGACCTTACTATCGTGATGTACATGCACTGCCATATCAAATTGACTTGTTACGTCTCAAATTTTCTTTCTACGACACTTCATTATGATCCTTATGATCTTTTCATTTTCCAACAGAAACACCAGTGTTAGCGTGGTCATTGACTGGGCTTTTGTTCTTAGGACTCCTTTTCATATTCGTTCGTCCGTTCACGCCACACCTCATCCTTAGTCCATTCCCTTAGCAAAATAGCTCCTTTGGGAAATCTTCTCACAACTTCTATACCGGACTATTATGATCTATCAGACTTAGGAAGTCTCAAGCCTCAATAGCTCACGTCGGCCTCAGTCAGCCTATCGCCAGCTCCTACTTTCGGGGATCCATAGTGATTCCACTTCTCAGAACTACCTGGCCAAGGAATTTTACCTTATCGGGTCCATAGCTCGTGCTATTCATACTAAGCATACAACGAGCACTCTCTTAGGGTTCATAGGATGCTCTCAGAGGTTTTTATCATATCCCTCACGACTCCTTAAACAAATCCGATCATCGTTTCTCGAGACGGTAATAACCCATCCAATTATTCCTTGAATGCTCAGTCTGGCTATTGCCAACTCCTTTCTACCATGTGTCAAATCTTACAAACTATTCCTCACACTTTTCATTTGAGTGCTCAAACCTTGGCTCTCTTTGTCGTGGATCTCCACTAGGATCACACAACATTTTGTCCATTTTTGTCACTCTTTTCTCAAGAAGCATTAGTGTCTTGACCACTTGGTTTCACAACTAGCTAATGCGACCTTATCTCAATTCTGTCTGTCCCACGGAACGTCAACATTATCCTGGAATTCAATATCGTCTACAAGACAATCTCTCGAACTTAACTTTCCTTACAACAATCATTCCAGTTCTACATCGTCTTTCTCAGTCTAGATGCTCAATCTTAATATTAAGATGATTAAGATTTCCTTTTCCTTCCACACTAGGGTCTCTTACCATATAAAGTAAACTATTCACTTCAGTGGCATTCTCTTATTTCAAATCCACCATGTCCTTCCTATTTCATAGGACGTCGATCTTGGAGTCTGCGCCAACGGCGGTGTTTTACACCAGAACGTAGATGCCACCATACTCGACATTTTTCTCCCCATAATTCGGTCACTTCAAGTGACAATATCTATTCGTCCTTAGTTTCCACAAATTCATATTTTAGATATTTAATTCGACTTCCTCAAGTCGCCTTGCGATTACAATCTAAACATCCTTTTTGCTTTGCTTATTCACCCATTCATTAAAATCGCAAGTAAATAGGACCATCAAGTCCATTCACCCTTTATTTCCACCAATGATCATGTCATGGTCCAATCGTCTTTTAAGAGTGACGCCTATCCTTTAGGGGCAATAACACACAATACCACTTCTAGTGGTCTAGATTTATGCTCAATCAATCTCATAAAATCCACAAGGTCTGACAGACTGACACATCAGCCTCCTTATTATTCCCCACGACAACAAAAGGTTAATCACCATAAACCTTATGTCATAGTGACTACATTTCCTTACAAGCACATTCTATGTTCCATAAGTGAAGTTCTCTTTTCTCACAATCCATGAATAGAAATTCTCTCTTACTTATTCCTCTCCTAATCATCCACTTCTTTCCTTGATGTCCATTACGGTTCATCAAATTCAGGAATAACAATTAGCATAAGGCCTTCAAATTCCAATCCACTCAAAGACTTCACGTCTCATTCAAAGGGTCCTTGACCACCTTTACCATATGCTTAAACGACCTTGAGAACTCTGTCTCACACTAGTCGATTGTCCTTGGATCCTAGCAAAACTACCCGGATCCCAACAACCATTGCTTTGGAGCAATCTCAGAAGGAACTTTTCGTTGAACAACTCAACAGGGGTAGTTCAGGCAGATATCGTGCCCTTGAGGAAATCGTTCCTCTGGTGACCTTTCAGCAATTATTAACAGCCTCTTAAGGCCAAAACTGCCAGGGTTACTTTCTTTCCTTAGTGTACCCAAACCTCTAAGGTTTCCTTACCAAAATCCCCATTCTAGAGGGAGACAACTTCAAATCTCATCCCTCCTTCTAACTTGGTCAATCTTAACCTTATACATAGTTTTACAAGCTTTTTCAAATTCTCGTGATTCTTCCCACGCATTCAATTTAGAAAGGATTAACTTGGAGTCACCTCTCTCGTGACTTCTATCATTTAACTCATCAGCACTAACTTTGATCATCTCAGTGACTTGGGTATAATGATAGCTCCTTCTCGAGTCTGTTTACCCATCCACTTTCTCATTTCCATTCAAAGTTCCCACTACCCATTCAGCTCTTGGGTCTCGTACGATTAACAAATCGAGTCATATTCTCTTTTGGTACTCATAGTCCAATCGCCTATCTTTACTCAATTCTCATGATCCATATTAGTTCTCGGATCTTCCATATCATATATACTCGAGCCCAATGCTCTTCTACAACCATACCTTGGTCGTTCAACCTTATTAGGTTCTCATGTCACTTGAACTACTATGATTTCCTTCAGGAATCAAAAACTTAAGTCATTTACTCAAGTTTATTAGTCTCAGGTTGCTCATCTCATCATTCATCTTTATCAACCTTACAGTGGTTCTCAACTAACTCTCAACTAGTTGTCCGTTACCTAAAGATTTTAGATTCTCATCAGTCAATGACTATTTAACAGACCAGCCTCAACAAGGTAACTTCTCAATCTTCAGCCAATTACTAGGCAAGCCTCAACTAGGCCAAAACTCAACTAGGTTAACGCCGAGCAAGTACCCAAAGCAGCAATTCAATGAGCCAATCGATCATGCTATAAGTCTAAGGCATCTGTCACTCTATCACAAACACGACATGCTTTCTCATTCTCAATAGGCATCAGTTCAATGGGTATTAACCCCACATGTCATCTATTCTCCCAGTTAGACCTTGGCCAAGCCAATCACAAGCATCATTTCACATGTCATGCCACTTTTGAATGTCTTCTTCGAGGATCAATCTTGTGTCATACGTCTCTTAATCACAATTGAACTCAACTTGATACCTAGATTTTTCCTTTCAAGTTATGACTTGGGTCATTCTTGCCTCTTGCCATCTTAGAAGCCTGCCAAGAGTCGCTCCTTATCCGGACCTCTCTGTCGCTGCGATCACTCCCCGCTCTCATCAGACTTGGCCATTGCAGGTTGTCCCAAATCATATATCTACGGAGAAAGCCCTGTTCCAAATGTCTCATACCATGCTTCATGACGGTTTATAAGTATCCCATTAACTTATCCCATACCAAGCGACAGTTTATTAAGTCCAATAATGATAAGCTCATGCACACACCTCATCAACTTTCGTTTCAAAGCCACAAACACATGCACAACATGACTGTCCTCACCACTTGTCACATCAAAATCGCTTTCAAATCAATTCCTATCCATTGAAGAGTTTTAATCCACCGATCAATTGCCTATATTCAACCATATACCTCAAGTGGAGTCGTTAACTAAATCAAATCCCTAAGCATTCGATCACAACTGGCTTTTAATTCAATATACCTTGTATACACCTCACCTCAATTCATCCAAGGCTGACAATAGCAATTGATAGCTAAACCATCAAGATATCATGCAATTCAAACCTGAATCCACTAACATCAATCGCCTCTTTATAACTCGTACTCCTCAAGTTGGGTAATTGACAAATCAAGATCACAATCATACACTTCAATTGACCCTTCATTCATAATTTATTATCTAGCAACCTCAAATCCAAGCTTATAACTCCTTAATTTCTATTCACTTCCTTGTGAGCTTTATTTGTAAATCACTCAAGATCATCCTTAAATCGGCATTAGGACCATTAGAATACTGCACAAATTCAAACCTATAGTCCTTAAGATTCAGCAATCCATGCTTATCCCTTAAGGTTTCACTACCTAATTGTCCTCAAGTCATCACTCCCTATCACTCTAAGTTTCAATCACATTGGATCGAGCAGACCTTACTCTGATACTAAACAAACGGGGATGTCACACCTCGAACCCGGCAAGCGCGCGAACATCCCACCAAGCCGTTACTTTATGAAAGTCTTCTAGAATCTTTCGGCCCACAATACTCATAATTGAATTATAAGGGGAAGCTTCAGTCATCTACTCTCCACTCAATAAAACAATTAACTAGGGACAAATAGTAGTGGTTCCATTTTACACTTACAAAATAGAATACAATCCCTAAGTTCACAGAATATCTTGTACTCATTCACTTATTACTCCTGTGAATGTCAATCGTTGAATTTACTGATACTCCATCACTTGGAACCTAAAGAAAATGTTAATCCCCAACGGGGTGAGTTATACATCTCAGTAATGTGGATCCTGTCTAACCCTAAGTTAGGCCGACAGTCCACTCAGGCAGCCATAAATACTAGCATATCATGCATATAAATATATAAGGCATTCAAATAACAACACTCATGTAGATGTCAAGCAGGCAGTCATGGCATCGCAACACATCACTAAGATCATGCACATTTCGCCATGTCTCACCACCACTTCCACCTTTCACACTCGCCTCATTCTCGTACTCGCGTTCAGAATGCATCAGGCTCGGTCTGCGTAAACTTATCAGACCGCCATTGACAACCCGCGTAAACGTATCAGGTTTCAATGTTACTCCAGGCCAATGTCGACACATCACAACTCCGTCTCGCGTTTCAATGTATCAGGACCGTGGCCTTCTCAACCACGCATCTCATACACATCAGGTACCATAAAACTCCAACCCCGCACCTCAGCGCCTCAGGGTATTCATCACACCACCTTGCGTCTCAGACGTATCAGGGTCTCACCATGTCACACTTATGCCATGCTTCTCATTCAAATCACACACATAATACCATGCGCAACTCAAGCACAATTCATATACTCATGGCATGCAAGAAAATCAAAGCGACACTCAAACATGCCAAGCAATCCAAGCACAAGCATTGGCACGCATTCGAGCCTTCTATATCATTCTAAGGTGCACACAAGAATAATCTCATTGAGGTCTCTCTCTCAATCAATCATAATATCACTTGACTCACCCAATTAAGCCCAATCTTCCTATCATAGGGTTAGGGTTTTCTTACCTCAAGCTTAATACCACAAATTCTCCCCCCAAGAATCCCAATAATTCGGTCCAAGCAACCCAAAATCAAATCCACCGTGCAACCTATGGAAATCCATCAAATCATCAATTTTCTCTTGCCCAATCACCAATCCATGAATCACAAACCTCATTAACACATTCCTCAACATCCTAGCATGCCTCATTCATGAATTTGAGGCTCAAAACCAATCAATAACAACCCCCATAGAACCATTTTCCACAAAACCAAATCGGGTGATTTTCCGTTTTATGTAAACCTCAAATAACCAGCCCTTAAACTACCTCAAATCCTCTATTTATTCACTAACCTACTTGCTATCATGTAGTTCTAAGAGTTGGAAAGCCTCATCAAAAATTTAAGCTCAAGGCGACGTCAAATGGTGCAAGAACGGTCTCGGTTCCTCCAAGCTTACCGCCGGTCAGTTCTGGCCCTTCAAACACAAAAACTATTTGGGGTAAAAAATCCATCAAGTTCACCCCAAATTTTTACTACAGCTCATCCAACTTTAATATTATAAGTGTAGAAGACCTCACCAAAAATTTGAAGCAATTTGAAGTCTGGAAGACACCGAAACAGGTCTTTCCCCAAAATCGATCAGAATCTGACATCGCCTGACCTTTGTCCACTCAAATCGAGCAACGGGAAGATCTACAGGGTCCAATTGAGCTTATCATATGTCTATGGGAAGATAAGACAATAAGCTTTCATTTGGCGGTAGTTTTACCCCGATCTGGTATCGGACGAAGAAGATATGACCGGAATAGTGGGACGGTCCGACTGGTTGGCTGGGAGCTCTCGAATTCAAAACTGACCAGCTTGACCTTTGCTCCTTCAAACGGCTCTACGGAACAAATGGCTGGGTGGATTTGGACCCATAATACCATGTTAGAACGGCAAGACGATAAGCATTCTATTACCAGTAGTTTTACCTCAATCAACCACGAATGAAAAAGTTATGGCCGGAACAGTGAATCGGTCGGAACAGGGCATCGAGCTAGCGAGCAAGATAAGAAGAACAACAATAAGAAGAAATTGCAGAGAGGATTGAGGGTTTCGGCCAAGTGTGGGGTGAGAGAGAGAGAGAGAAGTGTATATGCAAGTCTTCACAAGTCAAAGGATTGAATGGTAGTTGGAAAAAATGGATATGTCCACTCAAGGCTTGATCTATTGACACATGTCCAATGTGTCAATCAAGCTCATCCAATGGCCAAAATTCTCTCTCATTTTCGTGGCCTTGGGGGTGGTTTAATGACTAAAATGCCCTCATCCAATTATATAAGTAATGTTAGGTCTTGAGGGATAAAATGGTAATTTTACCCCGACGCCCGGGAAGTCATTGTTCTTATTTCAATATTCTTCGATAAGGCGACGACCAATCCAAACATGACGTTGAAATTCTTGATTTTCTATTTTCAAATTTCAAGACTCGTTTCTGATCGTTTTCTCCATTAGACGTGGTTCCAGCCTATCCCAAACCAACGGACGGCTTTCTGCAGACGTTATGCGTATCGACCTTGTGATTCATATCACAATTAGGGCTCGTCAATTCATGGTGACTTTGGTTGTCATGTAATTATGAGGGTCTATCTCTAGTTTCGATGGTCTCGATCGTCACTGTTCAATTTAGGAAAATTTTACAAATTATACATTGGTTAAGCGACATCACCCGCGCTCCAATCGTATAACGCTAGCAATGCATTTCTTAATCGTTCCTAGATCGGCCTTTTATGGCTCTAAATGTCCCCCTCAACAATCCTTATGGGCAAAGCGCCATTTCCTATTCGAGTTTCCTAGGTCCACGTACCTTGTTTCGCGTTAGCCTTTTCCTTTTGGTCAGTCAACTCGAGATTGATCAGATCCGAGCGAGATTCGACTAGAATAAATTACTAGATACAATTCTCATTAATGAGTCCAGAAAAGACAAGAGAATCAGAATGTCACATTGTGGGATCGTAATGTTGGGCCAGGACATAGTTTCCAAGGGTGACTAGCTCTCTGAGTCAGGTCTTTTGAATGAAAATTTTCTTCATCTGCTTTGGCTTTACAAGTCAAGAACCTTGCAAAATGAGAAAGAAATAGTCTTGCTCGTACCTTCTCGAGCTAAGGTATACATTAACCTCGGCATCTTTGTCGGACATGACACCGAAGGATTGTAATATTGGTAGGATTGAGGACCGAAAAAGGCTTATTTTTGGCTCGGAATCACGAACGGCTTGACATTGGTGATCATTGTTGATTAGTCCTCTATTTTGTCTTTGATTGATAACTCTTTGAAGAACATCTTTAGTTTTCTTGATACTACCCATCGTGAGGACGGGTCTAATTTTTGAAAGACATTGTTTAACTTTTGGCAGTTGGCTATGATTCGATTCAAGGGGTAGCCTTTTTGCTGCACAATTCCTAAGGATTGTTCTTTACCTCAGAATTTGTTGGGGATTGAGGCATTTAGTAATCCCTTGGTGTCCCAAAAATTAGCCTTACTATTTTTTATCATTTTAGTGAGAGTCAGCCTTGTTTTTGTCGGGCTTTTTTTCTCTTCTTCTTCTTTTTTCAATGTATAGAGATTCGGTTCTTTCCCTTTTTCTATCTTGTCTTTTCCTTTTCTTTTTCTAGGAACTAGGATTTTTTATGATCATATAAGGTATGTGATTTGAGTCTCATCTGGTCTGAACATTTTGCTTTGAAAATGTCATGCAACTCCTACTTCTTGACTTTTTTTGTCCACGAGTATTGTTGCCACCTTCGCCTTAGTGCTATGTAATGATCAACAATAAGGGCACATGAAACAAATATGTAGGCTCAAATTGGCTATGCAATGTGTATAAGTGTATAGGATAGAGAAATGGACGTCTCTTCATTATCCTATGGCGCCTTGGTATGCATATCAACACACAAAGATTGACGTTAGTTCGAGCAAAAAGATTACTAACCATTTACCTTTCCATGCTACTGGACTACTTCTTTATAACCCTAATGGGGGGTGGCTTTTGATAGGGTTAAGAAATGAATACCACACTTCAAGGGGTTTGTCAATGATTACTTGTAGTGTTTATGGTGAATAATGAATGTCTCTGTCATCTCAATCCATTTAATCGATGCGAATAGCCCTTATATCCCATGGTTCGGGTTTTTCTATCCTTACACTTCTCTTACCTCTTCGGTGTGTATAGGATGTGTTTGGATTAGATTTGCCTCTTATCTGAAGAAACATTCCTGCTATATAGCCTAAATAACTATGTTTTGGAAAAATCGTTTCGTTTTTCTCCAAACATTTCACCTCAAAGGGGATTTAATGATGCATCATGTATGTTTCAACCATGCTTGAATAACCTCTAATCCCAACAAGTGTACAACAAGTGTTAGGAATCCATCTTTTGAAAGCACGGTTCATTCCTAGATTTGACCATACGAACGTTCATCTTTGATTTATTTTCTCTTACAGGAAGGAGAGAAATTTCACAGTATTTCTCCGTTGCTATCTTCTGTCTTCCTCGGGCATTCTTGTATGAAGTGAAAAGAAATCTCAGTTAGTGAAAGATATTTAACACTTGATGGAACAGATACGTATCACCTGGTTCTATGTGTCATGGACCATCCTGTTCTTGGTTCCATTTGAACGAGTTTGATTCTGAATTCATTTCTTAGGATGCTGCAAAACGTAACACATGCCATGTATGCATGGATGTATGATATGCTTATGTAATGACCATTGTGGCGACTCAGATCGTTTTGGAGAAAGTCAAGTGATCATCATCTGATTTCATTTCAAGGATAATACTTCTTCACAGCATCTGAATTTACAGGATATCTCAATTTTTCTCCTTTAGAATTTACAAGAATTAATATTCCTCCCATGAGAACTTTTTGACAACATAAGGGCCTTCGTAATTCGGGGTAAACTTACCTCCTAAATGAGCACTATTCGGCAGAGTCTTCTTTACTACCAGGTCATCAACTTCAAAACTTATGGGTTTAACTTTCCGATTAAATGATTCAACTATCCTCTTTTGGTAACTCTGGCTATGACAGATTGATCTAAGACGCTTCTCGTCTATCAGATTCAACTGTTCACGTCTGTATTTGATTCACACTACCTCAGAGAGTTTAACTTCTAACAATATTCTTAAAATGAAACCTTAACCTCTACAGGCAGGACAACTTCCATCCCATATACAAAAGCATAAGGAGTTGCCCCTGTAGAAGTTCTAATAGAAGTTCGATATGCTATTAAGTTAAAGGGTAGCCTCTCATGCCAATCCCCGTAATTCTCGACAGTCTTATAAAAAATCTTCTTGATATTCTTGTTTGCTGCTTCTACTGCTCCATTCATTTGTGGACAGTAAGGGGAAGAATTAAGATGTCAAATACCAAAGCGATCTATTAAATCGTTGACAATCTTCTTGTTTAAATTGGACTCATTATCTGTGATGATCGCTCGTAGGGTACCATATCAATTATATCTCTCTTGATAAACTTTGCCACACTCCTCGCAGTAACATTTATGTAAGAATTGGCTTTTATCCATTTTGTGAAGTAATAAATGGCAACTAGGATGAAGCGATGACCATTTGAAGCTGCTGGATTGATAGGCTCTATCATGTCTATTCCCCACATAGAAAAAGGCTAAGCTTTAGACATCTGATGAAGTTCGTTCGGGTGCGCATTAATCTTATTGTCGTATACTTGGCATTGGTGGCATGACCTAACATGTTGACTATAATCTGATTCAATGGTCATCCAATAATAACCAAGCCACATAATCTTCCTAGCGAGGAGATAGCCATTTATGTGTGGCCTGCATATACCTTCCTGGATCTCCCTCATGAGAGTATTTGCTTTTTTAGCATCTACGCACCTTAACAGAGTAGAGCCAAATGACCTTTTGTATAAAGTTTATCCATTGAGGAAGAATTTGCTAGCCATCTTAGCTATATATCTTCGGTCTCCTACTTGACATCCTTCAGAAAACTCTCTCTTTAAGAGATAATTCTTGATATCATGGTACCACGATTCTCCGTTGAACTCTTCTTCGACTAGCATATAGTAAGCCGGCTTTCTAATTATGCCAATCCTTAGTGGCTATATTTCAAATCCATAAATTATTTGTAACATTGAGGCTAGTGTGGCCAACGCGTCTACGAACTGGTTCTACGTTCTTGGTAAGTATTCAAATGACACCTCTTCAAACTTAAGTGTTAACTCTTCAAAGTACTCATGATAAGGGATGAGTTTTGCGTCCTTTGTTTTCCATTCTCCCTGTGTCTAAAATATAATGAGCATAGAATTTCCATGAACCTACAGCTTAGGTACCTCCATGGAGATGACCAACTGTAGGCCTAGAATGCATGCCTCATTCTGAAACATTATTGGTGCATGGGAAGGTTAGTTTTGCTGTAACAGGATATTGTTGACCCTCAGAGGATATTAGCACCATCCCTATGCCAGCTCCTGACAGATTGATGGCACCATCAAAATACATGACTCATTTGTCTTTTACCAGATTCAAAACTTGGTCTTCTGCATTTGCCTCTCTAGAAGATGCGCAATTCTCTACCAACATATCGACTATGGCTTTCCCTTTCACAGATTTTTGCAGAGAGCTTTCGATATCAAATTTAGACAACATCACTTGCCATTTAGCTAACTTACCAATCAAAGTAGGTTTCTCTAGGACCTATTTGATTGGATCATTTTTTGTCACTAGTTGAATATGGTGGTGTAAAGTATACTACTTCAATCTGCAAAGCACCCACAATGTTGCTATGTAGACCTTCACGACAGACAAATAGTTCGTTTCGTATGAGGTGAACTTCTTGTTCAAATAATAAATGGCTCCTTCCTTACCATCCACATGGCTTGTTTGAGCAAGTAAGGCTCCCAAATATTCTTGATGTATTGTCAAGTACAAGGTCAAAGGGTGACCTGCGATGTGTGGCACAAATATTGGTGGAGTGACCAGAAAGTCTTTGATCTTTTGAAAGGCCTGACCGCATTCTATATCCCAAGTAATTTTTGCACCTTTCCTGAGTAGTTTGAAAATCGGCTTAGCCACATCTGATAATTGATTGGTTTAGTCACCCCAAAAGACTTCTTACTTCTTTCACCGTCAAGAGAGTTGCTAAGTAATGAATAGCTTGAATTTTCGAAGGGTCAATTTCAATGCCCCTGTTACTGGCCATGAATCCAAAAAATTTCTCAAATTTTGCCCCGAACACACATTTATTAGGGTTCAACCTCAACTTGTATTTTCGCAATCGCTCAAATAAATTCTTTAATACTTAAATGTGATCTTGTCCTTTCTTGGACTTAGCGATCATGTCATTGGCATATACCTCAATTTTCTTATGGATCATGTCAAGAAATAGGGTGACTATTGCCTTCTGATATGTTGCCCCAACATTCTTTAGCCCAAAAGGTGTAACCTTACAATAAAAATTTCCCCAAGGGGTGATAAATGTAGTTTTCAGCTTGTCCTCCTTTTTCATGAGGATTTGGTTGTATCCAGAGAATCCATCCATGAATGAGAATAATTCATACCTTGCCGTACTATCCACCAGCACATTAATGTAAGGAAGTGAAAAATCATCTTTTGGGCTTGCTCTATTCAAGTCCCGATAATCCACACAGATCTGAATTTTGCCGTCTTTTTTCATAACTGGGACTATGTTTGCAATCCAATCTGAATATGTGATAGCTTCAATAAATCTCACTCTAAGAAGTTTCATTACTTCTTCTTTAATTACGTCTTCTAATTTAGTTTTCATCCACCTGCCGTCTTTTTTCGAAGGCACTCTATTCTGTATGGATAACCCCATGACTCTCATCTTTGTCTTCTTCAATATCGCAAGAATAATCATCTTGGTGATCCGACTCGCACAATAACCTAGAATGCATGTTTGAGATGATATGCCTGAAATGTTATGAAAATGGTTAGTCTTTATTTCATATAGAAATGTGATGTACGGGTGTGAAATTTTTTTTCAAAAGAGATTTCAAAATAAGCGCAGGCATAAACGGAACTAATCCTCATATCCTCAAACATCCTGGTTCCTCAGAAATCTTTTGAAAATCCGAAATTATATGGCAAGCCAGACCTCAAGCTTCCCTTATGGGAGACTAGCATCATCATTGAGCTGATTTACGGTTCCATGTGTCCTTAATAAAACCTGTGCATTTTATTGAATGCAAAAATGGACCGCATTACAAGTTATGATGTTTGGACCAACGGTCAGAGATCCAAAGGTGTTTTCCCACTTTTACTTCAAACAACAAAATGAAAAGTGCAAAGAAATACCGGAAAGTGCAGTATTAAAAGCAAGGGAGCGGTTTCTTTACTCAGAAGTAATGGCTATATCATCAAGTCACTTTATGATGACGTTCACAAAGTCATCTACCACAAAAGGGTTTACTAGATCTGGTTCCGCTAAGGGGTTATTCCTTTTTCTGACAACCATTTGGAGTCTTTATTGAATACTCATTCAAACGACTGCTGAATATCTTAGATTTGCCTTTCCAAGATGGAGAACCAATGAAGGAGTTCTTCTAGTTCTTCTGGCATCCATAACATGGCTCTTGCCTCGGTCTCGGTTGGCAGTCTTAGATGTAAAATCATCGACACATGTGTTCTGATATCCAAAGCCTATCTTATGTTTGTTAGACTTTAACTGTAGAGGAGCGCTGATTCCTTGACCACGTTTGCCAAGATATTTTTCTAGGTTAAATCCATATATGCTAGTAGCATCTTAGCTAGTAAAATGTTGGCTTTAGAGTTAAAAGGGGCCTTCAGTTTCACCCCTCATATGAGTGTGGACCACTACCACCAGCTCCAAGGAATGGTAGCTCGCTGCTTGCTTAACTTCTGGCTCAATGTAGGGGATAGTACTATTCTGATACGCGAGAAGATCAACTTCTCCATGGACGATAACCGCTTTGCCATCAACCACGAATCTCACCTTTTGATGCAGACTAGAAGGCACAGCTCCAGCAATGTGAATCTAGGGTCTCCCTAATAGGAATCTAAATGCACTCGGCAAATCCATTACTTGGAAGTTTATGAAAACTTTGGCTGGGCCAATGAGCACATCCAACTCGATTTCTCCAACTACTGTTTTTCTTATCCCATCAAAAGCTCTAATAGCTGCCTTGGAGGTTCGAATCATTTCCTTTTTAATGCTTAAATTTCTCAATTTAGCCAAAGGCAGATGTTAAAAGCAGATCCGTTGTCAATTAACACATGTGCTACTCTCTTCCTATGACAATGCTCATTGATGTATAAGGCCTTGTCTGCCCTCTTCCTTCCATGGGGAAATCTTCATATGAGAAATTCAATTGGTCTTTTAGAAGGATTCCCCCCATAAAGTCTCCCAACTGCACATCATTGATAGTTTCAGGGACTTGTACTTCATTTAGTACCTTCAGCAGCGCATCTTTATGTTTCTCTGAGTTGATGAACAAATCTAACAAAGATATTTGGGTAGCGCATCTTCCTTAACGATAGATAGGAGCTTTTCTAAATCTTCTTTTGAAACTTCCTTCTTTTCAAATTAGCCTTTCCTTTGGGTGTAAAATCGTCCGGATCTCATTACAGCATCTATTTACCCTGTTCCGTAGTTCTTCTACTGGTGTGACTTTTATGATTACTGTCATTAGGCGGGATGCCTCTGGATCAGATTCATCATCCGCTTCATTTCTTGGTAGGGGAATCATAATGGGTTTAATTGGACAATCATCTTCTTAGTTTAGGCTGTCAAGCCCACCTAGTTTGATCACCACAGTTGTAGCAGTTTCAACCATTGCCAAAATATTGCCAAAGTCTTCTGTGAAATCTTTGTATCCCGGCTGGTGATACCTATTAGCAACATTCGATTCTACTGAAGTTGCAAATTTCAAGTGTTTTCTCACATCCTCCAATAGTTCGGTCAAGCTTTACCACTGAGCTCTTAATTTCTCCATCCTGACGTATTACTTTGTGTCAAGCTTGTCATTCTTCATTTGAGAATGATTGCATGTTGCCAATCGAAATGACACATCCTGCATCTCCCTTGATGGATCATTCATTTGCTCTTCCATGCGTAGGAAATGTTCTAACATCACTTAGTTAAGCGATGATTCAAGTTCTTCCATAAGAAGCTCTATCACATCGTCTAGGACCTCTGATTGAACAGGATCATCCATACCTCCCCATTCATCAGGTATAATATCCTCTATTTTCTGGAAGAAACTTGGAGGAGCAGAGTACTTCACTTTAAAATTGTATCCATCAGAATCCTCTCTTGGATTATCTATAACTTCGCCCCTTTTTAGTGTCTCAGTTACAAATCTGCAATCAGTTAGACTTTGCTTGATAACTTCCAATTTGTCTTCATCTAGTTCTTCTTCTGGTTTAGTAATCAACTCTATGTCGACTACTAGGCTTTCGTGTGGGACATTCCACATATTTCCTCATTCGGTTTCAACCGCAAATCGGTTTCATTCTAGTTTCATCGAGGCCTTAATTCCTTCAAACCTTCCATCAGCAACGTTTGAAATTATCCCTCGGTTCATCATCTTGGCGATGCTTAACTTCTTTCTCTCAACCGATACTTCTCCCTCCTTTGGATATGACGAAGCGATTGCCAAAATGTTGATTAACTTTGGTACATTCACCTTCAGCTCAAGGTGTTTTCTTCTTTGTCAACGAATATTGAACAAACTGCTTGATGGTCAGGAAGTGAATTTTCCTACACATTCGGAGCTACATCATCAAACTTCAAAATTTGACTGTCAATGAGAGCTTGAACCTTCAACTTAAGGATGTAGCAATTATCTACATTGTGCCCTCTTTCACCCATATGATAGGTATAGATTTGGCTTTCATCAAAACTAGGATATTTTAGCGGATTCGCTCTAGGAGATTCCTTTGCCACTAAGTGTTGCTCTAATAGCATAGTGAGCAATTTGGATAACGATCTCGGGAGATGGGAAAATTGCTTCTGAGGCTGCCTCTTCCTAGGCTTTTGTCCTTTAGACATTGACTATGATGATCATCCTTTAATCTGATTGGAGTTAGAGAACACCTTGGGTTTATGGGAATTCGATACAAAGGCTATATCAACTCCAGCCTCCCTTTCTTTTCTCGAGCGATATTGCTTTCTTGTTGAAGTTTCATGCGGTCTCCTTTCTCTTAAAGCTCACTCCAATCTCTTAGCCACCCTTATCAAATGTGCAAAGGTTTCGCATCCTAAGGTGTTTAACCTAACAAAGTACTTAAATATACCTTCATGAACAGGTCAGTCAAATCATCTTCCAGAATCGGCGATTTTACTTGGGTTGCTGAAACTCGCCATCACTAGGCATATGTTTTGATTGTTTCATGTCACGCCCCAAACCCGTCGAGCTCGCAAACATCCCTGCAAACAAACCATACAATCTCTCGCGGTCCCAAGATCTAGACTTACAAGTCGAGAGATGATATATAAACATAAGCATGCGGAAGCCATACTTAAATAATCCCCACACAATAAATAAGGTAAGTGGGACTTGGATAGCATAATAACTGTTATACATCATAATTAACAGTTCATATAACTCCGACTACGACAATTCGCTAATAAACTGAGCGACGAGGTAGTACGCAAAAAGAGTCGCTCATGACATCCAAAGGACAGGACCAGGTCACCTCCAAGAGAGTCAAGCCAATAAACTATATCTCCTAGGATGAGCTGCTGGAGTCCCCGAAATCCTTTACGTCCTTGGTCGGCTCATACTCAGAGAACATCTCAGACAGAACCTCGATGGAATCCTCCATGGTCTCCTTGCGAGACGGCTCTACCAGGTCCTCCTCGGTCACCTCCAAGACTATGACCTCGTCCTCCTCGACGGTGAAGTCTAGTGTCGGGGTCTTCTACGGCCCGTTCCTAGAGCCGACTACAGACCCTTCTGGCGACTCCTACTCCCCAACAGTCTGGTACCAAGCAGGGATAACTCCCTGGGGCATCTCGTGACGCTTCAGTGGCCCGATCTGCTTGTTCCCAGCTCTCTTAAACTATGCCTTGTACCTATAAGGCTTCCAATCAGAGCTACCCTCGTCGACCCATACGACAGTGCACTTTATCACATAAATGTTCCCCTGACTATCCGGGAACTCATCAAAATATGCCGTCATTTCTTTGGGATCCCCAAAGCGTATAAGCCACATATCTAAGGTCTAGAATTTGTAAAAATAAGGGTCCCCAAAGGGGTGAGATACACATCTCAGTAAAAGAATCCTAACTCTAGGTTAGGTCGACCGTCTACTCAGGCAGTCTTACACCCCAATTGTTCCAAATTCATAAACACACAGGCATATCAAGCACAAATCAATGAAATGATAGCATATAAATGATAGGCATGCAATGATGACCTCATGTCACACTCATGATCATGCATACCTGTCTTGCCTCACCACCACATCCACCAATCTCCATCTGCCTCAATTTCTAGCTCGTGATCTCGTCGCATCAGGTTCGATCCGCGTAAACGCATTGGACCGTCATCAGCAACTCACGTAAACGCATCAGGTTCCGATGAATCTCTAGGCCAATCTCATCATCTCACATCTCCATCCCGCGAATAATTCTCATCAAGACAGTGGCCATCTCAACCCGCGATCTGGTCGCATCAGGGCGCTACACAACATCAACTCCACCCCGCGATCTCGTCGCATCAGGGCGCTACACAACATCAACTCCACCCTACGATCTCGTCGCATCAGGGTATCCACCTCCCGCCGCGCATCTCATACACCTCAGGGCCTCACCATGTCATGCTCATGCCATGTTATCTCAATTTAATTCACATACAAATAATGGGTGCAACTCATGCATAATTTGAACACTCATGGCATGCAAAGCAAATCAAATGATACCCGTACATGACAAATGACTCAGGCATAGACAATGTCACACACAATCTTCCTATAACATCATAGCATATAAGGAGAACTATCCCCTTGGACAAATCCTCATAATTCAATCAATTCAACCCTCGACTCATCCAATTGAGTCTAATCTCCCTATCCTAAGTTTAGGAATTCCCTTACCTTGCATTTAATATCACAATAATTCCTCCTTGCAAGCATTGAAGTCTCTATCAAACCAACTCAAGGGTTAATTCGCTGCGCACCTAGAATATTCAACGAATCCGTCAATTTTCTATATCCAATTCCTCAATCCATTAACCCCAATCATCCATAACATAACTCTCATCATCTCATCATGTCTTAAACATCAATTTACAACTCAAAATTGCCATCCTCAGCCCGCAACATATTCGGTTTTGCCCGACCTTGCACAGAATCGGACCGCTCTCTCTCGGTTCTATGCAAACTGGGCACAACCAATCTTAATCCTACCCCAAATCCAACATCTAATCTTCATTCGACCTCTTAACATGTCTACCTAAGGGTTTGGGAGGTTCACCTTGAGTTTGAAGCCAATTAGTCGCAGGAATCCCGTTGAAATCGCCGGATCCTCCTAGGTCAGTTTTCCCGGTAGATTCTATCCAATATTTGGAAGACCGGTTCATCATCAAAACTTCATCAAATTGAGTCCCAAATTTTATCACAATTCCTACACATGGCTACTAGATCTCCATAAAATTTGACTCCAAAATTCCAAGGTTTTGGCCTTCAAAAGACCAGGAACCGAACCTACCTCAGGTTGGAGCGGAATCTGTCGACTCTCGGGAAAATGCTTGCTCGGGACTTCTCGGTGCTCCAAATGGCTTGATTATTGTTCGAGGATGTCGGCAAGACGTGGTTCTATGCTGGTGTGATCGGCCGGCGATCGGATGGTCGCCGGAAGTGGTAGGCGACGGCGCCGAACAGAGGGCTTAGTGGCGATAGGCGATTGACAGATGGGAGGAAGAAGAAGGAGTGGATTTTTGGTGGCTATATGGGGTGTGGCCGGCCAAATGAGTGAGGAGAGAGAGTGAGAAGACTATATATTCAAGGCCTTGGTCAATGTTTGAATGGTAGGTTTAGCATAGTTGACTTGACTACTCTTTAAGGCATCCATTGACACTTGTCCCATTGTCAATCATGCTTTGATCCAATAGCCCACATTTCTTCTTATTTCTGGCAGTAATAAGGTGGGTTTCATATCCAAAATGCCCTTCTTCAATTGCTTGGGCAAGGTTCTAAGCTTGAGGGGCAAAAGGGTAATTTGACCCATGACGTTCAGAACGTCATTTTTCTCATTCCAGAATCCTTTGATAGGGTGACGACCTATCTGAATAACGTTGAAATTCTTAATTTTCCATTTCAAATCTTTCGAGACTCGTTTATGATGGTTTCCTCTATCAGACGAGATTCCAGCCTATCTCAAATCGACGAGCGGCTTTTGCAAACATTACGCGTATCGATCCCGTGATTCATATCACGTTTAGGGCTCGTCAATTCATGGCGACTTTGGTTGTCATGTAATTGTGAGGGTTTACCTCTAGTCCCTATGGACTTGATCTTCACTGTCCGATTTAGGAAAAATTTGCAAATCATACGTTGGTTAAGCGACATCACCCGCGCTCCAATCGTATGACACTTGCAAGACAATCCTTAATCATTCTTAGATTAGCCTCTTGATGGTTCGAAATATCCTCTCGATAATCCTTATGGTCAAAGCGCCATTTTCTATTTGAGTCGCCTAGGTCCACGTACCTTGTCTCGCGTTAGCCTTTCCCTTTTGGTCACCCTACTCAAAGTGATCAGATTTGAGCGAAATATGACTGAAACACATCGTTTGATATATATAAACTTCTCATTCATGAGTCTGAAATTGACTGAAAATCACAATATCACATTTCGCTTCTTCCTTTCACAATTCATAATAAATTTTTCCTCGTTGGTGTCGTAGCTGTGTTGAACTTATACTGCCCGAGAAATTTTCAGGAAGATCTTATCATCCGTCGTAGTCATCAAGGTCTAACTCAATAAACCAAGCTAGAGCGATGCCAGCTAAACTCTCTTGGAAAGTATTCATCAGCAGGGGAATGTAGTCATAATAGTGCGCAATCTTACGCAGATAATATTTAAGGTGAGCACGTCGACAGCTTGTCCCATTGTACTTTCTTACAAAGTCTGACTCTTTGTAGTTAAGAGGGGTTTCCACTTTGGCGAAAGGAGATATCTTGTCAAAACGAGCTAGCTCATACACCTGACTGCTCAAACTTTCCTCAATTTTGGCTATTCTCTTAGCCTCGGCTTCAGTTTTCACGGTCCGTTTTCCTCCTTCTTGAGGTTAATGACAATAGGGGGTGCCTTCGACTGTGACTAGATGTTCAGCATACGAGTATCTTCTACGACATGTTGGGCGCCTTTAGCTGTCGCTTTGTTAGTCATATTGGGCATTGAGGATTGACCTGAATCATTCAGGTTAGGTACTGTTGCCTGTCTGGCTTGGGAGGCTTCCAACATTGCCTTTATCTCAGCCATCATTATAGTCATAGTAGTCATCTGGGTTTTCAACATTCCTACTCATGGAGTCAACTCCTGCTGTTCCATTCTTAACTTAAATCAAGTACGGAAATGATGCTTTGGTAATTCTGTTATTAAGGAGTACTTGTTCGTTCGAAAATAACAAGTAAGTATCTCGTTAGGACAGATAAGGAAAGTACTGGATTCCTTTAGTTGCATGTTTTCCATTGATGAATAAGAAAAAGGACTACCTTGTGAGCCTTAATCTCACGTGAGCAGTTCTTTCAATCATTTATCAAGAGAATTCATGAAATTAAAAGAAGTGTAATCTTTGACGATGGTTTATGACGCATCGACAAAACATGCCTATGTTTATACACATGTGCCAAAAGCAACATCTAATACAAATGAGTATTTAAATGCTAAGGAAACATCATCATGTTCACTTATTTTACACTTGACAAAATAGTCTTATCCAAACTTAGGGCGTTTGGGGTCTAAGGCACCCTCATCGTTCCAATAGAGATCGAGCCCCTCAATCTGAGATTCCTCATCTCCCAAATATGACAGTGATCCCATATATTCAGATATATACGGCTCCACTCAAGGCACGTATGGCACGATGTATTCAGGTACATAAGGCTCGACAAAGCTGCGTTTGATCATTTAAAACTGCTGGATGTAATCAAGGGAAGCCTTGTGTATATCCATTCTGGAGTGATATCATCCAGCCATTCCACATCTTCAGTCTGGGAGTCATTCAAAGAGCATATGATGAATTCCCGCTTGGTTTCGAATTGCTTCTTCTTTTGCCCTGTGAAGGTCTCTCTTCGCATGTCAAGTGAGAAGACACCTAGTCGTGGCGATAAAGGGATTTCTTGCAATGCTCCAAACTGTCGGATGACCCTCATTGGGTAATATGCAATGGCACTTGTGAATCCTAACAAGGGGTGTGACATTCTAATTTTCAGTCAATTTCAGGCTCATTAATGAGAAGTGTATATCTCGAGATGTATTTCAGTCGTATTCCGCTTGAATCTGATCAATTCGAGTAGACTAACCAAAAGGGAAAGGCTAACGCGAGATGAGGTACGTGGACATGGGGAACTCGGATAGGAAACGACGCTTTGGCTACAACGATTGTCGAGAGAACTAGCGATAAACCTTCACAATTACATGACAACCAAAATTGCCATGAATTGACGAGCCCCGAATGTGATATGAATCACGGAGTTGATACGCGTAATGTCAGCAAAAGCCACCTGTCGATTCGGGATAGGCTGGAACCACGTCTAGCAAAGAAAACCATCATAAATAAACCTTGAAAATTGAAATTGGAGAATTAAGAATTTCACCATTACAATTGGATTGGTCGTTGCCCTATCGGAGATAATTGGATTGACAAAAACAACGTTCTAGACGTCGGAGGTAAAATTACCTTTTGGCCCCTCAAGCTTAGAATTTTGCCCATGCATTTGAAGAAGGGCAATTTGGTCATTGAACCCTCCTAAGAGCTACCGAAAAAGAGAGCCAAAGATGGCCATTGGATTGCCTTGGAAATGAAGAAGACAAGCGACAAGAGATGGTGTAAAGAGTGGTCAAATCTACTATGCCCAACCTACCATTCAAAGCATTGACTCAAGTCTTGAATATAAGTATTCTCGCTCTCTCTCCTCACTCATTTGGCCGGCCACACCCCACAAAGCCACTGAAAATCCACTTATTCCTCTTCCTCCAATCTGCCCGCCGCCGATCAGAGTTACCGCCACTGTCCAGCCGTTCGGACGGCCACTTTCGGCCAACACCTGGATGCCCACCAGCCATAAGAATCTAGATCTATATCTTACCGACCTCCTCGAAGTGGAAGCACGCCATTTGGAGCACCAAGGAGCTCCGACCAAGCGTTTTCCCGGGAGTCGACGAAAACTGAGGTAGGTCCGATTTTTGACTCTTTTGATGGCTGAATTCTTCGAGTTTTGAGGCCAAATTTGGTGGAGATCAAGTAGACATGTGTATGGATCTGTGATAAAATTGGGGTTCAATTTGATAAATTTTTTTACCATGAACTGGCCTTGTGAATTTTGCCCAGAATCTGCCGACAAAATTGACTTAGGAGGACTCGGCGATTTCAACGAGTTTCCAACAACCAATCAACTCGAAACTCACGGTGAGCCTCCCAAATCCTTATGTAGACATGTTAAGAGATAGGATGAGGGTTAGATGTTGGATTTGGAGTTGATTTAGGGCTGATAGTACACGGCATGCATAGAACAGTGAGGAACCGGTTTGGTTCTGTGCATGGTCGGACCTTGGAGGGCTATTGGCATTGGATTGTAAGTCCCAAATTGATGATTAAGGCATGTTAAGAGGATGAGGGTTATGCAATGGTAGTTTATGGTTCGTGGATTGAGAATTCGGATAAGAGAATTGAAGAAATTGGTAGGATTTTATTAAGTTTTGCGACAAGTTCGGTTGTGGACATTGGGTGTCGAAACCTTGGAGGCTCAAGAGGAGTAAATTGTGTAATCAAACCCAAAGTAAGGAAATTCCTAACCTTATGCTAGGAAGGTCGGACTCGATTGGGTGAGTCAAGGTTTAAATGGATCAATCTATGAGAGTATTCCAAAAGGGTAGTCTTTGAAATGTCCTAAGTGGATAGAAAAAGTCATGGGTGATATTGTTTGCATTTAAATCCCATGCCATGTCATCTGTCGATGATTGCTTTGCATGCCATGAAGCTTCAAATTGTGCATGAGATGCACTTGTTGTTTTCTCTGTGAAATGAATTGTAAATCATGGCATGAGCATGACATGGCGAGGCCTTGAGGCGTATAAGACGTGGGGCGGGAGATGGATACCCTGATGCGACGAGATCGCCGAGTGGAGTTGACATTGAGTGGCACCCTGATACGATGAAATCGCGAGGATGAGTTGGCCACGGTCCTGATGCGAATTATTCGCGGGATGGAGAAGCCTTGGGGCGTATGAGACGCGGGGCAGGAGATGTATACCCTAACGCGACGAGATCGCGGGGTGGAGTTGATGATGTGTGGTGCCCTGATGCGACGAGATCGCGGGGTTGAGATAGCCACGGTCCTAATGTGAACTATTCGCGGGACGGAGTTATGAGATGGAGATATTGGCCTGGAGATTTATCGAAACCTAATGCGTTTATGCGGGTTACCGATGACGGTCTGATGCATTTACGCGTATCGAGCCTGATGCAATTTAATCGCGGGCTAGAGATTGAGGCAGGTAGAGATTGAGGATGTAGTGAAGTGGCAAGGCGAGTGTGACATGAGGTCATCTTTGCATGCCTATCATCTGCATGTGATTGTTTTATTGATTTGTGCTTGATGCGCCTGTATAGTTATGAGTTTGGAAATTTTGGGATAGATGACTGCCTGAGTGGACGGTCGGTCTAACCTAGGGTTAGGACCCACCTTACTGAGATTTATATCTCATCCCAGGGGGGGCTTAATTTTTCAAGTCCCTGGCGAAGGAAGCGCGAGCTTGCTAAGGATTGGCTTTTAAAGAGATAGCTGACCAATTGCATTTAGAATGGATTTGCATTTTCTTAATATTGGGTTTGTACTTCTAATTGGTGGAATATGAATTGAACCCGTGATAAATTGATTAATGAAATTTTGTTGTATCTATCTTAAGTCATTGGGTGTTGAGTTATTTGTAAGATGGAGTTGGCTTTGCTTCCGCATGTGCATTCCTTTCAGTGCTTGGAATGTTGGCCGTTGGATCCTGGAGCTTTTAAGAAAAGTACAGCTTGGGGGGATGTACGCGTGCCCTCCGAGTTCGGGGCGTGACATCCTCGTCCGATTTGGTATCAGAGCAAGGTCAGCTCGATCTAATGTGTTTGAGACTTGGAGTGATAATGAGCGATGAATTGAGGACAATTAGATAGTGAGAGCTATAGGAATAAGTAGGAATTGCTAAATCTTGAGGATTATAGGCTTAAACTTGTGAGGTATTCTAATGATCATAGTGCCGAATTAAGAGACAATCTTAAGTGATTTATGAATAAGGCTCACAAGGAAGTGAATAGAAATTAGGAAGTCAAGAGCCTAGATTTGAGGTTGCTAGGGAATGAATTATGAATGAAGGATCAATTGAAGTGTATGATCGTGATCTTGGTTTATCAATGACCCTAACTCGAGAAGTACGAGTTATAAAGAGACAGCTAGTATCGGTGGATTCATGTTTAAACTACGTGATATCTTGATGGTTTTAGTTATCGATTGTTATTGGCAATGTTGAATGATATGAGTGAGATAAATACAAGAAGTATCTGAATTGAAGATTAGTTGTGATCGGATGCATAGGGATTTGATTTGAATGTTGACTGGACTTGAGATATATAATGGAATATAGGCAAGTGATTTGTGAGATATGACGGTCATTGGTGGAATTAGAACTCTTGAATGGATAGGAATTGATCTGAAGACGATTTTGACAGGGCAAGTGATGAGAACAGTCATGATGTGCTTATGTTTATGGCTTGAAATAAGAGTTCATGAGGGTGCATGTAGTGACTTATCGCTGCTGGACTTAATAAACCGCCGCTTGGTATGTGACGAGTTGATGGGATACCTATAAACTATAATGAAACGTGGTATGAGACATGTGGAACAAGGCTTTATCTGTAGATATATGACTTGGGATAACCTGCAACGGCCATGTCTGACGAGGGCGGAGAGTGATCTTTGAGACAGAGAGGTCCGGACAAGGAGCGGCTCTTGGCATGCTTCTAAGATGGTAAGAGGCAGGAATGACCCAAGTCATAACTTGAAAGGGGAAGCTTAGGTATCAGGTTGAGTCCGATTGTGGACAAGGGATGTGCGGCACCGATTGATCCTCATCAAGGATGATCGAAAGTGGCATGACATATGTAATGATGCTTGTGATTGGCATGGTTAAAAGCTTTGTGCTTGACAGTGGATGGCTTTTGAAAAAGAAAAGCGTTGGTTGTGATGGGCCTGTTAGGCATGATCGATGTTACCCTCATATGATTGGCTTGGCCAAGGTATGACTGGAAAGTTAGATGACGTAAGGGGCTTATACCCATTAAACCGAGGCATGTTGAGATGAGATAGTCTGTTGTGACTATGTTAGAGTGGTGGATGCCTTTAGACCTAGAGTGTGAGCGATTGACTCAATGAGTTGCTGTCTTGAGTGCTTGATTAATAGTTGCCCAGTTGAGACTAGCCTAGTAGTGGCCGTCGGTTGAGAAGTTGCCTTGTTGAGGCTGGCTTGAGGAAGGATTGCTGATCAAGGATGATTTAGGATCCTTGAATAATTGGCAATTAATTGGGAATTACTTAAGAACCATTAGAGGGTTGGTTGATGGTGAAAGATATTGAGATGAGCAGCCTGAGATTGATGGACTTGAGTAGATGACTTGAGTCTTGGATTCCTGAAAACTTGATAAGACTGAAGGACCAAGGTATGGTCGCTAGAGTAGTACTTGGCTTGCGTATGTGAGATACGAAAAGATCCGAGGACGAAGATGGATCATGAGAACTGAGTAAAGATTAGTAATCAGAATGCGAAAATCAACAGAGCAATTGACTCGAGTTTGTGAATCACGTGGAACCCAAGGGTTGAGTGGGTCGCGAGAACCTTGAATAGAAATGAGAAATTTCTATGGGTAGGCAAGCTCAAAAGGGGCTGCCATTGTTACCCAAGTCGCTGAGACAACTAGTACTGAGGAGTTAAGTGATGGAAGTCACGAAGAAGGTGACTCTGAGTAAGTCTTTTATAAATTGGATGTGTGGATAGGACCACGAGAGCTTGGAAAAGCTTGTAAGATTATGTATAAGGCTAAAACTGATTGAGTCAGGGAGAGGGATGAGATTCGAAACTGTCTCCTTCTGATTGAGGGTTTTGTGAGAAAACCTCGAAGGCTTTGGGTACACCGAAGAAAAGGAGTGACCCTAACAATTACTAGCCCTAAGAAACTAATGATGGTTGGTGAAAGGTCACCAGAAGAAGGATTTCCTCAGAGACATGAGATCTGCCTAGCCAACTTCTGTTGAGTTTTTCGATGGAAAGTATCGTGCTGGGACTGCTTGAGAGCAAAGATTGCTTGGATCCTAATACTTTTGCAAGAATCATAGGATGATCGGCCAATATGAGATAGATTTCTCAATGTCGCTTAGGTATATGGTAAAGGTAGTCAAAGACCCTTGAATAAGATGAGTAAGTCCTTGAGTAGATTGGAACTTGAGAACTATGTGGCTGATTGTTACTCCATATTTTGAGGAATGATGATGGGACTCAACAAAAGACGAGAATGATCAAAAGACTTATGAATAAGAGAATTCCTGCTCAAGGAATATGAGCAAAGTGATGTCCATTATGAGTATGAAACGTGCCTACAGGAAATAGCTGATTACTTGAGCGTAAGACACATGGTGGAAAGTGAGTAGTAAGTCTTTTCTGTTATGAATGAGGTCGGAGAAGAATCGGCATGCTAAATGGCCTGAAGTTAATGATTTCTTGTGGACGGTTGATGGAATTGAAACCATGAGAAAGGGAATCACAAATTGTTGTTCCCTCAAGGATAAGGCATTATTCTTAAGGGGCGATTGGACCATGAAGTGGTCGTTAGTGAAAAGAAAAGTGGACGGACTTGATAGTCCCGACTGATTGTGATTCTAGTATTTAGTAAGCGAAAAGAGCGCTTAGAGAATGCTTGCAAAGTGATTTGAGGTAATCGAAGTGACCATTTGACATGGGAATGTAAGAAACCCAAGGACGAACAAATATTGTCACTTGAGGTGACTGAGTTGTGGCAAGGGGAATGTGAAAGCATGGTGGCATTTGAATTCTAGAGTAAAGGTATCACCGTCGGCGCAGACTCCAAGGTTGCCGTCCTATAGAATGAGAAGGACAAGATGAGTTTGAAGTGAGAAAATGCCATGGAGTTATATAATTTCTTCCTTAGGGTAAGAAACCTTGTTGTAAGAGGAAGAAAAGCTCTAAATTGTCTTAGTATGATGAATGAACGTTTGTACCAAGAAAGAGGATGCAGAACTTGAATGACTCTTGGAAGTGAAATCCGAGAGACAGTCTTGTAAATAATGTTGAATTCTAGGATGATGTTGACGTTTAGTGGAACGAACGGAATTGGGATAAGGTCGCCTTAGTAAGTTATGGAACTCAGAGGCTAAAACACTAATGCTTCTCAAGAGAAGAGTGACAAGAATAAATAAAATGTCGTGCGGTCCTAGAGAAGACCCGTGACAATAGAGAGCCAAGGTCTGAGCTCTCAAGTGAAAAGTGCGAGGAACAGTTGGGAAGATTCGACACCTGGTGGAAGGAAGTTGATAATCGCCGAACTAAGTGCCCAAGGCATGGTTGAATTGGTCGTTACCGTCTTAAGAGGCAATGATTAAACTCATGTAAGGAGCCATGAGAAACATGAACAGTCTTTAAGAGTGTCATATGGGCTCTAAGGAAATGTCTATTGCATGCTAAGTGTGAAGAGCACAAGTTGTGGGCCTGATAAAGTAAGATTCATGCATTGGAATAAGTGATAAATCCTTTAAGGATTGGAATAAGTGATAAATCGACTATAGTCAATGTGAGTTGCGAGAAGTTGAGATTTTCTAAGATCGATGAACTGCAATAGACGAACCGTGGAAAGATTCCCTACAAGAGCTGCTCCATTGGTGAAATGTACTAAGGACCCGTCGTGACACGAATGGGTGAATGAGCGTGAAAAGAGTTTTCGAGGACTCGAGCTAAGTGACTACACTATTTATGACGATCTCGGTTGGACATTGAAACGCATATGAGGGTCGCAATGACGCGATACAAAATGAAACTTGAGGCGTAGCAAGACAATCGGAAGTGGGTATTGCATATACATCGTAGAGTTAGACTGCCTAGAGTATGATTGGAATTGGTTTGCGAATGTTCTCGTGATAAAGTTGGGAAATGTTGTTTGAGTGAAAAAGCGTTGCAAGGCTACACCTACCACAAGAGTATAAGGTAGCAGGTTTCCGAGGGGAGTTAAAATAAGAGGCAACGCAGATGTATAGAATTGCCTGTGGATATAGGAGCGTTGCTTGTGCGAGGAAGGATCTTGAAGTTATGTGAACTAAAAGAGATTGAGGGTATGGATTGCTTAAAGGAATTGAAGGCGAGGCATGTGGAACGAAGTGATCACCCAAGTGTTTTTACAGCAATATTCATACAGATAAGGAAGGGTGAATCATTTAGCAAATGCCTACAATTGAGAATTGAGCATGGTTTAATTGGCGATGAAGGGACAGATCTTCCCTCAAGAAATAAGAAATTGAACTCCTAAAATTGGAAGTTTGCTTATGGCTAGCGTAATGACTACCGGAAACACCTAGCCTGAAGGCCAGAAGGAAATTGGGGTATACCACGATTAAACATCGATGCTGGAGGGATTATAGAGATAGATGGAACCCTTGAGGTCATGGACGGAAGTACGAGTCCAACATTGAAGAGAAACTCAAGGAGATAGCCTCATTGGAATTCAAAGGGAGATTTATGGTGTTTCCTGGGGATAGCACAAAGATGTGCCAAGATGCATATATATATATATATATATATATATATATATATCGGTGATAAGGTTGAGAGTTGAAATTTGTCTATCTTGTAGTCGAGCACTAGACGTGTCGATGGAAGGGAAAGACATGACAATGAAAGTTGAAGGACCACTTTGATCCAAGGAAAATTTCGGATGGAGTCGAGAATGAATTGCTACGGAAATAACCATGTAAATGTTTAAGGAGTTAAGAGGGCCATAACTTGATTTGGTTAATGGAGGGCAAATTGATAAAGCCCTGGAATCTCAGTTGGCGTGAAAGGACGCCCAAAAGGAGTAATGTGCCGAAGGGTGTAGACATTAAGAGTGTATTTTGGCGAGGGCTTGATAATAATAGTTATGGACAAATGAAAGAGATAAGGTGAACACTTGAGGAAGAGCTACTGGCAAATGATATGAATACCAAAAGAGAATGGAGAGAAGCCCATTGGATTGAGGACTAAAGGAGACAAGTCCTAGAGGAAAGATAGTTGGGTTGGAAGGGATAAGCAAGATCGTCAAGCCATAGAAAGGATTAACCAGAAGAATGAGGATGCGACGTGACACTAATACCCCAAAGGATTGGATGGGTAGAAGGTTGCGAATTTCGAGGATGAAATTTCGTTACGGAGGGAAGAGTTGTGACATTCTGATTTATAGTCAATTTCAGGCTCATTAATAAGAAGTGTATATCTAGAGATGTATTTCAGCTGTATTCCGCTTGAATATGATCAATTCGAGTAGACTGACCAAAAGGGAAAGGCTAACATGAGACGAGGTACGTAGACCTACGGAATTCGGATAGGAAATGACGCTTTGGCCATAAGGATTATCGAGGGAATTAAAAATAGACCTTCACAATTAAATGACAACCAAAACCGCCACGAATTGACGAGTCCTAAACGTGATATGAATCACGGGGTCGATCCGCGTAATGTCTGCAAAAGCCACCCGTCGGTTCGGGATAGGCTGGAACCATGTATGGTAGATAAAACCATTAGAAATGAGTCTTGAAAATTGAAAGTAGAGAATCAAGAATTTCAACATTACTAGTGGATTGGCCATCACCCTATTAGAGATAATTGGATTGAGAAAAACAATGTTCCGGACGTCGAGGGTAAAATTACATTTTTGCCCCTCAAGCTTAGAACTTTGCCCATGCATTTGAAGAAGGGCAATTTTTCATTGAACCCTCCCAAGAGCTGCCAAAAAAGAGAGGCAAAGATGGCCATTGGATCACCTTGGAAACGCAAGAAGACAAGTGGCAAGAGATGGTGTAAAGAGTGGTCAAATCTGCTATGCCTAGCCTACCATTCAAAGCATTGACTCAAGTCTTGAATATAAGTATCTCTCTCTCTCTCCTCACTCATTTAGCTGGCCACACCCCACAAAGCCACCAAAAATCCACTTATTCCTCTTCCTCAATTCTGCCCGTCCTCGACCAGAGTTACCGCCACTGTTCGGCCACTCCGAAGGCTGCTTTCGTCCACCACCTGGACGCCGGCCAGCCATACCAACCTAGATCTATGTCTTGCCAACCTCCTCGAAGTGGAAGCAAGCCATTTCGAGCATCGAGGAGCTCCAGCCAAGCGTTTTCCTGGGAATCGATGGAAACTGACTCAACCTGAGGTAGGTCTCGTTTTTTACTCTTTTGATTGTCGAATTCTTAGATTTTTGAGGTCAAATTTGGTGGATATCAAGTAGACATGTGTATGGATCTATGATAAAAATCGGAGTTTAATTTGATGAATTTTTTACCATGAACCGATCTTGTGAATTTTGCCCAGAATCTGTTGGCAAGACTGACTTAGGAGGACCCGGCGATTTCAACGAGTTTTCGGCAACCAATCAACTCAAAACTCACGGTGAGACTCCCAAGCCCTTATTTAGACATGTTAAGAGATAGGATGAGAGTTAGATGTTGGATTTAGAGTTCATTTAGGGCTGGTAGTACACGGCATGCACAGAACCGTGAGAAACTGGTTTGGTTCTGTGCATGGCTGGACCTTGGAGGGCTGTTAGCGTTGGATTGTAAGTCCCAAATTGATGATTAAGGCATGTTAAGAGGATGAGGGTTATGCTATGGTAGTTTATGGTTCGTGGATTGAGAATTTGGACAAGAGAATTGATGAAATTGGTTGGATTTTATTAGGTTGCGTGACAAGTCTGATTGTGGACATTAGGGGTCGAAACCTTGGAGGCTCAAGAGGATTAAATTGTGTAATCAAACGCAAGGTAAGGAAATTCCTAACCTTATGCTAGGAAGGCCGGACTCGATTGGATGAGTCGAGCTTAATTGGATCAATCTATGAGAGTATTCTAAAATGGTAGTCTTTGAAATGTCCTAAGTGGATAGAGGAAGTCATGTGTGATATTGTTTGCATTTAAATACCATGCCATGTCGTTTGTCGATGATTGTCTTTCATGCTATGAAGTTTCAAATTGTGCATGAGATGCACTTGTTGTTTTATCTGTGAAATGAATTGTAAATCATGGCATGAGCATAACATGGTGAGACCTCGAGGCGTATGAAACGTAGGGCGGGAGGTGGATACCCTGATGCGACGAGATCGCGGAGTGGAGTTGACATTGAGTGGCGCCCTAATGCAATAAAAACGCGGGATTGAGTTGGCCACGATCCTAATGCGAATAATTCGCAGGACGGAGAGGCCTTAGGGCGTATGAGACGCGGGACAAGAGATGTATATCCTAATGCGACGAGATCGTGCGGTAGAGTTGATGATGTGTGACGTCCTGATGCGACAAGATCGCGAGTTGAGATAGCCACGGTCCTGATACGAACTATTCGCGGGACGGAGTTATGAGATGGAGATATTGGCCTGGAGATTCATAGAAACCTGATGCGTTTTTGCGGGTTACCGATGACGGTCTGATGCATTTACAAAGACCGAGCCTGATGCGATTTAATCGTGCGCTAGAGATTGAGGCAAGCGGAGATTGAGTATATGGTGAAGTGGCAGGACGAGTGTGACGTGAGGTCATCTTTGCATGCCTGTCATCTTCATGTGGTTGTTTTATTTTGGGATAGATGACTGCCTGAGTGGACGGTCGGCCTAACCTAAGGTTAGGACCCACCTTACTAAAATTTATATCTCACTCCAGTGGGGGCTTAATTTTTCAGGTCCTAGGCGAAGGAAGCGCGAGCTTGCCAAGGATTGGCTTTTGAAGAGATAGCTAACCAATTGCATTTAGAATGGATTTGTCTTTTCTTGATATTAGGTTTGTACTTTTGATTGGTGGAATATGAATTGAACCCGTGATAAATTGATGAGTGGAGTTTTATTGTATCTCTCCTAAGTCATTGGGTGTTAAGTTATTTGTAAGATGGAGTTGGCTTCGCTTTCGCATGCGCATTCCTTTTTGTGCTTGGAATGTTGGCCGTTGGATCCTAGACCTTTTAAGAAAGTACGGCTTGGCGGGATGTACACGTGCCCGTCGGGTTCGGGGCGTGACAAGGGGACTGGATTTTCGTCATTACATGCTAGTCTAACCTTGCCTAGTGTCAGTAATCTAAGCCGCCGTTGAAGTTATTCTTATTTTTGAGTTCTAAGAAATTCCCTCCATTCTTTAAAGTTGAACTTAGGAATACATATTTGAGTTTTGATGAAAGTTCTAAGAGGATGGGCACAGAACTAATCTCAGTGAAACCCATGCGGATGTGAAATTGTTTGGTATGAGATGTGAACCATAGATATAGAAGATCATTAGAGGCTCTAAAGATTATCTTTTTCTTTTTCCAAAACGATTGAGGGAGAAGAAGATTTCAGGAAGGATAAAGTTCGAATAATCCTACCCATAACATACTTGTTTAACCGCTACAGCCATGATAGGGTCAAAAGTGACAAACGAGATCGGAAATAGAACAAAACTAAAGAATGCCAAGATAAAAACTATACCAGATTTAGTTTCTTTGTGAGTAGAGAGGTTGAGAAATCTATCTAGAAAAAAATATAGGGAAACTCGTCCAGAGTTACTTTTGTTTCTACTTTGATTTCATTGAGGTTTGTATTAAGGAATTCAGCTAGTTGACTTAAAGTCTCAAACCCTATAGGAGGTTGGACCAATAAGTGAGTAAACCCAACTCCAATGACAGAACTGTATTCTTCAACGGTAGGGATAACCTCTAGTCCTTCCAGGCAAAACCTCATGGTGGTAGGATCCCAATGGAGCGCCATGGCTAGGATAAAGACAGGTGGACATTCAATCTTTAGCAGCTCCAACAAATACCTTAGTCGTAATCTAACGAACTTATGGTTGGTTGCACCTATGCTGTCCCACCAGGTTAGAAGCTCAGTTCGAGGGAGTTTGAACACTTGGATGTCATTCTTTCACATCAAGTCTAAAATATGCAAACGATTTTAAAAAATCAATCGTCAAAGATTACTTTAAACATGACTATGCAAATGTCATGAAATATGCATGGACTGATTTAATTGCATATTCCAGTTAATGAAATGGACATTAGAATCTTTTTTAGGTATGAGAAGCCCGACTCAAGGTCTAATTTGAATTTCAAACAAGTGAATTATACAATTAGTCAACATCATCTCAGTGACTAAAGGAATAACGATGTCACATTTCATTGGTCAAAACATCAACTATGAGTATATAAAAGGAAATTACTTATTACAAAAAGGATACACAATAAAAGAGAGATAGAGAGGAGCCTCGAGAAGGGGGAGATATCGATTCTAAAAGAAGAAATCCTTAAAATGCCAATGGAATGTGGGATCTAAACTATCCCTCCCTAGGATCTAATCTTCTTCGGGGTGATGGTCCATCAGGATTTCCTCCTTGATCATATCTTTGTCTTGCCCCTCTTTAGGATACGACTCAATGATCAGGATTTCTTCCCTAGTTGACCGTCACTCATAATGTGAAGAATAGTCTTCGGTAGGTCGGTTGAGATGCTTTAGCTCCTCTGGCCATTCTTTGATCCAAGGTATAATAACTTCAAGTGTTTTTTTTATGTGCTTTGGCTTCGTCTAGGTTGCAGGGCATCTCTTCTTTTCCCAAAGAGTGATCATCGGTTTGTCCTCATTAGCTTGACGTTCAGCATTTCGGCGGGCCTATGCTTCTCTAACTAAGCCATTGCGATACTGTCTTTTCATCTCTAGATAGTGCTTGAACATCTCGTCTGCCTACTGCTTAAACCTAAGGTTATTGACATAGTAACTGGTCTTGCAATCCTTGGCATATCTCAACTTACGCTCAGTCAGCTCTCGGCCATGCATAAATCTAGTAAAGTGCAACCTTGTGTTTGGCCTAGGACAAGTGATTTTCCTAAGATATTCGAAAGTTACTAACTCTGTCGAACTTCTAGGAAATAGCGACATCTTATCCCTTATCATTATTATTTCAATCAGTCACATGAATGATTTCAGAATGTATGCAATGTATGTATATGTGAATAATAAGCAATACAAGAACATACTATGAAATAAGGAGTAATGAAATACATCAAAAGTAAATGGCTTACCAACCAAAACCCAGGAAAAATGAAATATTCCCTTGTAACAATGGATGGTTTTAAGTATACCAATTCCACAGACATACGCATGAACAAGTGAGACTATACTTCTAAGAATCGAAAATCAAGTGAGGACCATATGGCTCAGGCTCCCACGATCCAATTAAGGCAGATTCCTCCCCAAGAGTACCCACACAAGAGGGCTAGATATCACCAATTTGGATTATGAGTGGGAACGAACACGAAAGTCTCAAGTGCCATCAAACACGAGATCCTTTCGTACCATTTTCCTATCTAAGGTAACCTAGAGGTGGTCGCAATCGGGGTTTGACTACCAGTGTGTGAGATGTGTCGTGATCATCACAATTCAAGGTCATGCACAGCTGCTTGTATCAAACATTGCTTCTGTATATGCGTAAAAATAAACATACAATCTCAACTCCAACCTGTAGGAAAGATGTCAACAAACACTCCATCCCTTATTTCTCCAATCTGCAAAAACATCTAACACAATGGTTAGGGCACGTACCTTAGCTTCGAGAGCATCTACAGAAATAAGGTTAGATAAACAAATTAACTTTTTAATCGGCTCAAGTCATCTTATATTCCTAGCTAGAAATTCTGATTTGGAATAAGTCCCTAGCGGAGTCGCCAGTTTGTCTGGTCCTCTCGCGAGTTTTTATGTTTTTTTTTATCAAAGCGAAAGGGTTAATGGGCTGTCCCGTTTGGTCAGACGTGGGCCTCTCCCAAGGCCCGTTACTCAAGTCACAATGGTGGAATACGTGATCGATCTTCTGTGCGGTCTGGTGACATGTGATACTTGTACATGCCAATGAATCGCAACAATCGTGTCACGATCTAAGCCTGATAGGCACGCGAGCATCCCACCTTCATTGTTACCTTTAATGAACTCCAAGGATCCAACGGCTAATAACATAAAACTTCTAAATGATAAACGTACGCGGAAGTGAAAAAACATCCCATACAAAAAAAAAAAATACAAGATGACTTGGGATAAAAGACTACACCTTTCATAAATGGTCAATCATACTTCAGAAGTTACAATTCTAAATCCCTAAATCTCAATAGGTAATCCCTAAGGCTACAAAAGGCCACCATTTATTCTCTTTAAAGTTGTCTTCCAACGTCAGTCCATGACAAGCTCGGATTTCCATCATGTGAGATCTGAAAATATTGGTCCCACGATGGGGTGAGACATATAATCTCAGTAAGTTAAACCTAATCCTAAACTAGTCTGCCAATACCTCTAGAAACGTTTGGAAAACGTGTATTTTAGAATAAAAATCTTTGACATGGCAAAACAGGATAATGTTTAAAACACGACCTTTTAGTCATGTAAAAGCAAATCAATCCAGTTACTCAAATTTCATGAGATAAACTCAGCTTCGTACTATGGCAGAGTTTTCAATCAAAGCAAGTACTCGACGCCATTTCGAAACATGAGGACATTTCCAATTCCATTTCATGAAAACATATCCTTTTCTATCACGCCCTTCCAGGGCCATATTTAACTCATGAGGCAAACTTCCATATTGAGGTAAATCACGAAAACATGAGGCATATTCAATTTCTCAAAATCATTCTTGATTTTTCCTAGAAAATATATCGTTCCACATCCGCTCATCCTAGGCCGCCCATCTTGGGGCTGTGAGATGATTTGGTCTCCACATAAACTATTGGTCCATATGAGACTCTCCCGTCCGGACCTAGAGATGATTCGATCATCATACGACTCTCGACGTCTATTTTCAATCGAGGTGAATCGTGTCAGTATGGGACTCTCTAGCCGCACGACATCGTCAAGTCAAGTGGGAGTACTCCCTCCCAAAACGTTGGCCAAAATATAGTTTCTAGGCGATCCCACACGCCATTGGCGATCCTACACGCCAGTGCACTTATATTTCTTCCTGGCGATCCCACACGCCAATGCACATATAATTTCTGTCGGCAATCCCATACACCATTTATTCATAAAACCAATTATAAAAGCCTCATTTTTCATTTGAAAGCACTTTCACGCCTCAATTTTCATTCAAAAGTAAATTCATGAAATTCAAGTATTTCATCGCCTATTTGAGGCATTCATTCTAAATGTTCATCAATTGGACCAAACATATTACACATTATACAATTCTCAGTTAAGCACATGCATCACTTGAATCAATTCAAACAATGCCTCGGACAAATTAATGAACACGACCATTTCACAAAACTCAAGGCTTAACATTAGCCATGGGCCCCTCAATACACTCGACTCAACAGGAATTTTCACAAAGCATGTCAAAAAGTCCAACCACACTCCATTACCAGATTAGACTCCTCAATTCAGCCTTGATTTCACAAGTTTCATGCCATGAAATCACTCAAGTTCAATTCATCAAAACAAGGCAATATTGGGTTTCCTCACGCCTCTCACAAATCAGTCCATAAAACCTTTCATTCCAACTTGAAACTTCATCCTTTAGTAACTTAACATTCTAATAAAGGTTTAGACATTACTTACCTCAAGCTTAAGCCAAGCAATTCCATAAAATGATCGACGCAACGTCGTGACACCAAGATATCCACTCTTGGCCTTCCACGGCTAGATTTATTCCAGAATAAACTGGTATTAATTTGTTGACCTTTTAAGAAATCTATTTTCATAACCTCATCCTTCAAGATCTTACGAATGTGTAAGCGAAAGAAGAGCTTAATTTGGACACTGGACGACCTAGAATGAGCCGTTTCAAAATTAGTGTGCGCTAAAGGCAGATTCTCACGGCACTCGGGTCTCAAGCATTTCTCACATCAAAATAACCCCTTTAACATCTTCAATTCAATCACAATTCATCTATTGATAACTTAACACCCTAACGAAGGGTTAGAAGTTGACTTACCACAAACCAAGCAAGTGAAATCTCACAATTTGCAGCCACAATTCTCGATTCCAAACACCAATCGGCGCAAGGTAGTTTTCTTTCCAAGGGAAAACCATATATAACCGGTTATGAAATTCCAATCTAACTCACATACTTCTTGCCAATATGTAATATTATATTCTAAGAAAGCTTACTCACAATTTCCAAGTCAAGCAATGCCTCGATGGACCACAAATGTGCCCATGATTTCAAACGGGTCGACGGGGCAGATTCTGTCAGTGTTTGTCTGAGGAAAACAACACTTAATCAGCCTTTAAATCTCACTATAATATCCTTAAATCCACAAACACATTTCTACATGTCTTAACAAGGCTTGAGAGGTGGTCTTACTAAGAATGAAGTCAAAACAGGCTGAAATTCCAAGATGAAACTCCTTGGGTCGGTACAGGGTCGGGCATCGACCTTTCCTCACACAAACGGACTTACAGGACAAACAACTGAGCGAAATTTTGACGGGCTGATCGGCGAGCTCTATTCGGCCGAGAGAGAAAAGGAGGAAGAAGAAGAAAAATGAAGAGGAAAAGAGAGAGAGAGGGGATCACGGTTGAAGCAAAGAGAGAATGAGGCCTTCCACAAATTATTGATTGACACTTGTCTTGGTGGGGGCTGATTAATGCTCAACCACACATTGATTGACACTTGTCTTGGTGCCAATAATATCAAGGCTCCTCATTGACCTCCATTGACCAAATTTTCGGCAGTCCTTGGAGATTCAAAATAACCAAAATGACCTCCATTAGTTCTTAAGGCAAGGCCAAAGGTCGAGGGACAAAATGGTTATTTTAAACTTTCCGTCCGAAATTCTATTTTTCCAATATAAATCATCCTCGATGTGGCAACGTCAAATTGAATTCAAAGGTTGGAATTTCTCAATATCCAATACTCAAATCTCGAGGTCCAATTTCATGTCAAACTCTCGTTGACTATAATTCCAATTTATCCCAAACTGACGGGCGACTCTTGCAGGCGCTACGCGTATCGACCTTAGGGTTTATCATTATCTTCTCGATCCTGATTGTCGGAATTCGATTTGGGAAATTCTCACAAATTATACATTGGTTAAGTGGAATCACCCGCATCCCAACGTATAACAATAGCAAGGCATTCCACGATCGTTCCTAGATTGATCTCTCCTGGCTCAAAATATTCCCTCGACAATTCTTATGATCAAAGTATCCTTTCTCATTCAAATTCCCCCGGTCCACGTCAGTCTTTTCTTTTTGGTCAGTTAACTCGGGAGTGGCCAACTCCGAGCGAGTTACAACTGAAATATATCGATCGATACTTTCCATTCCATAGCCTCGAGAGAGGTCGGGATTCAGAATGTCGCAACTTTTCGCCCTTAAAGAAATTTCATCCTCGAAATTTACCATATTCCAATTATCCAATCTTATGGGGTACAAATGCCTCATCGCATTATCACTCTTCAAGATAACTCATTCCATAACTTAATGTTCACATTGTCTTTTTCAACAAAAGTCATCCTTCCCTAGGACTTGTTTTCTTCAGCCTTCAATATGTATTTACTTCTCTATCTTCTCTTTCAACATTATAACATTTGTCGGTGGTACGCTTTGAGCATTTGGACCTTCCTTTCAGTTTGGCTATTGATCCGACGAAATATGTATGTCACACTATAATTCCACTTTTCAAATTCTCGGTCGGAAAGCTTTTCTAGGACGTCGTAGAAGGCTCATGATCCTTTCCTATCACGATCATTACTAGTCCATCATGAAAATATACTCCTTTGTGCTTCCACAATTTAGCGTGATCATCCAATGCCTAATTAATCCACTAGCTTGTTACAATATGCTTTCCTTTATTAGTACATTTCCTTTTCTATGGAACTCCGTGATTTCCATCTTCAATTTCAATATTTCTTCTCCAGATACTCGAAAGTTCGGTTACTCTTATTCTCACCCCCCTTAGGCAACTTTATCCACATTGCCTCTCATTCAATTCTCTTGGGCAAGTAAATACTTCTTATTCTTATGGACTTCATAAACTCGAAACCTTTCTTCAATCAAGTCATGTTTCCCCCAACTTCGTCGCAGGTACATTTGCAAGCCCACTCCAATCATGCCTTAGGTGCCCTAACTCATATGACCTTACAATCGTGATATCCATGCAAAGCCATTTCAGATTGACTTGCTACGCCTCAAAATTTCTTTCTGTGACACTCCGTCATAATCCTTGTGATCCTTTCACTTTCCAATAAAAACACCAGTATCAACGTGGTCATTGACTGGGCTTAAGTTCTTGGTACTCCTTTTCATATCCGTTCACTCATTCGCGTCACACCTCATCCTTGGTCCATTCCCTCAATGGAATAACTCCTCTGGGAAATCTTCCCACGACGTCTACAGCAGGCCATTATACTCCATTAGACTTAGAAAGTCTCAAACCTCAGTAGCTCACGTCGGCCTTAGTCACCCCATCGCCATCTCCTACTTTCTGGGATCCACAGGGATTCCACTCCCCAGAAATACCTGGCCAAGGAATTTCATCGTATCGGGTCCACAACTCGTGCTAATCAAACTTAGCATACGACGAGTATTCTCATAGGGTTCATAAAATGCCTTAAAGCCTTATCATATTCCTCACGACTCCTTAAACGAGTCTGACCATCGCCTCTATAAACGGTAATAGTCAATCCAATTACTTCTTGAGTACTCAAACCGACTATTATTCGCTTCTTTACTATGAGGTGTCGAATTATTTAAATTGTTCTTTATACTATCCACTTGAGAGTTCACACCTTGACTCTTTACTTTCATGGGTATCCACTTCGACCCTATAGCATTTTGTTCATTATTGTCACTCTTCCCTGAGAAAACACTCTTGTCTTCTTAACCGCTGGTTTTCCATAATCAGTCAATGTGACTTTTTTCCAATTCCGTCCATTCTACTGAACGTCGACATTATCTTGAAATTCAACGTTTTCCGCAGGACAGTTTTTCGGGCTTAACTTCCATGAATCATTCAAGTTTTGCGTCTTCTTTCTCAATCTAGACACTCCATCTTAATATCAATACGATTAAAACTTTCTCTTCCCCCACACTAAGGTCTCCTACTCTATGAAGGAAACTATACACTTCAGTAACATTCTTCGTGACATTCTGATTTCTAGACGATTTTAGGCTCAGTAATGAGAAGTGTGTATCTAGAGATGTATTTCAGTCATATACCACTTGAACCTGATCAATTCGAGTAGACCGACCAGAGGGGAAGGCTAACGCGAGACAAGGTACGTGGACTTGGGGAATTCGGATAGGAAATGGCGCTTTGACCATAAGAATTGTCGAGGGGATATTTAGAGCCACAAAAAGGCCGATCCAAGAATGATTAAGGGATACCTTGCGAGTGTCAAACGATTGGAGCGCGGGTGATGCCGCTTAACCAACGTATGATTTGCAAAATTTTCTTAAATCGGACAGTAAAAATCGAGACCTTAGGAGGTAGTGATAGACCCTCAAAATTACATGATAACCAAGGTCGCCATAAATTGATGAGCCCTAAGCGTGATATGAATCACAAGGTCAATACGCGTAATGTCTACGAAAGCCGCCCGTCGGTTCGTGATAGGCTGGAACCACGTCTGATAGAAAAAACTATCAAAAATGAGTCTCGAAAGATTTGAAATGAAAAATCAAGAATTTCAACGTCATTTGGATTGGCCGTCTCCCTATCGAAGGTTTTCGAAACGAGAAAAATGATGTTTCGAAGTCAGGGGTAAAATGACCGTTTTGCCCCTCAAGCTTAGAACTTTGCCTAAGCAAATAAGGAAGGGAAAATTGGACATTTAACCTTCCAAGAGCTGTCGAAATTCATGGAGGAATAAGTACCATTGGATCTCATTGGTAAAGCAATTGGACAAGTGTCCAAAGATTAGCTAAAGAGTAGTCTAATCAACTATGCCACAACTACCATTCAACTCTCTTTGACCAAGCCTTAGATAAAGCTTTTTGTCTCTCCTCACCTCTGTAATTTTCGGCCAAAACCCCAAGAAAGAACACCAGACACCTTCATCTTCTTCCTCCTCCATTCTGCTGTCGCCGGACAGCTTTAGGACCTCCTGTTCCCCGGCCACCACAACTACTTCCGGCCACCATCTGCTGTCGGCCAACCACCACAACAAAGCTCCATGTCTTGCCGACATACTCCAATAAGAAATGGAGCATTTGGAGCACCGACCATTCCGAAGCAAGGACTCTCCCGAGAGCCGACGGAATTTGCTCCAATTTGAGGTAGGTCCAGTTTCTGACCTGTTTAGTGGCTGAAATCTTGGAGTTTTGAGCTCAAATTTTGTGGAGACTCGGTAGAGAGATAGATGGTTCTGTGGTAAAAATTGGGGCTTGATTAAGTTTTGAACACGAGCCGACCTTGTTAATCTTGCCCAAAAAACTTCCAGATTCTGTGCTTGGAGGAACCGACGGCTTTGGATGGTTTTCCAATGACCAACCAGCCTAAACTTACGGTGAGCCTCTTGGACCCTTAGATAATCATGTTAAGAGATAGATTGATGATTAAATGGAGGATTTAAGAGTGGATTGAAGGCTGGCTCGATTTGCACAGAATCGATTGGTTCTGTGCAAGACCGATTCTGTTGGGCTGATGATGGATGGATTATAAGTCTCAAATTGATGTTTAAAGCATGTTAAGATGTTGAGGATTATGCCATGGCGGGTTAGGAGTCATGGACGGTTGAATTGGACATGAAAATTGATGGATTGGTCAGATTTTATTAGGTTGTACGGTGGATTGGCCTTGAACCATGGTTGTCCGAGACATTGAGGGTCCATGAGGAGCAACTTGGGTTGCCAAATCAAAGGTAAGGAAATTCCTAACCCTATGTTAAGACGATTAGACTCGATTGGGTAAGTCGAGGGCCGATCAGGACAATTATGAGAATTTATTCAAGTGAGTAGCTTAACAATATACTAAGATGATATCAGATTGATTGTGAGTAATATCGTATGCCTAGGTTATTCGCCATGCCTGTATATCATTTGAATTGAATTGTATGCCATGAGAATTAAGAAACGCATTTGAATGCGCGCTTGCTAGTGAGTGTGAGATTAAATGATAACCAAGGCATAAGTTAGGTTTGCGGCATGAGTACGACATAGCAAGGCCCTGAGGCGTGTAAGACGCGAGGCAAGAAAATGATGCGACAAGATCGCGGGGTGGAAATTGATATTGTATAGAACCCTAATGCGATGAGTTCGCGGGGTTGAGTTGGCCAGGGTCTTGATGCGATCTAATCGCGGGACAAAGAGGCCCTGAAGCGTATGAGATGCGGGGTAGGATATATATACACTGATGCGACGAGTTTGCGGGGTTGAGTATGAGCTCATAAACCTTGACTGGAGATGAACCGGAACCTGATGCGTTTATGCGGGTCACCGATGACGGTCTGATGCGTTTACGCGGGCCGAGCCTGTGGCGACCAGTTCGTGGGCTAGAGAATGAAGTAGGCAGAGGTTAAGATAATGTTATTAGCCAAGAAATTTATCGGAACCTGATGCGTTTACGCGAGTTGCCGAGCCTGAGGCGACAAGATCGCGGGCTAGAGATTTAGACAGGTTGATGTCAATGAACATGAGATGTGGTAGGCTGAGAGTGCATTCGCATTATTACCTAAGCGTGACTTGAGGTCATTGATGTTTGCCTGTCATCCATATGTTAAGTTTATTGACTGGTGCCCTATATGCCTATGTGAGCCAGAGTCTAATTTTATTAGATATATAACTGCCTGAGTGGATGGTCGACCTAACCTAGGGTTAGGACCCACCTTACTGAGATTTATATCTCTCCCCAGTTGGGGCTTATATTTTTTAGATTCCAAGCGAAGGAAGCGCGAGCTTGCCAAGGATTGGCATTTGGAGAGAAAGTGGACAAATTGTACCTTGGATGAAGTTGTTTTGTTTATGTGGTATTTGAATTATACTCCTGATTGATGGATTATAGAATCGAATCCTCGACAACGAATTAATGTGATTTTGTTGTTTATGTCCTAAGTCATCTGTATGTGGTTGTATTTATAAGACGGGGGATGGCATCGCTTCTGCATGCATTCTTTAAAGGAGTTATAAGGAATTGATCGTAGGATCTTGGAGTATTCTTAGATGAACGACATGGATAGGGATGTTCGCATGCTCGCCGAGTTTGGAGCGTGACATCCCCATTCGATTTGGTATCAAAGCAAAGTCAGCTCGATTCAATGTGATTGAGGTTTGGAGTGATAAGGAGCGATGACTTGAGGACAATTAGATATTGAAGCCTATAGGACTAAGCCTGGATTGTGAGTCTCGAGGACGTAGGCTTGAATTTGTGTACACTTGAATGGTCCTAGAGTTGATTTTAATGGATGATCTTGAGTTAGATGGTGATTAAAGTCAAGTGGAAGCAAGCTGTGATTGGAGAGTCATGAGCATAGACTTTGAGGTAGTAATTATGCTTGGGGATGATAGGAAATTTCTTATGAACGAAGGGTCAATTGAGGTGCATGGTTGCGATCTTGATTTGTCTATGACCTAACTTGAGGAGTACGAATTATAAGGAGACAACTGATATTAGTGAATTTAGGCTTGAATTGCATGATATTTTGATGGTTTAGCTATCGATTGCTATTGACAGCCTTAGGCGATATGAGTTGAGATGAATACGAGGAATACCTGAATCGAAAATCAGTTTGATTGGATGCATGAGGAGTTGATTTGAATGTTGACTGGACTTGAGATAGATAATGGAATATAGGCAATTGATCTGCGAAACGTGATGGTCATTGGTGGAATTAAAACTCTTAAATAGATAGGAATTGATCTGAAGACACTTTTGTTATGACAAGTGGCGAGGATAATCATGATGTGCTTGAGTTTGTGTCTTTGAAATGAAAGTCGATGAGGGTGCATGCAATGACTTATCGCTGTTGGACTTGGTAAACCGTCGCTTGGTATGGGACGAGTTAATAGGATACCTACAAACTGTGATGAAACATGATATGGGACATGTGGAACGGGACTTTCTCCATAGAAATATGGCTTGGGATAACCTACATCGGCTAGGTCTAATGAGGGCGGAGAGTGATAGCCGGGACAGAGTGGTCCGGACAATGAGCGGCTCCTAGCAGGCTTCTAAGATGGCAGAGACAGGAATGACCCAAGTCATAACTTGAAAGGGGAAGCCTAGGTATCAGGTTGAGTCCAATTGTAGATAAAGAATGTATATCACGGGATTGATTCTCATCAAGAACGATTGAAAGTGGCATGACCTGTGTAATGGTGCCTATGAGAGGCATGTTTAAAAGCTTTGTGCTTGGCGGTGAATACTCTCGGAAAAAGAAAAGTGAAAGTTGTGATGGGCCTGTTAGACATGTTTGATGATTAGCTTTGTGTGATTAGCTTGGCCAATATATAACTGGAGAGTTAGATGACGTATGGGTTTATACCCTTAGAACCGAGGCGTGTTTAGATCAGATAGTCTGTTGTGACTATGCTAGAGAGGCGGATGTCTTTAGGCCTCGAATATGAGCGTTTGACATAGTGAATCGCTGTCTTGAGTGATTGATTGACTATTGCCTAGTTGAGGCTGGCCTAGTAACGACTGTGAGTTGAGAAGTTGCATTGTTGAGGCTGGCTAGAGGAAGGATTATAGACTAAGAATGATTTGAGATCCTTGAATATTCAGCAATTAATTGGGAATTGCTTAAGAACCATTAGAGAGTTGTTTGGGAACCACTGATAGATGGTGAAAAATATTGAGATGAGCAGCCTGAGGTTGATAGACTTGAGTAGACGACTTGACTCTTGGATTCCTAGAGGGAATCATAGTGGTTCTAGTGACATGAGAACTTGATAAGGCTAAAGGACCAAGATATGGTCGCTAGAATAGCACTTGGCTTGTGTATGTGAGATACGAGAAGATTTAAGGACTAAGATGGATCATGAGAACTTAATGAGGTTAAACGACCAAGGTGTGGTCGTAGAAGAGGATTGGGCTCGACGATACGTGGTATGATAAGATCTAAAGATTGAGATGGATCATGAAATTGAGTAGCTATGGGTGATTTGAGTACGAGTACTAAAAGATAATATGGCTCTATCGGTTGATCATACGAGACCCAAGAGCTGAATGGGTCGTAAGGACTTTAAGTGGAAATGAGGAAATGATGGATTAAGCAAGCTCGGAGAGGAGCTACCATGATTCTCTAAATCACTGTGGTGATAAATGCTCATGCTGATGAGTTAAATGATGGAAGTCACGAAGAAAGTGACTTTGAGTAAGTCACGAAGAAAGTGACTTTGAGTAAGTCTTTTCGAAATTGAATATGTAGGTAGGACCATGAGAGCTTGGAAAAGCTTGTGAGATTATGTAAAAGGCTGAAGTTGATTGAGTCAAGTAGAGGGATGAGATTCAAAATTGTCTCCCTTTGGATTAAGGGTTTTGTGAGAAAATCTCAGAGATTTTGGGTGCACTATAGAAAGAAAGTGACCTTGGCAATACTAGCCCTAAGAGGCTATTGAGGATTGGTGAAAGATCACCAGAGGAATGATTTCCTCGAAGGCATGAGATCTGCCTAGACAACTTCTGTTGAGTTTTTTTTTTTTTTTTTTGTAAGATACAACTTCTGTTGAGTTGATTGATGGAAAGTACCATCTCGGGATTGCTTGAGAGCAAGGATTGTTTGGATCCTAATACTTTTGCAAGGATCATGAGATGATCGACCGGTGTGAGATAAAGTTCTCAAGGTCACTTAGACATATGGTAAGAGTGGTTAAGGACCCTTGAACAAGATGAGTAAGTCCCCGAGTGAATGGGAACTTGAAGACCTTATGACTGAATGTTGTTCTTGATTTTGAGGAATGGCGATGGGACTCAGTAAGAGAAGAGAATGATCAAAAGATTTATGAGTAAGAGAACCCCTGCTCATGGATTACGAGCAAAGAGATATTCATTATGAATATAGAGCGTGCCTATGAGAAATGGTTGATTACCTGGGCGAAGGCACATAGTGAGAATCGAGTAGTAAATCTCTTTTGTTGTGAATAAGGTCGAAGAAGAATTGGCATGTTAGATTGCCTGAAGTTAATGATTTCCTAGGATCGTTTGATTGGAGTAGAACCATGAGAGATGGAATCATGAATTATTATTCCCTAAGGAATGGGGCATTGATCTTAAAGGGCGATTAGACCATGAAATGGTCACTGACGAAAGGAAAAGTGAACGGACTTGGTAGTCCTGAATGGTTGTAATTCTAGTAAGTGGTGTAGTAAATGAAAAGAGCGCTTGAAGAACACTTGCAAAGTGGTTTAAGGTAATCGAATTGACTATTAGACAAGTGAACGGGTGAAGACCCAAGGACGAACAAATATCGTCACTAGAGGTGACTGAATAATGGGAAAGAGAATGTGAAAGCACGGTGGCATTGGAGCTCTGGAGAAAAGGTGTCGCCATTGGCGCAAACTTCAAGATTGCCGTCCTATGGAATGAGAAGGACAAGGTGAATTTGAATAAGAAAATGCTACGGAATTGTGTAGTTTCTTTCTTATAGTAAGAGATCCTATTGTAAAAGGAAGAGAGACTCTAAATTATCTCAGTATGATGATTGAGCGTCTGTACTGGGAAAAAAGACGCAGGACTTGAGTGACTCCTAGAAGTGAAATCAGAGAGGCTATTTTTAAAGACAATGTTGAATTTCAAGATGATGTCGACGTTTAGTGGAACAAACGGAATTGGATAAGGTCGTCTTAGCGAGTATGGAACTCAGAGGCTAAAGCATTGATGCTCCTTGAGAAAAACAAAAGTGACAAAAAGGAGCAAAACTTTGTGTAGTCCAAGTGGAAACCCATGACGACAAAAAACCAAGGTCTGAGCTCTCAAGTAAAAAGTGTGAGGAATAGTAGAAAGAAGTTGATATAGTCGAATCAGGTGCCCAAGGAGTGATTGAGTTGGTTATTACCACCTTGAGAGACGAGGATTGGACTCATTTAAGGAGTCATGAGAAACATGAACAGTTATGAGGATGTCATATGGGCTCTAGGAAATATCTGTTGCATGCTAAGTGTGAAGAGCGCAAGTTGTAGACAAGATGAAGTAAGATTCACACATTGAAATAAATGGTAAATCCTTTGAGGATAAGGATGAGTGATGAATCGACAAGGGTCGATGTAAGTTGTGGAAAGTGCAAGCTTTTGGGATTGATGAGCGGCAATAGACGGACCGTTGAAAGATTCCCTACGAGAGCTATTCCATTGGTGAAATGGACTACGGGCGAGCCATGACACGAGTGGGCAAATGAACGTGAAAAGAGTTTTCGAGGACTCAAGTTAAGCTGATAAAAGGGGTTAAATATAAGATGTAATGTGAACGGAGGAACAGACGTGAATTGCATTTTCGAGGACTAGAGTCGAATGGATGGCTATGCCGGTAGTGGCGTTCCTGCTCGGATTCAAAAGAGTTGATAGAGTCTTATTGATGTGATGTGGAAAGGAAACTTGAGGAGTAACAAGATGATTTGAAAGGGGGATTGTATGTACGCCATGGTGGTAAAGCTACGTGAATTGACATGCTCAGAGCATGATTGGAATGGGTTTGTGAATGTCCTCGTGATAAAGTTGGGAGAAGTTGTCTAAGTGGAAGAACGTTGCAAGGCTACTCCTGCTACGAGAGTATGAGGTAGCAGTATCCCGAGGGGAATTAATTAAGAGGCAACGCGGATGTATAGAAATTGCTTGCGGATATAGGGGCGTCGCTTGTGCAATAAAGATCTTGAAGTTATGTGAACTAAAGGGGGTTGAGAGTATGGACCGTATAAAGGGAGCTGAAGGCGAGGCATATGAAACAAAGTGACCGTCCAAGTGATATTAATAGCAATATTCATATCGCTAAGGAAGGGTGAACTATTTAACGAATGTTTACAAGTGAGAGTTTAACATTGAGAAATGAGCAATAGAGGGATAGATCTTCCCTCGAGTTGGAAGTTCGTTAATAGACTAATGTGATGGCTATTGAAAATATCTAGCCTGAGAGCCGAAAGGAAATTGAGGTGTTACTATGATCGAACGTCGATACTGGACAGATTATAGAAATGGATAGAACCCTTGAGGTCATGGACGGAAGTATGAGTCCAGTATTGAAAAGGAACTAAAGGAGGTGACCTCGTTGAAATTCAAAGGAAGAATTATAGTGTTTCCTGGGGATGGCACAAAGATGTGCCAAGATGCACACACACACACACACACACACACACACGCACACCCACACACGCACACACATATATATCGGTGATGAGGTTAAAAGTTGAAATTGTCTATCTTGTGGTCGAGCACTAGACGTGTTGATGGAAGGGAAGACATGACGGGGAAAGTTGAAGGATCACTTTGATCCAAGGGAATTGTCAGACGGAGTTGAGAATGGATTGCTATGGAAGCAACCGTGTAAATGTTTAAGGAATCGAGTAGGTCATAACTCGATTTGATTAATGAAGGACAAATTGATAAAGCCTTGGAACCTCTGTTGGCGTGAAAGGAAATTCGAAAGGAGTGATACGCCAAATGGTGTGGACAGAAAGAGTGCATACTAGCGAAGGCTTGGTAAGGATGGTTATGAATAAATAAAAGAGTTAGAGTAAATGCTCGAAAAAGAACCGTTGGCCAATGATGTGAATGTCAAAAGAGAATGGAGGAAAGCAAATCAGATTGAGGGCAAAAGGGGACAAGTCCTAGAGAAGGATAATTTTGAGTTGGAAAGGAAGAACGAGATCGTCAAGCTATGGAAAGGGTTTTTCGGAAGAGTGAGGATGCGACGAGGCGCCTATACCCCCAAAGGATTAGATGGATTGAAAGGCAACGAATTTCAAGGATAAAATTTCTTTAAGAGAAGAAGAGTTGTGACATTCTAATTTATAGTCGATTTTAGGCTCAGTAATGAGAAGTGTGTATCTGGAGATGTATTGCAGTCGTATTCCGCTCGAACCTGATCAATTCGAGTAGACCGACTAGAAGGGAAAGACTAACGTGTGACGAGGTACGTGGACCTAGGGAACTCGGATAGGAAATAGCGCTTTGACCATAAGAATTGTCAAGGGGATATTTAGAGCTACAAAAAGGCCGATCCAAGAACCATTAAGGGATGCCTTGCGAGTGTCATACGATTGGAGCGCGGGTGATGAAGCTTAACCAATGTAAGATTTGCAAATTTTTCCTAAATCGACGGTGAAGATCGAGAAATTAGGAGCTAGTGATAGATCCTCACAATTACATGATAACCAAAGCCGCCACAAATTGACGAGCTCTAAGCGTAATATGAATCACGAGGTCGATACACGTAATGTCTGCGAAAGCCGTCCGTCGGTTCGGGGATAAGCTGGAACCACGTCTGATAGAGAAAACTACCAGTAATGAGCCTTGAAAGATTTAAAATGGAAAATCAAGAATTCCAACGTCATTTGGATTGGCCGTCGCCTTATCGAAGGTTTCCGAAACGAGAAAAATGATGTTTCAAACGTCGGGGGTAAAATGACCGTTTTGCCCGTCAAGCTTAGAACTTTGCCCAAGCAAATGAAGAAGGACAAATTGGACATTTAACCTCCCAAGAACTGCCAAAATTCATGGAGGAATAAGGACCATTGGATCTCATTGGTAAAGCAATTGGACAAGTGTCCAAAGAATAGCTAAAGAGTAGTCTAGTCAACTATGCCACAACTACCATTCAACTCTCTTTGACCAAGCCTTAGATAAAGCTTTTTCTCTCTCCTCACCTCTGTAATTTTCGGCCAAAACCCCAAGAAAGAACACCAGACACCTTCATCTTCCTCCTCCTCCATTCTGTTGTCGCCAGATAGCTTTAGGACCTCCTGTTCGCCGGCCACCACGGCCACTTTCGGCCACCATCTGTTGCCAGCCAACCACCACAACAAAACTCTATGTCTTGCCGACATCCTTCAACAAGAATTGGAGCATTTGGAGCACCGAGCAGTTCGGAGCAAGAATTCTCCCGAGAGTCGACGTAATCTGCTCAAATCTGAGGTAGGTCCGGTTTCTGACCTGACTGGGTAAGTCGAGGGCCGTTTGGGACGATTACGAGAATTTATTCAAGTGGGTAGCTTAGTGATATACTAAGATGATATCAGATTGATTGTGAGTAATATTGTGTGTTTGGGTTATTCGACATGCCTGTATATCATTTGAATTGAATTGCATGCCATGAGAATTAAGAAACGCATTTGAATGCGCGCTTGCTAGTGAGTGTGAGATTAAATGATTACCAAGGCATAAGTTAGGCTTGTGGCATGAGTATGACATGGCAAGGCCCTGAGGCGTGTAAGATGCTAGGCAAAAAAATGAATACCCTGATGCGACAAGATCGCGGGGTAGAAATTGATATTTTATAGCGCCCTGATGCGACGAGTACGCAGCGTTGAGATGACCATGGTCTTGATGCGATCTAATTGCGAGACGAAGAGGCCCTAAAGCATATGAGATGCGAGGCAGGATATATATACCCTGATGCGACGAGATCGCGGGGTTGAGTATGAGCTCATAAACCTTGCCTGGAGATGAACCGGAACATGATGCATTTACGCGGGTCACCGATGACGGTCTGATGTGTGACATTTTGATTTTTAATGAACTTCAGACTCTGTAATGAGAAGTTCATGTATAACAAGCGATGTATTTCAGTCATATTCCGCTTAAATCTGATCAATTTGAGTAGGCTAACTAAAGGGGAAAGGCTAAAGAGACACGAGGTACGTGGACCTAGACGACTCGGATAGGAAATGGCTCTTTGATCATAAGGATTGTCGAGGGGATATTTGAAAACACCAAAAGGCCGATCTAAGAACGATCAAGGATTACCATGCGAGTGTCGTACGACTGGAGCGTGGGTGACACCGCTTAACTAGAGTATGATTTGTAAAATTATCCTAAATTGGATTGTGACGATCGAGACCTTAGGAACTAGCGATAAATCCTCGCAATTACATGACAACCAAAGCTACCATGAATTAATGAGCCCTAAACGTGATGAGAATCATAGGGTCGATACGCGTATAGTCTGCAAAATTCGCCGGTCGGTTCGGGATAGGTTAGAATCACGTTTGATAGAAGAATCGATTAGAATCGAGTCTTGAAAAAGGTTGAAATGGAAAATCAAGAATTCCAACGTCAATTGGATTGACCGTCGCCCTATCGAAGAAGTCAGAAACGAGAAAAACGACGTTCCGAACGTCGAGGGTAAAATGACCTTTTTGCCCCTCAAGCTTAGAGCTTTGTCTTTATAATTGAAGAAAGGGTAAAATGGACATTCTCCCCCCCTTAAGCTGCCGAACATTGAAGAGAAAAAGGAGCCATTAGATCTCCTTGGCAAGAACAATGGACAAGTGTCAAGCATCCAAGGGTGGAAGATCAATTCATCAATTAATGCCCACCTACCAATCACCTCAATTAATCAATTCTTTTAGGATAATAATCCTCTCATTTTTCTCTCTCCTTCAGCCCCTCATTTGGCCAAAAATCCCCCAAGAACACCGAACACCTTCTTTCTTCTTCTTCCTCTGTTCTGTTTCTCCCGACTAGCATCGGAGCTCGCCGTTCAGCACGTACGGCTGGCACCTCTGGCCACCAGCTGCTACGGACTAACCACCACAGCATAGATCCACCTCTTGGCGATGTCCTCCAACTTGAATCAGGTCATTTGGAGCTCTATGAAATTCGGGGCAAGCATTCTCCCACTGGCCGACAAAACTTGAACCAACCTGAGGTAGGTCTGTTTCTCAGTCCATTTGAAGGTCGAGTTCTTGGAGATTTAAGCTGAAATTTGGTGGAGACTCAGTAGACATAAGTAGTAATATATGGTAAAAATTGGAGATTTGTTTGTTAAGTTTTTTACCATGAACCTCCATTGTACATTATGCCCAGAATCTGCCAGTATTCTGTGTTTGGGCGATCCGACGAGTTCCGACAACCTTCCGGCAACCATGCTACTTGAAACTCACGGTGAGACTTCCAAACTCTTAGGTAGACATTATAAGAGGTAGAATGGTGTATAATTAATGGAATTGAGGTAGATTAGTACCGGTTGGACCCGACATGAGTAGAATCGAATGGAACCGGTTCCATGCTAGGCCAAACCAAATCTGTGGATGGCTGAATAGGCTGGATTTGTGTTGTAATTTGGTGTGTATGATGTGTTAAGATGATGAGGAGTATCTTATGGGTGATTTGGATGGATGAATTGAGGAACCGGACTTGGAATTTTGACAAATCGATTGGTTAACCTAGGTTGCGCGACAAATCAACTTTGGACTTGGGTTGGCCGAATCCTAGGAGGCTCAAGGAGGAGTAATTTGTGTCGTTAAGCGAAGGTAAGAAATTCCCTAAGCCAAGGCTAGGGGGATTGGACTCGATTGGGTAAGTTGAGGGCCGATCGGAATGGTTTTTAAGGAATTCTCAATGGTGATAGCTTAATGTGTTCTTAGATGCTATTGAATGATTACATGACGCAGCCTATGCTTGAGTCGTTTGTTTGTTTAAGTGTCATTTGAATTTATTCGAATGCCACGAAGTTAGAAATTGTATTAGAATGCACATTAGCTATTGAAATGTGAAATTTTAAATGAAGAATCAAGTTGTTTTGTTATATCATGACATGAATTATGATTGTGGCATTACATGGTATGGCCCCGAGGCGTGTGAGACACGGGGTCGAAAGGTTGAAACCTTGAGGCGACGTGTTCATGGGGTGGATGATGATTAGGTGGCGCCCTGATGCAACGAAGTCGCGGAGTTGAGATAGCCATAGTCTTGATGGGATCTAATCGCGAGACAGAACATGAGCTCACAAACCTTGCCTGGAATTAATTCGGGACTTGATGCGTTTACGCGGGTCACCGACGACGGTCTGAGGCGTTTACTGGGCCAAGCCTGAGGCAACTAGTTCGCAAGCTGGAGAAAGAGGTAAGCAGAGATTGATAGATGCGGCGGAGTGACAGGTCGAGCATACATGTGCATTCGTGTGTGATATGAGATTATAAATGCATACCTGTCCTTTGAGTATTGTTGTTAAATGAATTATGATTGTCATACCTGCGTGAGTCCATGAGTTGGATAGGTTGAGTACTTGACTGCTTGAGTGGATGGTCAACCTAACCTAGGGTTAGGTTTTTCTTACTGAGATGTGTATCTCACCCCTTTTTTGGGGAAATCTTACTTTACAAATCCTAGGCAGTAGCTATGTGGCCTATCAGGTTCGGGGACTCGTAGGAGATGACGGCATTTTACGACGAGTTCCCCGATAGGCAGGGGAATATATACGTAAGGAAGCGTACAGTAGTTTGGGTAGACGAGGGGAAGCTGGATTGGAAGTCTCATCGGTTCAAGGCATGGTTTAGACGAGATGGGGAAAGGAAAGTCGGGCCGCTGAAGCCCCATGAGGTTCTAGAGGGTGTCATACCTCCCTGGTGTCAGACGATCTCAGACCAGAAGTTTCCGGAGGGCTTAGTGGTTGGGTCGAGGAACGGCTCGGAGCGGATGCCGACAGCGGAGTATTCTGTGCCACCGCCGCAGAACAAGGTCATCGTGGTGTTGTCTGAGGGAGACCTATCCGAGTCGAACTAGGAGGCGACCATGGATGGAGACCCAGCTAAGTCGTCGTAGGAGGCAACTATGGAGGACTCTGTGGAGGTTCCGTCGAAGACTTTCTCTGAGTACGAGCCGTCAGAGGAGAGCGAGGACACTAGAGATTCCAGCAGTTCTTCCTAGGCGACTCCGGATGGTGACCTGACTTTTTTACTAACAACTTGACCCCTTTCCTGGTGGATTTTTGTGGACACCTTTTGGCATGCTTACCCGTTGCCTTGCTGTATAGCAGTTTGTAGTAGATGTGACCAGTAGGTGTTGATGTATGACTTTATGATGCTATCCAGTCCTGCTTAGTCTTGGGGTATATATATATTGTACGGGGAGTTGTTGGGAAACGCTTCCGTGTGCTTAATATAAAATTATTTTATCTCTCGATCTTTCTTTATATATAGGTGGATCCTTGGGACCACCGAGAGATTATTGCTGTTTGCTTGTAGGGATGATTACGCGCTCGCGATGATGCGCGGGGCGTGACATGATACGTTTACGTGGGCCGAGCCTAAAGCGTCTAGTTCGCGGGCTAGAGAATGAGGCAGGCAGAGGTTGAGATAATGTTTTTGGCCAGAAGATTTATCGGAACCTAATGCGTTTACGCGGGTTGCCGAGTCTGAGGCGACAAGATCGCGGGCTAGAGATTTAGACAGGTTGAGGTCAGTGACTATGAGATATGGTAGGCTAAGAGTGCATGGGCATTATTACCTGAGTGTGACTTGAGGTCATCGATGTTTGCCTGTCATCCATATGTTAAGTTTATTGGCTGGTGCCCTATATGCCTGTGTGAGTCAGAGTCTAATTTTATTAGATATATGACTGTCTGAGTGGACGGTCGGCCTAACCTAGGGCTAGGACCCACCTTACTGAGATTTATATCTTACCCTAGTAGGAGCTTATATTTTTCAAGTTCCAGGCGAAGGAAGCGCAAGCTTGCCAAGGATTGGCATTTAAAGAGAAATTGGACAAATTGTACCTTGGATGAAGTTGTTTCTTTATGTGGTATTAGAATTATACTCCTGATTGGTGGATTATAGAATCGAATCCTCGAGAACGAATTAATGAGATTTTGTTGTTTATGTCCTAAGTCATCTGTATGTGGTTATATTTATAAGATGAGGGATGGCATCGCTTCTGCATGCATTCTTTAAAGGAGTTATAAAGAATTGGCCATTGGATCATGTAGTATTCTTAGATGAATGGCATGGACAAGGATGTTTGCGTGCTCGCCGAGTTCGGGGCGTGACATTCTCTTACTTCACATCCACTTTATCCTTCTACTCCATAGGACGCTAGTCTTTGATTTTGTGCCAACAACGGTGTTTTTACTCCTAGATTCTCAAATGTCACCATTGTTGACACATGATTTTTGACTAGTCATTTTCAGTTTATTTTTGAAAAAAAATCATAGAACATTCATAAAAAATTAAAAAAGTACAAAATTAACTTTAGTAGCCTTGGCCAAGCCCAATAAATCATTTTTGACCAAATTGTTTTATATATTTTTCACATTTTTTGGTATTTTTAGAAAATAGAAAAATACTTGAAAATTCAGGAAAAATAAAATTTGAGGTCACAAAAATATGGAAATATAGTTAATATTTTTCTTTTAATTCTGTTGTATTTTTGAGCTCATAAATAATGCAAATTTAAGTTCATTTTTATGTGTTTTTTTTTAATACGTATGATTGAATTTGGTAAAATAATGTCAATTGAGTTTTTAAATTTGTAATTTCAGTGTTTTTGGGATCTTAACATTCAATCTGAATATCTCTCATTGTAATTTAGCCAAATTATTTGCACAAATCGCTAAATTACATGAATTTGATAAAATTGCATACTTAATTGCAATTTAGTCTTTGAATTTGGACATAATTGAAATTACATTTAATTCAAAGTCTATCTTCACAAATTGAAGCCATTACCTAATGTTTTTCATCATTCTAAGTCGATTGACATAGGTGGCTTGGTCCAATTTGACTGTCTCAATTGTATGATTTTTTGAATTGCAATTAAAAGAAAATTTGGAGTTTTTATAGAAGATGTCTAGAACTTTTGGGCAAAAACACATTTTTAGATAAAATCAATGTCCTCAGTTCGATTCTGAGGCTTAATTATGAAAATTTCTCGTAAAATTTGGTTAATTTCGTAAAAATAGAGTCGGATCGGTCGAACCGGTCCGCTACAATGTCATCTTCTTCCCTAGACACCTGCGCGGATGAATAGTCCCCAGACCGATTTTGATCCTCAAATTAAAAATCAATTCGCGGATAATCGGACAAGCAATGCTAGGAGTATTGTCACCCTCACCCTTCCTTGGCGATTAACATCAGCAGCACCATTCGACGTCGTCGAAGTAGAGAGCAATTGGCCGGTCAAGCTCGCGGGACCTGTAAAAGTCAATATTTTCAAACGCAGCTCAAATCTGTGCTAAATTCGTGCGAGATTAAACTTGCTAGAGAACCAAACAGTGCTGGACGGAATGCCCATCATCCACGACGCCGTTTGGACCTAAAGCACGTAGCCTCACGTGCGATTCAGGCCAGTATACACTCCCTCGAATGGGCGCCAAAAACTGAAAGGGGTATATAGCCTTTGGGGGCTTTCTAGAAAAGGAGAGGGTTGAATTCGGTTCAAGGACCAGAACAGAAGAGAGAGAGAAGAGAGCTCGTCTTTCATCACCGTTGTCGAAGGCTTGAGCTCGAATCTGCCGAGCACTGGTTGGGTTTTTTCCGGCCAAACCGAAGCCTTTAAAGGTTACTAGAAGGTCATCCAAGCTTCAAGGAAGCGATTGCAGCCGGCCGCGCCGCTTGAAACCACGAGAACAGGTGAGTCAGAGCTTTGAGTTTTTCACTGTACATCAACGACGACTTGCCTTACACTCGATCGTTTTTGCATTTCTTCTGTGCATTTTACTTCTTGAACATTATTGAGCTCGATCGTACCTTGTTGTTGTGTCAATTTTGCATAACACCTCTCGTCTAAGTCTTGACACTCCTCTCACCATTATCGACTCTGTCGAAGTTTCCCTAGCTCAAACTAGCCTAAACCAAGTCAATCAGATCTATAGGTAAGTCTTCTGAACTTCAATTGAAGGTGCTCTGTGAAGCAATTAGCCTGACGTGCTCAGAATTGTGCGATTGAATCATCATGCCCATATACTGTGTAAACTTCATTGTTCTTGATTCTATTTGCGAAATTGTATAATGCTACAATATGTTGTAGGCGAGATGTAGACAAGTTGATTGCCATTAAATTCGAGTTGATTGGTCAAGGTTTGGTCGCCAATCATCGAAGGAAAAACCTCGATCGTCCGTTTTCGTGGTATGCATTGGGAGGTTGAACACGATTACGTGGTAAGTCAACAAGTCAAAGGTCTAGGTGGCAGTTGAGTCAGCTCGACCGTTAGTCTATTAGGCTGAGTGAGTTTTGATCGGACGGCTTAGATTAATCAAGTCCTATTTTTGGTGGTCGTCCGATTATACCTTAGGAATATTCGAAAAGGTTTTATAATCAGAAAATCAAAACAAATTGAAATGGTGCCGTTTAGGTTAAGGGTTGAGCGGCGTCGTTTAGGTTAGTGAGGATGAGCAGTCCTGGTTGAGTCTTGGCTTTTAATCGTAGCCGTAGGTTTAAGTAATCAGATCTGATGGTCGAGGAATAGTTGGCTTTTGATTTGAGCCATAGGTTTCAGTCGAATGATCCTATGGCCGTGGAGTAGCCACGTAGTTCAATAGGAACCGTCGGATCAAATTTGAATAATCGAAAAACAAAAAACGTTGAACGACGTTGTTTCGACGCAGTGGGTCGCCCCAGTTCGGGTGTAGGTCAGGTTGTCCAATTTGAGTGGGAGGGATCGACCCGGTCCGAATCACTTTTTTAATAATAAAAAATTTCAAAAATGATTTTAAAAGAAAAAATCAAAAAAAATCCTAGAAAATTCTAAAAAATGTTAGAAATCATAGAAAAATTGTGAAAATTTTCTAAGCACTCCAGAAATTCCTAAAAATTGAGAATTTACCATAGACAACTGGTCGATCCTATTTTTAGAATTTCTTATCCATTTTTCGAAAAATTGACGATATTACGCTTTAGGGGTAAATCGCCTCTGTTTGGTATATGAGATAGGTCGATAATGTCAATGTAAGCACTAGGGTCAGTCAGGTGACCAATTCTTATGCTTAGGTTCTCGAATCTCGACCTTTTTTTAGAAATGACAATCTTACCCTTCTAAGGTTAAATCATTTTTATTATTCCGATCAAGCTGTGAAATTTTATCAAAATTAGAATTTGGGTCTGGTGATCGAAAAATCCTTCTGTTTGGGATTTTCAGTTCTCATCACCTTCCGTAATGATGATTTTAACCTTCAAAGGGTGAATTGCTTCAAAAATTCTAAAAAAATTCTGGAAATTCCCGAAATATAGGAAATAGATTGGTTTGGTGATCAATCCTATTTCAACCATATTTTAGCTCCATATTTAATTTGAATTGATAAATTTGTCTTTTTAGGGCAAGTTGTCTCAAAACTCTTCAAAATTACGATTTCGCCCTTCAAGGGTAAATCGTGTCAAGAATATTCTTGAGCCTTGATTGACGTTTCTTGAGGCTAATAGGGCTTTACAGGGATGACACATTGTATTCATGCGATTTATCCACATTATTTTGATCCTTGATTTGCGCACTTTTATTATTTATTGTGTGTGCTAAGGTAGTCACCCCTATTTTCATGAATTCCTAGATTTAGGATTTGCACCCCACTCATCTGCATGAAATCTTAGGGTTAGATCAATCATTCAACTTAGGTGCCGAAAGGGCGTCAACTTTGACAGTTGGCATAACAAAGTCTCCGATTTCATTTCTCTAGCTTCCGCATAATTGAATAGAATGCTCCTAACTATTCGATAGGGTTTCGGATCGTACCCTTCACGAAACCATTGGTGGTAACTCATTGGCATGCACATGTATCACATGTCACCAGACCACATAGAAGATCGACCACGTATTTATCTGTTGCGACTTGGGTAATGGGCCTTGGGAGAGGCCCGCGTACGACTAGAGGGGATGGCCCATTAACAAGCTAATCTCAAGATCGAAATCGGGTCGCGACAAACTAGTGACTCCACTGGGGATCACACCCAAAATCTCAAATGTCACCATACTTGACATTCTTTTTCCAATGACTCGATCACCTCAAGTGACAAGATTCGTTAGTCTTTGATCTCCATCAATTCACTTATCAAACACTCAATTTGATTACCTCAAATCACTCTACAATTACACTCTAAACGCGCTTTTCGCTTACTCAACCATTCGTTAGGATTACGAACAACTAGGACTATCAAATCCATTCACTTTCCTTTTCCTCAACGACCATCTCATGGTCCAATCGCCGCCCTTTAAGAACAACGCCATATTCTTTAGGGAACAACAACTCATGATTCCATTTCTAATGGTTCCAATTCAATCAACCAATCTTAGGGAATAATTAAATTCAAGAAAACTAGCATGCCGATTTTCCTCTACTCCTTTCATAACAGAAGAGATAAACTATCCATTTTCCAACATGGGTCTTATGCCCAAGTAATCAACAAATCCTAGGAGACACTTTCCGTGTTTCGCAAATGGCGTTCTCTTTACTCGTATTTCTTCCAGTCATCCACTTCTCTTATTAAAATCCATTCTAGTTCCTCAAAATCAGGAGTAGCAATTAGCCGTAAGGCTTTCAGATTTCAATCCGCTCAGAGACTTCACGTCTCATTCAAACGGTCCTCAAATACCCTTAGTACACTTAGACGACCTTGAGGACTCCGCCTCATATTGATTAGTCATCTGTAGATCCTTGCAAGACTATTAGGATCCAACAACCCTTACTCTCAAGCAATCCTAGAAAAGTACTTCCGTTAAACAACTCAATGAAGGCGATCCAGACAGATATTATGCCTTCAAAGAAAACTCTTCCTTTGGTGACATTTCACCAATCATCAACAGCTTCTTGAGGCTAAAAACTACCAGAGTCACTTCCCTTCTTTAGTGGACTCCATACTTCTAAGGTTTTCTCATGAAACCCTCAATTCATAAGAAGACAGTTTCAAATTCATTTTCTCCATCGACCTTAGTCGACCTCAACCTCGTGATCCATCTCTCAAGCTATTCAAAACTCTCATGGTTATTTTTCACGTTTCCACTTTGAAAATGAGTAGTCTAAGAGTCACATTTCGCGTGACTTCCATCACTTAATTCATTAGCGCTAGCATCAGTTATCTGAGCAACTTGGGTGGCAATGGTAGCTCCTTCTAGAGTCTGCCTACCCATCCACTTTTTTCATTTCCATTTAAAGTTCTCATGACCCCTTTAGCTAATGGGTCTGGCGCACTTTTCAACTTGAGCCAAATGCTCTTCTAGCGTTCATATTCTAGTTGTTCATCTTTTCTTGATTCTCATGATTCCTGTCAATTCTTGAATCTTCTCGTATCTTGCATACTCGAGCCAAATGCTCCTTTAGTGTCCATATTCTGATCGTTCAACCTTACTAGCTACTTGTGACATTTGAGTCACTACAATTCCCTTCAGGAATTAAAGACCTAAATCATTCGTACAAGTCTAGCAGTCTTAGGCTGCTCATCTTATCATTTATCACAAGCAATCAACCATCTAGTGGTTCTGAGCAAATCCTTAATTAATCACTAATTATCCAGAAATTTCAAATCATCATTCATCAGTAATCACTTGTCAAGCCAACTTTATCAGGCAATTCCACAACTATTAGTCAGCTGCTAGGCAAACTTTCGAGTCACAATTCATTAGGTCAAGTGCCCACACCTTAAATCCAGACGTATCTGCGACTTAGCAATAACTTAATAGGCTATCTCAATTTCACAAGATACCAGTCAAACGACATTCATTACCAAAACTCGCCATACAGGCTAAATACACGAGTCAATTTTTTTTTACAAACGACACCATCTGCCATGTACAAAGCTCCCAACCATGCCAATAACATATGCCATTACAAATGCCATGTAATTTTGTAAATTCACCTTGAAGACCACTTCAGTGCAATACATCTCTTAACCAAAATTAAACTCAACCCGATATCTAGACTCTCTCTTTCAATTTATTACTTGGGTCATTCTTGTCTCTTTGCTATCTTAGAAGCTTGCCAGAAGTCGCTTTTTGTCTAAGCCTCTCTATCCCGGTGTACACTCCTCGCCCTCATCAGACCTGATCATTGCAGGCTGTCCCAAGTCATACATCTACGAAGAGAGTCTCATTCCATACGTCCCATAACATGCTTCATTATAGTTTGTAGGTATCCCACCAGCATGTCCCATACCAAGCGACGGTTTATCAAGTCCAATAGTGATAAGCTAATGCATTCACCTTCCTCAACGTTCACTTCAATTCCATAAACACATGCACCAAATGATCGTCCTTAATACTCGCCACACCACATTCGTTTTCAGAGAAGTTCTTATCCATAAAAGGTTTCTAATTCCACAAATGACCATCTCACATATCAATTGCTTATGTTCAATCATATACCTCAAGGCCACAATCACGATAATCCAATCGATCCTTTACTCATAAGCAATTCTCTATTAACCTCAAACACATCCACAACCTCAAATCCATGCACATGGTTCCTCAATTTCTGCTTGCTTCCTTGTGAACCTCAATCATAATCGATTAAAATCGATACTATAATCTTTAAAAGCAACGTAAGTTCAAGTCTATAATCCTCAAGAATCGACAATCAGTGTCAAACCCTAAGGGTCTCACTATCTAATCATCGTCAAGTCATCACTTATGACATTCTGAATTTTTTACCATTTCGAGTGTATCAATGAAAAGATATCTATCGATGTATTTCAGTTTTATCTTGCTCGGACCTGATCAATTCGATTTAACTGATCAGAAAGTGAAAGGCTAACGCATGACAAGTACGTGGACCTAGGGACTTGAATAAGGAACAACACTTTGACCATAAGGATAGTCGAGAGAATATATAGAGCCAATAAGGGCCGATTTAGAAACGATTAAGGAATTCATTGCTAGCATTATATGATTGGAACGTAGGTGATTCCTCTTAACCGACGTATGATTTGCAAACATTTCCTAAATAGAATTCTTACGATCGTGACTGTTGGAGTTGGCGATAAACCCTCACAATTACATGACAATCAAAGTTGTTCCGACTTGAGTCATCCTAGGTGTGATGATAATCACTAAGTCGATAGACATGAACGTCTACCAAAAGCCGTCCGTCGATTTAAGATAAGCTGAAATTACGATTGACGGAAAATGGACCATGAATTGGATATCGGACAAAGAAGAATTCCAACAATTCAAAAGGAATTGAACGTCGCCTCATCGAGAGTAATAAAAATCTAACAAGTGAAATTTGGACTGAAAGTGAAAAATTACCCTTTTGACCCTCAAGGACATTCTTTCTCTTAAAAATAAGCAAGGGCAAAGTAGTCATTTTCTTTCTTCTCCTTAGTGGTCGAATTTCAGGGACAAATTAGTCAATAAACATTGAGATATTATAAAGAAAAGCCAAGTGTCATCAATTGAGAGGCCTTATCCATTTAGACCATATATTAGATGTCTAATTGCATTAATTCCTAGTCAAATCTCACCTACCATTCCATTCTCTCTCTCTCCTTGACTTGGGACAAAGGAAAAGCAAGAAGACCTCTCTTCCCTCACCACTCGGTAGCCGTCACCCCATCTCTCACAATCCCACATTTTCTCTCTTTATCTCTTCCTCTTTCTCGCAGGCCAGCTCGCGACTAGTTCTGACCCATCCCACTGTTCCAATCATAACTCCATCGTCTGATATCAAATTGAGGTAAAACTATCACAGAACAAAAAAGCTTATTATCTTATCTTGCCGTAGATATATTATAAGCTCAATCTGACCTAATAGATTTTCCCGTAGCTTCTTTCAATGGATGAAAGTCAGGACAAGGCAGATTCTGACTAAGTTGGAGGAACGTCTTCGTTTAGCCACTTCAAGGCTTTAAACAACTTCAAACTTTCGGTGAGGACTTTTCAACTTATAGTACTAAAGTTGGGTGAGCTAAGATTGTAAGTTTATGAAAGTTTGATGCATTTACATGGTTGAAATTATTTGGTTTTGCAAGAGCAGATCACGTTCTCTTCGACCGGTAGAGGATCTGTGAGCTTTTGAGGTTCACCGAGGTGTTGCATTGCCTTGAAAATTATTGGTAAGACACCATAAGATACGATACTACATGTTAGCAAAGGATAGGTGAGTTAGATTGGAGTTTTGATGGCCGGTTTGCATGAAATTTGTTGGAACAGAATCTGCCCTGTACTGAATAGAATAGAATATGAAGATTGTTGCGGTTCTTGAAGGAGATTGTTGCTTAAAATAGTTTGGTAAGTTGATTCTAACCCTTCCTTAGGATGTAGGGTTACTAAAGGGTATATTGTTGGTGTAATTGAAAGGGTTTAAAGGCTGCTTTGGTGAGAAAAATGCGAGAGACCCGAAAATTGCCCAAATCTACTTTTAGCGCACATGAATTTTACAATGGCCCGTTCTAAGTCATTTGTTATCCAAATTGAGCGCTATTTTTGTCCACACGTCCGTCAGATCTTGAAGGACAAGATTCAAAAAAAAAATTCTCAAAAAGTCAATAGAAAAATGTCAATTTCATGAGACTGAACCTGGTCGTGAGTAGGCAGATTTGTGAGTTGAAGTTTTAAGACTTATCCTTGATTGAGTACCATATTTTCATGCTTAGAAAGCAATTAATTAAAGCCATGAATTCTTGGTGATGTATTGCCGTGTGTAAATTTGGGCATGTGATGATTAATGAGGTTGAATCGAGAGCTTTAAGGCTCGATTTTGCAGTCGGTGTCGCATGTGGCTTAATATAATGCTATGCATATGCATGATGATCATATGATGTTCTTTAATGATGAATTGGTTGTGATTGAACTGTGTGCCTCGAGTGGTGATGAGATGACATGATGGCATGAATTTCATGTGATTGTGATAAAAGGCTTAATGGAAAGAATCACTATTTGTTTATGGCCAATGCATTGCGCCACGGGTATTTGATCTCGATTGACCTTACGAGGTCTTGCGGCTAAAGAGTCCTACCTTGATCGAATCATCTCGAAGGTTGTAAGAATCGAGAGTCAAGTAGCGACCAAATCATCTCTAGGTCCAGACGCGAGAGTCCTATAGTCGACCAAATCATCTCGATGGCGCGGAGTGTCGAGAGTCGCTATAAAGACCAAATCATCTCACAGTGAGAGTCATGATGACCGAATCATCTTGATAGGACGTCGAGAATCATATGATTGACTGAATCATCTCGCGACCCAAGGAGGGCGGCCCTTGAGGGGCGTAAAGAAGATAAAAGATTGAAACATGATCGTGATGTGTTTTCGAGTTTGTATGATTGAAATGCATGAATGGACTGGAGTGCTTGGAATGCCTAGAGTGCATGGAATATCTACTATGCTTGTATGGCTTGGAAAATTAGGATTGGAAAGTGAAAGTGTGAAAGACATGAACCTGATTGCGTGATATGCCTGAGTTGTCTTGTTATGCCAATTGCTTGAATCTAATGTAAGAGAAGCGCTTTTCAAAACATGCATATTTTCAAACGTGCCTGGAGGTACCAATAATCTAGCTTAGGGTTAGGGTAAACTTATTGAGATTGTTATCTCACCTCGTCATGGGACTAACATTTTCAAGTTTCAGGCAATGGAAACCCGAGCTTGCCATGAATGGGCATTCGATGAAGTCACTTGAGGAATTGCATACTAACCCTTTGAGACCTTAGGGATTGCTTCTTGAATTTGGGGATTTAGAATTGTGACCTTTGAAGTATGATTGACTCTAATGAGAAATATACCTTTTTGTCCTGAGTCATCCCATTGTGAATTTGTATGGAGCTGTTTAATTACTTCTGTGACATTGTTTCATTTTGGAGTTGTTATTAATTGGCTGAGGGATCTTGGGATTTATTCTAAAGTCAATGGCCAGGTGGGATGTTCACGAGCTCGTCGGGTTCGGGGCGTGACATCCCTGTTTAAGTGGTATCAAAGTAAGGTCAATTCGATCCAATGTAATTGAGGTTTGGAGTGATAAGGAGCGATGACTCAAGGACAATTAGGTAATGAGACCTTTAAGATTAGGCAATGATGTCTGAATTTTGAGGATTATAGGCTTGAACTTATGTGCACTCTGATGGTTCTAGCGTTGATTGTGATTGTGGTTGTGGTTTGGCAATGACCCAGCTTGAGAGTATGAGTTATAAAGAGGCGATTGGCATTAGTGGATTCAGGCTTGAATTGCGTTGTATCTTGATGGTTTAGTTACTGATTGCTATTGACAGCCTTTGATGGTATGAGGCAATGTGTATACAAGGAAACGGGCAAGGATTATTTAGATTAAAGGTCGGTTATGATTGAATGCATAAGGATTTGATTTGATTAGCGGCTTAACTTGAGGTATACGATTGAACATAGGTAATTAATCTATGAGATGTGATGGTCATTGGTGGAACTAAAGGTTTTCTATAATTGCAACTTGATGTGGAAACGATTGTGGCATGACAGGTAGTGAGAATGAAAATGTTGTGCATGTGTTTGTGGCTTTGAAACGAAAACTGATGAGGGTGCATGGATGAACTTATCATTGTTGGACTTAATAAACTGTCGTTTAGTATGGGACAAGTAGATGGGATACCTATAAATCGTAATGAAACATGTTATGGGACGTGTGAAATGGGGCTTTCTCCATATATGTATGACTTAGGACAACCTGCAATGATCAAATCTGATGAGATTGTGGTATGATCACAGGGACATAGAGGTCTGGAGCGGCTCCTGGCAGGCTTCTAAGATGGCGGTGAGGCAAGAATGACTCAAGTCATAACTTGAAAGGGAAAGTCTAGGTATCAAGTTGAGTTCAATTGTGGTTAAGAGATGTATGGCACGAGATTGATTCTCAAAGTGCATGTTCAAAAGTGGCATGGCATGCGAAATGACGTCTGTTATTGGCATGGTTAAAAGTTTCGTGCTTGGTAGTAAATGCCGTTTGAAAAAGAACATTGATGTTTGTGATTGACATGTTAGGCATGTTTTATGATTGGTACCATATGATTGTTATGGCCAAGGTCTAACTGAGAGATTAGACGACGTGTGGGGAGTTTATACCCCATTGAACTTATGCTTGTTGAGATTGAGATAGCTTATTATGATTATAGAGTGACGGATGCCTCTAGACTTAAAGTATGAGTGATTGACTTATTAAATTGCTGCCTTGAATGCTTGTTAGATAGTTTCCTAGTTTAGGCTTGCCTAGTAATGGTTGTTAATTGAGAAGTTGCCTCATTTAGGCTGGCTTGCTGTGTAGTTGTTGCTTAAGGACAATTTAAAATTCTTGAATAATGAGCAACAAGTTGGGAGTTGTTGGGAACCACTAGATGGTTGATGGTGAAAGATAATAAGATAAGCAACCTAAGACTACTAGACTTGAGTAGATGACTTAAGTTTTTTTATTTTGGAGGGAATTATAGTGGTTCAAGTGACATGAGAACCTAATGACGTTGAACAACTAAAGTATGGTCGTAGAAGAGCATTAGGCTCGAGTATACATGGTCTGGAAGATCCGAAAACTGAAAAAGATCATGAGAATTGAGTAAAGAGAACAATTGGAATATAAGTACTAGAAGAGCGTACGGCTCGATTTTGTTAATCATGTGAGACCCAAGAGCTGAATGGGTCATGAAAACTTTAAATGGAATTGAGAAAATTTGTTAGGTAGGCAAGCACGAGGAGGAGTTGCCATGATTGCCTAAGTCACTATGGTGACAAATGCTAGTGTTAATGAGTTAAATAATGGAAGTCATGAGAAATGTGACTCTAAGTTAATCCTTTCTAAATTGAATGTGTGAGAAGAACCACGAGAGTTTTGAAAAACTTGTGAAGATATAAATAAGGTTGAGATTGACTGAGTTTGATGGAGGGACGAGATTTGAAATTGTATCGCTCTAGATTGGGGATCTTGGTAAAGAAACCTTAGAGATTTTGGGTATACTGAAGAAAGAAAGTGACCCTAGCAGTTATTAGCCTTAAGAGGCTATTGATGATTGGTGAAAAGTCTCTAGGAGAAGAGTTTTCCTTGAAGGCATAATATCAGCCCGGACTACCTTGGTTGAGTTGTTCAATAGAAAGTATCTTCCAAGGATTGCTTGAGAGCAAATGTTGTTTGGATCTTGATAATTATGTAAGGATTAGAGGATGATCGACCAGTGTGAGATAGAGTTCTCAAAGTCATTTAAGCATTTGTTAAAAGTGGTCATGGACCCTTTGAATGAGATGTGAAATCCTTAAGTGGATTGAAATTTGAAAGCCTTATAGCTACTTGCCATTCCTGATTTTAAGGAACTGTAATAGATTTTAATAAGAGGAGTGAATGATTGGAAAAAATACGAGTAAAAAAACTCCTGCTCGTGAATTACGAGTAAAGAGATGTTCATTTTGGAACGTGAAACGCACCTGCGAGAAACGACTATTACCTTAGCATAAGGCTCGCAATGAGGGATTGACATTTTATTTCTTCCGTTGTGGGAAAAATAAGTAAAGAGTTATGTTAGTTATCAGACATTGTGATTGAAATGAGATTGATTGAAGTTGAATCAGAATCCCAAAAAATGACATTACGGTTTATCACCCCTAATGAGTAGGGTGTCATTCTTAAAGGACGATATAACCATGAAATGGTCGTTGAGGGAAAGGAAAGTGAATGGACTTGATAGTCCTGCATGTTCGTAATTCTAATGAATGGTTGAGTAAATGAAAAGAGCGCTTAGAGTGTAATTACAAAGCGACTCGAGGTAGTTGAATTGAGTATTTGATATGAGAATTTGTGGAGACCGAGGAAGAACCTCAACTCCTTGGAATCTTGTCATCTGAGGTGACTGAATCACTGGGAGAAGAGTGTCAAGCATGGTGACAATTAAATCTGGTATTGGAGGTCCCGTTGTTAGCTTAGACTCCAAAATTGACACTCTAAAGAATATGAAGGACAAGGTGGATTCGAAGTGAGAGAATACCACTGAAGAGTATCACTTCTTTCGTAGGGTAAGAGATCCTAGCAAGTAAGAAAGAGGAACTTCTAATTATCTCGATATTGAGATTGAGCGTTTGGTCTAACGAGCAACTTGCAAAGTTTGAATGATTTGAAGAAGTTAAGTTCGAAAAACTATCATGTAGACAGCGTTGAATTCCAGGATAGTGTTGACGTTCTGTTGAATGGATGAAATCGAGATAAGGTCACATTAGTTGATTATGGAACCTAGAGGCTAAGGCACTAATGCTTTCTGAGGAAAGAGTGACAAAAATGAATAAAATGTTCTGTGGTCCTAGAGGAGACCCGTGACAACAGAATGCCAAGGTCTGAGCTTTCAAGTGAAAAGTACGAAGAATAGTTTGAAAGATTCAACACCTGGAAGAAAGAAGTTGATAATAGTCAGATTGAGTATCCAAAGAATAATTGGATTAGTTATTACCGTCTTGAGAGACAATGATGAGACACATTTAAGGAGTTACGAGAAACATGAACAATTTTGAGAGTACCCTATGGAGTTTAGGAGATGCTCGTTTTATGCTGAATGTGAATAACATGAGCTATGGACCTGATGAGATTGATTAATCAGTGGTGAAATTTCTGAGAAATGAAATCCCTATGGAGCCTTTGAAGATTAGAATAAGTGATGAATCGACTAGAGTCAATGTGAGCTGCTGGAAGTTGAAATTTCTTGAGATTGATGAATTGTTACAGATGAATCGTGGGAAGATTCCCCGCAAGAGCTGTTCCATTGACGAATGAACGTGAAAAGAGTTTTCAAGGAATTTAGTCAAGTTGATGACTACGCTGATAATGGTGTTCTTGTTTGGAATTAAAAAGTTGATGGAATCATAATGACGTGATGCAAGAAGGAAATTTGACGAGTAGCAAGGCAAACTAAAGTGGGCTATGCGAATACGTCGTGACAATAAGACCATATGAGTTGGAACGCCTAGTGCATGAATGGAATTGGAATACGATCGTCTTTGTGAAGGAGTTGGGAAAACACGACTTGTGTGAAGAAATGTTTCGAGTTTATACAAACCGTAAGAACTTCAAGTATGGGTTCCCGAGGGGCGTTGAATGAGAAGCAACATGGATGAAGTTACGTAAGGAGTATGAATAAGAGCAATTGGGAGAAAATCCAGACTTTTGAGTATCTAGAGGAGAAACATTGAAATTGAGGATGGAAACCACATAATTTCATAGACAAGGAAACGTACTAAGGAAGGAAAGCATAACCGTCGCAAGTCGGTAGATTAATGGGTCATTGGAAGATCTCGAATGTAATCAAGGAAAAACTATTAAAGACTCAACCATGAGGTTGCTTGAGAAATCGAGAAGACTATGGCTTAATTTGGATAGTCAAGGTTAAGCTAATGGAACTTGTGCGTTCTCGATGATATAACATGGCCTTTGAATAGGATGATTATGCCAATTGATAAAGACACTCAAGGAGTGTGATTTCATGACGGTTAGGTAATGATCGCGATAGAAAACGATCTGGAATCTACTGCAGCGTTCTGGAAAAGGCCTTCCAATAAGAAATTTGAAAAGCGGGATTAAAGTATGACGCACATATTTCCACGAATCAATAGACAAGTCGAAAAGAAAGTCTGAATGTTCGAAAGTGTACCACCGACTAATGTTATAATGTCAAAAGAGGACCAAGAAAAGCAAGAATAAACTGAGGACGAAGGGAAGCAAGTCCTAGAAGAAGATGACTTTTCTCAGAGAAGACAAACTGGAAGAGTTCTCTTAAAGAGTGAGGAGACGACAAGGTGTCTGTACGCCATGAGATTGGATAATTGAAAAATGGTAAATTTCGAGGATGAAAGTTTTGTAAGGAGGAAGAGTAGTGACATTCTGAATTTCCGATCATTTCGAGATCTATGAATGAGAGATACCTATCAATGTATTTCAGTTTTATCTCGCTTGGACCTGATCAATTCGAGTTAACTGACCAGAAAGGGAAAGGCTAACGCATGACATGTATCTGGACCTAGGGACTTGAATAAGGAAAGGCACTTTGACTATAAGAATTGTCGAGGGAATATTTAGAGTTAATAAGGGCCGATCCAGGAACAATTAAGGAAGTCATGCTAGCGTTACACGATTGGAACGCGGGTGATTCCGCTTAACAGGCGTATGATTTGCAAACCTTTCCTAAATCGAATTATTATGATCGTGACCATTGGAGCTAGCGATAAACCCTCGCAATTGCATGACAACCAAAGTTGCTATGACTTGAGTCATCCTAAGTGTGATGAGAATCACTAAGTCGATACGTGTGAACGTCTACCAAATGATGTCCATCTATTTAAGATAGGTTGGAATTACGATTGACAAAAACGGACCATGAATTGGATCTCGAAATTGGATATCAGACAAAGAAAAATTCCAAAAATTCAAAAGAAATTGGAAGTCGCCTCATCGAGGGTAATAAAATCTAAAAAAGTGAAATTTGGATTGAAAGTGAAAAATTACCATTTTACCCCTCAAGTACATTCTTTCTCTTAAGAATAAGCAAGAGCAAAGCAGTCATTTTTTCTTCTCCTCAGTGGCCGAATTCTCGGGGGCAAATTAGCTAATAAATATTGAGATATTATGAAGAAAAGTCAAGTGTCATCAATTGAGAGGCCTTATCCATTTAAACCATATATTATATGTCTAATTGCATTAATTCCTAGTCAAATATCACCTATCATTCCACTCTCTCTCTCTCTCCTTGACTTAGGGACAAAGAAAAAGCAAGAAGATCTCTCCTCCCTCAGCATTCGGCCACCACCCCCCCATCTCTCAGAATCCCACGTTTTCTCTCTATCTCTCTTCCCCTTTCTCGCCGGCCAGCTCGCGACCAATTCCGACTCGTCCTATTGTTTCAGCCATAACTTCGTCGTCCGATATCGGATTGAGTTAGGACTACCGTCAAACGAAAGCTTATTGTCTTACCTCTCTATAGACATATTACAAGCTCAATTTCACCTAGTAGATCCTCTCATAGCTCGGTTTGAGTGGACGAAGGTCTGGACAAGGTAGATTCTAACCAAGTTAGAGGAAGGTCTTCGTTTAGCCACTTGAAGGCTTCAAAAGATTTCAAACTTTCGATAAGGACTTCTTGACTTACAGTACTAAAGTTGGATGAGCTAAGTTTGCAAGTTTATGAGAGTTTTGATTGGTTTTCATGGTTGAAATTGGTTGGTTTTGCAAGAGCAGATTTTGTTCTCCTCGACCAGCAGAGGATTTGTGAGCTTTTGAGGTTCGCCGAGGTGTCGCCTTTCCCCAAAACTTGTTGGTAAGGCACCATAAGACATGATACTACATGTTAGCAAAGGATATATGAGTTAGATTGGAGTTTTGATGGCCAGTTTGTATGAAATTTGTTGGAATAGAACCTGCCATGTACCATACAGAATAGAATCCAAAAATTATTGCAATTCTTGAAGGAGTTTGTTGCTTAAAATAGCTTGGTAAGTAGATTCTAACCCTTCCCTCGGATGTTGGGTTACTAAAGGGTTAATTTTTGGTGGAATTAAAAGGGTTAAAAGGGCTGCTTTGTTGAGAAAAATGCGAGAGACCCGAAAACCGTCCAAATCTGTTTTCAATGCGCACCAAACAGAATAGAATCCAAATTGAGCCCCGTTTTCGTCCACACGTCCATAAGATCTCGATGGAAAATATCCTGAAATTTGTTTCCTCAAAACATAGTATAACAATATCATTTTTCTTGAGACTGAACCCGGTCGTGAGTAGGCAGATTTGTGAGTTGAAGTTTTATGACTTGTCCTTGATTGAGTACCATGTTTTCATGCTTAGAAAGTAATGAATTAAAGCTATGAATGCTTGGTGATGTTATGCCATGTGCGAATTTGGGCATGTGATGATTACTGGGTTCAATCGAGGACTTTAATGCTCGGTTTTGCACTCGGTGTTGTATGTGGCTTAATATAATGTTATGCATATGCATGATGGCCGAATGATGTGCTTAAATGATGAATTGGTTGTGATTGAACCATGTGCCTCGAGTGGCGATCAGATGACATGACGGCATTAATTTCCTGTGATTGTGATAAAAGGCTTAACGAAAAGAATCATTGTTTGTTTATGGTCAATGCATTGCGCCGCGGGTGTTTGATCCCGATTGACCTGACGAGGTCTTGCAGCTAGAGAGTCCTACCTTGATCGAATCATCTCGAAGGTTGTAAGAATCGAAGTCAGGTAGCGACCGAATCATCTCTAGGTCTGGACGCGATAGTCCTATAGTCGACCGAATCATCTCGATGGCGCGGAGTGTCGAGAGTCGCTATAGAGGCCGAATCATCTCAATATGACGTCGAGAGAGTGATTGACTGAATCATCTCGCGGCCCTAGGATGGCGGCTCTTGAGAGGCATAAAGAAGATAAAATACTAAAACATGATCGGGATGTGTTTCGTAGTTTGTATAATTGAAATGCATGAATGGGCTAGAGTGCCTGGAATGCATGGAATGTCTATTATGCTTATATGGCTTGCGAAATTCGGATTAAAAAGTGAAAGTATGAAAGACATGAACCTGATGGCCTAATATGCCTGAGTTGTCTTGTTATGTCAATTGCTTGAATGTTATGTAAGAGAAGCGTTTTCCAAAACTTGCATATTTTCAAACATGCCTGTAGATACCAATAGTCTATCTTAGGGTTAGGGTTAATTTACTGAGATTGTTATCTCACCCCGTCGTGGGACCAACAGTTTTAGGTCTTAGATAATGGAAATCGAAGCTTGCCATGGATGAGCATTTGATGAAGTCACTTGAGGAATTGCATATTAACCTTTTGAGACCTTAGGGATTTATTTTTGAATTTGGGAATTTAGAATTGTAGCATTTGAAGTATGATTGACTCTAATGAGAAGTATACCCTTTTGTCTTGAGTCATCATCCCATTGTGAATTTATATGGAGTTGTTTAATTGCTTCTGTGACCTTGTTTCATTTTGGAGTTGTTATTATTTGGCCAAGGGATCCTGGAAGCTATTCTGAAGTCAATGGCGATGTGGGATGTTCACGAGCTCGCCGGGTTCGGGGCGTAACATCCCTCCTTATCATTCCAAACCTTAATCACATTGGATCGAGCTGACCTTGTTCTAATACATGTCTACTAGACCTCGATAAAATTTGACCTCAAAACTCCAACAATTCGGCCTCCAAAAGGGTTAGAAACCGGACTTACCTCAGACTGGAGCAGATTCTGTCGACTCTCGGGAAATCTCTTGGCCGGAGCTCCTCGGTGGTCCAAATGCTTCGCTTCTACTTTCGAGGAGGTCGGCAAGACGAAGATCTAAGTTGGTGTGGTCGGCCGGCGGTCAGGCGATGGCTGGAGGAGGTCGTCGGAACGGTCGAACAAGGCAGCAGGGGCTGGTCGCCGATGATAGAATGAAGATGAAGAAGAAGATGGAGTTGGCGTGAGTTCTTGGGAGTATATGGCCGGCCAAAGTGAGTAAGGAGAGAGAGAAAAATACTATATATCTAAGCTTGGGTCAAATGGTTGAATGGTATGTTTGTAATAGTAGACAAGACTTCTCTTTAAACCATCCATTGACACTTGTCCTCAATGTCAATCATACGTGATCCAATGGCCCTTATTTATCCTCTTTTTCGGCAGCTCTGGGGAGAGTTTAATGTCCAAAATGCCCTTCTTCAAATGCATGAGAAGGTTCTAAGCTTGAGGGGCAAAAGGATAATTTTACCCCCAACATTCTGAACGTCGTTTTTCTCGTTTTAGAATCCTTTGGTAGGGCGACAGCCAATCCGAATAACATTGAAATTCTTGATTTTCCATTTCAAATTTTTCGAGACTCGTTTCTGATGATTTCCTCTATCAAACTTGGTTCCAGCCTATCTCGAACCGACAGGTGGCTTTTACGGACTTTACGCGTATCGACCCAGTGATTCTCATCACATTTAGGGTTCATCCATTCGTGGTGCCTTTGGTTGTCATGTAATTGTAAGGGTTTATCACTAGTCCCTTTGGTCACGATCTTCACTGTCCAATTTAGAAAAATTTTGCAAATCATACGTTGGTTAAGCGGTATTCCTTAATCGTTATTGGATCGCCCTTTTGTGGCTCTAAATATTCCCTCGACAATCCTTATGGTCAAAGCGTCATTTCTTATCCGAATTTCCTAGCTCCACGTACCATGTCTAGCGTTAGCCTTTCCATTTTGGTCAGTCTACTCAAATTGAACAGATTCGAGCGAGATATTACTGAAATACATCTCTAGATTCATTTCTCATTAATGAGTCTGAAATTGACTTGAAATCAGAATCTCACAACTCTTTCCCCCTTACAAAAATTCCGCCCTCGAAATTTACATTACACTTAATTACTCAAATAAATGGGAGTGTTGTCGCCTCATCATATCTTCATTCTTCCATGTGGCACCTTCAGTTCCATGGTACTCCCATACTACTTTGACTAGTGGAATATTCTTATTCTTGAGGATTTGCTCCTTCCGGTCCTCGATTCTTATTGGCTTCTCCACGTAAGACATTCTGTCATCCATTTCTATGGTTTCGTAGTCCAGAACATGCGTCGAATCTGGTTCGTACTTTCGCAGCATCGACACATGGAACACATTATACACCTGGGATAGATTTGGCGACAGGGCAAGCCTGTAGGCCAAGGTTCCAATCCGCTCCAATATCTCAAATGGGCCTACATACCTTGGGCTCAGTTTCCCCTTCTTTCCGAATTGCGATAGTCCTCTCATTGGTGACACCTTAAGGAAGACGTGATCACCCACTTGAAATTCCAAGGGCTTGCTCCGCTTATCTGCATGGCTCTTCTAACGACTCTACCCGAATTATCTTCACTACTCCCACCGATTGCTCTATCAATTCTGGGCCTATGATACTTCTTTCTCTAACCTCATCCAAGCAAATCGGGGTTCTGCGAGCTCGTCCATAAAGTGCTTCGAATGGTTCCATTTGGATACTCTACTGGTAGCTATTATTATATGTGAACTCTACCAGATGTAACTGATCTTCCCATCCGCCTTTAAAATCAATGACCCATGCTCGCAGCATATCCTCAAGCGTCTGTATCGTCCTTTCTGACTGTCTGTTCGTCTGTGGATGGTAGGCTGTACTAAACTGCAATCGAGTTCCCATGGCTTCTTGTAAGCTTTTCCAAAAGTTTGCCATGAACTTAGGATCTCGATCGGACGTAATCGTCACTGGAACTCCGTGCAACCTCACTATCTGCCTCATGTACAGCTCTGCATCCTATCCATAACGAAGTCCTTTCGCACAGGGATGAAATGTGCGGACTTGGTCAATCTGTCCACGACTACCCATATAAAGTCATGACCACTCTGGCTTCTTAGAAGTCCCATCACAAAATACATAGTCACATGCTCCCACTTTGATTCGGGTATCTCCAGTGGCTGTAATAATCCTCCAAGCTTACAATGCTGCGCTTTCACTTGCTGGCATTTCAAACACTTAACCACGTACCTTCCTACATCCACTTTCATCTCGTTCCACCAATAGTGTTGTCGCAAATTTTGATACGTTTTCGTACTTCCAGGGTGGATACTATAATTGCTCCTATGAGCCTTTGATAAAATCATTTGCCTGAGTCCCTCATCTTTTGGTACGCACAATCGTCCTCAAAACTTTAGGATTCCGTTCTCAGACACCTGAAATTCGGGCTTTCTCTTTGTTGCATCAATCTCAAGGATCTTCTGGATCTCTGGTCCGTAGATTGTAAGGTCTTTATTCCTTCTTGGAACTTAGGTTCTACCCTCAACGTAGCCATTAAACTAGACAACTGGCTAACCTCTAGTCTGAACTTAGAATCTCTTAAATTCTCAATCATCGACCAACCTTTTACCAACAGACATGCGATGCTTGACTTCCGACTCAGCGCATCTGCCACTCGGTTTGCTTTCCCAAGGTGATATAGGATATCACAATCATAGTTCTTGAGCAGCTCCATCCACCTACGCTGCCTCATATTCAGCTCCTTCTGGAAAAGTAGATACTTCAAGCTCTAGTGGTCAGTATAGATTTGAAACTTCTCGCCACATAAGTAATGTCTCCAAATCTTTAGGGCAAATATAATCACCGTTAACTCATGAGTTAGGTAGTTCATCTCATGTGGTCTCAACTGCTAGATACGTAGGCTACTACCCTTCCATGCTGCATGAGCACACAATCCAATACTATCAGCGAAGCATCGCTGTATATCTCATAACCTCCCGGTCCTAATGGAATTGTCAGTACTGGCGCGGTTGTCAATCTAAGCTTGAACTCTTGGAAACTCTTCTCACATTTGTCAGTCCATTCAAACTTCGTTTCCTTCTTCGTCAACCGCATCAATGGGATGGCTATGGACAAGAATTTCTCCACAAAACGCCTGTAATAGCCTGCCAATCCCAAGAAACTTCTGACTTCAGTGACCGTAGTAGGTCTAGGCCAATTAGTCACAGCTTCGATCTTCGCAGGATCTACTGCGATTCCTTTGCCAGACACTACATGACCAAGGAATGCTACCTTGTTCAGCCAAAATTCACACTTACTCAACTTCCCATAGAACGTATGCTCTATTAGAGTCCGTAGTACTATTCTCAAGTGCTCCTCATGTTCTGCATCACTCTTCGAGTAAATCAAGATATCGTCAATAAAAACTATGATGAATCTGTCCAGAAACTCCTTAAATACTCTATGCATCAGGTCCACAAAAGCAGCTGGAGCGTTGGTCAATCCGAACGGCATCACCGTGAATTCATAATGACCATACCTCGTCCTAAAGGCAGTTTTGGGTATGTATTCCTTCTTGATCCTCAGCTGGTGATACCCAATTCTCAAGTCAATCTTTGAGAATACCACCGCTCCTTGTAATTGGTCAAACAGATCGTCAATACTCGGTAGTGGGTACTTGTTCTTCACTGTGACTTGGTTCAGTTGCCGATAGTCGATGCATAAACGCAAAGACCCATCCTTCTTTCTTACGAATACACCGGTGCTCCCCACGGCGAAGCACTAGGTCGGATAAATTCGTTATCCATCAGCTCTTGCATTTGCACCTTCAATTCCTTTAACTCCGACTGGGACATCCTATAAGGTGCTTTCGAGATCGGTTCTGTTCCAGCGGCTAATTCAATCACAAATTCTATTTCCCGTTCCGGTGGTAAGCCTGGCAATTCTTGGAGAAACACATCAGTAAACTCACGTACTACCGAAATATTCTCTAACTTTGGCTCTTCGATAGTCGTGTCCATTACTGCCACTAGGTACGCTTGACATCCTTCAGACATCAACTTAGTTACTTCAAAAGATGAGACTAAGGGAATCGAGATTCCTCCTCGACTACCCACCAATTCAAAGCTAGGGCATTCTCTCGGATAAAATCGGATTGTTCTACTACCGCAGTCTACTACTGCCTCCTGTTTACCCAACCAATCCATTCCGATTATTACGTCAAAGTCATACATTGGTAATACAGCCAAGTCAATGCTCTCTTTACTCTCTCCAATCACAATCTCACAATCAGCACAGCCTAATGAAACTATTATGTTATCCTTTAAGGGAGTGACAACATGCAAAATTATACTCAACGATTTCAATTTCATACCCACTAATTCAGCAAATTGTGCAGACACAAACGAATGTGTGGCACAAGGGTCAAACAATGCATATGCAGCTTCGTTGCACAAATAGACCGTACCTGTGACCACTCCTGGTGCTTTCTCCGCCTCTCTGCGGGCTACTGCATACACTCTGCCTTGTCCCGAAGGTTGGTTCTGCTCAATCTGAGGCGTGGCAGTCGACGGTCTAGCTTGCAGTCTTTGTCCTTGTGGTCGACTTGCCAGGGCTTGGTTTGGACACACCCTCATCTGGTGGCCCAGTTGACCACACTTGAAATAAGCTCCTATCCTTACTGGGCAAGGCCCATTTTCATGCCTCCTGCCACAAAGGCGGTAGTTCTAGTTCGCAGGATTTGGGGGCTTCGCGATGTTTTTCCGTACTGGAGGCACAAAGCGCCTGTTACTCGCCATCGGCCTCTTGCCCATCTGGCGATTATCTCTGAATGATAGGAACCGCGATCTAGTTGCGGCGTTTCTTTCTTTCAAGTCCCGTTCAATCATTTGGCCTCGCCATAGATATTCTTATAAGTCCTCAAATTCAGAGCGATCATCTAACTATGGAGCACAGGCCTCATACCATCCTTGAATCTTATTGCTTTCTCCAGAGGGTCCTCCACAAATCGAGGTGCATATCTCGACAACCTCGAGAACTCGGTCTCATACTGATCTATCGTCAGTTGGTTCTGACGCAACCGTAAAAACTCCACCTGTTTTCTTTCCCTGACTGTCTCAGAAAAGTACTTGTCGTTGAATGCCGTCTTAAAGGCATCCCAAGTCATAGCCATTCCTTCCGAGAATACTTCACCCTTGGTGGCAGCCCACCAATCATTCGCAGTACGCTCTAGCTGGTATACTACCAGCAACACATTTTCCTCGTCCGTGCACCTCAACACTCCAAAAGCTTTCTTTAACTTTTCTATCCGTCTGGGTGCTAGCTCGGGATCTCCAGTTCTGTCAAACTGTGTTGGCTTTAGCTTTATAAACTGTTCTACTAGCTGGCCCATTTATCTGGCCACGACGATCTCATTTTGGGTGTTTATAGCTTCGTTACTCTGATTTGGCTCACCCTGACTTCCATTCCCACCATTGTTGCCGTTGTTGGCATTAACGGCAACTATGGCAACTCCTACTGCCGGGGTGATGGCAGCGTCCCGATCCTGAGCCTGCCTATTGATCATGTTGTTAATTCTTTCCAATGCCCTAAGCACATCATCCATTCTTGGATCTTCAGCGACAGGCAGTCTTAAGCTAGAGACTCCGCCCCTTGATCTTCCAGCCCTTCTAGATGGGTTACTCATCCCTATCACTTTCTATTGAACCTGGTCCACCACAAGTTCAGCAAGAAGTTAGTAACTTACTCAATCATCCAAATCCAGAGCTAATAACTAACCCTTAACATAAATAGTTACAATCCAACAGTACTCTATACCACAGACTCCAGAAACATTTCAACCAATGGCCCATGGCCATTTCTCAGTTCCATTCACTCCAGTGATTCACTAAAGCCAATCTCTTTCATTCCTCAAACAAACCAAGGTCCAGAAATGACCCTTAATCCTAAGTAGGGAACTTGACCCTTATGTATTTTCACAACCATGCCAAGGTCAAACACTAAGCCTAAGTACCAGGTCACCCGTTATGCACTATGTGCCTTAGCTTAACCAGTCTCCTAAGGTCTCGCTATCCATCCTTGTCCCACTTAATTCTCCTTATTACTCCTGTCCTCAGCCAACTTTGGATCGAGCTGACCTTGCTCTGATACCAAATCAGACGGGGATGTCATGCCCTAAACCCTTCGAGCGCGCAAGCATCCCTGTCAGCAAACAACACATCTGTCGTGGTCCCAAGATACACAATTAATTCTAAAGATATAAAATAGTCAAGGCATGCGGAAGCGGTACTCAAATAAATCCCCATAAAAAATATAAGTTAAGTGGGACCTGGATAACATAATAACTGTCATACATCATAACATACGGTTCGTACAAATACCGACTACTACTACAATCCGCTAGGCAAAGGCGACGGGGTAAGCACATAAAAAAGTATGACCATCATCGACATCCAAAACGGCAATGGTCGGGGGTTGCCACCACAGGATCGAGCCAACAAACTGTATCTCCTAAGATGAGCTGCTGGAGTCCCCGGTATCCGCTGTATTCTTGGTCGACTCATACTCAGAGTACGTCTCAGACGGAACCTCGACAATATCCTCTATGGTCTCCTCATGGGACGGCTCCGCAAGATCCTCCTCGGTCGCCTCCAAGACAATGACCTCATCCTCCTTCACAGTAAAGTCTAGCGTCGGGGTCTTCTCTGGCCCATTCCTAGAACAACCTACAGATCCTTCTAGCTACTCCTGCTCTCCCGCGGTCTGGCACCAGTCGGGTATCACTCCCTAGGGTACCTCATGGGGCTTCAGCGACCCAATCTATGCATCCCCAACCTTTCTAAATCATGCCTCGAACCTATGAGGCTTCCAATTAGGGCTACCATCGTTGACCTATACGACCGTACACTGTCTCACGTAAATGTTCCCCTACCTATCCGGGAACTCGTCAAAATACGTTGTCATGTCCATGGGATTCCCAAAACGTATAGGCCACATATCTAAGGCCTAGGATCTATAAAAATAGGGGTCCCCAAATGGGTGAGATTCACATCTCAGTAAAAGAGTCCTAACCTTGGGTTAGGTCGACCGTACACTTAGTTAGTTGTACACCCTAACAAATCCACTCACAGGCATATCAAGTACAAATCAATAAAACGACAACATACAGATGACAGGCATGCAACTATGACAACATGTCACACTCAGATGATAATGCACACTTCACCTTGCCACCTCACCACAACCATCTCTTCTTGCGTGCCTCAATCTCCAGCCCGCGATTAGATCGCATCAGGCTCAGTCCGTGTAAACGTATCAGACCGTCATCGACAACCCGTGTAAACGCATCAGGTTCCGATGAATCTGCAAGCCAATATCATCATCTCATCCCTCCGTCCCGCGAATAGTTCGCATCAAGACTATGGCCATCTTAACCCCGCAATTTCATTGTATCAGGGCGCCACACAACATCAACTCCACCCCGCGATCTCGTTGCATCAGGCACAATTCAAAGAACTCATGGCATGCAAGGCAATCAAGTGACACACACACATGGTGAATGATTTAAACACAAACAATAGCACACATAACCCTCCTACAACTATTTAGGATATATCAAGAGCTATCCTTTAGAAAATCCTCATAAATCGATCGAACTAAACCTCAACTCACCCAATTGAGTCTAATCTCCCTATCCTAAGTTTATAATTCCCTTACCTTGCGTTTGATTACACAAATTCCTCCTTGCAAGTGCCTCAAGTATCGCCCAAATCAATCCAAGGGTCAATTCACCATGCAACCTAGCATATTCAACCATTCCGTCAATTTTCTTTGCTCAATCCCTCAATCCATGAACCATAATCCTCCATAACAAAACTCTCATTATCTAAATATAGTTAAATCACCATCTTGAACCTCAAACCATCCATTACCAGCCCCCAACAGGCCCGACCTTGCATAAAACCGAACCGGTTCCTCTCGGTTCTGTGCAAATCAGGAACAACCAGCCCTATATCTACTCCAAATCTAATATTTAATCCTCATCCTTCCTCTTAATATGTCTATCTAAGGGTTTGTGAGGCCCACGAAGGTTTGAAGTCGATTGGTCGCCGGAATCCCATTGAAAGTCGCCGGATCGTCCAAGGTCAGTAACCGGCAGTTTCTGTCCAAGATTTACAAGACCGTTTCGAGGTCAAAACTTCTTCCAATCACTCTCAACTTTTTATCAAAGATCCATATACATGTCTACTAGACCTTCATAAAATTTGACCTCAAAACTCCAACAATTCAGACTCTAAAAGGGTTAAACACCGAACCTATCTCAGACTAGAGCAGATTCCGTCGGCTCTCGAGAAATCTCTTGGTTGGAGCTCCTCAGTGGTCCAAATGCTTCGCTTCTACTTTGAGAAGCCTGGCAAGACGTAGATCTAAGTTGGTGTGGTCGGCCGGCAACCAGGCGGTGGCCGGAGGAGGTCGTTGGAACGGCCGAACAAAGCGATAGGGGCTGGTCGCCGGTGACAGAATGAAGAGGAAGAAGAAGATGGAGTTGGCGTGAGTTCTTGGGAGTACATGGCCAGCCAAAGTGATGAGGAGAGAGAGAAAAAGACTATGTATCCAAGCTTGGGTCAAATGGTTGAATGGTAGGTTTGTAATAGTAGACAAGACTTCTCTCTAAGCCATCCATTGACACTTGTCATCAATGTCAATCATATATGATCCAATGGCCCTCATTTATCCTCTTTTTCGACAGCTATGGGGAGGGTTTAGTATCCAAAATATCCTTCTTCAAATGCATGGCAAGGTTCTAAGCTTGAGGGGCAAAAGGGTAATTTTACCTCGGACGTTCAGAACGTCATTTTTCTCGTTCCAGAATCCTTTGATAGGGCAACGGCCAATTTTAATGACATTAGAATTTTTTATTTTCCATTTCAAATTTTTCGAGACTCGTTTATGATGATTTTCTCTATCAGACGTAGTTCCAGCCTATCTCGAACCGACGGATGGCTTTTGCGAACTTTTCGCATATCGACCCTGCGATTCTCATCACATTTAGGGTTCATCCATTCGTGATGACTTTGGTTGTCATGTAATTATGATGGTTTATCACTAGTCCCTTTGGTCACGATCTTTACTATCCAATTTAGGAAAATTTTGCAAATCATACGTTGGTTAAGCGGCATCACCCGCGCTCCAATCATATGACACTCGCAAGGCATTCCTTAATCGTTCTTGGATCGCCCTTTTGTGGCTCTAAATATTTCCTTGACAATCCTTATGGTCAAAGCGTCATTTCTTATCTGAATTCCCTAGGTCTATGTACCATGTCTCGCGTTAGCCTTTCCCTTTTGGTCAGTCTACTCGAATTGATCAGATTTGAGCGAGATATTACTGAAATACATCTCTAGATTCATTTCTCATTAATGAGTTAGAGATTGACTGGAAATCAGAATGTCACACTCTAGCCGCACGTCCTCGTCTGGTCAAGTGGAAGTAACTCCATCCCAAAGCATTGCCCAAAATATTATTTCTCGGCGATCCCACACGCTAGTGCACTTATAATTTTTCTCGACAATCCCACCCGCCATTGGCGATCCTACACGTCAGTGCACATATAAATTCTATCGACAATCCCACATGCCATTTATTCATAAAATCAGTTATAAAAGCCTCAGTTTTCATTCAAAAGCAATTTCACGCCTCAATTTTCAATCAAAAGTAAACTCATGAAATTCAATTATTTCATCACCTATTCTAGGCATTTATTCCAAATGTCCATCAACTGTACCAAATATATTTCACATTATAAAATTCTCAGCCAAGCACATGCATCACTCGAATCAATTCAAACAAGGTCTTAGAGAAATTAATAAACACGGCCATTTCACGAAACTCAAGGCTTAACATCCCCTCTAAACACTTGACGCAACGTCACACCGCCAAGCTGTCCACTCTTGGCCTTCCATGACTAGATTCAGTTCCGAATAAACTGGTATTAAGATGTTAACCTTTTGAGAAATACGTAACTTTATCCTTCAATATCTTGTGGATGTGTGAGTGAAAACGGAGTTCAATTTGGACACCGAACATCCTAGAACGAGCCATTTCAAAATTAATGTGCGCTAAAGGTAGATTCTCACGGCTTTTGGGTCTCAAGCATTCCTCACACCAAAACAACCCCTTTAAGAACTTCAATTCAATCACAATTTATCTATTAATAACAACACCCTAACGAAGGGTTAGAAGTTGACTTGCCACAAATCAAACAAGTGAAATTCCACAATTTGCAGCCACCATTCTCGATTCCAAAGACTAACCGGGGCAGGGCAGTTTTTTGTCCTAGGAAAAACCATAAATAATCGGTAATGAAATTTCAATCCAACTCAATAATTCTTCCCAACATGTAATATTATGTTCTAAGGAGGTTTACCCACGATTTTCAAGTCAAGCAACGCTTCGATGAACCTCAAATGTGCCCACGGTTTCAAACGGGTCGGCGGGGCAGATTCTGTCTAGTAATTGTTCAAGGAAAACCACACGTAATGAGCCCTTAAATCTCACTATAATATCCTCAAATCCAAAAATACAATTCTACATGTCTTAACAAGGTTTGAGAGGTAGTCTTACCAAGAATGAAGCCAAAACAAACTCGAAATTTCAAGATGAAGCTCCTCAGGTCGGTACAGGATCGGGCAGCGACCTTTCCTCACTCAAACGGACCTAGGGACAAAAAATATGGGTGGATAATTACTCATAATATCTTGTTGGAACGGCAAGACGATAAGTTTTTCGATGGCGGTGGTTTTACCTCAATTCGATATCATACCACAAAGTTATAGTCGAAATAGTGAAGCAGTTGAATAGGATGACGGGCTGGTCGGCGAGCTCCATTCGGCCGGGAGTGAAAAGGAAGAAGAAGAAGAAAAATGAACAGAAAAAGAGAGAGGGGGGGTCACGACTGAAGTAGAGAGAGAATGAGGCCTTCCATATATTATTCATGTGATCAAGTGACAAGATTGGTAGTTGGGGGTGATTGATGCTCAACCACACATTGATTGACACTTATCTTGGTGCCAATAATATCAAGGCTCCTCATTGACCTCCATTGACCAAATTTTCGACATCCCTTGACGATTCAAAATGACCAAAACAAACTCCATTAGTTTTTAAGGCAAGGCAAAAGGTCGACGGGCAAAATGGTCATTTTATACTTTCCGTCTGAAACTTCATCTTTCCAATATAAATCACCCTCGATGAGGCGACATCAAATTTAATTCAAATGTTGGAATTCCTCAATGTCCAATACCCAAATCTCGAGGTCCAATTTCATGTCCAACTCTTGTCAACTGTAATTTCAGTTTATCTCAAACAGACGAACGACTCTTGCAGGCGCTACGCGTATCGACCTTAGGGTTTCTTAAGCTGTGGCGACTTTGGTTGTCATATAATTGCAAGGGTTTATCGCTAGCTCCTGCAATCCCGATTGTCGAAATCCGATTTAGGAAATTTTCACAAATTATACATTGGTTAAGCGAAATCACCCGCGTCCCAACGTATAACACTAGCAAGGCATTCCATGATCGTTCCTAGACCGATCTTTGCTAGCCCAAAATATTCCATTGACAATCCTTATAATCAAAGTGTCATTTCTCATTTAAATTCCCCCGGTCCACATAGTTGATTCCGCGTCAACCTTTCCCTTTTAGCCAATTAACTCAGGAGTGGCCAACTCCGAGCGAGTTACAACTGAAACACACCGATCAATACCTTCCATTCCATAGTCTCGAGAGGGGTCGAAATTCAGATTGTCACAAATCGTTTTGCGGAAAGTACGATCGAAAACCCTATCGAATAGTTGGGAGCATTCTCTTAAATTCTGCGATAACTAGAGAAATGAGATTAGGGACTTTGCTTAGCCAACTGTCAGAGTTGACGTCCTTTTGGCATTTAAGTTAAATGATTTATCTAATCTTAATATTTATGCAAATGAGTGGGGTGCGAACCCTAAATCTAGGAGTTCATGGAGATAGGAGGCTACCCTAACACTCACAATTACTAATGAAAGTGCACAAATCAAGGATCCAAAATATGCGGATAAATCACATGAATACATCGGGGCTTCCCTAGTAAGGCCTTATTAGCCTAGAGAAAAGTCAATAAAGGCTTAGGAGTGTCCTTGATATGATTTACCCTTGAGGAGCAAAATCATAATTTTGAAAAATTTTAGAACAATTTGCCCATGAAGGGAAAATTTTCATCTCAGATGAAATATGGAGTCAAAAGATAGTGAAAATATGATTGATCAATAAACCAACTCATTTCCTATTTTTCAGGAATTTTCAGAATTTTTCCGGAATTTTGGAGACGATTTACCCTTTGAGGGGCAAAATCGTCAATTTTCAAAAGAAAGGATAAGAAATCCCAAAAATAGAATTGACCAGCTGTCTATGGTCATTCCTTAATTTTTGAGAATTTCTAAAATGCCTAGGAATTTTCCACGATTTTCCTACATTTGTTTTGGGATTTTCTAGGATTTTCTAATATTTTTTAAAATTTTCTAGAATTTTTCTATTTTTTGTATTTTTAAAATTATTTTTGAATTTTTTATTAAAAATGATTCAGACCAAGTCGACCTGACCCATTTCGATTGGACAACCTGGCCCAGACCCGGACCCACGTAGATCGATTCCCGAAAACGACGTCGTTCTGCTTTTTCTATTTTTTGGTTAATCGGATTAAATCCAACGGCTCCTTTTGAACCACATGACTACTCTATAACCTTAGGATCGGTCGATTGAAACCTACGGCTTAGATCAAAAGCCGACTATCCCTCGACTGTCAAATCTGATTGCTTAAATCTACGGTCACGATTAAAAGACAAGATTCAATTTGGTCCGTCCATCCCCACTAACCTAAACGACGTCGCTCGACCCTTAACCTAAACAGCACCATTTCGGTTTGTTTTGATTTTTTAATTTTAAAAAAATATTTTTGAATATTCCTAATTTCTAATAAGACTCCCACTAAAACTAGGACTCGATTAATCTAGGCCATCCGATCTAACCTGACTCGGCCTAACAGGCTAACGGTCCAGCCAACTCAACACCCACATGGACCAATCACATGCTGCCACCTAATACCGCTGACCCACTGACTTGCCACGTCATCGTCTTCAATCTCTCGACGTACACAACAAAAATGGACGGCCGAGGTTTCCCCGCCGTTGATCAGCGGCGAAACCTTGACCAATCGACTCGAATCTTATACCAAACGACCCGTCTACATCTCGCCTACAACATATTGAAGAATCACACAATTTCGCAGACAGAATCAACAATAATAAAGCTAAGACAATATATAGGCATGGCGGTTCAATCATGTAATTCGGGGCATGTCATGCCAATTCTTTCACATATATGCCTCAAATGAAGTTCATAATACTTACCTACAGGTCAGATTGACCTGATTAGGTCAAGGATACCCTAGAGGAGCTTTGACCAAATCAGCGATACCGATAGGGTTCAAATGTGAGATTTGACTCGATTTCAATGCAATAAAAAAATAGAGAGATGCTTAGTAGTGTTTTAGATATTATCACGCCCGGAAACCGTCGAGCTCGCGAACATCCCTGCAAGGAACCATACGACAATCTCTCGCGGTCCCAAGATCTTCTTATAAACTAGGGCGAGAGATATGATGAATGCATCATGCAAGCGGAAGCGATACTCGTACAAAACCCCGTACCATACGAAAGTTTAAGTGGGATCTTGATAGCTTAATAACATTCATACAACATAGCATACTGTTCATACAAACACTGGCTACTACAATCCAATAAACGAAAGGGTGACAGGGTAAGCATACAAACAGAACCACCTACTAAGTCAGTAGGAACTGGATCAGGTGGTCATCAAAAGATCAGGCCACCAACTCGAGTCTCCTAGGAAGAATTGCTGGAGTCCCCCGTGTCCTCAGCATCCTCCGTCGGCTCGTACTCGAAGAAGATCTCGGACGGAACCTCAATGGAGTCCTCCATGGCTGCCTCCTGTGACGGCTCAGCAAGGTCCCCCTTGGACGCCTCCAGAACAATAACCTCTTCCTCTTCCGGCTCAGTAAACTCTAGGGTTGGGGTCTTCTCTAGCCCTTTCCTAAACCCAACTACAAACCCTCAGGCAACTCCTGCTTTCTTGCGGTCTGGCACCAATCAAGTATAACCCCCTGAGGTACCTCGTGGGGCTTTAGTGGCCCAATTGACTGGTCTCCTACTTTCTTAAACCACGCCTCAAACCTATGAGGCTTCCAATCTGGCTTACCCTCATCCACCCACACAACAGTGCACTTCCTCACATACATGTTCCCTTGCCTATCCGGGAACTCGTCAAAATATGCCGTCATCTTCTTAGGGTCCCCAAAATGTATAAGACACGTATCTAAGGTCTAGAATCTGTAAAAAGAAGGGTTCCCCAATAGAGGTGAGATACTCATCTTAGTAAAAGAATCCTAACCTTAGGTCAGGTCGATAGTCCACTCATGTAGTCACACACCTCAACGATACCATTCACATGCATATAAAGCACAATTCCATAAACAACAATATACAGAAGATAGGCATGTGAATATGAAGACATGTCACACTCAGATGATAATGCATAAATCATCCTGCCATTTCACCACACTACTTCTTCCTGCCTGCGTCAATCTCAGCCCGTGATTAAATCGCCTCAAGCTCGGTCCGCGTAAACACATCAGACCGTTGTCGGCAATCCGCATAAACGCATTAGATTTCGATGAATCTCCAAGCCAATATCAATATCGCATACGCCGTTCCGCGAATAATTCGCATCAAAACCGTGGCTATCTGAACCCCGCGACTTCGTCGCATCAGGGTGCCACACGGCATCTACTCCACCCCGCGATCTCGTCGCATCAGGGTATCCACTTCCCCCGCCCCGCATATCTTGCGCCTCAGGGCCTCGCCATGTCATGCTTACGCCATGATATCTCAATTCAATTCACATACGAGCGACGGGTGCAACTCATGGACGATTTGAACACTCATGGCATGCAAGTAAGTCAATTGATACTCAGACATGGCAGACAACTCAGGCATAAACAATGTCACACACAATTCTCCTATAACATCTTAGGACATATCAAAGGCTATCCCTTTTGACAATTTCTCACAAATCAATCCAATCAATCCTCGACTCACCCAATTGAGTCCAATCTCCCTATCCAAAGTTTATAATTCCCTTACCTTGGGTTTAATTGCACCAATTACTTTCTCTTGAGCCCCCAAGGTTTCGGTCAACCAATGTCCACTACCGGGCTTGTCGTGCAACCTAAAATTTCAATCAATTTCATCAATTCTCTTGTCCAAATTCTCAATCCTTCAACCCCAATCACCAATAACTTAACCCTCATCATCTCATCACATCTTAAACATCAATTTACAACTCAAAATAACCACTTTCAGCCCTCAACAAAATCGGTTTGGCCCGGCACCGAACCGATCCTACTCGGTTCTATGCAAGCCCGGGCCAACCAGTCCTAAATCTACTCCAAATCCAATATTTAAACACTATCCTACCTCTTAATATGTCTACAAAGGGTTTGGGAGGCTCATCGTGAGTTTCGAGTCGGTTGGTTGCCGGAAACTCACCCAAAGTCGCTGGATCGCCAAGTTAGCTTTCCGAGCAGATTCTGTCCAATATTTGCAAGACCGGTTCATGGTAAAAAATTTATCAAATTGAGCCTCAATTTTTACCACATATTCCTACACGTCTCTACTAGATCTTCATAAAATTTGGCTCTAAAATTATAAGATTTCGACCATCAAAAGGACTAGGAACCGGACCTACCTCAGTTTGATTTCTATTCTGTCGGCTCTCGGAAAGTGCTTGCTCGGGACTTCTCAGTGCTCCAAATGTCATGATTCTTGTTCGAGGAGGTCGGCAAGATGTAAATCTACGCTGGTGTGATCAGCCGGTGGTCAAATGGTGGCTGGAGAGTAGCATCGTGGCCGGCGAACAGAAGGTCCAGTGGCGGTCGGGCACCGAGCAGAAGAAGAAGAAGGAAGAAGATGGTTTCAGTGGTTGAGGAGGGAAAGCTTAGCCGACTGATGGGTGAGGAGAGAGAGAGAAGAGAAAGTTATGCAATATCCCAAGGCTTGGCCAATAGTTTGAAAGTTAGGTGAGCAAAAAGGTTGACATGACCATAGCTCTTAATCTTGTGACACTTGGCCATTGTCTTTTCCAAGGTGATCCAATGGCCATTATTTCTCCTTGTGTTCGACAGCCATGGGAGGTGTATGGACCAATTTTCCCTTATTCCTTTGCATGGATAAGGTTCTAAGCTTGAAAGGCAAAACGGTCATTTTACCTTCGACGTTTAGAACGTCGTTTTTCTCGTTCCAAAATTCTTCGATAGGGCGACGGCAAATCCGAATAACGTTGGAATTCTTGATTTTCCATTTCAAACTTTTCAGGATTCGTTTTTGATAGTTTCATCTATCAGACGTGGTTCCAGCCTATCCCGAACCGACGGACGGCTTTTGCAGACATTATGCGTATCAACCATGTGATTCATATCATGTTTAGGACTCATTAATTCATGGCGACTTTAGTTGTCATGTAATTGCGAGGGTTTATCACTAGTCCCTATGGTCTCGATTGTCACAGTTCGATTTAGAAAAATTTTGCAAATCATACGTTGGTTAAGCAACATCACCCGTGCTCCAATCATATGACACTCGCAAAGTAATCCTTAATCGTTCTTAGATCGGCCTCTTGGTGGTTCTAAATATCCCCTCGGCAATTCTTATGGTCAAAGCGTCATTCTTTATCCGAGTCGCCTAGGTCCACGTACCTCGCCTCGCATTTTCCTTTTCCCTTTGGTCAGCCTACTCAAATTGATCAAATTTGAGCGGGATACGACCGAAACACATCGCTTGATACATATAAATTTCTGATTACAGAGTCTGAAATTGACTAGAAATCAGAATGTCAACTCTTCCCCCCTTACAAAAACTTTGTCCCCGAAATTTACACTACACTCAATTACTCAAACAAATGGGGGCGATGTCGCATCATCGTCTCTTCATTCTTCCACGTGGCTCCTTCAATTCCGTGGTGCTCCCATACTACTTTGACCAGTGGGATCTTCTTATTTATGAGGATTTGCTCCTTTCGGTCCTCGATCCTTATTGGCCTCTCCACGTAAGACACTATGTTGTCCACTTCTATGGCCTCGTAATCTAGCCCATGTGTCGGGTCAGGCTCATACTTTCGCTGCATCGACACACGAAATACATTATGTACCTGGGATAGATTTGGCGACAGGGCAAGCCGGTAGACCAAAGTTCCAATCTGTTCCAGTATCTCAAAAGGGCTTACATACCTTGGGCTCAGCTTCCCCTTCTTTCCGAATCTGGATAATCCTCTCAACGACGACACATTGAGGAAGACGTGATCACCCACTTGAAATTCCAAGGGCTTGCGCCGCTTATCTGCATAGCTCTTCTGGCGATTCTGTGCCGTCCTCAGTCTATCCCGAATGATCTTCACTGCTTCCACCGATTGCTCTACTAGTTTTGGGCCTGTGATACTTCTTTCTCCGACCTCATCCCAGCAAATCGGTGTTCTGCAGGCTTTACCATACAGTGCTTCGAATGGTGCCATCAGTATACTCTGCTGGTAGCTATTGTTATAAGCGAACTATACCAAGTGTAGCTGTTCTTCCCATCCGTCTTTGAAATCAATGACACACGGTCTCAACATGTCCTCGAGCGTCTAGATCATCCTTTCCGACTGCCTATCTGTCTGTGGAAGGTACATTGTACTATACTGTAGTCAGGTCCCCATAGCTTCTTGCAGGCTCTTCCAAAAATTTGCCGTGAATTTCGAATCCCTATTTGAGGTGAACATCACTAGCACTCCGTGTAATCTTACTATTTGTCTCATATACAGCTCTGCGTACTTATCCATGGCAAAGTCCTTTCATACAGGAATGAAGTGGGCAGAATTGGTCAATCTGTCTAGGACTACCCATATAGAGTCGTGACTTCTCTAGCTTCTCGGAAGTCCCATCATGAAATCCATGGTTATGTGCTCCCACTTCCATTCCGGAATCTCTAGTGACTACAATCACCCTCCAAGCTTACAGTGCTGCGCCTTCACTTGCTAGCATGTCGAACATTTAGCCACATACCTTGCTACGTCCACCTTCATTCCGTTCCACCAATAATGTTGTCTCAAATTCTGATACATCTTTGTACTTCCAAGGTGGACACTATAGTTGCTCCTATGAGTCTCTGATAGAATTCTTTCCCTAAGTCCTTCGTCATTTGGTGCACACAGTTGCCCTCGGAACCTCAAAATTCCATCCTCAAATACTTGAAATTCCGGCTTTCTCTTCGTCGCGTCCATCTCGACGATTTTCTAAATCTCCGACCTCATCCCAGCAAATCGGTGTTCTGCAGGCTTTACCATACAGTGCTTCGAATGGTGCCATCAGTATACTCTGCTGGTAGCTATTGTTATAAGCGAACTATACCAAGTGTAGCTGTTCTTCCCATCCGTCTTTGAAATCAATGACACACGGTCTCAACATGTCCTCGAGCGTCTAGATCATCCTTTCCGACTGCCTATCTGTCTGTGGAAGGTACATTGTACTATACTGTAGTCAGGTCCCCATAGCTTCTTGCAGGCTCTTCCAAAAATTTGCCGTGAATTTCGAATCCCTATTTGAGGTGAACATCACTAGCACTCCGTGTAATCTTACTATTTGTCTCATATACAGCTCTGCGTACTTATCCATGGCAAAGTCCTTTCATACAGGAATGAAGTGGGCAGAATTGGTCAATCTGTCTAGGACTACCCATATAGAGTCGTGACTTCTCTAGCTTCTCGGAAGTCCCATCATGAAATCCATGGTTATGTGCTCCCACTTCCATTCCGGAATCTCTAGTGACTACAATCACCCTCCAAGCTTACAGTGCTGCGCCTTCACTTGCTAGCATGTCGAACATTTAGCCACATACCTTGCTACGTCCACCTTCATTCCGTTCCACCAATAATGTTGTCTCAAATTCTGATACATCTTTGTACTTCCAAGGTGGACACTATAGTTGCTCCTATGAGTCTCTGATAGAATTCTTTCCCTAAGTCCTTCGTCATTTGGTGCACACAGTTGCCCTCGGAACCTCAAAATTCCATCCTCAAATACTTGAAATTCCGGCTTTCTCTTCGTCGCGTCCATCTCGACGATTTTCTAAATCTCCAGATCCGTAGACTGTAATGCCTTTATCCCTTCTTAGACCTCGGATTCCACCCTCAACGTAGCTATCAAACTAGACAGCTAATCGACCTCCAATCTAAACTCGGAATCTCTCAAGTCTTCTATTGTCGACCAACTCCTCACTAGTAGGCATGCAATACTTGACTTTCGACTTAGTGCATCCGCTACTCTGTTGGCTTTCCCAGGATGATATAATATCTCACAATCGTAATCTGTGAGCAGCTCCTTCCACCTACGTTGTCTCATATTCAGCTCTTTTTGGGAAAATTAATATTTTAAGCTCTGGTGGTCGGTATATATTTGAAACTTCTCGCCTCAAAGGTAGTGTCTCCAAATTTTCAAAGCAAATACAATCGCCGCTAACTCTAGGTCATGTGTTGGGTAATTCATCTCATGTGGCCTCAATTGTCTATATGCATAAGCTACTACTGTTCTGTGCTGCATCAACACACAGCCTAATCCTTTCAGCGAAGTATTGCTGTAAATTTCGTAATCTCCTAGTCCCGACGGAATGGTCAACACTGGTGCAATCGTCAATCTATGTTTAAGCTTTTGGAAACTCTTCTAACATTTATCGATCCATTCGAACCTTATTTCCTTCTTCGTCAACCGCGTCAATGGGATGGCTATGGATGAGAATTTCTCCACAAAACGTTTGTAGTACCTGCCAATCCCAAGAAACTTCTGACCTTCGTGACCGTAGTAGGCCTCGGCCAATTGGTTACTGCTTCAGTCTTTGCAGGATCCACTGCAATCCCTTCTCCAAACACCACATGATCAAAAAAAGCTACCATGTTCAGCCAAAACTCACACTTACTCAACTTCGCCTAGAACGTATGCTCCTTTAGAGTCTGTAGCACAATCCTTAGGTCCTCCTCATGCTCCGCCTCGCTCCTCGAGTAAATCAAGATTTCGTCAATAAATACTATGATGAATCTGTCTAGAAACTCCTTAAACACTCGATGCATCAGATCCATGAATGCAGCTGGAGCGTTGGTCAATCCAAACGGCATCACCGTGAATTCATAATGACCATACCTCATCCTGAAGGCAGTATTAGGTATGTCTTTCTTCTTGATCCTTAGCTGGTGATGCCTAGTCCTCAAATCGATCTTTGAAAATACTGCTGCTCCCTGCAGCTGATTAAAAAGATCATCGATCCTCGGCAGCGGATACTTGTTCTTCACTATCACTTGGTTCAGCTACTGATAGTCAATGCATAAATGCAAAGACCCATCCTTCTTCCTCACAAACAGCACCGGTGCTCCCCACGGCAAAGCACTTGGTCGGATAAATCCTTTGTCTAGTAACTCTTGCATATGCACCTTTAACTCCTTTAATTCTGACATGGACAACCTGTACGGTGCTTTCGATATCGGTTCTATCCTAGGGGCTAGCTCAATTACGAATTCTATTTCCCGTTCCGGTGGTAACCTAGAACCTCCTGGGGAAACACATCGGGAAACTCATGCACTACCGGGATATTTTCTAATTTTAGCTCTTCGGTAGTCATGTCCATTACCACTACTAAGTATGCCCGATATCCTTCAGACATCAACTTAGTTACTTCCAAAAGTGAGACAAAGGGAATCGAGATTACTCCTCGACTTCCCACCAATTTAAAGCTAGGACGGCCTCTCGGATAAAACTGAATTGTTCTACTACCTCAGTCTACTATCGCCCCTAGCTTACCCAACCAATCCATTCCTATTATTACGTCAAAGTCATACATGGGTAGTACTGCTAGGTCAATACTCTCTTTACTTTTCCCAATCACAATCTCACAACCAGCACAACCCATTGAAACCAGTATACTATACTTTAACGACGTAGCAACATGCAGAATTTTGCTCAATGGTTCTAATTTCATACCTACTAATTCAACAAACGGTGCAGACACGAATGAATACGTGACACCCGGGTCAAACAATGCATAAGCAGTTTGGTTGCACAAGTAGACCATACCTGTGATCACCGCCTCCCTATGGGCTACAGCATATATTCAGCCCTGTACCGACGGTCTTCTCTGCTCAATCTCGGGCCTTGCAGTCGACGGCCCAGCTTGTGGCCTCTGTCCTTGCGGTGGACTTGTTGGAGCTTGATTTGGACATACCTTCATCTGGTGGTCCAGTTAACCATACTTGAAACACGCTCCTATCCTCACTGGGCACGACCCATTCCTATGCCTCCTGCCATAAAGCCTGCAGTTCCAGTTTGTAGGATTTGGCGATTTCACTATATTCTTCTTCGCCGGTAGCACGAAATGTCTGTTACTCACCATTAGCCTCTTGCTCATCTGGCGATTATCTCTGAACGACGAGAACCGCGATCTAGTTGCGGTGTTTCTTTCTCTCAAGTCCCCTTCTATCATCTGGCCCCGCTCATATATCTCTTGGTAGGTCCTCAAGTTCAAAGTGATCATCTGGCTACTGAGCTCGGGCCTCAGAGCATCCCTAAACCTCTTTGCTTTCTCAAGAGGGTCATCCATAGATCGAGCTGCATACCTCAAAAGCCTCGTGAATTCGGCCTCGTACTGATCTATTGTCAGCTGGTTTTGGCGTAGCTGCAGGAACTCAACCTGTTTCCTTTCCCTGACCTTTTTTTAGAAATATTTATCATCAAATGCCATCTTAAAAGCATTCCAGTTCATGGCCACTTCTTCTGGGAAGACTCCGTCCTTGGTGGCATCCCACCAGTCATTTGCTATACCCTCCAGTTGGTATACAGCCAACAATACCTTCTCCTCGTCTGTGCATCTCAGCACCCCAAAAGCCTTCTCTAGCTTCTCTATCCATCTGGGCGCTAGCTCAGGATCTCCAATCCCATCAAACTGTGTCAGCTTCAATTTCATAAACTGCTCAACTAGTTGGCCCATCTATCTGGCCACGATGATTTCCTCGTGAGGGTTTATAGTTTCGTTGCTTTGATTCGGCTCGCCTTGATTTCCACTTCTACCGGCGTTACCATTGTTGGCGTTAATGGCTGCTAGGACAGCTCCTATTGTTTGGGCGATGGCAGCATCCCGGTCCAAGGCCTGGCTATCTATTAGGTCTCTGATCCCCTCCACTGCCCTCAGCAGATCGTCCACTCTTGGATCTTCTGCTACGGGCGGCCTCGAGCTAGAGGCTCCGCCTCTTAGTCTTCTAGATCTTCTGGATGGGTTACTCATCTTTGTTGTTTTCTACTAAACTTGGTCCACCACAAGTTCAGCAATGAGTTAGCAACTTACTCAACCATCCAAATCCAGAGCTACTAATTAATCCTTAACAGAAATAACAACAATCCAACAGTACTTCAGAAGTATTCCAACAAATAGCCTAATACCATTTCTCAGTTCCATTTACTCTAGTGATTCATTAAAACCAATCACTTCCATTCATCAAGCAGGCTAAGGTCCAACTGGACCTTCAACTCTAAGTAGGGAACCTAGTCCTCATGCTTCACCACAACTTGCCAAGATCAAACACCAGTCACAAGTACTAGGTCTCAGGCTATGTACCTCATGTCCTATCCTTACCAGTCTTCTAAGGTCTAGCTATCCGTCCTTGCCCCAACTTAATCCTCCTTATTACTCCAATCCTCAACCAACTTTGGGTCGAGCTGACCTTGCTATGATACCAAACAAGCGGGGATGTCACGCCCCGAACCCGTCGAGCTCGTGAACATCCCTACAAGGAACCATACGACAATCTCTCGCGATCCCAAGATCTTCTGATAAACTAGGGCGAGAGATATGATGAATGCATCATGCATGCAGAAGCAATACTCCTACAAAACCCCATACAATACGAAAGTTTAAGTGGGACCTGGATAGCTTAATAACATTCGAACATACAGGCAATAACAACTACAATCCGATAAACGAAAGGGTGACAGGGTAAGCATACAAATAGAACCATCTACTAAGTCAGCAGGAACTAGATCAGGTTGTCATCAAAAGATTAGGCCACCAACTCGGGTCTCCTAGGAAGAACTGCTGGAGTCCCCCGTGTCCTCAGCATCCTCCGTCGGCTCGTACTCGGAGAAGGTCTCGGACGGAACCTCAATGGAGTCCTCCATGGTTGCCTCTTGTGACGGCTCAGCAAGGTCCCCCTCAAACGCCTCCAGGACAATAACCTCTTCCTCCTCCGACTCAGTAAACTCCAGGGTCGGGGTCTTCTCTGGCCCATTCCTAGACCCAACTACAAATTCCTCAAGCAGCTCCTGCTCTCCTACGGTCTAGCACCAATCAGGTATAACCCCTTGAGGTACCTCATGGGGCTTTAGTGGCCCAATCGACTGGCCTCCTACTTTCTTAAATCACGCCTCAAACCTATGAGGCTTCCAATCTGGCTTACCCTCATCCATCCATACAACAATGCACTTCCTCACATACATGTTCCCTTGCCTATCCGGGAACTCGTCAAAATATGCCGTCATCTCCTTAGGGTCCTCAAAACGTATAGGCTACATATCTAAAGCCAAGGATTTGTAAAAAGAAGGGTTCCCCAATAGGAGTGAGATACTCATCTCAGTAAAAGAATCTTAACCCTAGGTTAGGTCGATAGTCCACTCAAGTAGTCACACACATCAACGATACCATTCAGAGGCATATAAAGCATAATTCCATAAACAACAATATACAGAAGACAAGCATGCAAATATGAAGACATGTCACACTCAAATGATAATACATAAATCATCCTGCCATTTCACCACACTACTTCTTCTTGTCTGCCTCAATTCAGCCCGCGATTAAATCGCCTCAGGCTCGGTCCGCGTAAACGCATCAGATCGTTATAGGTAACCCGCGCAAACGCATCAGGTTTTGACGAATCTCCAGGCCAATATCAATATCTCATACTCCATCCCGCGAATAATTCGCATCAGGACCGTGGCTACCTGAACCCCGTGACTTCGTCGCATCACGGTGCCACACGATATCTACTCCACCCCGCGATCTCATCGCATCAGGGTATCCACTTCCCCTGCCCTGTGTCTCATACGCTTCAGGGCCTCGCCATGTTATGCTTATGCCATGACATACAAGCAACGGGTGCAACTCATGCACGATTTGAACACTCATGGCATGCAAGCAAGTCAATTGATACTCAGACATGGCAGACAACTCAGGCATAGACAATGTCACACACAATCATCCTATAACATCTTAGGACATATCAAAGGCTATCCCTTTTGATAATTTCTCACAAATCAATCCAATCAATCATCGACTCACCTAATTGAGTGTAATCTCCCTATCCTAAGTTTAGAATTCCCTTACCTTGGGTTTAATTGCACCAATTACTTCCTCTTGAGTCCCCAAGGTTTTGGTCAACCAATGTCCACTACCGGGCTTGTCGCGCAACCTAAAATTTCAACCAATTTCATCAATTCTCTTGTCCAAATTCTCAATCCATCAACCCCAATCACCGATAAATTAACCCTCATCATCTCATCACATCTTAAACATCAATTTACAACTCAAAATAACCACTTTCAGCCCTCAACAGAATCGGTTTGGTCCTGCACCAAATCGGTCCTACTCGGTTCTGTGCAAGGCAGGGCCAACCGATCCTAAATCTACTCCAAATCCAACATTTAAATACTATCCTACCTCTTAATATATCTAGCTAAGGATTTGGGAGGCTCACCATGAGTTTCGAGTCGATTGGTCGCCGAAAACTCTCCCAAAGTCGCCGGATCGCCCAAGTCAGCTTTCCGGGTAAATTCTGTCCAATATTTGCAAGACCGGTTCATGGTAAAAAATTTATCAAATTGAGCCCTAATTTTTACCATAGATTTGTACATGTCTCTACTAGATCTCCACAAAATTTGGCTCCAAAATTTCAAGATTTCGACCATCAAAAGACTAGGAACTGGACCTACCTCAGTTTGAGTTATATTCTGTTGGCTCTCGAGAAAATGCTTGCTCGGGACTCCTCGGTGCTCCAAGTGCCGTGATTCTTGTTCGAGGAGGTCGGCAAGATGTAAATCTACGCTGGTGTAGTCCGCTAGTGGTCGAATGGTGGCTAGAGGGTGGTGGCGTAGCCGGCGAACAGAAGGTCCAGCGGCGGTTGGGCGGCGAGCAGATGAAGAAGAAGGAAGAAGATGGCTTCGGGGGTTGAGGGGGGAAATCTTGGCCGAATGAGGGGTGAAGAGAGAGAGGGAAGAGAGAGTTGTGCTATATCATAAGGCTTGGTCAATGGTTTGAAAGTTAGGTGAGCAAAAAGACTGACATGACCATAGCTTTTAATCTTGTGACACTTGGCCATTGTCTTTTTCTCTTTGTGTTCAACAACCATGGGGGGTGTATGGACCAATTTTCCCTTCTTCCTTTGCATGGATAAGGTTCTAAGCTTGAGGGGCAAAATGATCATTTTACCCCCAACGTTCAGAATGTCATTTTTTTCGTTCCAAAATTCTTCGATAGGGCAACGACCAATCCGAATAACGTTGGCATTCTTGATTTTCTATTTCAAACTTTTCAGGACTCATTTCTGATAGTTTCTCTATCAGACGTGGTTCCAGCCTATCCCGAACGACGGGCGGCTTTTGCAGACATTACGCGTATCGATCCTGTGATTTATATCACGTTTAGGGCTCGTCAATTCATAGCGGCTTTGGTTGTCATGTAATTGCAAGGGTTTATTACTAGTCCCTACGGTCTCGATCGTCACAGTTCAATTTAGGAAAATTTTACAAATCATACGTTGGTTAAGTGGCATCACCCGCGCTCCAATCATACGACACTCGCAAGGAAATTCTTAATCGTTCTTAGATCGGCCTTTTGGTGGTTCTAAATATCCCCTCGATAATCATTACGGTCAAAGTGCCATTCCTTATCCAAGTCGCCTAGGTTCACGTACTTCGTCTAGCGTTAGCCTTTCCCCTTTAGTCAGCCTATTCAAATTGATTAGATTTGAGTGGGATACGACTGAAACACATCGCTTGATACATATGAACTTCTCATTACATAGTTTGAAATTGACTGGAAATCAAAGTGTCACAGATATGAAATGCACATGTCAATTATAACGTTTGGAATCGAAAACAAGATCTGCCATTGAAACTCAATCGAAGGCTCGAGTTTGAGATATACCTTTTCTGATTGAAGGAGTGCGATCGCTTCTCTAAAACTCCTTCAAGCTTCTCCAAGTGAAATGGCCGTTCGATTTGGCCTGGATCAACGTTGCCGACCACTTACAATTAGAGTTCAAACTCTCGACGACGAGGTCGGAGAGCGAGCTCTCTTTCTCTCTCTCTCTATTTTGTTATCTATGCATAACAGAATCCACCCACCTCCCCTTCAAGAATTAGTCTGTTTTGATTAACTAGTTGTCCTTGAAATTTTGGCCACGCGGGAGGGGGCGAGTTGGTGTTCGCACGTGCAATCACGTGCGAAATGGTCACCGATGACTGGAAATGGCCAAGAACGAAATGGCCAGTCCTTTTAGGCCTTTCTGTGACTACATTTCAAGCGAATTCCCCCTGCATTGGGTTCTATGTTTGGTTCGAACACAGCCGATGGACATTTGACCCTCGCTGGTGTAGCTCGGGTGGACCCAAGTCATCGGACTGGTTGTCATTGATGCCGGACTTCATGGTTAATAAAACCCCTCCATCAATTTCATGAATTGAAGCTGATTGATCCTTCAATTTTTTGATCAAAATCTACCCTTTCGAACAGTAAAAATGGCGTAAATGAGAGGAAGAAGATTCATTGTAGCAAATCAGTTCGATAGGTCTGACCGATCAAAACCAGTTTTGACTTGATTTTCAAAATTAATCACAATTTGATGAGGAATTTTTTGCAATTAAACCTCAGAATTGAACATAGTACATGAATATTATCTAAAAATGTGATTTTGTGTGACATTTTGAATTTCGACTCTCTAGGAGCTATTGAATGGAACGATATCGATCAATTTATTTCAGTTGTAACTCGCTCAGAGTTGGCCACTCTTGAGTTACCTGACCAAAAGGAAAAGACTGACGCAAAATCGGGTACGTGGACCTGAGAAATTTGAATAAGAAACGACACTTTGACTATAAGGATTGTCGAGAAAATACCTTGGGCTAGCAGAGATCAACCTAGGAACGATCATGGAATTGGTTGCTAGCTTTATACATTAAGATGCGGGTGATTCTGCTTAACCAATGTGTAATTTGCGAGAATTTCCCAAATCAGATTTCGATGATCAAGACCGAATGAACGAACGATAAACCCTCACAATTACATGACAACCAAAGTCGCCACGACTTAAGAAAAACTCTAAGGTCGATACGCGTAACGCTTGCAAGAGTTGCCCGTCAGTTTGAGATAAACCGGAAATAGTCGACGAGAGATCGACATGAAATTGGACCTTGAGGTTTGGGTATTGGACATTGCCAAATTTCAATATTTGAATTAAAATGGACGTCACCTCATCAAGAATGGTTTATGTTGGAAAAGTGGAATTTCGGACTAAAAGTGCCAAATGACCATTTTGCCCCTCAATCTTTAACCTTGCCATAAGAACTAATAGAGGTCATTTTGGTCATTTTAGACCTCTATGTGCTGCCGAAATTTAATGAAGGATGAGGTCAAAGGAAGTCAAGGTCTTCTAGAAGCTTTGCCAAGTGTCATCGATAGGAGAGCCCAAGCATTTAATGCCCATAAAATCAATCTTGTACAATTAACGCCTCAATTATTTGAGGAAAGCTCCATTATGCACCATCCTCAGCTGTGACTCCCCTCCCCCTCTCTTTTCCTCTTCATGTTTCTCCTTCTACTTCCTTTGGTGATTCGGCCAAACAGTTTTCTCGCGAACAGAGAAAAACTGCTTCACTGTTTCGGTCGTAATTTTGTCGTCCAATATTAGATTGAGGTAAAACTATCTCTATCTTAAATATTATCATCTTTCCGTTCTAATAAGATATTATGAGCTCAATTTGACCCATTTGTTTGTCCCGTAGGTCTGTTTGAGTGGATAAAGGTCAAAATCTAACTCGATTTTGGAGAGGGACGGTTTTTGGGGGCTTTCGAACTTCAAATGGCTCCAAATTTTGGATGAGCCACTCTAAAATCATAGTATAAGAGTTTAGAAAGTTAAAATTGAGATTTTGTGGGAGTTTTGATGGGTATACGTGGCTGATTTGTGGAGATTTTTACCAAATAGATTCTGCCCATTTGAGGACCGTGGAGGAAACCGGGCTGTTCGAAGGTTTAGAGGTGTTATTTTGCTTCCAAATCTTCAGTGACTCCCTTAACATGTAGATTGAGGTTATGGCAAGTTGGTATTGTGATGGATTGAAGTTTGAAATTGATTTATGGACTGATTTGTGCGGGTTAGGTAAAAATCGATTCTGCCTTGTTGGTTCTCCGTTAGAACCAAACCCTTTGGGGGTTAAATAATTAGTGTTTTGACTTTGAAATGATTAGTAAGACATAATAAGATATAATATGAGATGTTATTGAGGAGTATGCAAATTGGATTGGAGATTAGAGGTGATTTAAGGGCTAGATTATGCGTGAAACTAAAAGTTATAATATGCCCTATATAATTTCTATTTAAACCAAATGCTTTGAGGACTTGTGGAGGTATTGTCGAGTCCTTGATTGATCGATAAGGCACCTTAGATTGTCATTTGGTTGGTTATTGAGGAAATGGTTTGATGGGAGTGGGATTCGATTGATTTGTTATCTGGAATTGATAAAATTTCCTATGACGACGTTGGATCCTTGTTGGCCGTGGATTTGCAGAGTTGGGAACGACCAATTGATTTGGATTTCTTGCTATTGACTAAAGGTAAGTGTTTCCAAAAGCCTTACTTGAACATTAGGACACTACTGGATAGATTGGTGGGATGAATTGATCGATTGGTAAAGCCTGTGGCTTAAATTACATGATGCAATTGTATGGTGATCGTATTGTAATTGATAATTGGGATTTAGAATGACTAGAGAGCCCTAGTAGTAAGAACAGGCTATTGAGCCCATGAGATATACATTGCGGTCAGATAATCTTGTGATGTAAGTGGCTATTGATCTTGGAGTTATAATTTGGCTATGATGCCCTTTTTATTGAGTTGGCTATGATGCCATGTTATTGAATTGGTTAGGATGCCATGTTATTGAATTTATGGTGATGTTTATATTATATAGATGGCTATGATGCCTATGCTATATAAACGACTATAGTGCCGATGCTATATGAATGGGCTATAGTACCCTAGCGATTGTTGGCTTGTAGCCCTAGAGATCGCATTGACTTGATGCCCCTAATGATATCGATTGGCCTGTGGCCCCAGTGGTTCCAAATGGCTGCAATCCTCAAAAGCACCGATTGGCATGTGGCCCCAATGGTACCAATTGACTAAAAGTTATTACGATATCGATTGGCCCGTAACCCCAGTGATATCGATTGGCAATAGTGCCAGAGAAGTACATGGCGGCCTGAGAATCAGGCGATCAAAGATTGTGATGAATCTGAAAGTGGTGTGTGTTTGTTTATATGCCATGTGCTTTGAGCTTGAATCCATAAGATTGTCTATGCCTGGCTTGTTAACATGTCTCATTTATGAAGGCCTTGTGTCATTGCATTGATGAATGCCTGCATCTAGTGTTATTGAGTTGGTCTGGGGGGACTGTGATCAGGTTTAGGTTTAGGTTTCACTTGCAGAGATTTATATCTCACCCTAGTGGGGGCATAACTTTTTCAGGTCCTAGGCGATGCTAACCTGAGCGTGCCATGAAGTGGCATTGGAAGACGACATTGGTGGAACATATTTTAACCTATGGATTTGACCTTAGAAGATGTATTAGCTGTTGGAGTTAGATTTGTAACTGACCATAATATTTTTGAGAAATGTATACCTTTTGCCCCGATTCATCTCATTATGATTTTGTACGGAGCAGTTTAATGGTTTTCGCGACTTGGTTTCTTTTTCAAGTAATGATGATTCACCGAGGGATCTTAGGAGATTATTGAAGGTGCAATGGCCTGGTGGGATATTCGCGTGCTCGCTAAGTTCAAGGCGTGACAGTTTGGCCAAAAGTTCATGTCAATTTCTATGAAATCCCTAAATTTTCATTTAATTGCAATTCGAAAAATTATGCAATTAGCAGCTTAAACAGTTAAATAGGACCAAACCACCTATGCCAATAGATTCAAGAAGGTGAAAAACATTGGATGGTGGCTTCAATTTGTAAAGATAGCTTTTGAATTGAAAGTAATTTCAATTATGCTCAAATTCAAGGACTAAATTGCAATTAATTATGTAATTTTACCCAATTCATGCAATTGAGAAATTTATGCAAATAACTGGGCCAAATTACAATGAAGGATAATCAGATTGAATGTCAAGATCCTAAAAATGCCAAAATTACAAATTAAAAGACTCAATTGATATTTGTTACTAAATTCGATCATACGTATAATAAAGGAACACATCAAATTGAACTTGAATTTGGACTTTTTATGTGGTCAAGAAGACAAAGAAATTAAAATAAAAATGTTGACTATTTTTTTATATTTTTGTGATCTCAAATGGTATTATTTTTGAATTTACGAGTATTTTTCTATTTTCTAAAAATACTAAAAAATGTGAAAATTGTAAAAAATTATTTTTTGATCAAAAAATGGTTTCTTGGGCTTGGCCAACGCTAACAAAGTTGATTCTTCAATTTTTCAATTTTTTAATTTTTTATGAAGTTTTTAGGAATTTTTCAAAAATAAATTGAAAAAGGCTAATCAAAAATCAGGTGTCAACAATAGCACATGAATCCAAGTTGTCGAACGTCCACCGATTGAGCGAGAAATCAAAATTGAGATATCACCATTTGAGGGGCTTTCTAGAAGAGAGGTTGGTTCATTCAATTGGAGGAAGATAACAGAAGAGAGAGAGAGAGAGAGAGAGAGAGAGAGAGAGTGTGTGTGTGTGACATTCTAATTTTCAGTCAATTTCAGACTCATTAATGAGAAATGAATATAAAGATGTATTTCAGTAATATCTCGCTCGAATCTGAACAATTCGAGTAGACTGACCAAAAGGGAAAGGCAAACCATAAGGACATGGTACGTGGACCTAGGGAATTCGGATAAGAAATTGCGTTTTAACCATAAGGATTGTCGAGGGAATATTTAGAGCCATAAAGGCTGATCCAAGAACGATTAACGAATGCCTTGCGAGAGTCATATGATTGGAGCACGGGTGATGCCACTTAACCAATGTATGATTTGTAAAATTTTCCTAAATTGGACAGTGAAGATCGAGACCATAAGAGCTAGTGATAGACCCTCACAATTACATGACAACCAAAGTCGCCATAAATTAACGAGCCCTAAATGTGATGAGAATCACAGGGTCGATATGTGTAAAGTCCGCAAAAGCCGCCTGTTGGTTCGGGATAGCTGAAACCACGTCTGATAGAGAAAATCATCAGAAACGAGTCTTGAAAAATTTAAAATGGAGAATCAAGAATTCCAACGTTATTCGGATTGGTTGTCGCCCTATCAAAGTTTATTGGAGCGAGAAAAACGACGTTCTGAACGTCGGGGGTAAAATTACCTTTTTGTCCCTCAAGTTTAGAAATTTGCCGTGTATCTAAAGAAGGGAATTTCGGTCTTTAAACCACCTCAAGAGCAGCTAAAAAAGGTGACTGGATATGGGCCATTGGATCACCTTGGAGTGACAAGTGGACAAGTGTCAATGAATGGCTTAAAGAAAAGTCTTGTCCACTTTATGCAACTACCATTCAACCATTTGTCAAAGGCTTTGAATATAGTCTTCCCTCACAGTCTCTCTCTCCTCTCATTCGGCCTTTTGCACCCCCAAGAACCGAGAACGATCTTCTTCTTCTTCCTCCAGCTCTGCATCGCCGGCGTTAGCTTCGGAGCTCTCTGTTCGGCGTAGTCGACGACCTCTTCTGGCCACCACCTAGACTCCGACCGACCATATCAACCTAGATCTATGTCTTGCCGACCTCCTCGAAGTGGAAGTACAGTATTTGGACTACCGAGGAGCTCCGGCCAAAAGTTTTCTCGAGAGCCGATGGAATCTGCTCCAGCCTGAGGTAGGTCCAGTTTCTAACCCCTTAGGAGGCCGAAATGTTGGATTTTTGAGGTCAAATTTTATGGAGATCTAGTAGACATGTATATGAATCTGTGATAAAAAGTTGAGAGTTATTTGAAGAAATTTTGATCTCGAAACGATCTTGTGAACTTGGATAGAAAACTGCCGGATTCTAACCTTGGACGATCCGACGACTTTCGATGAGTTTCCGACAACGATTCAACCTCAAACTCACGACGGGCCTCATAAACCCTTATATAGGCATGTTAAAAGGTAGGATGATAATTAAATGATGGATTTAGAGTTGGTTTAGTGCTGATTATGCCCGGTTTGCATAGAATCAAGAAGAACCGGTTCTGTTCTGTGCAAGGCCAGGGCTGTTAGGCTGATGATGGTTGGATTATTAGTCCCAAATTGATGATTAAGACATGCTAAGATGATGAGGATTAGGTTATGGGGGATTGTGGTTCATGGATTGAGGATTTGGACATGAAAATTGATGGATTGATTGGATTTTATTAGGTTGCGCGGTGAGTTCGGTCTTGAACCATAGGGAGCCGAACCTTTGAGGACCAAGAAGAGAGTTTTTGTGGTATCAAACGCAAGGCAAGTGAATCCTAAACTTAGGATAGGGAGATTGGACTCAATTGGGTGAGTCGAGGATTAATTTGATTAATTGAGGAGAATTTTCCAAAGCATAGCTTTTGGTATATTCTAAGTGTTATAGGAGGGTTATGTGTGTTATTCTTTGTGTTTAAATCATCTGCCACATGTATGTGTCACTTGATTACCTTGCATGCCATGAGTATTCAAATTGTGCATGACTTGCATCTATTATTTTATTTGTGAATTGAATTGAGATGCATGGCATAAACATGACATGATGAGGCTCTAAGGCGTTTGAGATGCGGGGCGGGAGATGAATACCCTGATGCGATCTAATCGCGGGGTAGAATTGATGTTGTGTGGCGCCCTGATACGATTTAATCGCGGGGTTGAGATGACCACTGTCCTTATGCGAATTATTCGCTGGACAGAGGATGTGGTGATGATATTGGCCTGGAGATTCATTGAAACCTGATGCGTTTAAGCGGGTTGCCAATGACGGTCTGATGCGTTTACGTGGACCGAGCCAATGTGATCTAATCGTTGGCTCGAGGATGAGGCAGGCAGGAAGAGGTGATTGTGGTGAAATGGCAGGATGGGTTGTGCATGATCATCTGAGTGTAACATGGTGTCATAGTTGCATGTCCATCATTTGTGTGTCACTATCTTTATTTGTATGTGCCTGTATGATTATAAGTCTGGAATTCGGGACTGCCTGAGTGTACGATCAGCCTGACCTAGGGTTAGGACTATTTTACTGAGATGTGTATCTCACCCCTTTGGGGACCCTCATTTTTACAGATCTTAGGCCTTAGCTATGTGGCCTATTCGTTTTGGGGACCCCAAAGAGATGATGGCATATTTTGACGTGTTCCCGGATAGGCAGGGGAACATTTATATGAGAAATTGTACGGTTGTGTGGGTCGACAAGGGTAGCCCGGACTGGAAGTCTCAAAGGTTCGAGGCATGGTTTAAGAAGGTCAGGGAAGAGTCGATTGGGCCGCTGAAGCCCCACGAGACACCCTAGGGACTTATACCTGATTGGTGCCAGACTGTTGAGGAGTAGGAGCTGCCAGAGGGATCCGTAGTTGGTTCTAGGAATAGGCCGGAGAAGACCCGACACTGGACTTCACTATGGAGGAGGACGAGGTCATTGTCCTAACGACGATCGAGGAGGACCTTGCGGAGCCGTCCATGAGGAGACCATGGAGGACACCGTTAAGGTTCCATCAGAGACCTTCTCCAAGTATGAGCCGACGGAGGATGCCGAGGACACCGAGAATTCCAGCAACTCATCTTAAATGTCCTAGTTTACTGGCTCGATCTTGCGATGGCGATCCCCCGATCATGGCTATTTTGAATGTCGATGATAGTCATACTTTTTTTTTGTGCTTATTTCGTTGCCCTTGCCTAGCGAATTGTAGTAGTCAGTATTTGTACGAACAGTATGTTATGATGTATGAAAGTTATTATGCTATCCAGGTCCCACTTAACTTATATTTTGTACGGGGATTTGTTTGAGTACCACTTCCGCATGCTGAATATATAAAATATCTCTCGACTTGATTGTGCATCTTGGGACGACGAGAGATGTGTTGTTTGCTTGCAGGGATGCTCGCGTGCTCGTGGGATCAAGGCGTGACATCCCCGTTTGCTTGGTATCAGAGCAAGGTCAGCTCGAACCAAAGTTGGTTGAGGACTGGAGCAATAACGAGGATTAAGTTGGGACAAGGACAGATAGCGAAACCTTAGGAGGCTGGTTAAGATAAGGCATAGGGTGTATAGTGTGTGACAGATACTTAGGGTTGGTGTTTGAACTTGGCAAGATTGTGGAAATGCATAAGGACCAAGTTCTCTACTTAGGATTGAAGGTCATTTCTGAACCTTGGTTTGTTTAAGGAATGAAAGTGATTGGTTTTAGCGAATCACTAAAGTGAATGGGATTGAGAAATGGCCATGAGTTATTTGTTGGAGTGTCTGTGGAAGTTATTACATGAGAGGACTGTTGTATTGGATTGTAACTGTTTATGTTAAGGGTTAGTTAGTAGCTCTGGATTTGGATGATTAAGTAAGTTACTAACTCCTTGCTGAACTTGTGATGGGCCAGGTTCAGTAGAAAGAAACAAGGATGAGCAACCCATCTAGAAGGTCTGGAAGGCCAAGAGGCGAAGCCTCTAGGTCGAGGCCGCCTGTACCAGAAGATCTAAGGATGGATGGTGTGCTGAGGGCACTGGAAAGGACTGGCGACATGATTGATCAGTAGACTCAACATCGAGACGCTACCATCGCCCAGGCAGTAGGAGCTGCCATAGTCGTCGTCAACGCCAACAACGATAACAATGGTGGTAACAGAAGCCAGAATGAACAAGGCCAAGGCAATGAAGCTGTGAATGCCCAAGAAGAGATCATCGTGGCTAGACAGATGGGCCAATTGGTGGAGCAATTCATAAAGCTGAAGCCGACTCAATTCGATGGGACTGGAGATCCCGAGTTAGCACACAAGTGGATCGAAAAGTTAGAGAAGGTTTTTAGGGTGCTGAGGTGCACCGATGAGGAGAAGGTACTACTAGCAGTGTACCAGTTGGAGGGTACTGTAAATGATTGGTAGGCTGCCACCAAGAATGGAGTTTTCCCTGAAGGAACGGTCACGAATTGGGAAACCTTTAAGACGGCCTCCAATAAATATTTCTCTGAGACGGCTAGGGAAAGAAAGTAGGTGGAATTCCTACAGTTGCGCCAGAACCAACTAACGATAGATCAGTATGAGGTTGAGTTTTCAAGGCTGTCGAGGTACGCACCTCAATCTGTGGAGGACCCTCAGGAGAAAGCAAGAAGGTTTAGGGATGATCTGAGACCCAAGCTTCGTAGTCAGATGATTGCTCTGAATCCGAGGACCTACAAGGAGATCTATGAGCGGGACCAGATGATTGAAAGAGACTTGAAGGAGAGGAACATCGCCACTGGATCGCGATTTACGTCTTTCAGAGAAAATCGCCAGATGGACAAAAGACCGATGGCGAACAATAGGCGTTTTGTGCCACCAGTGTGGAAAAATATCGTGAAGCCGTCGCAACCTGCGAACTGGAGCTGCCGTCTTTGTGGCAGAAAGCATGGAAATGGGTCATGCCCTATGAAGACCGGGGCTTGCTTTAAATGTGGACAACTGGGCCACCAGATAAGGATGTGTCCGAATCAAGCTCCGACAAGTCGACCGCAAGGACAAAGACCTCAAGTTGGACCGTCGACTGTAACCCCTCAAATCGAGCAGAACCGACTACCGGCACAAGAAAGAGTATATGCAGTAGCCCGCAGAGAGGTGGAGGAGACACAAAGTGTGGTAACAGGTACGGTTTACTTGTGCAACCAAGCTGCATATGCATTAATTGACCTTAGTGCCATGCATTCATTTGTGTCTGCACAGTTTACTGAATTAGTGAGAATGAAATTGAAACCGTTGAATGTAATATTGCATGTTGCCACACCGTTAAAGGATAACATATTAGTTTCAATGGGTTGTGCTAGTTGTGAGATTGTGATTGGAGGGAGTAAAGAGAGTATTGATCTAGTTGTCTTACCCATGTACAATTTTGACGTAATCATAGGAATGGATTGGTTGGATAAGCAAGGGGCAATAGTGGATTGTGGTAGTAGGATAATTCGATTTTATCTGAGAGGCCGCCCTAGCTTTGAATTGGTGGGAAGTCGAGGAGGAATCTCGATTCCCTTAGTCTCATCTTTGGAAGTAACTAAGTTAATGTCTGAAGGGTGTCAGGCATACTTAGTGGCAGTAATGGACACGATTACCAAAGAGCTGAAGTTAGAGAATGACCGGGTAGTGCTTGAATTTGCTGATGTGTTTCCCCAAGAGTTGCTAGGATTACCACCGGAACAGGAAATAGAATTTGTGATTGAGTTAGCCCCTAGGACAGAACCTATCTCAAAAGCACCTTACAGGATATCCCTGTCAGAACTGAAGGAGTTAAATGTGCAAATGCAAGAGCTGCTAGATAAAGGATTTATCCGACTAAGTGCTTCACCGTGGGGAGCACCGATGTTGTTTGTAAGGAAGAATGATGGGTCTTTGTGTTTATGCATCGATTATCGACAGCTGAACCAGGTGATAGTGAAGAACAAATACCCACTGCCAAGGATTGACAATCTCTTCGATCAGTTACAAGGAGCGGCGGTATTTTCAAAGATTGACCTGTGAACTGGGTATCACCAGTTGAGGATTAAGAAGGAAGACATATCTAAGACTGCCTTTAGGACGAGGTATAGTCATTATGAGTTTACGGTGATGCCGTTTGGATTGACCAAAGCTCCAGTTGCTTTTATGGATATGATGCATCGAGTATTTAAAGAATTTCTGGATAGATTCATCATAGTCTTCATTGACGATATCTTGATTTACTCGAGGAGCGAAGCAGAACATGAGGAGCACTTGAGGATTGTACTGCAGACTCTGAAGGAGCATACGCTCTATGCAAAGTTGAGTGAGTGTGAGTTTTGGCTGAACAAGGTAGCATTCCTTGGTCATGTGGTATATGGTGAAGAAATCGCAGTGGATCCTGCGAAGATCGAAGCTGTGACGAATTAGCCTAGACCTACTATGGTCACTGAGTCAGAAGTTTATTGGGATTGGAAGGATACTACAAGCGTTTTGTGGAGAGATTCTCATCCATAGCCATCACATTAATGCGGTTAACGAAGAAGTAAATAAGGTTTGAATGGACAAACAAATGCGAGAGGAGTTTCCAAGAACTGAAGCATAGATTGACAACCGCGCCAGTGCTAACGATTCCATCAGGACCGGGAGGTTACGAGATATACAGCGATGCCTCGCTGAAAAGATTGGGTTGTGTATTGATGCAGCACGGAATAGTAGTATAGCCTACGCATCCAGATAGTTGAGACCACATGAAATGAACTACCCAACTCATGACCTGGAGTTAGCGGCGATTATATTTGACTTGAAGATTTGGAGACAATATCTATGTGGCAAAAAATTTTAAATTTATACCGACCACCAGAGCTTAAAGTACCTGTTTTCCTAGAAGTAGCTGAACATGAGGCGTAGGTGGATGGAGCTGCTCAAGGATTATGATTGTAACATACTATATCACCCTAGAAAAGCAAACAAAGTAGCAGATGTGATGAGTCGGAAGTCAAGCATCGCATGTCTACTAGTGAAAGGTTGGTCAATGATTGAGGATTTGAGATACTCCGAGTTCAGATTAGAAGTCGATCAGTTGTCCAGCTTGATAGCTACGTTAAGGGTGGAACCTGAGGTCCAAGAAGAAATAAAGACCTTGCAATCTATGGACCTAGAGATTCATAAAATTTTGGAGATGGACGTGACGAAGAGAAAGCCCGAGTTTCAGGTGTCTAAGGACGGAATCCTAAAGTTTCGAGGACGATTGTATGTGCCAAAGGATGAAGGACTCAGGGAAATGATTTTATCAGAGGCTCACAGGAGCAATTATAGCATCCACCCTGAAAGTACGAAAATGTATCAGAACCTACGACAACACTATTGGTGGAACAGGATGAAAGTGGACGTAGCAAAACATGTAGCTAAGTGTTTGACGTGCTAGTAAGTGAAAGCGCAGCACTGTAAACCTAGAGGACTATTACAACCACTGGAAATTCCAGAGTGAAAGTGAGAGCATGTGACTATGGATTTTGTGATGAGACTCCCAAGGAGCCAGCGAGGTCACGACTCTATATGGGTAGTCGTGGACAGATTGACCAAGTCCGCACATTTCATCCCGGTGCGAAAGGATTTCGCTATGGATAGGTATGTAGAGCTGTACATGAGGCAGATAGTAAAGTTGCACGAAGTGCCAGTGATGATCACTTTGGATAGAGATCCTAAATTTACTGCAAACTTCTGGAAAAGTTTACAGGATGCCACGGGAACCCGATTGCAATTTAGTACGGCGTACCATCCACAGACAGACAAACAGTTGGAAAAGACGATATAGACGCTTGAGGATATGCTGCGAGCATGCGTCATTGATTTTAAAGGTGGATGGCAAGACTAGCTGCATTTAGTAGAGTTTGCTTATAATAATAGCTACCAAAAGAGTATCCAAATAACACCATTCGAAGCACTCTACGGAAGAGCCTGTAGAACCCCGATTTGCTGGAACGGGGTTGGAGAAAGAAGTATCATGGCCCAAAATTGGTAGAGCAATCGATGGAAGCAGTGAAGATAATTATGGATAGACTAAGGACGACACAGTGTCGTCAGAAGAGCTATGCAGATAAGCAGCGCAAGCCCTTGGAGTTTCAAGTGGGCGATCCCGTCTTCTTCAAGGTGTCGTCGATAAGAGGACTATCGCAATTCAAAAAGAAGGGTAAGCTGAGCCCAAGGTATGTAGGCTCATTTGAGATACTAGAACGGATTGGAACCTTAGCCTATAGACTTGCCATGCCGCCTAATCTATCCCATGTGCATAATGTGCTCTATGTGTCGATGTTGCGGAAGTATGAACCAGTCCGGCACATGTGCTGGACTACGAAGCCATAGAAGTGGAGGATAGAGTATCTTACGCGGAGAAGCCAATAAGGATCGAGGACCGGAAGGAACAAATTCTCAGGAATAAAAAGATTTTATTGGTCAAGGTAGTATGGGAGCGCCATGGAACTGAAGGTCCTACGTGGGAGAATGAAGAGACGATGAGGCGATAAAACCCCATTTTTTTGAGTAATTAAGTGTAATGTAAATTTTGAGGACAAAATTTTTGTAAGGGGAAAAGAGTTGTGACATTCTGATTTCCAGTCAATTTCAGACTCATTAATGAGAAATGAATCTAGAAATGTATTTTAGTAATATCTTGCTCGAATCTGATCAATTCGACTAGACTGACCAAAAGGGAAAGACTAACACGAGACATGGTACGTGGACCTAGGGAATTCGAATAAGAAATGGCATTTTGACCATAAGGATTGTCGAGGGGTTATTTAGAACCACAAAGGCCGATCCAAGAACGATTAAGGAATGCCTTGCGAGAGTCATACGATTGAAGAGCGGATGATGCTGCTTAACCAATGTATGATTTGCAAAATTTTTCTAAATTGGACAGTGAAAATCAAGACCATAGGAGCTAGTGATAGACTCTCATAATTACATGACAACCAAAGCCGCCACGAATTGACGAGCCCTAAATGTGATGAGAATCACAAGGTCGATACGCATAAAGTCTGCAAAAGCCGCCCGCCGGTTTGGGATAGGCTGGAACCACGTCTGATAGAGGAAATCATCAGAAACGAGTCTTGAAAATTTTGAAATGGAGAATAAAGAATTCTAACGTTATTCGGATTGGTCGTCGCCCTATCAAAGATTATTGGAGCTAGAAAAACAACGTTCTGAACGTCGAGGGTAAAATTACCTTTTTGCCCCTCAAGCTTAGAACTTTGCCTTGCATTTGAAGAAGGGCATTTTGGTCTTTAAATGCCCTCAAGAGCTGCCGAAAAAGGTGAGTGGATATAGGCCATTGGATCACCTTGGAATGACAAGTGGACAAGTGTCAATGAATGGCTTAAAGAGAAGCCTTGTCCACTTTATGCAACTATCATTCGACCATTTGACCAAGGCTTTGAATATAGTCTTCTCTCACACTCTCTCTCTCCTCTCATTTGTCCATTTGCACCCCTAAGAACCGAGAACCATCTTCTTTTTCTTCCTCCAGCTCTGCAACGCTGGCAATAGCTTCTGAGCTCTTTGTTCGGTGCCGTCGACGACCTCTTCCGGCCACCACCTGGACTCCGACCAATCATACTAACCTAGATCTACATCTTGCCGACCTCCTCGAAGTGGAAGCATGGCATTTGGACTACCGAGGAGCTCTGGTCAAGAGTTTTCTCGAGAGCTAACGGAATTTGCTCCAACGTGAGGTAGGTCCGGTTTCTAACCCCTTAGGAGGCCGAAATGTTGAAGTTTTTAGGTCAAATTTTATGGAGGTCTAGTAGACATGTATAAGAATCTGTGATAAAAATTTGAAAGTGATTTGAAGAAATTTTGACCTCGAAAAGTTCTTGTGAACTTGGATAGAAAACTATCGAATTCTAACCTTGGACGATCTGGCGACTTTTGATGAGTTTCCGGGGACGATTCAACCTCAAACTCACAGTGAGCCTCATAAACCCTTAGATAGGCATGTTAAGAGGTAAGATGATGATTAAATGATTGATTTAGAGTTGGTTTAGGGCTGATTGTGCCCGGTTTGTACAGAACCGAGAAGAATCGGTTCGGTTTTGTGCAAGGCCGAGGCTGTTGGGCTGATGATGGTTGGATTATGAGTCCCAAATTGATAATTAAGACATGCTAGGATGATGAGGATTAGGTTATGAGAGATTGTGGTTCATAGATTGAGGATTTAGACATGGAAATTGACGGATTGATTGGATTTTATTAGGTTGCGCGGTGAGTTCGATCTTGGGCCATAGGGGGCCGAACCTTTGAGGACCAAGAAGAGAATTCGTGTGGTATCAAACACAAGGTAAGGGAATCCTAAACTTAGGATATGGAGATTGGACTCAATTGGGTGAGTCGAGGATTAATTTGATTGATTGAGGAGAATTTTCCAAAGCATAGTTTTTGGTATATCCTAAGTGGTTATAGGAGGGTTATGTGTGTTATTCTTTGTGTTTAAATCATCCGCTACGTGTATGTGTCACTTGATGACCTTGCATGCCATGAGTATTCAAATTGTGCTTGAGTTGCACTTGTTGTTTTATTTATGAATTGAATTGAGATGCATAGCATGAACATTACATGCCGAGACCCTAAGGCATATGAGATGCGGGGCGGGAGATGGATACCCTGATGCGATCTAATCGCGGGGTTGAGATGGCCACGGTCCTGATGCGAATTATTCGCGGGACGGAGGTATGTGGTGATGATATTGACCTGGAGATTCATTAGAACCTGATGCGTTTACGCGAGTTGCCAATGACAGTCTGATGCGTTTACGTGGACCGAGCCTGATGCGATCTAATCGCAAGCTAGAGGATGAGGCAACAATAAAAGGTGGTTGTGGTGAAATGGCAAGATGGGGTGTGTATAAGCATCTGAGTGTGACATGGTGTCATAGTTGCATGCCCATCATTTGTGTGCCACTATCTTTATTTGTATGTGCCTATATGATTATGAGTCTGGAATTCGGGAAAGACGACTGCTTGAATAGACGATCAGCTTGACCTAGGGTTAAGACTCTTTTATTGAGATGTGTATCTCACCCCTTTGAGGATCCTCATTTTTACAGATCCTAGGCCTTAGCTTTGTGGCCTTTTCGTTTTGGGGACCCCAAGGAGATGACGGCATATTTTGACGGAGTTCCCCAATAGGCAAAGGAACATTTATGTAAGAAAGTGTACGGTTGTGTGGGTCGACGAGGATAGCCCGGACTGGAAGCCTCATAGGTTCGAGGCATGATTTAAAAGGTCAGGGATGAGTCGATTGGACTGTTGAAACCCCACAAGGTACCCCAGGGAGTTATACCTGATTGGCGCCAGACTGTTGGGGAGTAGGAGCTGCCAGAGATATCCGTAGTTGGTTCTAGGAACGGGCCGGAGAAGACCCTGACGTTGAACTTCACTGTGGAGGAGGACGAGGTCATTGTTCTGGAGGCAACCGAAGAGGACCTTTCAGAGCCATCCCATGAGGAGACCATGAAGGACACCGTTGAGGTTCCATCAGAGACCCTCTCCGAGTATGAACAGATGGAGGATGCTGAGGACACCGAGGATTCCAGCAGCTCATCTTAGATGTCCTAGTTTATTTGCTCGATCTTGTAATGGCGACCCCCCGATCATGGCTATTTTGGATGTCGATGATGGTCATACTTTTTTTTATGTGCTTATCCCGTCGACCTTGCCTAGCGGATTGTAGTAATCGGTATTTGTACGAACAGTATGTTATGATGTATGAAAGTTATTATGCTATCCAAGTCCCACTTAACGTATATTTTGTACAGGGATTTGTTTGAGTACCGCTTCCGCATGCTGAATATATATAATATCTCTCGACTTGATTGTGGATCTTGGGACCACGAAAGATGTGTTGTTTGCTTGCAGGGATGCTCGCGTGCTCAATGAGATCGGGGCGTGACAAAGAGAGAGAGCTCGACATCCATTGCCAATGTCCATTGCCAATGTCGAGGGCTTGAGCTCAAACTGTGGGAGCACTGGTTAGGCTATTCTGGGCCAAATTGAAACTTTTGAGGGTCACTGGTAGCTTGCTTGAAGCAACAGGAGTCAATCTCCACCAGTCAAGCCGCCTATAATCCCAAAAAGGTGAGTTCAGTTTTCAAGCTTTCTTACTATGCATCAATGGTGGATTTTGCACCCGACCATCATTGTTCGAGTTTATTTGGGCATTTTATTCCTCAAGCATTACTGACCACGATTGCACTCCATTTTGCCTCAATTTTGTATAATAATCCTTGTCTGAGCCTATGAACCTCTCCGCCATCACCAAGCATTGCTCATGCCAAGCCAAATCTAGGTCGTGCGAGCTCAATCCGGGCTCGAGGTGAGTATTTTCAACCTCTTCTTGTATTGTTCTATGGTTGAATTGCCTCGATTTTGCGTAGATCGTGTGATTAAACTTCCATGGCCGTTCTCAGCATTTTGCATGCTGCACGTGATTCAATGGATGAAATGCTTTGATTCTTAGATATATTAAACTAGAGATTAGTATGAGTCGAAGGCACCGGTTTTGCGTTACTCGATCTAGGTTTGGTCGTCGATCGTAGCCGAAGAACTCTCGGCCGTCCGTTTAGTGACATTCGAAGGTTGAAGACGAAGCTGGCATGGCAGAGTCAATGAGCCAGCGACTTAGGTGGCAGAGTGTGATTAGTCCACGTGGATGTCGAGTCAGCTCGACCATTAGTCTATTAGACTGAGTTAGTTTTGATCTAATGGTTAAGGTTAATCGAGCCTTATTTTTAATAGCCATCCGATTAGTAATTAGGAATATCCAAAAATATTTTTAAAATTAGAAAATCAAAACAGATTGAAACGGTGCCGTTTAGCTTAGTAGTCAAGCGGCGTCGTAAAGGTTAATGAGGATCAATGGTCTAGATCGAATCTTAACTTTTAATCGTGGTCATAGGTTTAAGTAATCAGATCTGATGGTCGAGGATTAGTTAGCTTTTGATCTGAGCCGTAGTTTTTAGTCAACTGATCTTAAGGCCGTGGAGTAGCCAAGCGGTTTAATGGAGCTGTCAGATTTAATCCGATTAACCGAAAAATATAAAAACACGGAACATCGTCGTTTTGGAGGTTAAGGTCGTGCGAGTCCGGGTCTGGGCCGAGTTCCGATTCGAGTGGGTAGGGTCAATCCAGTCCGAATCATTTTTTAATAAAAAAATTCAAAAATAATTTTAAAAATAAAAAAATCTAAAAATTCGATTTTAAAAATCCTATAAAATTCTAAAAAAATGTTAGAAAATCCTAGAAAATCTTTATAAAAAAATGTAGGAAAATTGTGAAAAATTCCTAGACATTCCAGAAATTCCCAAAAATCGTGGAATGATCGTAGACAACTAGTAAATCCTATTTTTGAGATTTCTTATCCATTCTTCTAGAAATTGACGATATTACCCTTTAGGGGTAAATCACCTCTAGTTTGTACATGAGATAGGTCAAAAATGACAAAATAAGAATTAGAGTCAGTCAAGTGACCAATTCTAATGCTTGGATTTTCGAATCACATACTTTTTCTGAAGATGACGATTTTACCGCTCAAAAGGTAAATCATCTTTCGTATTCTAATCAAATCGTGAAAATTGCTCAAAATTAGGATTTGAATTTGGTAATTGACTAATCCTTCTGTTTGAGATTTTCACTTCTCATCACCTTGTGTAATGACAATTTTACCCCAAAAAGGATAAATCGCTTCTAAAATTCTAAAAAAAATTTTGGAAATTCCTAAAAAATAGGAAATGAATTGGTTTGGTAACAAATCCTATTTCTACCTCCTTTTGACTCCATATTTCATCTAAAATGACAAATTTACCCTTCTTGAGCAAATTGTCACAAAATTCTTCAAAATTACGATTTACCCCCTCAAGGGTAAATCGTGTCAAAATCACTCCTTAGCCTTGATTGATACTTCTCTAGGCTAATAGAGCCTTACTAGAGATGCCATATTGCGTTCATGTAATTTATCAGCATATTTTGGATCATTGATTTGTGCACTCATTTTATTGACTGTGTTTGTTCAGATAGTCATTTCTAGCTGTATGGACTCTTAGATTTAGGATCTGTACCCCGCTCATCTGCATGAAATCCTAGGGTTAGATAAATCATTCAACTTAGGTGCCGAAAGAGCATCAACTCTGAAAGTTGACATAACAAAGTCCCCTATCCCATTTCTCTGGTTCCCGTAGAATCGAGTAGAATGCTTCCAACTATTCGATATGGTTTCCAATCGCACCCTCCACAAAACGATTGGTAGCAACTCATTGACATGTACACGTATCACATGTCACCAAATCGCACTGAAGGTCGACCACGTATACTTCCGTTGTAACTTGGGTAATGGGCCTTGGGAGAGGCCCGTGTCCAACTAGACGGGACGATCCATTAACCCGGAGAATCTCGAGATCCGAGATCGGGTCGCGACAATGATATCATTGTAAAGTTAGTTGGTTGAGGACTTGCATCATGTGATTATATGACTTATTGGGTTGATAGCATGATTTAAGATTTTGTTTTCCTCATATAGGTAAAATTGCAGGATAAACCAAGGTGTGGCATATTACAAAAATGCATTGTACTATAATTGGCGCTGTGTGGATGCCATGTATAATCTCGGTGCTGCTTACAGTGAAATGCTGCTTTGAAGATATCAAAGCCACTTGCAGCAACAAAAAAAGGTCAAGCCAACAGGATGCATGCTCCGAGAATTACCCAACAGCTCTAAACCGATATGTTAAAGCCAGCTAAAAGCGCTGGAGTCGGAAAAGAAAGTGCAAAAGATGAGGGTGTCTCCTTTCAGTAAGAAAAGCAGTTCTGGCTATTCCAAATGTGGTATGTGCATCATCTTGACTACTAATGAGAACTAGGAGAGGAAAGCTGTCAGTTTTTTCATGCTACTTTTTGGACCATTAATGTGATCGGATCTTACTCTTGGTTGCTCATCTACTTGTAGGTTAACAAGGATTCTTTTCCCGTGAAATGCCATTCTCCCAAAAAAATGTCTGGCTGATGGTTCCAGGAGAGTTAGTAAAGCGCCAGAGGTTGAAATTGAGAAAAATAGAGGGAGAAATGTGAGGGAAAAAAAAAAGAAAAGAAGAAGACGAAATGAGAAATGAAGACGAAATGTGAGAAAAACAGAATGTTCTACAGAATATTCTGCTTATGCTCACCCGGAGTATCAAATCGTTAGATCTTTTCTATTCCTATTCTGGCTTAAGTATATGCATGATAATTCCAAGGAAGCCCATTGCCACACATCAATTTGATATGGCGACGCGCTTAGTTTGCTGCTTTGCCTTTGTTATTACTTCTAATGGGTTAAATGATACAAAATCTTTTGATAAATCAATGCCTAAGCCCTTGGATTTTTTGTTCAGATAGGAAATCCTGGTAAAGAGTCTTCTTTTGTTTTTTGTTTTTTTTTTTTTGGGGGGGGGGGGGGGGGTGTGGGGGACACTACTTTTAGCAAGATAGTAACATTTAGCACAATTTGGAATGTCAACATCCGTGTCTATGCTAAAGGTCTCTAATATATCTGATGAACCACTATTTACTTTTTAGACCTTCTTTGGCTGAGTTTAGGGGTATTAAGCTATGAATGTAGGAAATATGTCATGCTCGTTTATCTGACTTATACAATGATAAATGCATTAAAGAATGGCGTTTATTTATTTTGCAAGTTAGAGTATAATTGTCCTTTCGCAATCCGATTCAGTTAAAGGGAGTGATACATCAATTGCTGAATCAGGACCTGCAGCTGAAGATATTTTTTCACCAAAAGCAATCATCCTGGAGTGGCCATGCTGTTGTGCTAGCTCTTACAACTCCATATTTAAGGTCTGGTTAATAACTTGGTCATGCTTGTTTCATATTATAACAATTTCAATCAGACATTAATTAGCCATCAAAATTTTCATGATTGTTGTAGGCGCCTTTCTTCTCTTGCATTTATGCATCCAAATTTTCCTTTCTTTTTCCTTGACATGACTGACAACGGGATGTCAGGTCATAATTGTGGTTGTTGCAAAGCCTGAAGTACTTCCAACCAAACTTGTTTCGTCTGGATTCATTTAGGTAAAAATTGTGCTCGATATAGTTGATGAGGAATGTACTGTTAGATTATTTATCTTTTTATTTGTGTATGTATTATAACTCGGAATTGGGGCACAAGGATTGAGTTCGTCATGTTTGCATGTCTTCTCACAGACCTCATAGAGCTGTGTTGACCATCAACCGTTGCCATTTTGAGGTTTGGCCAGGTAATTTAGAAGAAAGAATATGAGAATAAGTTGTTGCAGCAAACTTGTCTCCATTTATTTTCTGTTTTTCTTGTGATTTTCAGTCTTTTTGGAGTGACTTTCCTTTGTTCTTCTCCACATATTTTGCTCTCATATATGGACTTTTATTAGTATGAATTGTTTAAAACCATTCATAATAGATATGAATCTTGACATGTGGAATTATATATAATTCTTTTCACAATTTCCTCCAACTAAATTATTTATTTGTTTTCGAGGGAAAATTGACTCTGCTAATAGCAATTCACAGCTGCCCACAACAATGGTCTCATTACTCACTGAAAGTACAGCACAAAATACCGATGGAGGTATGTCTAACAGTCATATGGCATCGGAGGCAGAGTTCTTGACATTGGAGGCTTGGTTGTCGTCTTTTTTTTGACATCTGTAGGGTGGGGAAGATATTGAGGTTTGTGGCTCACTGACAGAAAAGGCCATCCTCCGTTGAGGACTTAAGATTTTCCATAACAACTTGTTGATTCATCTTTTGTCTGCAGTAGAGTTGTCCATGCTAATTTGTTTTTCTCTACATATGAAAAGGTGACAATATTTATGCTTCTTTAGTTGCCTGAAATAGCGTAGAAGGTCGTTTCGAAGTTGTTAACAAATACTAATAGCAAAAGCAGTCATTTAATTTGGAGCGACAATCCTGTTCTCTCCCGTTTTGATGGGGCTGTAGCACAACCCACTATGACAATTGCTTAAGTCAAGTGTTAGTGAGCTCCAGCTGAACTTGAAAAGCTACGTAAGCCACTAGAATTCGAAAAAATAGATTCAAATATGAGTAGACAACTAGAGGAGGATAAGTTTCTCTCGATAGAAACTAGTGGGCTTGGTTTGTCATCAGGGGTTGGTCTGTTATATTCTTGGGGAAACAGGTGAATTTGGGCTTTGTCCCGACAGATTAATGGAAAACTCAGCAGCAGCACTGTTTGTGACAGCATTACGTGGATAGGAGAGGGTTTAAGTGTGAGATCCATCCATCTAGTCAAAGAATGGGAGGAGATTGGGGGACTGGCTTCCATATTCGTTCTTTTATAATTTTTGTGCTTGTTTGTGATCATGTGCTTATATGTGTTTTGACTCAATCATGTACTTGTTTAATTTACTCGACACTAATAAGGTCGTCTATTTATGAAGTGGTATAAGTTTTATATGTTTGTGTTGGTTTTATCATATAACTATCACATTGGCAAAAGAGAATGAAATTTTATATTTGCCTCAATGTAGTAGTGATACTGGCTATGTAGTTGTGATTTCCCAAAGTTGAAACATCAAATAGGGAAATATCATTCCAACAGCATTGCACAACAATCATTCGGTTTCCTTATTTTACATCCAGAACTCTTGAATGGGATGACAGCCATTTTGGTTCCTTATTGTTCATTCACATCTGACTAGCAAGTTTTGATGTCCGCACAAGGCCTTAATGTTGGAATAGCAAGTATCTCGATAGATGCACGATTGCAAAAACCGTATTGAAGTCCTTTAAGTCTTAACATGATAGAGTTCAAGATTCGTAATTATTAGCATCTTTTGAAAATTTTAGGACTTAATTGCACCTTAACGATAACTTGATTGTCTCGTGAATCGTCTTTTATGTTTGTTCTGGGCATAGGGCCGGAGGTAGAAAGTACAATGACTAGGAATACTCTCATGAGTTTCGTGGGCATATTTGTGAGAATTTCTTGATTCATTTGTGAATTCCTCAGATGTTGAAGTTGGCTTGCAATAGGAATTAAGCATCCACCTACTTGTTCTAAGAAATAATGGATTATGAATATCCAAAAAGATTGATGAAAACTCTCTTTTAGTATGTAATTCCTTTCTCTTTTGGGCTGCATTCTGTTCTCTTAGATGTTGTTGTCGCGAATGGGATCTGTGGTATTCGAAATTTTCTTCCGGATACTTTTATTGTTCGTATTGTTTCCTAATTTTTTAGGGTAATATGGTCAGCCTTTGTTGTTGCCCAGGCCAAATTTTGAGAGAGAGGAATGATTAGGAAGCTGGTGTCGAGGTGGAAACATTTTCCTGAATCTGTGCTGGTTATGAAATGGACCCATCCTTGTTCGTTGAACCGAGCCTGCAACACAACTGAGGCATTTTTCGTTTGCATGTCTCTGGTTTGCTTGATTCTTTGGGGTTCATCGATCGCCGATCCTAACTAGTTTGGAATAAAGGTGTTGTTGTGTTGATGTTGATGTCTCTGGTTTGCTGGCAATTTCGACAACTAAAACACTCTGCACGTGTGGTATGGCAGACAAAGGTGCCCCCCCCCCCCCCCCTTTAAGTCTGGAAACTTAAACATAAGAACCTACTTTGGGTAATATTTCGGTAATGAATAAAAAGCTTGATCAATAATTCACAGTTTTATTTTGAACGTATCTTGTTTTAAATCAAGTCTTCACACAATCAACATCAATAAAAAGGGCTTTTGCTGTGACTGGTTGTCAAACTATGACTAAATGCCTCCTAAAAAATTCATATAGAAATTTGAATTTAGTGGATATAGCAGGGATACCACAAAGTGCTAAATAAATGGTGCTGGGATGAAGAAAGGTGAGACATGCCCAAACACCGTCCCGAAAAACACCTTGAGAGTGAGGGCTTTTGAATAAAGTAGACATGCATCTTGGATGAAAATTTTATTGTGAATGGCACGTGGACTGAAATGAAGAGAGGCATATCATTTTTGTATCCCTAAACACTACATGCGACCATTGATAGCCCAATTGAGCCTAAGGAAATAGTGAAGGTTTTTTTTTTTCAAAATAACCCTATCAAGAACTACCCCACAATAGGGGCAAAATTGAAGGTTTAGGTGGAATTCATTTAGTGAAAAGGTGAGGAAAATATTCTGGCTTTCACTTACATCAATCTTCATGTCATGTCCCGACTCTCAAACCTGTGACATCCCTTGCCAAATCGTCATCAGGTCATAAAAGATAGCGTCCCAGCCAACTGCTAGCGACCTAAAAATATATTGTACATGCGGAACGTCCAATCTTCCCAAACAATAAAATCAACATGGGATAGGCAATAAGAAAAACCAGACAACCCTACGCTATTATAAAACTATTGAGAATAGATGATGTATAACCTTACAGAGCCAACAGCTGATAAATACAACCTCATGTTTCGGGGCAGTCCTCTAGGACTCACAAAAAGATACAAGAGTCGCGTAAGGTTAACTCTCATCTATCCCAAAACAGTACCTCCACAAAATACATCACCAGTTCCCTGACCACAAAATAAACATAACCCTCTATTGGGTAAAAACGGCATCCAGATCGTCATAACCAATCCGGGGAGCCAAGTCGTTCAAGTCGTCACAAGAACTTTGGCTGGAATGTATAGAGGCAGCTACTGACTGCTCAGGCTCGAGCTCGGATTGCAAACCGGGTGTGGGATCCACCACCTCTCCATCAGGCGTATCTATATCCATCGGATCCCAAGCGGGGACATTAGGAACCCCCTAAAGAGGTGGCCCCTCAAATCCTCTAAGCGGACCAAAGAGATCCATCCCATTGCGAAGATACTATGCCTTGAAGAGGTGTGCCACCAGGTGTGACATCCCCTCATCGACCCATATCTTTGCGATGTGGCGTTTCCACATCTAGTCCATACCTGGTACCGGATGGAGACTGACATCGTATGATGAATAGGTGGGGGTACCGAATCGCACCGGTCTCTCCATTACTTTTGACCTGAAAAGTTGTCCAACGACGGGGTGAGAATTTAATCTTAGTGAATCAAGCCTAATCTCGTTTAGGACACTGATTCGTTCAAGATAACCAAAGCACCATAGTAAGCCACAAGATATAAACACATATATAACAATAAAATATATCCGCCAAATCAGCAACCAATTAAGGCACCACCACTCAGGCGTACACCAGACATCACAGAAGTCCATTCTTAAACAATGACCCACGAGATTGGCGTGATAAAAACATCAATAGTGCGATCCTACATCATTTGACAGGATCGGGCTACGTCCACTTTACCCTCTTAGCGACGGTTACTACAAGCGGTGTATCCAATGCACCCGGCACGGCACTACAAGTAGGCATTCCTTAAAAAGGAGTTTCGGTCCGTCACAAGTTGCGACCGGCATCCAATAATCCCTTAAAACCGTACGACTAGTACGGACATGGATTGTCATGCTTTTGACAAGTCGCGAGTTTTCATACCATAGGTACGACATGAGTATCAATGGTACAATGCGAACTTGTCAGGTAACGTTATTGATCCTTTAATGACCACACAAATCGCATTCGGCAATCAACTCATTGTTTATCTATAATTAAGGCCAAAATTCACACAAAAATGCAACTGACTCGGCCCACAAGACTCGCACATGAGCATTTCAGCCAGGCAACCAAACCAATCAGGCAATTAACGAACTTGCGAGCAATTAATTCAACCTGGCAATTTCGAGCTCAATTCGTATCAGATTTCTTATTTCTCAATCAATTTATAATAATCAATCGTTCACTCACCTCTAACCTGTCACTCGCTCGCGAACAAACACAATCAATCAATCAATTGATAATTTACCACAAATAGCCACATACAATTTAATCGATCGGTCATTTATCCTAATCATCTTTTCTATCTAAATCGGTCTCGATCACAAAATTTTTTTATAAATAAATAAATTAAGTAATTAAACTAATTCTAAGCGCAATTAGTGCCCTAATCAAGGTTTAGGGTCAACTCATAATGTGAGTTAGCTCGAGCGGCGGCGGCGGCGGCGGCGGCCAAATTAAGGTTTATCGCACAGCGGCCCAAGCTCAAACTTTGATGATATCCCGGGGAAATCTGACGAGGTCGCCGGCAACGGAGCCTTGGCGAGCGGCGGCCAGCAGCCTGAAGTAGTAAGGGTAAGTAACAAAACCGACAAACAGGACTGTTTTGGGGCGTTTCCCTACGACACGGGCCGGGACAAGGCCGGCCATGGTTCGAGAGCTCACCCAGGGGGTCAGTGGGGGTCGGCCTGGACCAGTGGATGGCAGTGGAAGGTGACCGGGACCGATGGACGGTGGTGGAAGGCGGTCGGTGGTGGCGAACAGCCGCAACCAGAAACGGCTCTTCTCGGGGCTGAAATAGAGGAGATGATCGACGGCCAATTTCGGGCGCCACGCACTGCGGCCGGTGGCGGTGAGCTCCGAAGTGGTAGAGGGGTCTCCGAGGAAGTGATCGGCGGTGGCGGTGAGGCACGGCAGCGGCCGTTTCGGCCAGATCGAAAACCGAATCGAGTCGAGTCCAAAACAGAGCATTGGGACTTCAGGGCTTATTTTCGGCGGCTTTGGCAGCAGACGGCCAGTGTGGCTGGGTCAAGGGGAGGACGGTGGTCAGCTGAGGGGTGACGGTCGGCGTCGGTGGCAGCCTTTTTAGCCGGAGGGGGCCACGAAGGTCTCGGGTCAACTAACCCAAAAACAGGGCAGGGCTTCCCAAGCCGATTTCTCGGCCGTTCGACTGTGACGGCGGTCCGACTCGGGTTAGGGCGGCTGCGGGGAGTAGCTGAAGGCGGTGGCTGTCGGTGGTGAGGCGGTGGTCGCGCAAAACAACGATGGAAGGAGGAGGAATGGGTCTGTTGAGATGCGATCATCCACGACTAACTCAAGAAGAAAGAAGAAGAACGAAGGGGAAGAAATAGGAAGAAGACAGAAGAGGCTGACGTGAAGGGCATGGGAAAGGGAAATTGGTGAGACCATGCCCAAGAATTTGTGGCATTTTATCCTATATGCCCAATAATCAATCTTGTTTTATATGTTTAAGTAGGGGTAAAATGGTCATTTGACGCGTCGGGACTGAAACGAAATTTTGGTATACAGGACAAAGGATGTTTTCGATAAATACACTGACCAAGCTCGGTCGAGGTTAGGCTCGATCACGAAAACAACATTCTAATTCACAGTAGATAAAATTTGAAACCCAATCCGAAATAACTTAAATTTTAGAATTCGTCCAAATTTTCGTCTATTCAATCCTTATAATCCAAAATTGGTGTCGACTATGATTATATTTTCATATCATTTCCATCAACTTCCAGCGCTTACCAAAGCCGAATTTCTAGGACGTCACAACTCTCCCCCACTTAGAAAATTTTGTCCTCGAAATTACAACATAGTTCTAACTATTCAAAAAGATAAGGATAACTACCACTTAATAACTTCCTTGTTCTCCCATGTAGCTCCTTCGGTACCCTGGTTTTGCTAAACGACCTTGACTAACGAAATCGTCTTGATTTGGAGTACTTGTTCTTTCCTGTCCATGATCTTGACTGGTCGCTCCACGTATGACGCCCGTTCAATCAAATCAATCTCATCGTAACTCAGCACATGAGCGGAGTTTGGCTCGTACTTCCTCAACATCGACATGTGGAAGACGTTATGCACTTGAGCAAGTTTAGGCGGCAACACAAGTTGATAAGCTAAAACTCCGATTCATTCTAGGATTTCAAACGATCTAATGTACCTCGGGCTCAGCTTTCCTTTCCTGCTAAAGCGGGATGTTCCTCTTATAGGCGACACTTTCAGAAAAACATGATCGCCTATTTGAAACTCTATAGGTCTGCGCCTTTTATCTGCATAACTTTTCTAGCGACTCTGAGCTGTTTTTAGTCTGTCTCTAACCACCTTAATTGCTTCTATCGACCGTTCTACTAATCAGGGCCAATTATCTTCCTTTCACCAACCTCATCCCAACAGACTGGCGTCCTACAAGCTCTGCCATATAAGGCCTCAAAAGGTGCCATCTTAATACTCCCTTGATAACTATTATTATAGGAAAACTCAACCAAATATAATTGTTCCTCCCAGCTATCTTTGAAATCCAGAACACACGCTCTCAACATGTCCTCCAAGGTCTGAATCGTTCTTTCAAACTGGCCATCTGTCTGCGTATGATAAGCTGTACTAAATTGCAGCTTCGTCCCTAAAGCAGTTTGTAAACTCTTCCAGAATATAGCAGTGAATTTGGGATCCTGATAGAAGTGATTGTCAATGGCACACCATGTAGCCTTACAATATACCTCACATACAAGTCTGCGTATCTGTCTAAGGTAAAGTCCTTTCTTACGAGAATGAAGCGCGCTGATTTCGTTAACCTGTCTACTACCACCCAGATTAAATCATGCCCTCTTTGACTCCTTGGCAAACCCATCACGAAATCCATCGTGATATGCTCCCATTTTCACTCTGGAATTTTCAAAGGCTGCAGCAGTCCTCCAAGTTTGCAGTGCTACGCCTTGATCTACTGACAGGTCAAATATTTAGCCACATATTTGGCTATATCCGTTTTCATACCATTCCACCAGTAGTGTTGTTTCAAATTCTGATACATCTCCGTACTCCTAGGATGGATACTATAACTGCTACGATGTGCTTCTGATAAGATCTCCTCCTTTAAATTTTCATCAGCAAGCACAACCAAACGTCCTCTAAACTTAAGTATCCCATCCTCAGCTATTTAAAAATCGACCTTTCGTTTAGCCGAGTCTTCTTGAAGGATCTTCTGAATAAAGGGGTCTGTAGACTGCAAGATCTTAATCTTAACTTGCACTTCCGGCTCAATTCTCAAGGTAGCCACGAGACTTGACAGGTGGCTTATCTCCAGTTTAAAGTCTAAGTCTCTCAATTGCTCAAGTAACGCCACTCATGCACTTGTAATTGAGCAATCACTGATTTTCTACTCGGGGCATCAACAACCTTATTCGCCTTACCAGGATGATACAGGATCTCGCAATCATAATCCTTAAGTAATTTCATCTATCGGTACTGTCTCATGTTCAGCTCTCTTTAGAGAACATGTACTCAGACTCTGATGATCGGTATACACTTGGAAACTTTCCCCAATCAAATATTGTCTCCAGATTTTCAAAGCAAACACAACCACAGTTAACTCTAGGTTGTGTGTGGGATAATTTAACTCGTGCGATCTCAATTGACGAGACGCATATGCTACTACCCTGCAATGCTGCATTAAAACACAACCCAGTCCCCTAAGCAAATCATCGCTATAAATTTCAAAACCACCAGGACCAAACGGAATTGTTAGAACAAAAGCCGTAGTTAGCCTATGCTTAAGCTCTTGGAAACTATGCTCGCACTTGTCTGTCCATTGAAACTTCATATCTTTCTTCAGCAATTTAGTCAAAGGTGACGCTATAGCTAAGAACCCTTCCACAAATCTCCTGTAATATCCTGCCAGACCCAAGAAACTTCTAATTTCTGTAGCAGTCGTCGGTCTTGACCAATTAATAATTGCCTCAATTTTAATCGGATCCACTACAATACCTTCACTCGAAATCACGTGACCTAAGAATGCCACGCGAGCTAGCCAAAACTTGCACTTACTGAACTTGACATATAATTGATGCATTCTCAGAGTTTCCAGAACTACTCTTAGGTGTTGCTCATGATCTTCAAAATTCTTCGAGTACACCAGAATGTCATCTATAAAAATGATCACAAAGCGATCCAGGAACTCCTTGAATACTATGTTCATCAAATCCATAAAGGTAGCAAGGGCATTCGTCAAGCCAAACGGCATCATAGTAAACTTGTAATGTCCATAAAGTGTCCTAAATGCCGATTTCGGCATATCCTCTTTTCTGATTCTCAACTGATGGTACTCGTCCGAAGATAAATTTTAGAAAATATCGATGCTCCCTACAGCTGATCAAACAAGTCGTCAATCCTTGGCAGTGGATATTTATTATTGAACGTCACCTGATTCAATTGCTTGTAGTCAATGCACAATCTCAAAGACCCATCCTTTTTCGTAACAAACAAAATAGGCGCTCCCTAAGGCGATGGACTAGGGCAGATCAACCCTTTATCTAATAACTCCTGCATCTGAACTATGAGTTCTTTCAACTCTGACAATGCCATTCTATATGGTGCCTTAGAGATCGGCTCCGTCCCAGAAGCTAACTCTATCACAAACTTAATTTCTCTTTCTAGTGGCAAACCAGGTAATTCTTGGGGGAAAACATCTGGAAACTCACATACAATTGTAATATCCTCCAATTTCAATTCTTTAGCTGACGTATCTACCAAAAAAGCCAAATAACCTTGGCACACATTCTCTAACGATCGAGTTGCCTCTAATGACGATATCATCACAGTCGAAGTTCCTCCTCGATTACCCAAAAATTCAACGCTAATTCCATCCATCGGATTAAACCGAATCACCTTCTTAAAGCACTCCATCGTGGCCCTTTGCTTCGCCAACCAATCTATTCCTACAATTAAGTCAAAATCGTACATTTCCAGCACAATCATGTCTATTTTACTCTCATGGCCATCCACCACAGGTCTACAATCAGGACAGCTCACTGTAGCCACTACTTTATTTTTTAACGGCGTAGATACATTAAGCACAATATCTAAAGGTACCAAGTTCAATTCACATAATTTAACGAACTGATCCACAATAAATGAATGTGTAGCACCCGGATCAAACAAGGCATATGCAGTTGTTTATGCAAGAGGAGCGTATCTGTAATGGTCGGCGAATCCTTCGCCACTTCCCGAGTGATAGCAAAAACCTTCCCCTGTGCTGGCGGACGATTCTGCAAGTTTGGCAACACAACTCCTCTAGGTGGTCCTCCTTGCTGTGGCGGCGCCTATCCGCCCTATCTCTGCGGGCAGTCCTTCACCTAATGGTCACAACCAAAATAGGCACCACCTCGATACGGGCACAAGCCAGGCCCATGCCTCTGTCGACACAAGCTGCACGTCTCACTTTGTCGAAACGTTGATTTACTAATCGCCCCTCGGCGATTGGGTGGAATGTGACTCTAGTTACTAAACATAGGTTTCTTCCCCTACCTTCTGTCAAATATGTTTGGGGACGTGAATCGTGATCCAGATGCGGTAATCCTTTCAGCTAAGTCCCGCTCCACTATCAACGCCCTCGCGTAGATATCATCATAGTCCTGGAGGTCAAGCGGTGCTAGAGCACTCTTAATCTCGGGCTTCAGCCCGTCTTTGAACCTTCTAGCCTTATCCTCCGGATCCTCAATCATTCTCGGAGTATATTTGGATAGTTTAGAAAACTTTGCCTCATACTGGTCAATTGTCATCTAGTTCTGACGAAGGCGAAAGAACTCAGCCATCTTTTGCTCTCTAGCTATCCTCGAGAAGTATTTATTATTAAAAACTTCCACAAAAGTATTTCATACTGGAATTGCACCTTCAGGAAAAGTCTACCCTTGACAGCTCTACACCAAGTACAAGCGTTCCCTTCAAGTTGATAGACTGCCAAAGTAACCTTATCCCTATCTGAATATTTCAGCAAGTCGAACGCTTTCTCCATCCCTTCGATCCACCAAGTAGCAGCTTCAGGATATCCACTTCCGGTGAACTGAGGTGGCTTCAATTTGAGAAATTGTTCCACCAGCTTTTGAACCCTACGCTCCTCGCTGTCAGGTGTAGGTGGTGGATTTTCTGGCGAAACTGCAAATGAAATCGCAGATGAAGTCCCATCAATAGCAACAGTAGCTGCAGCTTGATTCTTTACTTGTTGCCCCATCAAATCTCCGATAACCCCTAAAGCTTGCATGACTTCAGCCATAGTTGGTTCTCTTCCAGTAAGTCCTGTAGGTTCAGCAGCAGAGGCCGCCGTAGGGGGCACAATTGGGGACACAACAGGCGGTGCTCTTTCAACATCAACTAATTCTTCGATTGGCCTCACAAGCCTCCTTCGAGGTGCTCGAGTTGCTCTTTTACCACGTCCGCTCATTTTGCAGAAAATGTACGGAGTCCTGCTTACCCCATAGCAAAATGCGGTCAGAAAGCGACCCCAAAATTCTTACTACGAAATTAACAATCACAGGCATAACAACAAAAATCTTACTAACTATTCCATTTCCTAACGCTCCTTATTACTCCATGCCAATGATCAAACGGATCAAGCTGACCTTGTTCTGATACCACATTGGGTGGGGATGTCACGTCCCGACTCTCGAATCCACGACATCCCTTATCAAATCGCCACCAAGTCATAAAAGATAGCTTCCCAAGCAATTGCTATCAACCTTAAAATATATTGCGCATACGAAACGTACAATATTTCCAAACAATAAAATCAACATGGGATAGGCAAGAAGAAAAACTAGACAACCTAACGCTAATATAAAAATGCTAAGAATAAATGATATATACTTACAGAGTCAACAACTGATAAATATAACCCCATGCTTCGGGGCGGCCCTCTAGGACTCATAAAAAGATACAAGAGTCAGGTAAGTTTAACTCTCATCTATCCCAAAATAGTACCCCTATAAAAGACGTCACTAGTTTCCTGACCACAAAAAAAACCTAACCCTCTACTAGGTAAAAATGACATCCGGATCGTCATAACCAATCAGGGGAGCCGGGTCGTTCGGGTCATCACAGGAACTTTGACTAGAATGTACAAAGGGGGCTACTAACTACTCAGGCTCGAGCTCGGGTTACAAAACCGAGTACGGAATCCACCACCTCCCCATCAGGTGTATTTACATCTATCGGATCCCAAACGAGGACATTAGGAACCCCCCTGAAGAGGTGGTCCCTCAAATCCTCTGAGCGGATCAAAGAGATCCACCACATTGTGAAGATACCATGCCCTGAAGAGTGTACCATCAGGTGTGGCATCCTCTCATCGACCTAGATCGTCGTGATGTGGCGTTCCCACATCTGATCTATACTTGGTACCAGGTGGAGACTGACATCGTGTGATAAGTGGGTGGGGGTACCAAATCGCACCGGTCTCTCCATTACTTTTGACCTAAAATGTTGTCCCATGACGGGATAAGAATTTGATCTTAATGAATCAAGCCTAATCTTGTTTAGGACACTGATTTGCTCACGATAACCTAAGCACCACAGTAAGCCATAAATATAAACACATATATAACAATAAAATATATCCGCCAAATCAGCAACCAATTAAGGCACAACTACTCAGGCGTATATCAGACATCACACAAGTCCATTCTTAAACAATGACCCACGCGACTGGCGTGATAAAAACATCAATAGTGCGATACCGCACTCATCTGGCAGGACCAGGCTACGTCCACTTTACCCTCTCAACGACGGCTACTACAAGCGGTGTATCCAGTGCACCCGGCACGGCACTGCAAGTAGGCATTCCTTAAAAAGGAGCTTCAGTCCGTCACAAGTTTCGACCGGCATCCAATAATCCCTTAAAACTCTACGACTGGCACGGGGCATGGATTATCGTGCTTCTGACAAGTCATGAGTTTTCATACAATAGGTACGGCATGAGTACCAATGGTACAATGCAAATTTGCCAGGTAACGTTATTGATCCTTTAATAACCACACAAATCGCATTCGGCAATCAACTCATTGTTTATCTATGATGAAGGCCAAAATTCATACAGAAATGCAACAGACTCGGCCCCAAGGCCCACAAGACTCTCGATCGAGCATTTTAGCCAAGCAACCAAACCAATCAAGCAATTAACGTACTTGTGAGCAATTAATTCAACCCGGCAATTTCGAGCTCGCTTCGTATTAGATTTCTTATTTCTCAGTCGAATTATAATAATCAATCACTTGCTCGTCTCTAACCTGTCACTCGCTCGCGAACAAACACAATCAATAAATCAATTGATAATTTACCACAAATAACCACAGACAATTTAATCGATTGGCCATTTATCCTAATCATCATTTCTATCTAAACCGGTCTCGATCGTAAATTTTTTTTATGAATAAATAAATAATTTAAACTAGTCCTAAGCATAATTAGTGCCCTAATCACGGTTTAGGGTCAACTCACAAAGTGAGTTAGCTTGAGCGGCGGCGACAGCGGCGGCGGCGTCGGTCAAATTAGGGTTTATCGCGCGGCAACCCTAGCTCAAATTTTGACGACACCCTAGGAAAGTCCGACGAGGTTGCCGGAACAGGTGGCCGGCAGCCTGAAACAATAAGGGTTAGTAACAAAACCGACGAACCGGACTATTTTGGGGCGTTTCCTAGAGACACAGGCCAGGACAAGGTCGGCAAAGGTTCGGGAGCTCACCCAGGGTCGGTGGGGGTCGGCCGGGACCGGTGGACGGCGGCGGAAGGCGGCCGGCGGCGGCGAACAGCCACGATCAGAAACTGCTCTTCTTGGCGCCGAAATAAGGGAGATGATCGATGGCAGATTCCAGGCGCCATGCATAGTAGTCGGTGGCGGTGAGCTCCGAGGTGGTAGAGGGGACTCAGGGGAAGTGATTAGCGATGGCGGTGAGGTACGGCGTTGGCCGGTTCGGCCGAATCGAGCCGGGTCCAAAACAGAGCACCGGGACTTTGGGATTGATTTTCGAAGGCGGACGGCAGGTAGAGCTGGGTCGGGGCGGTCAAGGGGAGGACAGTAGTTGGCTGAGGGGCGGTGGTCGACGTCGATGGCTGCCGTGGTGGCTGGAGGAGGCCACGAAGGTCTCGGGTCAACTGACCCGAAAACAGGGTAGGGCTCCCCAAGCCGATTTCTCGGTCATTCGATGGTGACGGCGGTCCGGCTCGGGTCAGGGCGGCGGCGAGGAGTAGCTGAGGGCGGTGGCTATCGATGGTGAGGCGATGTTCGCTCAAAACGATGGTGGAAGGAGGAGGAATGGGTCGGTTGAGACACGATCATCCATGGCTACCTCAAGAAGAAAGAAGACAAACGAAGGGGAAGAAATAGGAAGAAGACAGAAGAGGCTGACGTGAAGGGCATAGGGAAAGAAAATTGGTGGGGTCATGCTCAAGACTTTGTGGCATTTTGTCCTATATGCCTAATAATCAATCTTGTCTTATATGTATAAGTAGGCGCAAATTGGTCATTTGGCGCGCCGGGATTGAAACGAAATTTTGGTATACAGGACGAAGGGTGTTTTCGGTAAATTCACTGGCCAAGCTCGGTCAGGGTTTGGCTCGATCACGAAAATGGCAATTCTAATTTACTGCAGATAAAATTCGAAACTCAATCCAAAATAACCTAAATTTTAGAATTCGTCCAAATTTTCGTCTCTTTAGTCTTTATAATCCAAAATAGGTGTCGACTATGATTATATTTTCATATCATTTCCATCGACTTTCGGTGCTTACCAAAACCGAATTTCCAGGACATTACTCTTCATGTGGTTATTTTTCCGGTGAACTCAAGCGGAAGGTTAAAGCATCCCGACGTGATGAAGAGCATGCGTCGATTCTCTACCTACACACTGATTATCCCTTGAACAACCAATTTGGGCCTATGATTTCATTTTTGAACCTAGTCCGTGATTATCTCCCTACTCTGAGGCAAAACAAGTGATTTACCATAAGGTCAAAAGCGAAATGACTTAAGAGTCCAAAGTGATTAAATGTCTGAAAATTAAGAATTAAGATGTTTGAAAAAGTCAAATCTAATAGAGGGGAAAAGAAAGAAAAGAAAAATTAAGGGGCATGAAAAAGCAAATGCCACGTAAAATCAAAGGCAAATGCCCGAAAAAGAAAAAAGAAAGTGTTGAAAAATACCAAAAGAAAGGAGAGTGTTGAAGGAAAGTGACTCGGTAATGATGCCACAATAATTACTGACGCCAAGAGCCTTTCGAAAAGTGAATTATGAGCCTGATGAATCCTTTTGTTCTCAACCCAATGTTACGTCCTTGCAAAGTCTCTTCAGATCGGGATGTCAAGGCTGGCGTGTGAGTTACTCCACTGAAAATGTCTGCAAGAGGAAGTGGGGAGGGAGTTATTTTCTATCATCTTGAGTTTTCTTAACTTGTAAATCCGACAAAAATGCAATTTTGATTATTTATTTATTTCATGGTCACAATATAAATATCCTGTGTGCATGCCATTAACCAAGCCTATATTGCATTCAAGAGAAAGACCTCTCATATTGATCAAAGTGTGCTATTCTCAAGCGAATCTGACTCCTTGAATGTGTCGTCTTTGAGTGAGTTGAGCATTTCTATTAATGGATGAGATAAAAGGCCTTTTTATGAGAATATGTGAGGAAGTCCCTTCTAACCGGAAAATTTGTTCAGCGCCAGTGGTAAGCCTCAATACTGCTAAGTCCATCAAGAAGATGACTTTTTAGGCGAGTCATTTAAATCACGCATGGTGGCTAGTCACGGTAATCCCGAAATAGTGATCTTTTTTGTCAAGTCTTGACCAATACTTATAACAATCCCAAATTATAAAATATTTTTAAATCTCAACTGATGATTTTAATCTCAATCATTTCAGCTATGAGGATAAATTTGCTAATGCTGGTTTGACTGGGTTGACTTCGTCTTTGTTTGCGGAATTTGTGAGCTTGTCAACTTCTCAATATAGTTAATGAGGACTCTCCTGCTAGATTATTTCTTTTTACTTGTCTATTATAACTTGGAATGGGTGCACAAGGACTGAGTTGGCCATGTTTGCATGCCTTGTCGCGGACCCCATAGAACAATGTCAACCGTGGCCTTGAGCAGTAGACTCTACTTATATTTGTTGCAATCTGGAGGATTGGCCAAGTAATTTAGAAGAAAGAACAATAGAATAAATTGTGACAGCAAACCTGTCTTCATTTTTTCTTTGTCATTTTCAATCTGTTTGGACTTACTTTCCTTTGTGCTTTTCCACGTATTGTGCTCTCATAGTTTGACTTATATGAAATGTTTAAATCCATTCAGAATTTACACGAATCTTGACATGATTTTTTTTCATAGTTTTTGGGGGAAAATTGACTCTCCTTATAGCAGTTCACAGGCACCAACAACAGAGTGGAGGAGATTGATTGGGACTGGTTCCATATTCGTCTGATATAATATTTGTGCATCTGCTTATATGTGTTTTGGCCCAATCATGTCCTTGTTTAATTTACTCGACACTAAATAAGGTTGCCTATTCATGAATATATATAAGTTTTATATGTTTGTGTTGGTTTTATTAAATAATTATCACGTTGGCAAAAGAATATGAAATTATATATTTTCTGCAATGTTGTTGTGATTTTGTCACTATGTAGCCAACAAAAACAATAGTTTTCCGTGCCGAATGGCCAATTTGGGATCTGCAACAAGGTGAGATCACCGAAGATAATCAATTTGTCTATAATTTTTACTTTCACTTGCCGAGAATTTATTACTTTGGCAGGGAGGAAAGCATCATTCACGAAGCTTTCGCCGATTACAATGTTCTTCCCAAAGGATGACGACAACCCCTGAACTACTTAAATGAAGATGGGCAATCTATTGAACCATGTTTGTAATTAATCATTATGGGACTCTTGTTAGCCATTTTGCCCAATGCGATTGTGTTAGTTAATGCTGGTCACATGATGTGGGTACATGCCTGTCGTACCTATGGTGCTCGTCAATGGTAGTGAAGGAATTAGAACTGGTTTGAGTTCTCACATCCCGAACTGCAATCCAAGAGATATTATTGCCAACTTGAGACATTTGAATGGTAAAATGATGGAGCCTATGGTTCTTTTTTATCGCGGATTTAGAGGGACCATCGAGAAAACAGCCATGGAAGATTGGCGTCAGCTGCATTGTTTATGGGATAATCGAGGAAGTCGCTGATAGTATATTGAGGATCACAGACCCTCCGATATGCCGATGGACTCAGGATTACAAGGATATTTTGGAATCGTCAACTGCAGAGAAATATAGAACAAAGGATCCTTTGTCGTGGTAATGAGCTCTCAAGCAACCCAACCATGTGCATGACATCTAGTCTTTGAATATCATTGCTAAGATGTGATTGCAGGGTGATGGAATTTAGGCAGTACAGTGACCATGTAACCGTACATTTTTAAGCTATATTGCTAGGGGAGAACATCATGATGTCAGAGTGCGGTAATTTGCAGTTCTCGAGGGGATTTTGTTAGAATATACATATTCTTTTTGATATATTCAAGTGTGACCTTCATTAATTGTTACCGTAATTATTAATTGATCTAATAAAGAAAGATATGTACAGTTTCCTAATTCTAGTCAGATATGGGACTGGATAGTGTGGGCCGAGATTAACCTAATCTTTAATGAGGGGATATATTTTATTCTCTATAAATAGAGCTCAAATACCTCCTTTAAAACCTAATGTCCACATAACCTCAAGTATAAAATCGTCTGAAATGATACGTGAGTGGTTTTCTCATTAAAGCCAGTGATAAAAGGGTTCATAAAGGAAAAGCTCTTGAGCATTGGATTCTCGCAATTCCGCATCAAGAACGATGAATCCAAAACAAGATACGTCAATTTTTTAACTCTATGGACTACGTATTCGTGTATCTATGCGTGCAATTCTTGAGTTGCTGCATACGGATTAAAATCGCAACTAACATGTGGTATCATAGTTAACGCGTTTTAGATCTCGAATCATGTTTTTGTGTTTTTTCAAAATTTTTTATTCGGAAACAAGAATGTCTTCAATGGTTTGCTTGGCAAGTTTTATTCTACTTCGAAACAAGTTGTGGCTTCTTCGTTAAAGCACTGAATGGCCATAAGTTTAAAAAAAAAATCCCGTCATTTGTGTGGGCAAATTCAAGAACATATTCATAGGCTTGTTGCTCGTGTCGACGTGGTCCTATAAAGCACGCTTGTTTTATAGTTGGGAAAAGAAAAATCTCTTTCTTGGGGAACCAGATTTTGTTCTTCACTCATGCATTATTCCCTACATATATATATATACTTAAAATAAAAATAAAGAAAATTGTGGAAATCAATTTCTTCTTACATGCTAAGGACGAATTGCAGAGAAAAGTCCGTTGTGGACTTTTGTTGACCAATCCTATTATATAGAGTTTTCTCTCATGTTTATCACCAATATTATATACATTATCAGTCAATGTACGAAACAAGATTATGGGGAATTGGAAAATATCTATGAAACTCCAAATACGTGTATATTTTGGAGTTTTTTTTTTGCATATTTTCAGGTATTTCTCTATGATTTTATGAAATACAGGTGCAAATGCAAGTACCACATACTGATATGTGAAGCATGATTTATCAATTAAATATTTCTAGTTTGACATGTATTGTTAGAAGTATCAATGTAATTAGCACGACATGTAATTTTGAAAAAAATTGCCCCTTTCTGAAATTACGTGCATACGGTAAATGTGAAATATAAAGTTTATATCTCAAATTCAGGTAAATTCAATTGGGTTGTGACCGCCAAAGTGACACACTTAATTGAGTTTAATAAAGAATATTTTACATATAATATTGGGATGTCTCATGTTTTAATCTGTAGTTATACTCCCAAAGGAGGTAATTGTGTATTCTTGCATGGAGGGTTACATGTACATCATATGGTTGAAGATTAATTAGTCTAAGTTCTGTCATACACCCAAAGGTGGTGATTAACGAAGATTGAAATAAATTCTCATGGCCGCTGTAATGTAGGGAGTATACAACTGCATGTCATATTTTCTGATCAAATGTGATTATATGATGATGTATGTATCTTTACAGTGAAATTTCACATTATGCTAATTAAAAATATTTGATATTTTTTTTCAGTCGCCGTTTTTATAAACGACAACTCCGTTAACATTGAGAATTGAGATTCATACGAATTCAATTTTTGATAATTGAATAAGAATTTTCTATTTACAAAGGATTAACAAATATTTGTATTGCTCTTGTCAAGATAGACCCCGTAGTTCTCAGTTTCATTAGTATGAACTTTCAAAAGTATTATGTGCTTATTTGGTAAAGAGCAATTGGATTCGCTTGCCTAATATAAAGCGATCTATTAAAGAATACTTGAAAATTATTTTGCCAATTAACTGCACTGTTAAATAAATGAAGGAAGCCTTGGAGGCTTTGAAATCATATCTCATATATTACTAAGAAAGGTATATATCTGTAATGACCATCAATATCAGGTGTGATGGTTCTATTAAAATTAAAGATTTCGTCTTAACATTTGTGGAACTACATATTAAGCGGTTCTGAAACCATACTCATAAAGAAATACATAAACCATCGGTCATACAAAAAATTAACAGAACCATCACATTTAAATGATGATTTCATCAATATCAGGTGTCATTACTTTATACTCATAAAGAAATACATAAACTATTTAGGTTCATTTAAAGCATTCTTTGAGAAGGATGGTAATCGCTACTTCTTTTATAAGAAGAATGGTTACATAAAGAAAGACTACAGTTGATACAAAAAATTTTGGTTATCAAGCTATGAGCATAAAGTAATGACTCTTTGGTGTTGATTTGTGAATTTATTCTATCTAAAGTCTCATCTAGTTTGTGATGCCTAGATAACGATGCAACATATTATGCTGCGTTTACCATATAGGAATTCATAAACTAAAAGATACCAAATCCTAATGAATCAAACTCATTATAGAAACAATTATAAAGCCGATGTTGAATTGATGAGAATGTCATTTCGGAGTTTGGTTTTAATGTGATATTAAGAAACATGTTTTATGTTCTCTCATTAAAGACAGAATTTATTTTTCGTATCAAGTTTGGACATGCGTAGTTACTCTTTTGAGATTTTAAATAAAATAATTACTATTTCTTTTAATTAAAATAAACTTGGGTACTACTATATGTCCAATGGATTGTACAAATTATATTTATCTCCCAATGAATTATACGTCGCTTATACAGACGAAACGTTGTTTGCAAAAGATCTCTGCCTAAGGAACAATCATGCGCATTATGGAATAAATTTTTTTATCACATCAGTAAAGAAAGAGTGGAAAGACTGATAAAAGCAAGCATTCTACTTACTCTAAAAAATGATCTAGACACATGCGTAGATTGAAGCAGAGGTAATATAACTAAGATAAATGATGAATTATAATCGATAGTTATGACCTATTGAAGGTCATTTATACTGGTATAAGTGGATCCTATATGACAATATTGTGTAGAGTTTTTTTATCACATTTAAATGATGATTTTCTCTATATATGTTTGTACTTGATAAAAAAAATGTTTAATTTTCATGACAAGTTCAACATTTTTTTGACTATATAGTCAATAAACTTAAGAAAAAAATGTGTCAGATTTGATCAAGGTGATGAGTATCATGGTGGACATGGAAATGCTGGATAACTTAAAGAGCCATTTTACCTCATACTTAAAAGGATACTGGGACAATGACTTAGTTTGCTATGCTTGATGTTCTTGAATAGAAAGGTGAGGTCAAAATGCAAAATCACACCATATGGATATGATGAAGAGTATGATTTGTAAAACCAATTAATATGACTTTTGTGGGGTAAATGTTACGGCCCGCGTCCCGAGCACAGGCGCGAGACTCCCTGCGAATGAACTCTCTCGTGTCTTAGAAGTCATATTTCGAGAGATGCATAAAAATCAAATCGTTCGCATGTGGAAGTGATAACATAAATTCCTCCGTACAAATATTAGCGGGGACTTGAATAGCAACAACACCATAATTACATTTATACAAAACCTCCCACGAGTTCTTACAAAGCGCTGGTAGACTAATATTGTTAGTCGGTAGGGGTAACAGTACCAGCTCAAAAGACAACCATTAACATCTCCAAAAGAAAACGAACCATCGAGGTCATCAGCAAAATAACAGTCCAGAAAACGGTAACCCCTAGGTCGAGCTGCTGGAGTCGTCAGTCTCCTCAGCATCCTCGGTAGGCTCGTACTTCGAGAAAGTCTCCGAGCGTACCTCTACGGTATCCTCCATCGTCTCATCTGCTGACTGCTCAACCAGGTCATCCTTTGAGGCTTCAATCTCAATGGCCTCGTTGGTGTTTTCTAGGGTTGGGGTTCTCTGGGGGTGTTCCTCGAACAAGCTATTGATCCCTCGACCTTCACAGAATCCCAAGTGGGATGACACCAACTAGAAATAATCCTACGGGGTACCTCAGTGGACCTCAGTGGTCCAATAGTAACCTCGTCTACCATCTGAAACCAAGCCTCAAACATATGACGCTTCCAGTCCTTTCCACCCCATCGACCCAGATTATAGTACACTTCCTAACGTCACAATTCCCCATCCGTCCGGAAACTTCTCAAAATATGTGGTCATCTCCTTCGGCTCACCTAATCTGGTTGGCAACATCCTCACGATCTAGGATCTGAAAATGTGATCCCGCAGCAGCATGAGATTTACATTTCAGTAAGATATGTCCTAACCCTAGGTTAGGCTGACCGTGCACTCGGGTGAATGCAATCATGAATAAAATACATAAGCAACCACATGAAGCATTCACCAGTCATTAAATAATATATGGATACAGACGAGCGTCAAGCATGCAATCATGGCATCATATCTCATCGTTCAAATCAAGCACGCATTACCAAGTCAGGTCATACCTTCCACCCTTCCAAACCACCATTGATTCACGTTCGCGTTTAGAATGCCTCAAGCTCGGTCCGCGTAATTACGCATCAAACCATTCCATTGACAAATCCGCATAAACGCATCCGGTTTTTAATTTCATTCCAAGCCTGTATCGACACATATCAAATTTTGTCTTGTATCTCAACTCATCAGAATATTGGCCATTTCAACCCGTGTCTCAACGCATCAGGGTACAATTCAACACAACCCCGCGTCTCAACGCCTCAGGGTACGACAAGATTCACAAACATACCAATAATTCATTTCAACTTAAACTTCATGCTCGAGTACAAGCTCATGCATCGAGCTAGATATCTATGGCATGCAACGCAATCAATTCATGGCACAAGCATTCAATAAGTGTTCAAGACATCGACATCTCATGAGGACGCACATTGGACAATCACACCATAATTCACAAGAACCAACCTAATTCACAACCAATTCACCCAATCGAGTCCAATCCTCCTAGCCAAGGTTTGGGAACCCCTTATCTCAAGCTTAATGCAGCAAAAATCCTCCTCTAAGAACCTCTTCTAAGCACTTCAAGGTTCGGCCCCACAAAAAGTCCAAACAGGGCAGCCGTCCACCTAAGATAATTCAATCCATTTCATCAATTTTTCCTTGTCAGATCCTCAAATCACCTAGCGTAAAACTCAATAACATATCTATTGAAATTCTCATATGCCTCGACGAAGAATTTAGAGCTCGACGACTCCATGAACAGCTCCCCATGATTTGATATGCACAGAACCAAAATAGGGCATTTTCGATTTTGTGCATATCTCACTCAATCATCCCATAAACCATCCTAAATCCTTAATTTATCCACTAATCTACTTACTAAAAACTAAATCTACGAGTTGGGAAGCCTCACCGAAAATTTGAGCTCAAGGCAACGTCAAATGGTCCACGAATGGCGCCAGTCTTCCCAAGTCCTCAACTGGTCATTTTTTTCCCTTCAAACACAACACCTATTAGGGTCAAGACTTCATCAAACTCAGCTCAAATTTCTACCACAACTTAGTATACATGTTCCCTTGATGTCCACAAAATTTGGCCGAAAGATTCAAACGATTAGAGGTCCTACGAAGTTCAAATAGTAGCTTACCTCTAGCTGTAACGGTTTCCGTTGACTCTCGGGAACACGGCTGGCCGAAGCACCTCGGTAGATCAAATGTCGAGCTACCACTTGGAGGTGATTGGAAAGAGGCTGTGGAAGATGCCGGTAGTTGGCTCGAGTTCAGGTGGCGGTCGAAAGTGGCAGCGGAAGTGGCGAAGTCGGCGAGCAGGGCTGGGCGGTGGAGTCTTCGGCCGAGAGAAGCGAGGAAGAAGAAGAAGAAAACAAGAAGAAGATGGCAGATGGAGATGGCGTTCGGCTGAATGGAGGGGTAAGATGAGTGTATACCCAAGTTTGAGAGTCAACCATGAAAAATTGTAGGTCAAAAATTATTTAATAGATACCAAAGCCTAATCCTTTGACACTTATTTTCATGTCAATCAAGTCTTCATCCAATGGCCCCCATTTTCTCTAATTTTCGACAGCTATGGAGGGTGGCCAACGACCAAAATGCCCATATCCATTTATTAAGGCAAGGTTAAGACTTGATGGGCAAAATGGTAATTTTACCCTCGACGTTCGGAACGTCGTCTTTCTAATTCAAATTTCCTTCAATGAGGTGACATCCGATCCAATTATAATGTTGGAATCCTTGATTCTCCATTTTTCAATTTCGAGACTCGTCTTTGAATCATTTCGCTGTCAGATGTGATTTCAGTCTATCTCGAACTGACGGGCGGCTCTTGCAGACGTTACATGTATTGCCTCTGTGATTCATATCACAATTAGGGCTCGTCAATTCATGGCGACTTTGGTTGTCATGTAATTGCGATGGTCTATTACTAATTCCGACGGTCTCGATCGTCATTGCTCGATTTAGGAAAATTTTGCAAATTATACATTGGTTAAGCGGCATCACCCGCGCTCCAATCGTGTAATGCTAGCAATGCATTCCTTAATCGTTCTTAGACCGGCCTCTTTTGGCTCTAAATGTCCCCTCAACTATCCTTATGGTCAAAGTGTCATTTTCTATTTGAGTTTCCTAGATCCACGTACCTTGTCTCATGTTAGCCTTTTTCTTTTGGTCAGTTAATTTAAGATTGATCAGATCCGAGCGAGATACGACTGAAAGACATCGTTAGATGTAATCTCATTAATAAGTCTTGAAATAACAGGAAAAATCATAATGTCATAGTAAAACTTTGAAAGTAACCCATTATGTTTCTACCAAAACTATTTCATTGACTTCTTTTGAGACATAGATTGGATATTAATCTATTTTGAACCATATTAAGGTTTGAGTGTTCATGCAGAAATAAAGTTACATAATCCAACATTAGATAAGTTGGAGTCCAAAACCACTCAGTTTTATTTTGTACCTTACCCAATTCATCTAAAGTGGTATTGATTTATCATCCCAAAAGAGGAACAAGAGTTGTGGAAATACATATAGCTAAATTGCCGAAGCTTGATATAGCCGACTAAGGGTAGTTGCTCACAGATTATTAAAGGTACTAGTGTGGTAGATGTCATTGTGTCGTTTTTTCTATCTATACAGATGATTCGGATAAACTTGTGCGCAAAGAAAGAGTAATCCCATATAATACCATGGAATGAAGTCTGAACATATTCATGTGTATTCTAGACTGAAAAGTTTATTTTATGGGTTTAAGTGAGCTTTTTGACAATTTTTGCTTGAAATTTTATGGTATTGTTGTTATATTCTATTATGTCAAGAACAAAGTAAATTAGCATATACTACAAGATCGGTGGGAGGAATTTATTTTCCTTGTATCTTATATGGACGATATCTTACTTGAAAGTGATTTTCTTGAATTACTGCATAAGGTGAAGCAGATATTATCAAAGTATTTTGACATGATTGGTCTTAATAAGAAGTATTTTGTCCTAGGTATTGAGATCTATATGGATCGTTCTCGCCACATATTGGGTTAATTCTAGATGACATACATTGATTGTATTTAGTATAAAGTATTGCAAGTCAGGAATTACTCCTCTCATTAAGAACAATAAACTGAATTTGTCATAGTATCTTCATAAAGTTGTGAAGAAAACCCAAATAAAGAATGTACCATATCATGATGCACTTAAAAGTATCAGTTTCAAGGTACTTAAAGAGGACAAAAGACTACATGCTAATTTACAAACATATTCAAGATCAGCAACTAGTAAGACATTCATATTCAAGTTTTATTAACTGTCAAGATGATGTGAAGTTGACAATTTCAGATATTTAAATGTCTAAAGAGAAGTACAATACTATAGAAAAGCGTAAACAGAAATCAATGTAATCTTCGATTAAGAAAGCGAGTTTATAGTATGCTTTTTAGTTGCTACTCAGGTTATTTGGCTTCGGAATCTCATTAAAGAGTTGATAGTATTTAATTTTGTGGATAGACTCATACAGTTGTATTGTGACTATAACTCTGCAGTATTATTTATTAGAAACAACAGAAGTTTCGGGGTCTAAATATCTGTCGGTCCAGTTTTTGACCATAAAGATAACAGATATAAGGGTGACACTACAGTAGAACTTATTGCATAGATGATAAGAGTGCATACTCACTAACTAAATATCTTTGTCCATACACATTTAAATGACATGTCGCAAACATAAAAGTATCCTGAGATGCTGATAAGATATGTTAATTGATGGACTAAGTAAGCATCATGAGATGCAATTGTTTAGTGGGAGCTGTTTTCGGCATTTGCTCTATTAAAGCTTACATCTGTGCTTATTACATTTTGTAATATTTAAGTATGTATCAACTCTATTGCATGCAATAAAGCATTTATGATTATGATGATATTGAATACATATATCAAGTGAAATCTCAAGGAATCGTGTGAACCTTGAGTGATGGCTAGGACATTTATTTTTAGCCAAAAACATATGTCTTGTTATACGTAAAGTATAGTTAACTATAAAGATGGGACATATGTTGGTTCGTTGGAACCGTAAAGATGTTCTCTCGTGGCACATCCGGTTTCGTGACACATAAAGTGAGAGAATAGTGACTGACAAGGAGAATAACATATAAGGTGTCTTTGTTATTTGAGATGTTATTCAATTGTCATACTACCATATCAAATTCATATCAGTAAAGTCAAGAGTATTCATGATCATGGATGGCTTTGTGTCTTCTGATGTAGTTACTGACATGGTTCGGTGCTTGAGACTTTGTGGGATCGGATTGACTATTAAAAATTATCTCTAGACCAATATAAAGATGCATATATACAGTACAATTACAATTAATTTAGCCAGATGGGAGAATGTTAGAATATATATATTCTTTTTGATATATTCAATTGTGGGCTTCATTAATTGTTACTGTAATTATTAATTGGTCTAATAAAGAAAGATATTTATAGTTTCATAATTCTAGTCAGATATGGGGCTACATAATGTTAGCTGAGATAAATCTAATCTTTAATGAGGTCAAGTCCCCCCTCTAAACCCTAATGTTCATATAACCTCACATATAGAATCGTCTGAAGCAATATGTGAGCTCATTGAAGCCAGTGATAAAAGGGGTTCATAGATGAGAGCTCTTGAATATCGGATTCTCACAATTCTGCATCAAGAGCGATGAATTCGAAACGAGATGTGTTTTTAACTCTATGGATTAGAGATTCACGTATCTATGTGTGCGATTCTTAGGTCGCTGCATACGGATTAAAATCGCAGCTTACAGATTTTGCACTTGAGTCTTGAGTTTTGTGACAAAAGAAACGTAATCTCAGTGAAAGTGAGGCTATGGTTTCAGTTGTTCTGTTACCACTAGCAATCAATCATTTTAGAGTAATGACAGGGAGGAAATGGTTTCAATTGTTTACTTATACTCCCAGTCTTTTCATATGTGACTCGGCTCTAATAGCATATCGAGTACTTTTCTAAGTCTACATTGCAGAAACTTTTGTTGAAAACATGGGGTTAAAGTTAGTGGTGCTAGGCAATAAGGTTAAGTATATTCTTGGTGTTGTGCATTGAGAAATCATTATGAGCAATAGACAGAGAGCAGATTTGTTCCAAGAGCTGCAAGCAAAAAGCTTCACTCCCTTCATGAAGGAGTCTAGAACAATTCAAACGGCAATGGCTTGGTCAATAGATTCAAAAGAAATAGAGAGACCTTAGAGGCCCCCACCAAAGGAGTAAGAGCCAGTGATTACAAATATCTTCTCTCCATGGAAATTAGCACACTAACCTTTGGGAAGGTTCAGGAATTACGTGCCACGCAGGGATTTGATACAATGATGTGCTTAATTTACTGCTCCGCCCTTTGTTATTAATTCTAATGGGTTAAATAATACAAAACCTTTTGATAAATGAATGCCTAAGCCCTTGGATTTGGTTGTTCATATGTGAAGTCCTGATAAAGAGTCTTCTTTAGTGGGGGGACAATTGTTTTAGCAGTATGGTCACATTTAGCAAAATTTGGCGTGTCAAAATCTGTCCATGCTAAAGGTCTCTAACAAATCTGAGGAATCAATATTTAGTTTTAAGACCTTCTTTAGCTGAGTTTAGGAGTATTACACTATGAATATGGGCAGTATGTTCTGCTCGTTTGTCTAACTTGGACAATGAAGAATGCATTGAAGATTGGCGTCCATATTTTTGCAAGTAAGAGTTTAATCGTCCTTTCATGATCCGATTCAGGTTAAAGGGAATGATGTATCAACTGCTGAATCAGGACTTGCTGCCGAAGACATTGCTTTACCGAAGTCAATCATCCTTGAGTGGCCATGCTGTTGTGCTAGCTCTTGCAACTTCATATTTAATGTCGGATGGTAACTTGGTCTTGCATGTTTCATGTATTAACACATTTATTTCCTTCTTGAAGCTCAAGAGCATTGTAATAACATGCTTGCACATTTTGCCGTCTAGTGATCATATTGGATCCTACTATGCTCACTTCATAGATACAAATGACTGAATTGCCCCTAAGAGCTTTGAAACATCATTAACTAGATATAACTTTGATGACTATTGCTTAATGTTATCGCTGTAGAGGGATCTGCAAATGCTATCACTGATGCTTGTATCAGAAATCACTGGTGCATTTGTTACTGCTATAGCTTCTTGCCTTTCGGATTTAGAATTGCTTGATCTGGGAGCTCTGGTGTGAGCTTCTATGTTGTTTAGACTATGAGATATGGGTTAATTCAAGGTTTCTGTGGATAAAAGGGTTAATTTCATTCACTCTCAGAAAAGAGAAAAAGATACAATATATATAGAGTAGAGAGATAGACCTCAACCCTAAGACATCTAAACAATAACTAGGTCTAATTAACTAGGCCCACTAACATTAACAATAAACATAAAGAGGTTTCAACATTTCTCCTCAAGTTGAAGCATAGATATTAGACATGCTCAACTAGTTAAGAATGGTATGAAATGTGCGCCTGTTCAAGCCTTTGGTGAAGATGTCTGCAAGCTTATCATTAGAGGCAACGAAAGACAAGTTGATGAATTTGTTGTCCAACTTTTCCTTTATAAAATGACGATCAATCTCCATGTGCTTGGTACAATCATATTGTACCGAATTATGAGCAATGCCTATAGCAGACTTGCTCTCACAATAAAGTTGCATTGGTTGTAGAACAACAACTTCGAGATCAGTGAGAAAAGTCTTTAGCTAAAGTAATTCACAAACTCCTCGAGCCATAACACAAAATTCTACCTCGACGCTTGAGCGGGAAACTACAACTTGCTTCTTACTACGCCGGGTGACTAGGTTACCTCCAATAAGAGTACAATAACCGGCAATAGATCGTTGATCATCCAAAGATCCAGCCTAATCAGCATCCGTATAAGACTCCACTTAAAGATGATCATGAGGTGCAAATAAAATCCCTTTCCCTAGAATAGATTTCAAATAACGAAGTATCCTGTAAATCGCTTCAAGGGTGCGAGTAGTGTGGATCATGCATATATTGACTTATCAAGCTCACTGCATATGCTATATCAAGTCGAGTATAGGAGAAAAAAATTAGCCGACCTACCAATCATTGGTAACTTCCTTTATCAACAGGCTTTCCCTCTTTAGACCGCAAATGTCCATTAGCTTCAATAGAGGTTTCAGCCGGCTTACATCCAAGCATTCCAACCTCAGTTAAAGATCCAATATATATTTCAATTGGGAGAGAAATACCCCTTTTTCAGACCGAGCGGCTTCGATACCTAGAAAATACAGAAGATCTGTTAGATATTTAATTTGAAATTTTCTCCGTAGATATTGTCTAAGACGAGAAATTTCTACTGTATCATTCCCAGTCACTACAATGTCATCAACATATACAATGAGAACAACAACCTGAGTACCTAATCGTTTGATGAATTAGGTATAATCAACATTACTTTGAGTAAAAACTAAGGCAATTATCTCCTTTGAAAATTGACCAAACCAAGCTCTAGGGGACTGTTTTAAGCCATATAAAGCCTTCTTGAATTTGCACACATGACCTTTTAACTCCGGGTCAGAAAAACCTGGAGGAATATCCATATATACTTCTTCTTCAAGTTCCTCATGAAAAAATGCATTCTTCACATCCAGCTGTTGTAAGTCCCATCCAAGATTGAAAGCACATGAGATAAGAACTCTAATAGTGTTCATCTTGGCAATCGGTGCGAATGTCTCAGTGTAATCAATGCCATAAGTTTGGGTGTACCCCTTGACCACTAAGCGAGCTTTGTAGAGGTCAACAGTTCGATCAGCCTTTGTTTGACAACAAACACCCACTTGCATCCAACAATACTTTTATCTCGAGGAAGCTGAACTAACTCCCAAGTACCATTTTTCTTAAGAGCTTCATCTTTTCTAACATAGCCTCCTTCCACTTTTTGTTAGCTAGGGTCTCTTGCCATATTCCGAGAATAACTATAGACAATAAAGATAAAGAAAAGACATGATAGGATGAAGACAGTCGATCATTTGACACAACATTGGATATGTGATTCTGTGTACATGAACGTTTTCCTTTCATAAGTGCAATAGATAAGTCATCAGTTGTACCATCATTATCAACAATCTTATAGGAGAAGTCATTACTCGGAATTGTGGTTGTAGGATCGGCAAGAGGAGATTTATCGAAGAGCAAGGTAGCGATAGAAGGGGTTTTATGAACATTTCGTCGATGAAACACAATCAGGTATTGAAACTGTTCCTAAATCAGATGAACCTCTACTAAATTTTTGCATTGACAAAGTCAGAATTTTTAGTACTAGCAGAGTCTTTAGTGCTGGCCACCGAGTCTGTTGGAGCTGTGTTTTCTGTATGGGCAATAGCTGTAGGATATGAGTTTTCACCCGAGATGTTTGAGATTAACTCCCCCTGAATGGGCATCACATCCAAACTAGAGGACACTTCTTCACCATGACTAGGCTGGGTGTCCACAAGTGAAAAGGCCGAGACTCATGAAAGATAACATCCATAGAAATAAAATAACGCCCGAGTGAAGGGACAATATCACTTGTATCCTTTTTGCGTGGGAGAATATCCCAAAAAAATGCACTTGGCACTGTGAGGGGAAAGCTTACCAGCTGGGTGAGTGATACGGTCAAAACATTCACATCCAAACACATTCGGAGGGACCAAAGACATATGAGAACCAATAAGAATATCAATAGGAGAGCGATATTGGAGAATGTGTAATGGGAAGCGATTGATCAAATAAGATGCACTTAAAATGACATCACTCCAATATCGAGCTAGAACATTCATGGCAAACATAAAAGAATGGGCCACCTCCAAGAGGTGGCGATACTTGCGTTCCGCTACGCCATTTTGTGTAGAAGTGTAAACACAACTCGTTCGACAGATAATACCACGGTCATCAAAAAAATTCTGAAAATCTGACCTGATGTATTCTGTTCCATTGTCACTTTGAAGAATAGGAAGCTTGTCATCAAATTCTGTCTAATTCATTGCCAGAAACTGCCGAAAGTATTGGAAAACATCATTCTTCTGTTGCAATAAATAAAATCAAGTAGTGTGGGTACAACAAGCAATAGCAAACCAACGGTGACCCGAAATGGAGGAAACACGAGAAGTACACCAAGCATCTGAATGCACAAGAGCAAAAGATGCATCACTTTTATTATTAATAGGAGAATAAGTAACTCGAGTTTGTTTTGCTAGAACATAAGAATCACAAAAGAAATCTTGACCACTACATTTATCAAATATATATGGACAAATGTTTATTAAAGTTCCAAGCGGTGGATGTCCCAAATGGTGATGCCTAACATTAACTCAGATAAGGCAGCTAAGGAACTTAGAGTGATAAGATGAGCTGATGGTGGTGAATCGAGCACATATAAGTCCGCCTCTACTCGACCACGACCAATCTCCCGACCCATTACCAAGTCCACAATGAGATGAAAAGAAAAGCACTTGGCACTTCAGGTCACGAGTCAAGGAACCGATTGATAGAAGATTAATGTAAACTTTAGGAACATGTAAAACATATGATAGAGTAATATCACAAGTAATAGACACCGAGCCTTGACCGGCGATAGGGGCTAAAGAACCATCAACAACAGTGATACAATCATGCTTAGAGGAATAAGAATAATCAGCAAAGATTGTAATATCACTGGTCATATGGTGCGTAACACCTGGATTAAGGATCCTCGGCTGAGAAGATTTGCACAAGCCACTGAAAAAACCACCTGACCGCACGAAATTAGAGACCAAAGTACTAGAGGCCGAAGACGTAGAGGTGCTAAGGCTGTCTATGTTGCGTGTTGAAAGAATACGTAGACTAATCAACTCAGCAACAGATAGAGAGTCCGACAGAGAGTACGACGGAGCTGCTGGTTGTTGACTTGGGGCTTCACTCAAGTGTACTTGAGGCTAGGTACAACCCCTTCCACGACCATAACCAATATTGGAAGGATGCTCATGAAGTTTGTAGACAGTACAGGCGTGACGTTCTTTTCGACAATATTCACACTTCACAACTAGCCTGTCATTGCCAAAATGACCGCAAGATTCACTTCCCGCAAAAGTACAAAGAACAACACGACACAAGATCTAGGCCCTAATCTAATCATACTCCATATTAAGACTAACCAAGAACTCAAACACACGAAATTTGTACACTCTTTTTTGAATGACAGCAGCATTACGGGGGTTGGTAGGAAGAAAATCATCAAAAATGTGACATTCTGATTTGCAACCAATTTCAGACTCATTAATGAGAAGTATATCTAGTGATGTATTGCAGTCGTATCTCGCTCGAATTTGATCAATTTGAGTAGGCTAACCAAAAGGGAAAGGCTAACGGGAGACAAGGTACGTGGACCTAAGGAACTCGAATAGGAAATGACACTTTGATCATAAGGATTGTTGAGGTGACATTTAAAATCATAAAAGGACGATCTAAAGACGATTAAGGGATGCAATGCTAGTGTTATACGATTAAAGCGCGGTTGATGTCGCTTAACCAACGTATGATTTGCAAATTTTTCCTAAATCGGACAGTGACGATCGAGACCATAGGAACTAGTGATAGACTCTCATAATTGCATGACAACCAAAGTTGCTATGGATTGATGAGCCCTAAATGTGATATGAATCACAAGGCCGATACGCATAAAGTCTACAAAAGCCGCTCGTCGGTTCGGGATAGGTTAGAACCACGTTTGATAGAAAAAACAATCAGAAAAGGGTCTTGAAAATTGAAAATGGAGAATCAAGAATTCCAATGTCATGTTTGGATTGGTCGTCACCATATCGAAGATTATTGGATTGAGAAAAACGGCGTTCCGGACGTCGGGGGTAAAATTACCATTTTGCCCCTCAAGCTTTAGCCTTGCTTATACAATTGAAGAAGGGCATTTTGATCTTTTATTTTCCCCCCAAGGCTGCCGAAACTTGGAAGAGAGCATGGCCATTGGATTAAGCTTGATTGACACTTAGGACACGTGTCAATGGATTAGCTAAAGAATGGTTTTGTGCACTATTATTCAACTACCATTCAACCTTTGACCTTGAACCTTGAATATAACTCTTTTTCTCTCTCTCTCTCTCTCCTCTCATTTGACTGGCCAAACACTCCCCCACCATCACTGAGAGCTTCCTTCTTCTTCTTCCTCTTCTCTACCGCCACCGACGACAGCTTCTGTGCTCTCTATTCGCTGCCACCGACGAGCCTCTCCGGCTCCTTTGACCGGCGCACCAACCATCCACGCCTAGCTTAGCCTCTTGCTGACCTCCTCAAAGTGGAAGAGCGTCGATTGAGCCACCGAGGAACTTCGGCCAACCATTATCCCGGAAGCCGACGGAAACCGGCATAATCTAAGATAGGCAGAGTTTCTGACCCTTAAGGACCTCGAAATGTTGGAATCTTGCGACCAAATTTGGTGAAGATCTAGGGGACTCGTTTAGTGATCTGTGGTAAAAAGTTGAGCTTGATTTTATAGAATTTTGACCCCAAATGGGTCTTGTGAATGTTGGACAGAAACTGCCGGTTTGCAGTCTTAAAGGAGCCGACAACTTTCAAAGGGATTTTCGGCTACGACACGGCCTCAAGTATTCGATGAGACTCTTAGACCCTTAGATAGACATGTTAGCAAGTAGGTTAGCGATTAAATGGTGAATTTGGAGTAGATTAAGGGCTGGATATGCTAGATTTACACAGAACTGAACATAGCCCGGTTCGATTTTGTGCAAACTGATTCTGTGGGGGCTGATGATTGTTGATTTTGAGTCTTAAATTAGTGATTGAGACATGCTAGGATGATGAGGATTGTGTTATGGAGGTTTGTGATTCATGGATAGGTGAATTGGACAAGGAAAATTGACAATTGGTTGGATTTTTCTAGGTTGCACGGTGGGTTTGTTCTTAGACCATTGAGACCGAATTGTTGAGGACTTAAGAAGAAGATTTTTGTGACATCAAACTTGAGGTAAGGGAATCATAAACTTAGGATAGGAAGATTAGACTCAATTGGGTGAATTGGGCGATAATTTGAATGATTTGTGAGAGATTCCAAGATGATTGTTCTTGGTGCATCTTAAGATGGTATAGGGGATTAATGTGTGCCAATGCTTTGCTTGAATTATCTGCCATGTCTGAGTGTCACATTGATTGTCTTGCTTGCCATGAGTATATGAATTGTGCTTGAGTTGCACCTATTGTTATGCATGTGAAATGAATTGAGAATCATGACATGAGTGTGATATGGTGAGACCCTGATGCGTATGAGACACGGGGTGGTGGAATGAGTACCCTGAGGCGCGAAGTTGGAGTTGTGTGGCACCCTAATGCGTACGAGACGCGGGGTTGAGAAGGCCACGGTCCTGATGCGTTGAAATGCGGGACAGAGATGTGATGTGTCGACACTGGTCTAGAGTATCATTGAAACCTGATGCGCTTACGCGGGTCGAGCCTGATGCGTTCTAAACGCGGGCATGAGAATGAGGTACGCAGGAAAAGGTGGTTGTGGTGATGTGGCAGGCGAGTTGTGCATAATCATCTAAATGTGTTATAATGCCATAACTGTATGCCTGCCATCCGTGTGTTCTTATCTATATTTGCATTACCTTGTATCTTTATGAGTTTGAATTATTGGGGTATGTGACTGCCTGAGTGGACGGTTGGCCTAACCTAGGGTTATGACTTTTTTACTGAGATATGAATCTTACTCTGTTGGGGACCCCCTTTTTACATATCCTAGGCCTTAAAGATGTGGCCTATCCATTTTGGAGACCCCAAGGAGATGACCACTTATTTTGAGGAGTTTCCAGATGGGCAGGGAACTATTTTTGTGAGGAAGTGTACTGTTGTTTGGGTAGATGAGGGTAAAACTAGTTGGAAGTCTCACAGGTAAGAGGTCTAGTTCAGGAAAGTCGAGGATGTGTCTACCGGGCCTCTAAAGCCCAATGAGGTGCCCTAGGGAGTGATCCCTAGTTGGTGCCACCCCGCCCGGGACATAGTTCAGGCTAAGGGATCGGTTGTCAGTTCTAGGAATGGACCGGAGAGTACCCCGACCTTGGAGGCCACAGACGATGAGGTCATAGTGGTCGAGGCAACTGAGAAGGATCTCACGGAGCCGTCTGCTGAGGAGACCATGGAGCATACCATAGAGGTTCGCTTTGAGACCTTTTCGGAGTACGAGCCCACGGAGGATGCAAATGAGGAGAAGGGGGACTCTAGCAGCTCATTTTAGGAGCTCTCAACTTGCCAGTCGGTCTTTTGATGGCGACCCTAATCCTGTGAAATGTTGGATGTTTATTGATGAATCCTTTTGTGCACTTATCCCGTCGCCCCTTGTGTTAGCAGAATTAGTAGCTATGTATCCGTATGAACAGTTGGATATTTGTATGATAGTATTTGCACTACCCAGGTCCCACTTCATATTTTGTACGGAGGAGTTGTTTCATTATCGCTTCCCCATGCTTGGTATATATATATCATGTCTCCCGACTTAATTGTGGATATTGAGACCGCGGAGATATTTGATTTGCTTGTAGGGAGTCGCGTGCTCGTGCCCGGGCGTGGGGCGTGATATTCTCGTTTGATTTGGTATCAGAGTAAGGTCAACTCGATTCAAAATTGATTGAGGATTGGAGTAATAAGGAGGATTAAGTTGGGACTTGGACATTAGCGAGACCTTAGGAGACTGGTTAGGATAAGACATGGGGTGCATAGCATGTGACTTGACACTTGTGGATGGCATTTGGCCTTAGCAGGGTTGTGGTAAGGCATGGGGATTGTGTTCCTTACTTGGTGTTGGAGGTCATTTCTGGACTTTGGCATGTTGAATGAATGAGTATGGTTGGTTTTAGTGAACCGTTGTAGTAAACGAAACTGAGGAATGACCATGAGCTATTTGTTGAAATGTTTGTAGAAGTTATTATGTAAAAGGGGTTGTTGTGTTGTGGCCGTTTTTGTTAACATACAGATGGTAGCCTTGGACTTGGATGATTGAGTAAGTTACTAACTCCTTGTTGAACCTGTGGTGGATCAAGTTCAGTAGAAGGAGATAAGGATGAGCAACCCGTTTAGAAGGTCGGGAAGGTCAAGAGGCGGAGCCTCTAGCTCGAGGTCACCTGTCGCAGAAGATCCAAGGATGGATGGCGTGTTGAGAGCACTTGAGAGAATTGGTGATCTTATTGATAGGCAGACCCAGGATCGGGATGCTGCCATAGCTCAAGCGGTAGGAGGCACCATAGCTGCCATCAACGCCATTAATGGCAACAACGGTGGCAACGGGAGCTAGGGTGAACTTATCTAGGGGCAATGAGGCAGTGAATGCCGAGGAGGAAATTGTTGTGGCCAGACAAATGGCTTAGCTAGTGGAACAATTCATAAAGCTGAAGCTGATGCAGTTCGATGGGACTAGAGATCCCGAGCTAGCACCCAAGTGGATTGAGAAGTTGGAGAAAGCTTTTGGAGTGCTGAGGTATACAGACGAAAAGAAGGTGCTGATAGCAGTATACCAGCTGGAGGGTACAACAATGATATTGGGATGCCTTTAAGACGGCGTTCAACGACAAGTATTTCTCGGAGATGGCTAGGGAAAGGAAGCAGGTGGAATTTTTATAGTTGCGCTAGAACCAACTGACGATAGACCAGTACGAGGTCGAGTTCTCCAGACTATTGAGGTACGCACCTCGATCTGTAGAGGATCCCTAGGAGAAAGCACAGAGATTTAGGGACGGTTTGAGGCTTGAGCTCCGTAGTCAGATGATTGCCCTAAATCTGAGGATGTATAAGGAGATTTATGAGAGGGGCCAGATGATTGAGAGGGACTTGAAAGAGAGGAATATCGCAATCGGATCGCGGTTTACCCCGTTCAGAGATAACCATTAGATGGGCAAGAGATCGATGGTGGGCAATAGGTGTTTTGTGTCTCCCGTAAGGAAAAATATTGTGAAACCGTCGAATCCTACTAACTGGAGCTGCTGCCTTTGTGGTAGGAGGCATGGAAATGGGCCATGCCCGGTAAGGAATGGGGCTTGCTTTAAGTGTGGTCGGATGGGCCGCTAGATGAGGACGTGCCCAAATCAAGGTCCAGCGAGTTGACCTCAAGGATAGAGACCGTAAGCTGGACCGTCGACTGCCACTCCTCAGATCGAGCAGAATCGACCACCGGCGCAGGGAAGGGTATATGCAGTAGCCCGTAGAGAGGCGGAGGAAGCACCAGGCGTGGTCACAAGTACGGTTTACTTGTGTGATCAAGCTGCATATGCATTGTTTGATCCTGGTGCCACGCATTCATTTGTGTCTACTCAGTTTGCTGATTTGGAGGGTATGAAATTAGAACCGTTGAGTATAATTCTTCATGTTGCCACTCCGTTAAAGGATTATATGCTGGTTTCATTAGGTTGTGCTAATTGTGTAATCGTAATTGGAGGTAGTAAGGAGAGCGTACGTTTACACGGGCCGAGCTTGATGCGTTCTAAACGCGGGCACGAAAATGAGGCAGGCAGGAAAAGGTGGTTGTTGTGACGTAGCAGGGCGAGTTGTGCATAATCATCTGAATGTGTTATGATGCCATAATTGTATGCCTACCATCTGTGTGTTGTTAGCTATATTTGCATTGCCTCGTATGTATATGAGTTTGAATTATTGGGATATGTGACTACCTGAGTGGACAGTCGGCCTAACCTATAGTTAGGACTCTTTTACTGAGATGTAAATCTCACTCCATTGGGGACCCCCTTTTTACAGATCTTAGGCCTTGATGATGTGACCTATCCGTTTTGGAGACCCCAAGGAGATGACCACCTATTTTGAGGAGTTCCCTGATGGGCAGGGAACTATTTATGTCAAGAAGTGTACTGCCTTACAAGTATTAGGCCTGGTTTAGGAAAGTTGGGAATGTATCTACCGGGCCGCTGAAACCCAATGAGGTGCCCTAGGGAGTGATCCCTAGTTGGTGCCACCCCGCTCGGGACTTAGACCAAGCTGAGGGATCGGTTGCCGGTTCTAGGAATGGACCGGAGAGGACCCCGACCTTGGAGGACACAGACGATGAGGTCATAGTGGTCGAGGTAATTAAGGAGGATCTCGCGGAGCCATCTACTGAGGAGACCATGGAGGATACCATAGAGGTTCGCTTTGAGACCTTTTCGGAGTACGAGCCCATGGTGGTAGCAAATGAGGGGACCGGGGACTCCAGCAGCTCATCTTAAGCGCTTCCAACTTGCTAGTCGGTCTTTTGATGGCGATCCTGATCCTGTGAAATGTTGGATGTTTATTGATGGATCCTTTTGTGTACTTACCCCGTCGCCCCTTGTGTTAGCGGAATTAGTAGCTATGTATTCGTATGAACAGTTGAATATTTGTATGACAGTATTTGCACTACCTAGGTCTCACTTCATATTTTGTACAAAGGAGTTGTTTCATTATCGTTTCCGCATGCTTGGTATATATATATATATCATGTGTCTTGACTTAATTGTGGATCTTGGGACCGCGAGATATATTTGGTTTGCTTGCAGGGAGTCGCGTGCTCGTGCCCGAGGCGCGGGGCGTGACAATAAAAATCCAATTCATGCCATAGACTACGTAACTCCTAATAATATTGAGATAAGGGCAACTTCCTTTGCTTGGTTTCATGAATTTTATGTTGGGGTTCGTAGATTTGGGTATCATTCCCCACTTGAGAATAAGTGTTTTGAGCAGCCTCCTAAATATTTACTGCTATATCCAAGAATAGTCGGTCATTGAATTGACAAGATAAAACCATAACCAAGGCATTCTCAGAGATCTCCTTGCGGATAGCATCATCTCCGATAGTAGGTTTCACGCTCTATCCTATAAGATAGCCGGTAAGACCACATGAAACAATGGTGAGATAACAAAAGTGAGACCAAATCAGGTAGTTGGCGCCATATAACTTGATGAGATTTGTCGGAAAAGAGGGATACATACCAGGAGCACTACGACTCAATTCCCCAAGAGAGTCTAAAGCTTTTTTCGTCTCTAACATGGTCTCGAATAATAAGTTGTATAAAAAAACACAATTTAGATCATACAACAAATGATCCAAACAATAATCAATGCTGGTCGACAGCAAGAAGGCTCTCAGAAGGCACTGGCCAAGGTATGGAGGTTGCCGACAGCATTGGGAAGAAGAAGAAGATCAGTTGATGTGCCTTGATGATGTCAGGTGACCACTGGAAACAATCGGACATGAATTGTCGAACCTGAGCTACTTCAGGTGATCACCAAAAAGAGCTCGTCGTTCCTTGGCGTAGCAAGAAAGGGGTCGTCGGACCTTAGTGATGTCAGGCGACCATCAGAAAGGAGTCGGTTGACCTGCGCTACGTCAGGTGACCACCAAGAGAGAGTCGCTTGGTCTGGGCAATGTCTTGTTCTGGGTCGCCTGGCTTGTGCGACATCAGGCGACCACCAGGGGAGAGTCACCTAGCCTGGACGACGTTGGGTTTTGGGTCGCTTGGCTTGGGTGACTTGGATCCGACATTGGGTCTTGGGTCGCCTGGCTTGAGCGACTCAGATCTTGCTTCGCCTAGCTTGAAGGTGCTTGTCTGACGTTGATCTTGACGTGGATTTGGTGGTTGACATTGATGGAGACGAGTTTTGGGGTTTAGAGGCTAAGTAGGCTCTGATACCATGTTGATAGAATGGTTAATTTCATTCATTCTCAAAAAAGAGAAAAAGATACAATATATATAGAGGAGAGATAGACCTCAACCCTAAGACAACTGAACAATAAACGAGGCCTAACTAACTAGGTTTCAACAGTTTCTTTATTCCTTTGCCAAAGTTCGATCCATGATTTGAACACATTAGTTTTCAAATAGTGTATCAAACAAGACGGCATTGGCAATGGCCAGAGAAGCTTTGATCGTTAAGGAAGATAGGTAACGGCCAACCATATCATTGCACTTTTTTAATCATGAATTCATTGTTACATGCAGGGGAAGCATTAGCGTGGCGTCAGGATGATATGCAATGTGCTTCCTGAAACATTGTCAAGACTCCTACTTGCCCTTTCTTCTCCTAATATATCTTCAAGTAACTTGCTGGACTACGTTGTAAATAAATAGTATTTCCTTCCAGTTAGCACTCTAGGTTCATTGTTTGTGATGTTCAAATCATTTCAAGCATTTTATTTTGGTGCACTAACTGTATATAATTGATGTGGAATTCAGTTGGCCATGGCTCTCCTGCCTCTTCTTGAATTAATGGATTGGGGAATGACCTTATGTGATACTAATAAGGAAAGCCTCATCTCTGATAATCAACCATGCGATCAAGAAGGGGGCCAACAGCAATCTTCACGTCATATACTAGAAGCTTATTAGTAATCACAACAAATTAAGGAGAGCTCTTGTCGGGTTGAAGTGGCTTAGATGTGAGATTCCCACATCCAAATATGTGCATGTCGCATTCTGTTACCATGGGTTTCTTGAGATTTTTATTTTGCTTATTGAAATGCAGGCCCTGCATCTGACTTGCCCCGAGTGGAATGATATTAATCTCAACACCTGTAAAGGCTTTCCTAATTTGCTTCAACAAACTTTAATTTTTTTTTTTTTGCATGCCCAGATTGATTGCTACTTCAATGCCCCAATTTAGTGAATGTGTATGCATTAGGTTGCCTATAATTTTGTCAATTGAGGTTACTCACAACCAGGTGATATTCAATTGGCACTAAATTTGATCTAGCATAGTCCATATGTCCCATTTTCTTGTTGAGACCCTTACCTTGATAATCCTACAAGTGAGAAATCATACCTTGCTGATTTCTCCCTTTGGCTTTGCCCTTCTCGGAGTAACTTTAGACTTATTTGCACATTAGATGAATTTTTTTTTATGTCAAACACTTAAATACTATGTGAAAATCATTAATATTTATGCAGTGTCTGTTTGCAAGTCAACGATGATTCTTTTCCCATGGAAAGCTGTGACATTCTGATTTCCAGTCAATTTCAGACTCATTAATGAGAAGTAAATTAAGATATGTATTTCAGTCGTATCCCGTTCGAATCTGATCAATTCGAGTGGGTTGACCAAAAGGAAAAGATGAGACGAGGTACGTGAACCTAGGCAATTCGGATAGGAAATGACGCTTTAACCATAAGGATTGTCGAGGGGATATTTAGAACCACAAAAAGGCCAATATAAGAATGATTAAGGAACGCCTTGCGAGTGTCATACGATTGGAGCGCGAGTAATGCCGCTTAACTAACGTATGATTTGTAAAATTTTTCTAAATCGGACAGTGACGATCGAGACCTTAGGAACTAGTGATAGACCCTCACAATTACATGCAACCAAAGTCCCCACGAATTGACGAGCCCTAAAGTGATATGAATCACAGGATTGATACGCGTAATATCTGCAAAAGCCGTCCGTCGGTTCGGGATAGGCTGGAACCACGTCTGATAGAGAAAACCATAAAAAACAAGTCTTGAAAGTTGAAAATTGACAATCAAGAATTCCAACATTATGTTCAGATTGACCGTCGCCCTATCGAAGATTATTGGAACGAGAAAAACAATGTTCCGGATGTCGGGGGTAAAATTACCATTTTACCCCTTAAAGCTTTAGCCTTGCCCATGCAAATGAACAAGTGCATTTTGGTTTCTTAATCCCACCAAGGCTGTTGAAAAAGGAGAAGGAATTGTGGTCATTAGATTGAGTTGATTGACACTTAGGACAAGTGTCCAAAGATGGGCTAAAGAGTGGTCATGTCCACTATACACCACCCATCATTCAACCATTGACTTTTAGGATTGGATATAGACTCTTTCTCTCTCTCTCTCTCACCTCACATTGGCTAGCCAAACACCCCCACCGTCACTGAAACTACATCTTCTTCCTCTTGCTCTCTCTATCATCGCCGACCAGCTCCTGCCACCCCATTCGTTGCCGTCGACGAGCCGCTTCGACGACCACCAGTCAGCGAGCCGACCACCAAAGCCTAGCCCCACCTCTTGCCGACCTCCTCGAAGTGGAAGTACATTGATTGGACCACCGTGGAGCTTCGTCCAAGCATTTTCCCAAAAGCCGACGGAAATTAACTTAAACTGAGGTACGGTGAATTTCTGACCCCTTAGAACATCGAAATGTTGGAATATTGAGGCCAAATTTTGTGGAGATTTAGGGGACATGTATATCAATCTGTGGTAAAAAGTTAATACTGATTTGATGAATTTTTGACCTTGAATCGATCTTGTGAACCTTGGATAGAATCTGCCGGTTACTGACATTGGAAGATCCAGTGACTTTTGACGGGATTCCAGCGATGACTTGACTTCAAACTCTCGATGAGACCCTTAGACCCTTAGATAGATATGTTAAGAGGTAGGATAGTGCTTAAATGATGGATTGGGAGTTGATTTAGGGTTGGACAAGTTCGGTTTGCACAAAACCAAGAAGAACCGGTTTTGTTCCGTGCAAGGCCGAACCTTTGGAGGCTGATGGCCATTTGTTTTGAACCTCAAATTGGTGATTAGAACATGCTAATATGATGAGGATTATGATATGGAGGTTGGTGGTTCAAGGATTGAGGAATTGGACATGGAAATTGACGAATTGGTTAGATTTTATCAGGTTGCGCGGTGAGTTCGATCTTGGACCCTTGAAGCCAAATCTTTGTGGGGGCTCAAGAAGAGAAATTCGTGTTAAGAAATTCAAGGTAAGAGAATCTTAAACTTAGGATAGGAAGATTGGACTCAATTGGATGAGTTTGACGATAGTTTGATTGAATTGCAAGGGATTTCAAGATGATTGATACTCATGTAGGCTAGAAGAGTTTAGATGTTTCAATTGCTTAATTATGCTTGTGCCCTGAGTAAATTGCCACATTTGAATGTGTATTTGAATCGCCTTGCATGCCATGGATGCATTGTTAATGTATGATTTGCACTCGACCTTGTGTGCATGAGTTGTGATGGTGGCATGGCGAAGGCGAGGTGAGACCCTGATGCATACGAGATGCGGAGTGATGTGGTTGATACCCTGAGGCGCTAAGGCAAAGGATAGAGATTGTTTGGCGCCCTAATACGATCTAATCACGGGGTTAAGATGGCCACGGTTCTGATGCGATCTAATCGCAAGACGAAGATATGAGGTGCCGTTAATGGCCTCGAAAACCATTGAAACCTGATGCAATTACGCGGGTTGTCAATGACTGTCTGATGCGTTTATGCAGACCGAGCTTGATGCTATCTAATCGCGTGCATGAGAATGAGGTAGGCAAGAACATATGGTTGTGGTGAAGTGGCAGGACGATGCGTGCATGATCATCTAAGTGTGATATAATGTCATGCCTGCACGCCTGTCATCTGTGTGTCGTCATCTTAATTTGTATGTGCCTGTGTGATTATGAGTTTGGAATTTTTGGGGTAGATGACTGCCTGAGTGGATGGTCGGCCTGACCTAGGGTTAGGACTCTTTTACTGAGATGTGTATCTCACCCCTTGGAGGACCCTTATTTTTACAGATCCTAGACCTTGACCATGTAGCCTATTCGCTTTGGAGACCCTATGGAGATGACCGCATATTTTGATGAGTACCCTGACGGTCATGGGACCATTTACGTAAGGAAGTGTACAGTGGTGTGGGTTGACGAGGGTAGTACGGACTGGAAGCCTCATTGGTACGAGGCTTGGTTTAGGAAGGTTGGGGACGTGTCGACTAGGCCGCTAAAGCCTCATGAGGTGCCCCACGGAGTGATCCCTAATTGGTGCCACCCTAGTAGGGACTAGGAGTAGGCCGAGGGATCGGTAGTAGGCTCTAGGAACGGGTCGGAGAGGACCCCGAAGCTGGAGTTCACTAAAGAGGATGAGGTCATTGTCTTGGAGGCGATCGAGGAGGATCTCATAGAGCCGTCACATGAGGAGACCATGAAGGATACTATTAAGGTTCGCTCCGAGACGTTCTCAAAGTATGAGCTGATAGAGGATGCCGATGACTCCAGCAGCTCATCCTAGGAGACTCTAGTTTTAATTTGATCTTTGGTGACGACCACAACCATATTCCTATCGAATTTTGATGATGGTCTATTTTGTATGCTCACCCCGTCACCACCTTACTTATCGGATGTTAGTAGTTCTGTACTTGTATGAACAGGCAGTTATTATGTACGACAATTTCTATGCTATCCAGGTTCTATTTAATTTATATTTGTATGGAGGAGTTGCTTTATTACCGCTTCCACATGCTTAATATATTTGTTATATCTCTCGGCTTAGATTGTAGATCTTGGGACCGCGAGAAGTTATGCGGTTCGCTTGCAGGGAGTCGAGTGCTCGTGCCCGGGGCGCAGGGCGTGACATTCCCGTTTGCTTGGTATTAGAGCGAGGTCAGCTCGATCCAAAGTTGGTTGAGAACTAGAGTAATAAGTGGCATTAAATTGGGACAAGGATGGATAGCGAGATCGTAGGAGACTGGTTAAGATAAGGCCTGGGATGCATAGTGTGTGGCCTTGTACTTATGACTAGTGTTTGATCTTGGCAGGGTTGTGGTAAGGCGTGGGAGAGTTGAGTTCCCTGCTTAGGATTAAGGTCATTTTTGGACCTTGGCCTATTTGATGAATGAAATTGATTGGTTTTAGTGAATCACTAGAGTGAATGGAATTGAGAAATGGCCATGGGCTATTTGTTGAAATGTTTCTCGAGTTTGTGGTATGGAGTACTGTTGGATTGTCACTGCTTCTATTAAGGGTTAGTTAGTAGCTCTGAGTTTGGGCAAATGAGTGAGTTACTAGCTCCTTGCTAGACTTGTGATGGATCCAGTTCAGTAGAAAGAAGCAAGGATGAGCAACCCATCTATAAGGTCTGGAAGGTCTAGAGGCAGAGCATCTAGCTCGAGGCCGCTTGTCCTAGAAGATCCAAGAATGGATGGCGTGTTGAGGGCACTAGAGAGAATCGATAACCTTATTGACAGGCAGACCCAAGATCGGGATGCTGCTATAGCCCAGGCAGTAGAAGCTGCCATAGCTGCCGTCAATGCCAACAACGGCAACAATGGTGGTAATAGAAACCAGAATGAACATGGCCAGGGTAATGAAGCTGTGTATGCCCAAGAAGAAATCGTTGTGGCCAGGCAGATGGGCCAGCTTGTGGAGCAGTTTATAAAGTTGAAATCGACTCAGTTCGATGGAATTGGAGATCCTGAGCTAGCACCTAGGTGGATCGAGAAGCTAGAGAAAGCTTTCGGATGAAGAGAAGGTATTGCTAGCGGTGTACCAGTTGGAAGGTACGGCGAATGATTGGTGGGCTGCCACCAAAGACGAAATCTTCCATGAAGGGACAACCATGAATTGGGATGCGTTTAAGACAACATTCAATGACAAGTACTTCTCTAAGACGACCAGGGAAAGGAAGCAAGTGGAATTCCTGCAGTTGCGCCAGAACCAGCTGACAATAGATTAGTAAAAGGCCAAATTCTCAAGGCTGTCGAGGTAAGTCGTACTTGTGACCACATCTGGTGCTTCCTTTGCCTTTTTGCAGGCTACTGCATACACCCTTCCCTGTGTCGATGGTCGATTCTGCTCGATCTGGGGAGTGGCAGTCGACGGCCCAGACTGCGGTCTCTGCACTTGAGGTTGATTTGTCGAAGCTTGGTTTGGGCACATCCTCATCTGGTGGCCAACTGACTACACTTAAAATAATCTCCTGTCCTTACCGGACATGGCCCATTCCCATGCCTCCCGTTCTTACCGGACACGGCCCATTCCCATGCAACTAAGCTGCATACGCATTGTTTGACCCTGGTGCCACACATTCATTCGTGTCTACATAGTTTGCTGATTTGGTGGGAATGAAATTGAAACCATTGAATATGAATTTGCATGTTGCCACTCCATTAAAGGATAACATATTTGTTTCTTTGGGCTGTGCTAGTTGTGAAATCGTGATTGGAGGGAGTAAGGACAGTATTGACCTAGCTGTACTACCCATGTACGATTTTGACATAATCATAAGAATAGATTGGTTGGGTAAGCGGGGGGCAGTAGTAGATTATGGTAGTAGGATAATTCGATTTTATCGGAGAGGCCGGCCTTGCTTTGAATTGGTGGGAAGTCGAGGAGGAATCTCGATTCCCTCAGTCTCATCTCTGGAAGTGACCAAGTTGATGTTTGAAGGGTGTCAGGCATACTTAGTGGCAGTAATGGATACGACTACCGAAGAGCCAAAGTTAGAGAGTATCCGGGTAGTGCATGAATTTCCTGATATATTTCCCCAAGAGTTGCTAGGATTACCACCGGAACGGGAAATAGAATTTGTAATCGAGTTAGCCACTGGGACAGAACCGATCTCGAAGGCACCTTATAGGATGTCTCTGTCAGAACTGAAGAGTTAAAGCTGCAGATACTTGACCTATTGGACAAGGGATTCATCCGACCTAGTGCTTTACCGTAGGGAGCACCGGTGCTATTTGTAAGGAAGAAGGATGGGTCTTTACATCTATGCATTGACTATCGGCAACTAAACCAAGTAACAGTGAAGAACAAGTACTCACTACCGAGAATTGACGATCTGTTTGATCAGTTGCAAGAAGCGGTGGTATTTTCGAAGACTGACCTGAGAACAGGGTATTATTAGTTGAGAATCAAGCAGGAAGACATACCTAAGACTGCCTTTAGGACGAGGTATGGTCATTATGAGTTTACGGTGATGTCATTTGGTTAGACCAACGCTCCAGCTGCTTTTATGGACCTGATGCATCGAGTATTTAAGAAATTTCGGGACAAATTCGTCATAGTCTTTATTGACGATATCTTGATTTACTTGAGGAGTAATGCAGAACATGAGAAGCACTTAAGGATTATTCTCATACTTTGAAGGAACATTCACTATACGCGAAGTTGAGTAAACGTGAGTTCTGGCTGAACATAGTAGCATTTCTTAGTCATGTGGTATCGGGTGAAGGAATCATAGTGGATCCCACGAAGATCGAGGCTGTAACCAATTGGCCTAGGCCTACTACGATCACTAAAGTCAGAAGTTTCTTGGCACTGGCAAGATACCATAGCCATCCCATTGACGCGGTGACGAAGAAGGAAACAAGGTTTGAATGGACAGACAAATGCGAGAGGAGTTTCCAAGAGTTCAAGCATAGATTGACAACTGCGCCAGTGTTGACGATTCCATCAAGACCAAGAGTTTATGAGATATACAGCGATGCTTCGCTGAAAGGATTGGGTTATGTGCTGATGCAACATGAAAGAATAGTAGCCTACGCGTCTAGACAGTTGAGGCCACATGAAATGAACTACCCAACTTATGACCTAGAGTTAGCGGCGATTGTATTCGCTCTGAAGATTTGGAGGCATTACTTATGTGGTGAAAAATTTTAGATATATACCGACTACCAGAGCTTAAAGTACCTATTTTCCTAGAAAGAGCTGAATATGAGGCAGCGTAGGTGGATCGAGCTGCTCAAGGATTATAATTGTGATATACTATATCACCTTGGGAAAGCAAACAGAGTAGCATATGCACTGAGTCAGAAGTCAAGCATCGCATTTCTGCTGTTGAAAGGTTGGTCGATGATTAAGGATTTGAGAGACTTCAAGTTCAGATTAGAAGTCGATTAGTTGTCCAGTTTGATAGCTACGTTGAGAGTGAAACCTGAGGTCCAAGAAGGAATAGAAGCCCTACAGTTTATGGACCAAGAGATTCAAAAGACCCTGGAGATGGATGCGACAAAAAGAAAACCCAAGTTTTAGGTGTCTGAGGATGGAATTCTGAAGTTCCGAGGACGATTGTACATACCAAAGGATAAAGGACTAAGGAAAAGGATTTTATCAGAGGCTCATAGGAGCAATTATAGCAACCACCTTGGAAGTACGAAAATGTATTAGAACTTGTGACACCACTATTGATGGAACGGGATGAAGGTAGACGTAGCAAGATATGTGGCTAAGTGTTTGATGTGTCAGCAAGTGAAAGCGCAGCACTATAAGCCTGAAGGACTGTTACAGCCACTGGAGATACCCGAATGGAAGTGGGAGCATGTGATATGGATTTTGTGATGGGCCTCCCAAGGAGCCAACGAGGTCCCGACTCTATATGGGTAGTTGTGGACAGACTGACCAAGTCCGCACATTTCATCCTGGTGCGAAAGGACTTCGCTATGGATAGGTATGCAAAACTATATATAAGATAGATAGTGAGGCTGCATGGAGTGCCTGTGACGATCACTTTGGATAGAGATCCCAAATTCACGGCAAATTTTTGGAAGAGTTTGCAGGATGCTTTGGGAACCCGACTGTAGTTTAGTACGGCGTACCTTCCACAGACGGATGGACAGTCGAAAAGGACAATACAGATGCTTGAGGACAAGCTACGAGCATGCGTCATTGATTTTAAAGACGGATGGGAAGACCAGCTGCATTTAGTAGAGTTTGCTTATAATAACAGCTATCAGCAGAGTATCCAGATGGCACCATTTGAAGCACTCTATGAAAGAGCCTGCAGAACCCCGATTTGTTGGGATGAGGTCAGAGAAAGGAGTATTACAAGCCCAGAATTGGTAGAGCAATCGGTGGAGGCAGTAAAAATAATTCGAGATAGACTTAGGATGGCACAAAGTCGTTAGAAGAGCTACGGAGATAAGCGGCGCAAGCCCTTGGAATTTCAAGTGGGCGATCACGTCTTCCTCAAGGTGTCGCCGATGAGAGGACTATCGCGATTCGAAAAGAAAGGGAAGCTGAGGCCAAGGTATGTAGGTCCATTTGAAATACTGGAGTGAATTGAAACCTTAGTCTACAAGCTTGCCTTGTCGCCTAATCTATCCCAGGTGCATAATGTATTCCATGTGTCGATGCAGCGAAGGTATGAATCAGACCCGATACATGTGCTGGAGTATGAGACCATAGAAGTGGACGACTGAGTGTCTTACGTGAAAAGACCGATAAGATGGAGGATCGGAAGGAGCAAATCCTCAAGAATAAGAAGATCCCACTGGTCAAGGTAGTATGGGAGCACCATGGAACTAAAGGTGCCACATGGGAGAATGAAGAGACGATGAGGCGACAACACCCTCATTTATTTGAGTAATTAAGTGTAATGTAAATTTCGGGGGCGAAATTTTTGTAAGGGGGAAAGAGTTGTCACATTCTGATTTCTAGTTAATTTCAGACTCATTAATGAGAAGTAAATCAAGAGATGTATTTCGGTTGTATCCCGCTCAAATCTGATCAATTCGAGTAAGCTGACCAAAAAGGAAAAGGCTAACGCGAGACGAGCTACGTGGACCTAGGCAACTCGGATAAGAAATGACGCTTTGACCATAAGGATTGTCGAGGGGATATTTAGAACCTTAAAAAGGCCGATCTAAGAACAATTAAGGAACGCCTTGTGAGTGTCATATGATTGGAGCGCAGGTGATGCCGCTTAATCAACGTATGATTTGTAAAATTTTCTAAATTGGACAGTGACGATTGAGACCTTAGGGACTAGTGATAGACCATCACAATTACATGACAACCAAAGTTGCCACGCATTGACGAGCCCTAAATGTGATATGAATCACAGGATTGATACGTGTAATATCTGCAAAAGCCGCCCGTCGGTTCGGGATAGTCTAGAACCACGTCCGATAGAGAAAACCATCATAAACAAGTCTTGAAAATTGAAAATGGAGAATCAAGAATTCCAATAGTATGTTCGGATTGGCCATCGCCCTATCGAAGATTATTGGAACGAGAAAAACGATGTTCCGGACGTCGGGGGTAAAATTACCACTTTGCCCCTCAAAACTTTAGCCTTGCCCATTCAAATGAAGAAGGTCATTTTGGTCTCTTAATCCCCCCAAGGCTGCTGAAAAAGGAGAAGGAATTGTGGCCATTGGATTGAGTTGATTGACACTTAGGACAAGTGTCCAAATATGGGCTAAAGAGTGGTCATGTCCACTATTCACCACCTACCATTCAACCATTGACTTTTGCGATTAGATATAGAATCTTTTCTCTCTCTCTCTCACCTCACATTGGCCAGCCAAACATCCCCGCCATCACCGAAACTTCATCTTCTTCTTGCTCTCTCTGCCGTCGCCGACCAGCTCCTGTCGCTCCATTCGTTGCAGTCGTCGAGCCCCTCCGGCGACCACCAACCAGCAAGCCAACTACCAAAGCCTAGCCCCACCTCTTGCCGACCTCCACAAGGTGGAAGCACATCGATTTGACAACCGTGGAGCTTCAGCCAAGCATTTTCCCAGAAGCCGACGGAAACTAACTTAAACTAAGGTAGGTCAAGTTTCTGACTCCTTAGGACACCGAAATATTGGAATCTTGAGGCCAAATTTTGTGGAGATATATGGGACATGTATATCAATCTGTGGTAAAAAGTTGAGAATGATTTGATGAAGTTTTGACCTCGAATCGATCTTGTGAACCTTGTATAGAATCTGCTAGTTACTGACCTTGGAAGATCCGGCGACGTTTGACGAGATTCCGGTGATGACTCAACTTCAAACTCTCGGCGAGACCCTTAGACCCTTAGATAGATATGTTAAGAGGTAGGATAGTGCTTAAATGATGGATTGGGAGTTGATTTAGGGTTGGACAAGTTCGGTTTGCACAGAACCGAGAAGAACCGGTTAGGTTCTGTGCAAGGCCGAACCTTTGGAGGCTGATGGCCATTTGTTTTGAACCTCAAATTTGTGATTAGAATATGCTAAGATGATGAGGATTATGATATGGAGTTTGGTGGTTCATGGATTGAGGAATTGGACATGGAAATTGACGGATTAGTTGGATTTTATTAGGTTGCGCGGTGAGTTCGATTTTGGACCCTTGAAGCCGAATCTTTGTGGGGGCTCAAGAAGAGAAATTCGTGTTAACAAATTCAAGGTAAGGAAATCCTAAACTTAGGATGGGAAGATTGGACTCAATTGGGTGAGTTAGACGATAGTTTGAATTGCGAGGGATTTCATGATGATTGATACTCGTGTAGGCTAGAAGAGTTTAGATGTTTCAATTGCTTAATTATGCTTGTCCCTCGAGTAAATTGCCACATTTGAATGTGCATTTGAATCGCCTTGCATGCCATCAATGCATGATTTACACTCGACCTTATGTGCATGAGTTGTGACAGTGGCATGGCAGAGGCGAGGTGAGACCCTAATGCGTACGAGACGCGAGGTGATGTGGTTGATATCCTGAGGCACTGAGGCGCGGGGTAGAGCTTGTTTGGCGCCCTGATGCGATCTAATCGCGGGGTTGAGATGGCCATGGTCCTAATGCGATCTAATCACAGGACCAAGATATGAGGTGTCGTTAATGGCTTGGAGAATCATTGAAACCGAATACGTTTACGCTGGTTGTCAATGACAGTCTGATGCGTTTACGTGGATCGAGCCTAATGCGATCTAATCGCGGGCATGAGAATGAGGCAGGCAAGAAGAGATGGTTGTGGTGAAGTGGCAGGACGAGGCGTGCATGATCATCTAAGTGTGATATGATGTCATGTTGCATGCCTATCATCTGTGCGTCGTCATCTTTATTTGTATGTGCTTGTGTAATTATAAGTTTGGAATTTTTGGGGTAGATGACTGCCTGAGTGGACGGTCGACCTGACCTAGGGTTAGGACTCTTTTACTGAGATGTGTATCTCATCCCTTTGGGGACCCTTATTTTTACAAATCCTAGACCTTGACCATGTGGCCTATTCGCTTTGGAGACCCTAAGGAGATGACCGCGTATTTTGATGAGTTTCTTGACGGTCAGGGGTCCATTTACGTGAGGAAATATATAGTGGTGTGGGTTGACGAGGGTAGTACGAGCTGGAAGCCTCATCGGTATGAGGCTTAGTTTAGAAAGGTTGGGGACGTGTCGACTAGGCCGTTGAAGCCCCATGAGATGCCCCAGGGAGTGATTCCTGATTGGTGCCACCTCGGTAGGGACCAGGAGGAGGCCGAGAGATCGGTAGTAGGTTTTAGGAATGGTCCGAAGAAGACCTCGACCCTGGAGTTCACAGAGGAGGATGAGGTCATTGTCCTGGAGACGACTGAGGAGAATCTCGCAAAGCCATCACATGAGGAGGCCATGGAGGATAATATTGAGGTTCGCTCCGAGACGTTCTCAGAGTATGAGCCGATAAAGGATGCCGAGGACACCGATGACTCCAGCAGCTCATCCTAGGAGACTCTAGTTTTAATTTGATCTTTGGTGACGGGATCATGTTCCTATCGAATTTTAATGATGGTCCATTTTATATGCTCGCCCCATCACCACCTTGCTTATCGGATGTTAGTAGTTCTATACTTGTATGAACAGGCGGTTATTATGTACGATAGTTTCTATGCTATCCAGGTCCCACTTAATTTATATTTGTAAGAAAAATTTGCTTTATTACCGCTTCCGCATGCTTGATATATTTGTTATATCTCTAGGCTTAGATTGTGGATCTTGGGACCGCGAGAAGTTATGTGGTTCGCTTGTAGAGAGTCGCGTGCTCGTGCCCCGGGCGAGGGGCGTGACAAAAGCCATTTGCCCTATAAATGTCTAGCTGATGGTTCCAATTGAGCTAGGGATCCTCTGGAGAAAAAAAAAACTCTGGCAAAGTGGAAATTTTCTGACAAGAGCTTCGAGAGACGACCATGCTGAAACTGGTCAAAGCAAAATTGCTAGATAATATGTGCCATTCCACCACACAAGTATGAGCGCCTTTGGACTTTTTCCTAGTGGCATTTTCCTCTGTTGTCTTCAGCGTACAATGTTGAAAATAATGACACTCGCGCATAAGTATTCAACCTTATGGTGGATTGATGTAGAATGGTAGCAAGGCTGCTGAACCGCTCAGCATATCTGATTGGCACTGATTGCGGTTGTTTTATTCTTGGTATAACATCAATGTATGTGGATCCTACCAAAGTTACCTCTGGACTTCGTCACTATATATGTTTCGTTTGTCTATTTTATTGAATTCAAATTTTAAAAACATAACTGGTGTTTTAGCCGATCTTGTGCTTTCCAACAGTATCTTCATCCGTAAAAATTTTTGGAATGATTTTCTGGCCTGCTGCATTCTTGGTGTGCCATTGAAGGGATTCTGTCATGGTCACCCTTTCATTATTGTGCTTCATCTCAGTGAAAGAGAGAAAATGGTTTCAGTTGTTTGTTACTGCTAGCAGTTAGTCATTTTAGAGTAATGACATGGAGGAAATGGTTTCAGCTGCTTACTTTTATTCCCAGGCTTCTCATATGTGACTGGGTTCAAATAGCATATTAAGTACTTTTCTGTCTCCCTTGCATAAACTTTTGCCGGAAAACATGGTGTTAAAGTTAGTGGTGTTGGACAATAAGGTTAGATTTATTCTTGGTGTTGTGCATTGAGAAATCATTGTGAGCATTAGACAGAGAGCAGATTTGTTTCAAGAGCTGCAAGAAAAAGGCTTCACTTCCTTTATGAGAGAGACTAGAATAATTCTAACGGCAGTGGCTTGGTCAACAGATGACTCAGAATAGATAAGAATCTTGACATGTGGCAGAGGAAATACTAGCATTTGTAGTGCTATAAATAGAGCCATCAAAATTTTCACGATTGTTGTAGATGGCTTTCTCCTTTTGCATTTGTGCATCCAAATTTTGCACTCTTTTTCCTTGACATGACTGACAATGGAATGTCAGGTCATAATTGTGGTGGTTGCACTGCCTGAAGTACTTTCAACCAAACTTGTTTCATCTGGGTTCATTTAGTTAAAAATTGTGCTCGATAGATTATTTATCTTTGTATTTGTACATTATAACTCAGAATTGCGGCCCGAGAAATTGAGTTCGTCATGTTTGGCATCTTGAGGTTTGGCCAAGTAATTCAGAAGAAAGAATATGAGAATAAGTTGTGGCACCAAACTTGTCTTCATTAATTTTCTGGTTTTGTTTGTGATTTTCTGTCAGTTTGGACTGAATTTCCTTTGTTCTTCTCCACATGTTTTGCTCTCATAGTTGGACTTTTATTTGTATGAAGTGTTTAAAGCCATTCATAATATATACGAATCTTGACATCTGGAATTATTAATAATTCTTTTCACAATTTCCTGCAACTAAATTATTTATTTGTTTTCTAGGGAATATCGGCTCCTAATAGCAGTTCACAGCTATCCACAACAATGGTCTCATTACTCAATAAAAGTACTGCATAGAATACCAATGGAGGTATCTCTAACAGTCCTATGGTATTGGAGGCAGAGTATTTGACATTGGAGTATTGGTTATCATCATTTTTCTGACTCTGTAGGGTGGGGAAGATGTTGAGGTTTCTGGCTCATTGACAGAGAACACCACCCTCCGTTGATTAATCTTTTATCTACAATAGAGTAGGCCATGCGAATTTGTTTCTCTCTACGTATGAAAAGGAAACAATATTTATGCTTAGTATGGGCAGACAACTAGAGGAGGACAAGTTTCTCTCAATAGAAACTAGTGCGCTGTAGCACAACCCACTAGGCTGGTTTGTCATCAGGGATTGGTCTGTTATAATCTGGAAGCTGAGGAAACAGGTGAATTTAGGTGTTGTCCCGACGGATTAATGGAAAACTTAGGAGCAACACTATTTGTGACAGCATTATGTGGATAGGAGAGGGTTTAAGTGTGAGATCCATCTAGTCGAAGAATGGAGAGGAGATTGTGGGACTGGTTTCCATATTCGGTCTGTTACAATTTTTGTGCTTGTTTGTGATCGTGTACTTATATGTGTTTTAGCGCAGTCATGTCCCTGTTTAATTTACGTGACACTAATAAGGTGGCCTATTTATGAAGTGGTATAATTGCACTTTCGTGACAGCTCGATTGTCTTCATGAATCATTTTTTTATGTTTGTTCTAGGCCTAGGGCCAGAGGTGGAAAGTACAATGGATAGGAATACTCTTAGTAAGTTTCCTGGGCATATCTGTTAGAATTTCTTGATTCATTTGAGAATTCTCAAATGTTGAAGTTGGCTTGCAGCTGTTATTAACTGTTCACCTACATGTTTTAAGAAATAATGGATTGTGAATATCCAAACAGATTGATGAAAACTCTCTCTCACTATGTTTCTCCTTTCTCTTTTGTCCTGCATTCTGTTCTCTTAAATGTTGTTGTCACGAATGGGGTCTGTGCTATTCGAAATTTCGATCCATATACTTTTGTTGTTCGTATTGTTTACTTAATTTTAAGTGTAATACGGTCAGCATTTGTAGTTGCATAGGCCAATTTTTGAGAGAGAGGAATGATTAGGAAGCGAGTGTCGAGATGGAAACTTTTCCCTGAATCTGGGCTGATAATGAAATATACCCATCCTTGTTCATTGAACCAAGCCTGCAACACAGCTGAGGCAACTAAAACACTCTGCATGTCTAGTATGGAAAACAAAGGTATCCCTTTCTCACATTTGTTTTTAGTCTGGACACTTAAGCATAAAAACCTATTTTGGGTAATGTTTCAACAATGAATAAAAAGCTTGATCGTTAATTCACACTTATCTTGTTTTAAATATAGTCTTTACACAATCAACATCAAGAGAAGGGGCTTTTGCTGTGACTGGTTGTCAAACTATGACTAAATGCCTCCTAACAAATTCATCTAGAAAATTGAATTTAATGGATATAGAAAGGATACCACAAAGTGTTAAATAAATGGTGCCAGGGCAAGAAAAGCCCGGGGGTAAGGATTCGATTGGGGAGTTGGAACATATGAACCTTAACGTTTAACGGGTAAGTTGAGGGAGTTGGCTAATACTTTTACTAGAAGAAGAGTGAATATTACTTGTCTACAAGAGACTAAATGGGTAGGAGAGATGGCTAAGGAATTGGCAAGTACCGGATTCAAGCTTTGGTACACAGGCACAAAAAATAATATAAACGGAGTTGGGATATTGATCGATGGAAGTTTCAAAAATAGAGTTGTTGATGTTAAAAGAATAAGAGACATGATTATTTTAGTTAAGATAGTAGTAGGTGATTTGATTCTGAATATTCTTAGTGTATATGCCCCTGTTGGATTGCAAGCATACAAGAAGAGCAGATTTTGGGAATAATTTGAAGAGATTTTAAAGCGGATACACGAGGAGAATGTATTCACAAGAGGAGATCTAAGTGGACATATTGATCAGAGTAATGGAGGTTTTGACACAGTTCATGGAAGTTTTGGATATGAGAGACATCTTGAGTGTGGCATTATCTTATGATTTGATATTGGCAAACATCTTATTTTGAAAAATAATAACATCTAATCACTTTTTGCAACGGTTAAAACTGTAACCATATTGATTTCTTCATTTAATCACTTTTCGAAGTGGTCAAAATTGTAGCCAAATTAATTTCTTCCTTGCCAGAAGAGAGGAAATAGTCTCGTATGTATATTATAAAATATACCTTGGAGAATGTGTAGTTACACAACATAAATTGGTGGTCATAAAGGTTTAATATGACAAAGTACAGAAAATATAGAGAAGTGCTTAGTACCCTAGAGAGTAACATAATGGAAGTTACATGAGAAGAGATAGACAGGATTCAAAGAAAGAATGCTACAGGAAGGACCGTGGCAACTGGAGGGCAAAGTAAATATAATGTGAATGGAGATTATCTAACTGCATCTAGAGAGTGTGAGTGGCAAAGGGGAGCTATGGAAAAGTAGAGGGAGCGTGCATCAAACAAAGGAAACTGGATGATAGAATAAAGAGATGCATGGGACAATTAAACAGATGAATAAGTGTTTCAAATATTTGCATAAATGTTCTAATGAAGAGAATTTGCAAAAGTTTAGATTGGCGAGAAAAAGTGCCAAGAAAGTTGTATTAAAGGCCAGAAGTAAGGTTTTCATTGATATATACAAAAAAACTTAAGGGCAAAAAAGGAAAAAAAGGTATTTGGACTTACAAAGTGAAGGGATAAGAAAAATAAAGACTTGACATAGGTTAGATGTATCGAGAATGAAAATTAAACACTTTTGGTAATATATGAAGAACTTAAGGGAAGATGAATGAGTTATATTAACAAACTTTTTAATGGAAAGCGATAGAAATGAGGTGGATTTGAAAGATGCTTCTGATAATTAAAAAAAAGTTTGGGCATAAAGTTAAAGAGTGAGAGGTTACGAAGGCATTAAAAAAAATAAAGACAAGTTTAGCCCTAGGACTCGATGGTGCTCCTATTGAAATGTGGAGATACTTAGGGGATGTAGCAATAAATTGGTTGACTAGCAAGATCCTCCAAACTAATAAATTGCCTAATGAATGGAGGGAGAGTATATTTGTGTTTATCTACAAAAACAAGGGAGATATCCAGAATTATTCCAACTATAGGGGTATTAAGTTTATGAGCCATACAATGAAGTTGTCTGAATGAGTTATTGAGCATTGTTCGAGAATAGAGACCAAGGTTTCTATCAATCATTTCGGATTTATGCCAAGAAGATCTACCATAGAGGTTATTTTCTTGATACAACAATTGATGAAGAAATATCGAGAAAGGAAGAAAGAACTCCATATAGTGTTTATTGATCTCGAGAAGACGAATGATAGAGTTTCAAGAAATTTTCTATGGTAAGTTCTTGAGAAGAAAAAAGCACCTTCAAATTATGTAGAGGCAGTCAATGATAAGTATGGAGGTGTTACTATATGTGTGAAGGCTTATAATGACACATTAAGTTATTTTCCAATCATAGTAGGCTTACACCAAAGTTCTACTTTGAATCGTTATCTTTTTGCCTTGGTTATAAATGAGCTAATAAAAGATATCCAAGGCGAGATGCTGTGGTGTATGCTATTTGCAGATGATATTGTGCTTATTGATGAAATTAGGGTTGAAGTTAGTGCTAAATTAGAATTATGGAAAAACACGTTGAAGTCTAAAGGATTTACGTTAAGTCGAAGTATGAACGAATACTTGAAATGTGAGTTCGATATGGTAGGAATAGAAGATCAAGAAGTTGCAAATATACTCGGGCAGGAGGTACCCAAGAAAGATATTTTTAAATATCTAGGATCAATATGACAAAAAAGAAAAGAGATTGATGAGGACGTAAGCTATAAAATAAATGGCACAGTGCATCAGAATTTTTATGTGATCGCAAAATTCCTATTAAGTTATGTCGCGACCCGATCTCGCGATCTCTCGTTGGATCCGGTAAGTTAATGGACCGTCTCGTCTGGTCGGACGCGGATCTCTCCCAAGGCCCGTTACCCAAGTCGCAACGGAGGCATATGTGGTAGACTATCAGCGCGGTCTAGCGACATGTGATACATCTACATGCCAAGGAGTCACCACCAATCGTTTCGCAGAGGGTACGATTGAAAACCTTATCGAATAATGAGGAGTTTCTATTTGATTCTGCGATAATTAGAGAAATGGGATCGGGGACTTTGTTACGCCAACTATCAAAGTTGATGCTCTTTCGACACCTAAGTTAAATGATTTATCTAACCTTAAATCTAAGAGTTCGTGCAAATATGAATGACTATGTTAGCAAACACAGTCAATAAAATGAGTGTGCAAATCAAGAATAAAAAAAGCAGATAAATAACATGAATATATCGTGGCATCCATAATAAGGCCATATTAGCCTAGAGAAATGTCATTCAAGCCTTAGGAGTGTTTTTGATATGATTTACACTTAAGGGGCAAAATCGTAATTTTGAAGAGTTTTGGGATAATTTGCCCTAAAAGAATAAATTTGTCATTTTAGATAAAATGTGAAGTCAAAAGTGTAGTGGAAATAGGATTGATCACCAAATCAATCCATTTATTATTTTCGGGAATTTTTAAAATTTTTCCTGAATTTTAGATGCGATTTACCCTTTAAGGGATAAAATCGTCATTTTAGAAAGTGATGAGAAGTGAAAATCCCAAATAGAAGGATTGATCGATCATCAGACTCAAATCCTAATTTTGAGAAGTTTTCACGGCTCGATCGGAATGAGAAATACTATTTACCCCTTGAGGGGATAAAATTGTCATTTTCGAGAAAAGGACGAGATTCGAAAACCCAAACATAAGAATTGGTCACCCGACTAACCCTACTTCTTATATTGGCATTCTCAACCTATTTCATATGCCAAACAGAGGCAATTTACCCTTAAGGGGTAATATTGTTAATTTTCGGAAGAACGGATAAAAAATCTCAAAAATAAGATAGATCAGTTATTTATGACATTCCAAATTTCAACCCTTTTAAGGCTATTAAATAAAAGGATATCGATTGATGTATTCCAGTTATAACTCGCTCGGAGTTGACCACTCTCAAGTTAATTGACCAAAAGGGAAAGATTAACGTGGAGTCGAGTATGTGGACTTGCGGAATTTGATTGAGAAATGACACTTTGACCATAAGGGTTGTCGAGAGAATATTTTGGGCCAATAGAGATCAATCTAAGAACACTCGTGGAATGCTTTGCTAGTGTTATACATTGGAACGCGGATGATTTCGCTTAACCAATGTGTAATTTGCGAGAATTTCTTAAATCAGATTTCGACAATCAGGATTGTAAGAGGTGATAAACCCTCACAATCACATGACAACTAAAGTTACCACGGCTTAAGAAACCCTAAGGTCGTTATGCGTAGCGCCTGCAAGAGTCGCCCGTTAGTTTGAGATAAATTGGAATTACAGTCGACGAGAGCTCGACATGAAATTGGGTATTAGACAACGAGAAATTTCAACAATTCAAAAGAAATTAGACGTCGCCTCATCGAGGGTAATTTAGATGAAGAAAAGTAAAATTTAGACTGAAAGTGTAAAATTACCCTTTTGCCCCTCAAAGACATTCTTTCTCTTAAGAATAAACAAGGGCAAAGTGGTCAATTGTCTTCTTCTTCTAGTGGCCGAATTTTGAGGGCAAGAAACTCTTTTGCCTTTAAGATATTTGATGAAAATAAGACAAGCATCATTATGTGAGGTGATGTGCACCATTAGACTAGACTAGACTTTTAAGAGCATTAAATAGTTGTCCAATCTCCCCCACCTACCATTCCACTCTCCTTGACTTGCGGATTAAGGAAAGAGCAAGGAGCCCCTCTTTCTCTTCATTTTGATCAGCCAATTTCTCTCTCACTCTCTATGACATTCTGATTTTCAGTCAATTTCAAGCTCAGTAATGAGAAGTGTGTATCTAGAGATGGATTTCAGTTGTATTCCGCTCGACCTGATCAATTTGAGTAGACTGACCAAAAGAGAAAGGCTAACGCGAGATGAGGTACGTGGACCAAGGGAATTCGGATAGGAAATGACGCTTTGATCATAAAGATTGTCGAGGGGATATTTAGAGCCACAAAAAGGCCGATCCAAGAACGATTAAGGGATGCCTTGCGAGTGTCATACGATTGGAGCGCGGATGATGCCGCTCAACCAACGTATGATTTGCAAAATTTTCCTAAATTGGACGGTGAAAATCGAGACCTTAGGAGCTAGTGATAGACCCTCACAATTACATGACAACCAAAGCTGTCACAAATTGACGAGCTCTAAGCGTGATATGAATCACGGGGTCGACACGCGTAATGTCTCCGAAAGCCGCCCGCCTATTCGGGATAGGTTGGAACCACATCTGATAGAGAAAACTATCAGAAATGAGCCTTGAAAGATTTGAAATGGAAAATCAAGAATTCCAACGTCATTTGGATTGATCGTCGACCTATCGAAGATTTTCGGAACGATAAAAACGACGTTCGGAATGTCAGAAGTAAAATGACTGTTTTGTCGCTCAATCTTGAAGCTTTGCTTATACAATTCAAGAAGGTAAAAATGGACATTACAACCCATCCATGGCTGCCGAAAGTGAGGATTAAAAATGGCTGTAGGATCTCATGGGAAAAGCAAAATGCCAAGTGTACTAAGATTTGGCCAAAAAGCAAAATATCTAAGGGCTACGGTCATGTCACGCCTTTTCCCACCTACCAATCAAAGGCTTTTGATCAAGCTTTGGTATATAGTGAAATCTCTCTCTCTTCTCTCTCTCCTCCTTCCCCATTCGGCCAGATCAAGCTCCAAGAGAACAAAAACCCCATCTTCTTCTTCCTCCAGTTTCTGCTCGCCAACGACCAGATTATGGGGTTGCCGTTCGCCGGCCACCACGGCCATTTTTGACAACCATCTGCTGTCGACCGGCCACCACAACATAGCCCTATATCTTGGCGACGTCCCTCAACAAGAATCGGAGCATTTGGAGTAACGAGGAGTCCAGACCAGAGATTCTCCTAAAAGCCGACAGATTAGGACTCAAATTGAGGTAGGTTCGGTTCTCGGTCCCTTTGGTGGTCGAAATGTTGGAATATTTGACTCAAATTTTGTGGAGATCAAGTTGAGACTTGTAGGAATATGTGGTAAAAATTTGGACTTCATTTGATAAGATTTTTACAATGAACCGACCTTGTACATTTTGCCCAGAAACTGCCGGAAAACTGAGTTGGAGGAACTGGCGGCGTTCGACGAGTTTCCAGCGATCAATCGGCCTCAAATCTTCGGTGAGCCTCTTGGACCCTTAGATAATCATGTTAAGAGGTGGTATAGTATTTAAATGGTGAATTTAGAGTTGATATATGGCTGGATCCATTCGGTTCACACAGAACCGAACATAGCCCGGTTCGATTCTGTGCAAACCAAATTTGTGGGGCTGTTGATGATTGAGTTATATGTCTTAAATTGATGATTAAGACATGTTATGATGATGAGGATAATGCTTTGGAGGCTTGGGATTCATGGATGGTTGAATTGGATTGAAAATTGATATAATTGGTTGGATTTGATTAGGTTGCGTATTGAGTTCGGTCTTGGACCATTGGGGGCCAAAAATTTGGAGGCCCAAGAGGAGCAATTTGTGCTGCCAAATCAAAGGTAAGGGAATTCCTAACCCTTTGTTAAGACGATTGGACTCGATTAGGTAAGTCCAAGGCCGGTAGGAACAATTTATGAGAATTTATTCAGGTAGGTAGCTTAGTGATATGCTAAGACGAAATAGGATTGATTGTAAGTGATATTATGTGGCAGAGTTATTTGCCATGCCCGTATATCATTTGAATTGAATTGCATGCCACAAAAATTATGAAACACATTTGGATGCGCGCTTGCCAATAAGTGTGAAATTGATTTATAATCAAGCATATAATATGATGTGGCGTGAGCTTGGCATGGCATAGCCCTGAGGCGTGTGAGACGCGGGGCGAAAGGTTGAGACCCTGATGTGGCGAGGTCGCAGGGTGAAGAATGATTAGATGGTGCCCTGATGCGACGAAGTCGCGGGGCTGAGATAACCACAGTCCTGATGCAATCTAATCACGGGACAGAGTATGAGCTCATAAACCTTGCCTGGAGATGGATTGGGAATTGATGCTTTTACACGGGTCACCGATGACGATTTGATGAGTTTATGCGGGTCGAACTTGATGCGATCTAATCGCAGGCTAGAGAATGAGGCAGGCAGAGATTGATGGATGTGGTGAAGTAGCAGGCTGAGTATACCAATGCATTATCATCTAATTGTAACATGAGTTCATTTTTTCAAGCTTGTCGTTTATATCTCACCCCGGTGGGGGCTTTCAATTTACAAGTTCCAGGTGAAGGTAGTACGAGCTTGCTAATGATTTGCGTCTGAAGAGATAGTTGATCAATTGCATTAGATTGGATTTGTTTTATGAAGATATTGGGTTTGTACTTCCGATTGGTGAATTGAGAATTGATCTTTTAGTAATTGCTTAAATGAGAAAATTTCCAAGTGTGATAGCTGTATATGTCCTAAGTCATCGGTATGCGGCTATATTTATATAAAGGGAGGTGGCATCACTTCTGCATGCGTTCTTTAAAGGAGTTGTATGTTATTGGCCGTTGGATCCTGGAGCTTTCAGAAAAGCACGGCTTGGTTGGATGTTCGCGCGCTCGCTGAGTCCGAGCCGTGACATCCCCGTTCGATTTGGTATCAATACAAGGTCAGCTCAATCCAATGTGATTGAGACTTGGAGTGATAAGGAGCGATGACTTGGGGACAATTGGATATTGAGGTCTATAGGACTAGGCATGGAGTGTTGAGTCTCGAGGACGTAGGCTTGAATTTGTGTACACTTGAATGGTACTAGAGTTGACTTTAATGGATGATCTTGAGTTAGATGGTGATTAAAATCAAGTGGAAGCAAGCTGTGATTGGAGAGTCATGAGCATGAACTTTGAGGTAGTAATTATGCTAGGGGATAATAGGAAATTGCTTATGAATGAATGGTCAATTGAGGTGTATGGTTACGATCTTGATTTGTCCATGACCTAACTTGAGGAGTACGAATTATAAAGAGACGACTGATATTAGTGGATTCAGGCTTCAATTGTATGACATTTTGATGGTTTAGCTATCGATTGCTATTGACAGTCTTAGGTGATATGAGTTGAGATGAATACGAGGAATACCTGAATCGAAAATCAGTTGTGATTGGATGCATGAGGAGTTGATTTGAATGTTGATTGGACTTGAGATAGAAAATAGAATATAGGCAATTGATCTGCGAGATGTGATGGTTATTGTTGGAATTAGAACTCTTGAATGGATAGGAATTGATCTGAATGCGCTTTTGTTATGACAAGTGGTGAGGACAATCATGTTGTGCTTGAGTTTGTGACTTTGAAATGAAAGTCGATGAGGGTGTATGCAATGACTTATCGCTGTTGGACTTGATAAACCGTCGCTTGGTGTGAGACGAGTTGATGGGATACCTACAAGCTATGATGAAACATGATATGGGACATGTGGAACGGGACTTTCTCCGTAGATGTATGGCTTGGGACAACCTGCATCGGCCAGGTCTGATGAGGACGGGAAGTGATCGCCGGGACAGAGAAGTCCGGACAAGGAGCGGCTCTTGGCAGGCTTCTAAGATGGCAGAGGCAGGAATGACTCAAGTCATTACTTGAAAGGAGAAGCCTAAGTATCAAGTTGAGTCAAATTGTGGATAAGGAATGTGCGGCACAGATTTATTCTCATCGAGGATGATTGAAAGTGGCATGACCTGTATGATGGTGCCTGTGAGAGGCATGGATAAAGGCTTTGTGCATGGCAGTGGATGCCTTTGGAAAAAGAAAAAGTGATGGTTGTGATGAGCCTCCTAGGCATGTCTGATGATTAGCCTCGTGTGATTGGCATGACTAAGATATAACTGAGGTGTTAGATGACGTATGGATTTATACCCATGGAAGCGAGGCGTGTTGAGATGAGATAGTCCATTGTGACTATTCTAGAGAGGCAGATGCCTGTAGGCCTAGAGTATGAGCTTTTAACCCAGTGAATTGCTGTCTTGAAGGCTTGATTGATAGTTGCCTAGTTGAGGCTAGCTTTGCAGTGGTCGTTAGTTGAGAAGTTGCCTCGTTGAGGCTGGCTTGAGGAATGATTGTAGATCAAGGATGATATGAGATCCTTGGATATTTGACAATTAGTTGAGAATCTCCTATGTGTCATCAGAGAGTTATTTTGGGACCACTGATGGTTGATAGTGATGAATAATGACATGAGTAGCTTGAGATTGCCGGATTGAGTAAATGACTTAAGTCTTGAATTTCTAAACGGAAATCATAGTGGTTCAAGTGACATGAGAATCTGATAAGATTGAAGGACCAAGGTAAGGTCGCTAGAGTAGCACTTAACTACTGTATGTGAGATACGAGAAGATTTAGGGACTAAGATGGATTATGAGAACTTAATGAGGTTGAACGACCAAGGTGTGGTCGTAGAAGAGCGTTGGGCTCGAGGATACGTGGTATGATAAGATCCAAGAATAGAGACGGATCATGAAATTGAGTAACTATGGGCGATTTGAGTAACGAGTACTAAAAGAGGATGTTGCTCGATCGGTTGATCGTACGAGATCCAAGAGCTGAATGGGTCGTGAGGACTTCAAATGAAAATGGGAAAAATTGCTGATTAAGCAAGCGCGGGGAGGAGCTGCCGTGATTCTCTAAATCACTGTGGTGGTGAATGTTTGTGCTGAAGAGTTAAGTGACGGAAGTCACGAGAAAATGACTTGGAGTAAGTCTTTTCGAGATGGAATGTGTGGGTAGGATCACGAGAGCTTGAAAAAGCCTATAAGATTATGTATAGGGCTGAAATTGATTGAGCCAGACCGAGGGATGAGGTTCGAAATTGTCTCCCTCTGGATTGAGGATTTTGTGAAAAAACCTCGGAGATTTTGGGTGCACTGAAGAAAGAAAGTGACCTTGGCAATACTAAGTAGCTATTGAAGATTGGTGAAAGGTCACTAGAGGAAGGATTTCCTCGGAGGCATGAGATCTGCCTAGATTACCTCTATTGAGTTGTTCGATGGGAAGTATAATCCAGGGGATTGCTTGAGAGCAAGGATTGTTTGGATCCGAGTACTGTCGCAAGGATCAACCGGTATGAGACAGAGTTCTCAAGGTTTCTTGAGCGTATGGTAAAGGTGGTCAAGGACCCTTGAATAAGATGAGTAAGTCCCTGAGTAGATTGGAGTTTGAAAACCTTATCACTGTTGTTACTTCTGATTTTGAGGAATGGTGATAGGACTCAACAGAAGAGGACAATGATCGAAAGACTCATGAATAAGAGAACTTCTGCTCATGGATTACGAGCAGGGAGATGTTCATTATGGATATGGAGAGTGCCTACGAGAAATGGTTGAATACCTGTGCGTAAGGCACATAGTGAAAAGTGAGTAGCAAGTCTTTTCTATTGTAGATGAGGTCGAGGAAGAATCAACATGCTAGATTGCCTAAAGTTAATGACTTCCTGGGATCTGTTGATTAGATTGAAACCATGAGAAATGCAGTCATGAGTTGTTGTTCCCTAAAGAATAGGGCATTGATCTTAAAGGGCGATGGGACCATGAAATGGTCACTAATGAAGGGAAAAGTGAACGAACTTGATAACCTTGATTGGTTATGATTCCAGTGAATGATTTAGTAAGCAAAAAGAGTGCTTAGAGAATACCCGCAAAGTAATTTGAGGAAATTGAATTGACCATTCGACAAGCGAACGAGTAAAGACCCAAGGACGAACAGATATTGTCACTAGAGGTGACTGAGTTATGGGAGAGAGAATGTAAAAGAATGGTAGCATTTGAGTTCTGGAGTAAAGGTATCGCCATGGGCGCAGACTCTAAGGTTGCAGTCCTAAGGAATGAGAAGGACAAGGTGAATTTGAAGTGGGAAAATGCCACGGAGTTGGATAGTTTCTTCCTTATGGTAAGAGACCATATTGTAAAAGGAAGAAAAGCTCTAAATTATCTTAGTATGATGATTGAGCGTCTGTACCGGGAAAGAAGATGTATAACTTGAATGACTCCTGGAAGTAAAATCGGAGAGGCCGTTTTGAAGACAATGTTGAATTCCAAGATGATGTCGGCATTCAGTGGAATAAACGAAATTGAATAAGGTCGTCTTAGCGAGTGTGGAACTCAGAGGCTAAAACATTGATGCTCCTTGAGGAAAAAAGTGACAAAAAGGAACAAAACTTTGTGTAGTCCAAGTAGAAACCCATGACGACAAAGAGCCAAGGTCTAAGCTCTCAAGTGAAAAGTGTGAGAAATAGTAGAAAGAAGTTGCTATCGGTTAAATTAAGTAACCAAGGAATGATTGAGTTGGTCGTTACCGTCTTGAGAGATGATGGTTGAACTCATGTAAGGAGCCATGAGAAACATGAACAGTTACGAGGGTGTCATGTGTGGGCTTTGAGGAAATGTCTATTGCCCACTAAATGTGAAGAGCGCAGGTTGTGAACCTGAGGAAGTGAGATTCATGCATTGGAATAAGTGATAAATCCTTTGAGGATTGAAATGAGTGATGAATCGACTATAGTCGATGCGAGTTGCGGAAAGTGCAAGCTTCACGGGATTGATGAGTGGCAATAGACGGACCGTTGAAAGATTTCTCACAAGAGCTGTTCCATTGATAAAGTGGATTAAGGGCTAGATGTAATGTGAATGGGCAGATGAACGTGAAAAGAGTTTTCAAGGACTCGAATTGAGCTAATGACTATGTGGTTTACGGCAAGTCAAGTTGAAGATGGAAAAGCTTGTGAAGGTCGTAGTGACACGACGCATAATGAAACTCGAGGCATAATAAGACAATGTGAATGGATATAGTTGGTATGTTGTAAAGATAATCTCATATGAATTAGCATGCTCAGAGCATGATTGGAATTGGTTGTGAATGTCCTCGTGATAAAGTTGGAAAATGTTGTTTGAGTAAAAGAACGTTGCAAGGCTACACCTACTACGAGAGTATAAGGTAGCAGTTTCCCGCGGAGAATTGAACAAGAGGCAACGAGATGTGTAGAATTGCTGTTGGATACGAGAGCATTGCTTAAATGAAGAAAAGACCTCGAGAATTGTGTGAACTAAAGGAGGTTAAGGGTATAGATTGCTTAAAGGAATTGAAGGCGAGGCATATGGAACAAAGTGACCGCCCAAGTGTTATTATAACAATGTTCATATCTCTAAGGAAGGGTGAATTGTTTAACGGATGTTTACAAAGCTAGAGTTGAACATTGAGAAATGGGCGATAGAGGTATAGATCTTCCCTCAAGTTGAAAGTTCGTTAATGAACTAATATGGTGGCTATTGGAAATATCTATCCTGAGAGCCGGAAGGAGATTGAGGTGCACCATGATTAAACATCAATGTTGGAGGGATTATAGAAATGGATAGAACCCTTGAGGTTATGGACGGAAGTACGAGTCCAGCATTGAAGAGAAACTAAAGGAGGTGACCTCGTTGAAATTCAAAGGGAGAACTATAGTGTTTCCTGGGGATGGCACAAAGATGTGCCAAGATGCATATATATATATATATATATCGGTGATAAGGTTGAGAGTTGAAAGTTGTATATTTTATAGTAGAACACTAGGGGTGCCGATGGAAGGGAAGGACATGACGATGAAAGTTGAAGGACCACTTGATCCAAGGGAATTTTCGGATGGAATAAAAAATGAATTACTATGGAAGTAATCATATAACTATTTAAGGAGTCAAGAGGACCATAACCCGGTTTAGATAATGGAGAGCCAATTGATAAAGCCCTGAAATCTATGTTGGCATAAGAGAAGGTTCGAAAGGAGTGATATGCCTAATGGTGTGGATAGAAAGAGTGCATACCAGCGAGGGCATGGTAAGGATGGTTATGGATAAATTAAAGAGTTAGAGTGAACGCTCGAGGAAGAGCTGCTGGCCAATGATTTGAATGCCAAAAGAGAATGGAGAGAAGCCCATTAGATTGAGGACTATAAGAGACAAAACCTAGAGAAGGATGACCTTGAGTTGAAAAGGACGAAAAAGATCGACAAGCCATAGAAAGGATTATCCAGAAAAGTGAGGATGCGACAAGACGCCAATACCCCGAGGGATTGGATGGAGTAGAAGGTTGTGAATTTCGAGGACGAAATTTCTTTAAGGGGAAAGAGTTGTTACATTCTGATTTTCAGTCAATTTCAGGCTTAGTAATGAGAAGTATGTATGTAGAGATGGATTTCAATCGTATTCTGCTCGAACCTGATCAATTCGAGTAGATTGACTAAAAGAAAAAGGCTAACGCGAGACAAGGTACGTGGACGTGGGGAACTCGGATAGGAAATGACGCTTTGACGATAAGAATTGTCGAGGGATATTTAGAGCCACTAAAAGGCCAATCCAAGAACGATTAAGGGATGTCTTGCGAGTGTCATACGATTGAACGCGTGTGATGCCGCTTAACCAACGTATGATATACAAAATTTTCCTAAATTAGACGGTGAAAATCGAGACCTTAGGAGCTAGTGATAGACCCTCACAATTACATGACAACCAACGCCGCCACAAATTGACGAGCCCTAAGCGTGATATGAATCTCGGGGTCGATACGCGTAATGTCTGCGAAAGCCGTCCGTCGATTCGGGATAGGCTGGAACCACGTCTGATAGAGAAAACTATCAGAAATGAGCCTTGAAAGATTTGAAATGGAAAATCAAGAATTCCAACATCATTCGGATTGGCCGTTGCCCTATCGAAGATTTTCGGAACGAGAAAAACGACGTTCGGAACGTCGGAAGTAAAATAACCGTTTTGCTCCTCAATCTTGGAGCTTTACTTATACAATTCAAGAAGGAAAAAATATACATTACAACCCATCCATGGCTGCCGAAATTGAGGATTAAAAATGGCCATAGGATCTCATGGGAAAAACAAAATGCCAAGTGTCAAAGATCCAAGGGCTATGGTCATATCACACTTTTTCCCACCTCTCAATTAAAGGCCTTTGACCAAGCGTTGGCATATAGTGAACTCTCTCTCTCTCTTCTCTCTCTCCTCCTCCCCCGTTCGGCCAAACCAAGCTCCAAGAGAACAGAAACCCCATCTTCTTCTTCCTCCAGTTTCTGCTCACCGGCGACCAGATTCTGGGATTTCCGTTCGTTGGCGACCACAGCCATTTCCGGCCACCATCTGTAGCTGGCTGACCACCACAACATAGCTCTATGTCTTGCCGACATCCCCCAACAAGAATCGAAGCATTTGGAGCACCGAGGAGTCCAGAACAGAGATTCTCCCAAAAGCCTACAGATTAGGATTCAAACTGAGGTTGGTTCGGTTCTCAGTCCCTTTGGTGGTCGAAATGTTGGAATATTTGACTTAAATTTTGTGAAGATCAAGCTGAGACTTGTAGGAATATGTGGTAAAAATTTGGGCTTCATTTGATAAGCTTTTGACCACGAACCGATCTTGTACATTTTTTCTAGAAACTACTAGAAAACTGACTTGGAGGAACCGGAGGAATTCGGCGAGTTTCCGGCGACCAATCGACCTCAAATCTTCGGTGAGCCTCTTGGACCCTTATATAATCATGTTAAGAGGTGGTATATTATTTAAATAGTGAATTTGGAGTTGATATATGGCTGGATCCACTTGGTTCACACAGAACCGAACATAGCCCAGTTCGGTTCTGTGCAATCCGAATCTGTAAGGTTGTTGATGGTTGAATTATAAGTCTTAAATTGATGATTAAGGCATGTTATAATGATGAGGATAATGCTATGGAAGCTTGGGGTTCATGGATGGTTGAATTGGATTGGAAATTGATGTAATTGGTTGGATTTGATTAGGTTGCGCATTGAGTTCGGTCTTGGACCGTTGGGGGCCGAAACTTTGGAGGCCTAAGAAGTGCAATTTGTGTTGCCAAATCAAAGGTAAGGGAATACCTAACCCTTTGTTAAGATGATTGGACTCGATTGGGTAAGTCGAAGGCCGACAGGAACAATTTATGAGAATTTATTCATGTGGGTAGCTTAGTGATATGCTAAGACGATATAGGATTGATTGTGAGTGATATTGTGAGGCTGAGTTATTTGCCATGCTCGTATATCATTTGAATTGAATTGCATGCCACGAAAATTATGAAACGCATTTGAATGCGCGCTTGCCAGTAAGTGTGAAATTGATTTGATAATCAAGCATATAATATGATGTGGCGTGAGTATGGCATGGCATGGCCCTGAGGCGTGTGAGACGCGAGGCGGAAGGTTGAGACCCAGATGCGACGAGGTAGAGGGGTGAAAAATGATTAGATGGGGCCCTGATGCGACGAAGTCGCGGGGCTGAGATAGCCACAGTCCTGATGCGATCTAATTGCGAGACAGAGTATGAGCTCATAAACCTTGCTTGGAGATGGATCGGGACCTGATGCGTTTACGCGAGTCACCGATGACGGTTTGATGCGTTTACGTGGCTGAGCCTGATGCGGTCTAATCGCGGTCTAGAGAATGAGGCAGGTAGAGGTTGATGGATGTGGTGAAGTGGCAGGCTGAGTATACCAATGCATTATCATCTCATTGTGACATGAGTTCATTTTTGCATGCCTGCCGTTTATATGTCATTGTTTCATTGAATGGTGCCCTATCTGCCTGTAAGTTATGAGTTTGAAAGGATAGAGGATTGGAGGACTGCCTGAGTGGACGGTCTGCCTAACTTAAGGTTAGGACCCACCTTACTAAGATGTATATCTCCCCCTAGTGGGGGCTTATATTTTACAGATTCCAGGTGAAAGTAGTATGAGCTTGCCAAGGATTGGCGTATGAAGAGATAGTTGATCAATTGCATTAGATTGATTTGTCTTATGATGATATTGGGTTTGTACTTCCGATTGGTGAATTGAGAATTAATCTTTTAGTAATTACTTAAATGAGAAAATTTTCAAGTGTGATAGCTGTATATGGGGAGGTGGCATCGCTTCTGCATGCGTTCTTTAAAGGAGTTGTATGTTATTGGTCGTTGGATCCTTGAGTTTTCAGAAAAGCACGGTTTGTTGGGATGTTGGCACGCTCGTCGAGTCCGGGCCGCGGCACTCTCACTCTCACATTTTTTCTCTCTCTTTCTCTTTCTTGCCGATCACCCCACTGTTCGCTCAACACAATGCCGGCTTCTGGCCACCGTCCGACTCAACTCCGACCACCACAACACTCCTTGGTGTCTTACCTATAACCTCCAAGTGACCGGTCGTCCATCTATTGCTCAGTTTGACCCGTGAAGCTGCAGAGCCCCCTAGGTCAAAATCGAGGCGAACCAGACCTTAAGCTCCTTTAGACCGGTTTTGAAGGCATGTCTTGTTTCCAAATCAAGGTAGACATTCTTAAAACATAGTATTGGGGTGGCGTAGGTTTGGCTTGAAGTTTAGTTGATGATAGACAGGTTATAATGGATGAACTTTGATGAATTTCTCAAGAACAAAATTTTGTCCTCTTCAACGGTCCTGGGAATCAAGCACCTTTGAAGGCCGTAGAAGCGTCGTCTTGCCCCAAAACTTATTGGCAAGACACCCTAAGAAATGATATTACATGTTAGCAAAGGATAGGTGAGTTAGATTAGAGTTGATGGCCGATTTGCATGGATTTCCCTAGAAGCAGAATCTGCCCTGCATTGGACGGATTAGGACCCGAAGATTGTTGCAGTTCTTAAAGAGATTTGTTGGCTTAATTAGCTTGGTAAGTTGATTCTAATCCTTCCTTAGGATATTAGGTTACTAAATGGTGGATTTTTGGTGGACTTGAAGAGGTTTTAAAGGCTGCTTTGGTGAGAAACACGTGCGAGACCCGAACCCGCTTAAACCCATTTTTTCAGCGCGCACTGTTTTTAAAACGAATCGTTCTAAGTCATTCGATATCCAAATTGAGCCCCGCTTTCGCCTACACGTCCGTAAGATCTTAAAGGACAAGATTATAGAATTTTTTCCCACAAAAAATGAGTATAAAAATTGCAATTTTCATTAGACTGAACCTGGTCGTGTGTGGGAAAATTTGTGAATTGAGGTTTTCATGACATGTCATTGATTGAGTACGATATTTTCATGCTTAGGGAGCAATGAATCAAAGCTGTGACTGCTTGGTGATATTATGCCATGTGTGAATTTGGGTATGTGATAATTATTGGGGTTCAATTGAGGGCTTTAATGCTCGGTTGTGCAATTGGCGTCGATTGATGCTTAGTGTGATGAGGTGTATGTGCATGATAACCGAATGACATGCTTGAATTTGTGAACCTGATGTACTTGAATGATGTGCCTTGAATGGCAATGGGATGAATTTGTTTATGGATGTGGAAATTGAACTATAAGAAGGATCACAAATGAGGTTACTTTGGCTAACACATTGCATCGCCGGTGTTTGATCCCGATTGACCTGACGAGATCTTACGGCTAGAGAGTCCTACCTTGACCGAATCATCTCGAAGGATGCAAGAATCGAGAGTCAAGTAATGATCGAATCATCTCTAGGTCATAATACGAGAGTCATATAGTTGACTGAATTATCTCGATGGCGCGGAGTGTCGAGAGTCGCTATAAAGACCGAAGCATCTCGTAGCGAGAGTCATGATGACCGAATAATCTTGATAAGATGTCAAGAGTCATGTGATTGATCAATTTATCTCGCGGCTTAGGTAAGGCGGCCCTTAATGGGCATAATGAAGATAAAAGACTGAAACATGATCGTGATGTGTTTTCGAGTCTATATGATCGAAATGCTTGAATTGTCTGGAATGCCTAGAGTGCATGGAATGTCTATTATGCCTATATGACTTGAGAAATTCGGATTGGAAAGTGAAAATGTGAAAGACATGAACCTGATATGCCTGATATGCCTGAGTTGCCTGGTTATACCAATTGCTTAAATGTCATGTATGAAAAGCGTTTTGCACAACTTGCATATTTTCAAACGTGCCTGGAGGTACTAATAGCCTAGTTTAGGGTTAGGGTTAACTTACTGAAATTGTTATCTCACCCCATTGTGGGATCAACATTTTCAGGTCTCAGATAATGAAAACCCGAGCTTGCCATGGATGGACATTCGATGAAGTCACTTGAGGAATTGCATACTAACCCTTCGAGACCTTATGGATTGCTTATTGAAATTTAGGGATTTAGAATTGTAACCTTTGAAGTATGATTGACTCTAATGAAAAGTACACCCTTTTATCCTAGGTCATTTTGTATTTTCTTTGTATGTGATGTTTTCTCACTTTCGCATGCGTTTATCACCAAGAAATTTTATGTTATTGGTTGTTGGATCCTAGGAGTTCATTAAAGGTAACGACGAAGGTGAGATGCTTGTTTGCCCGCAAGGCTTGGGGCACGACATCTGTGGTTATTCCTCAATTTTTTGGGATTTTTAGAATGTCTAGTAAATTTTCACAATTTTCCTACATTTTTTTCGATTTTTTGGAATTTTCTAACATTTTTTTAGAATTTTCTACGATTTTTATGATTTTTTTTATTTTTAAAAATTATTTTTGAATTTTTATTAAAAAATGATTCTGACAGGGTCGACTTGACTCGTTCGGATCAGAGAACCCGACCCAGACCCGGACCCGCATGACTTAACCTTCAAAACCACGTCGTTCCGTGTTTTTCTAATGTTTTTATTTTTCAAACTTAATCCGATGGTTCCTATTGAACCACGTAGCTACTCCACGGCCTTAGGATTAGCTTACTAAAACTTACGGCTCAGATCAAAAGCTTACTACCCCTCAGCCGTTAAATCCGATTACTTAGATCTACGGTCAAGATCGAACGACTCGGTTAATCCTCGACCGTTCGATCAAACTATTTAGTTTTTTATTTTTTTAAAATTTAATTTTTGTTAACATAATTTATAAAACTGATCGAATGGTCATCAAGCCAACACGTGGTGCAACCCAAACCGTCCGATCATCTAACAGAAATATACCCGACTCTAACAACCTAGTTGACGTGGCCGCCACGTGGCATGTCACGTCAGCACCACGTCAGCAAGTTGAACACTATGACCGCCATGTCATTGCCTTCTTCACGAAACATCTTTCTTTTGCAATGAACGACTGAAAGCCTCCGACAACGATCCAACGGTGAAATCTCGATAGAATCAAGCAAGACCGGCGCCAATAAACTCGTCTCGACATTGTGAGTAACATATCTCAGAATCAAACGTGATTATCCATGATAACTAGATTAATTGAGCTATAACCAATTCAGCCATGGCTACCCTAATCAAGCAACAGAGAACATATCGAGTTAATTCCTTCATATGATCGCTTCTGAGTGAGTTTAGAAGACTTACTTACAGGTGAGATTGACCTAGTAAGGTCTAGGATAATCTAGACAAGTTTCGACTGAATCGGTGATGGCGACGGAGCTCGAATGCGAGGTTTAACTCGATTTCAATGCAATCAAAACATAGGACCATCCCTGAACTCACAGATATGTTTCGCACACATCATTTGTAAGGATCGAAACCGAAAAAAAGATCCGCCATTGATGGTCACAAATTGAGCTTGATGGTCGACTTACCTTTTCTGGCGATGTTGAGCTGATTGGAGGAGTATGATCGCTTCTATAGAACTCCTACAAGCTTCTCCAAGTGGAATGGCCATTCGATTTGGCCTGAATCGTCGTTGCCAGCCACTTACAATTCGAGCTCAATCTCTCGACGACGAGGGTCGAAGAGCGAGCTCTCTCTATCGTTCTCTCTCTCTTTCGATTCTATTAATCTCTAGAAACAGAATGCCCGCCTCCCTTCTCAAAAATGAGTCCATCCGAGAGGGGGTGAGTCGGTGACCTTCGCACGTGCAATCACATGCGAATGATCACCGACGACTAGTGATCGCCGGGAGCGAAGTGGCCAATCTTTTTAGGCCTTCCGGTAATTGAATTTCAGGTGAATTTGATCTGGGTTTGGCTCTGCATTTGAGCGAAGTTAACCACAATACATTATAGCCTTGTCAACGCGACTCCTGCGAACCTAAGCTATCAGACTGGTCATGGTCGACGCTAAACTTCATGGCCCACAAAATGCCTCCATCAAATTTACCAATTGAAGACAATTGATCATCCAATTTTGCGATCAAAATCCACCTGCAGTCAATCAATTATGCGCTGGAATCCAAGGTTGAAGATGACACTATTTGGACCGGTTCGACTGGTTTGAACCGGTTCTAACTTACAATTTCCAAAATTAATTGAAATCGATTGGGAATTTTTACAATTTAAACCTCAGAATCGAACTTAGGACATGATTACTATCCAAAAGTGTGATTTTGCTCAGAAGTTTATGTCAATTTCTAAAAAAAAAGCCCCAAAATTGTCCTTAATTACAATTCGAGGAATTATAAAATTAAAGGCTTAAAAAAGTCAAATTGGACCAAACCACCTATGCAAATTGATTTAGAATGATAAAAAAAAAAATAGGGCAGTGGTTTTAATTTGTGAAGGCATCCATTGAATTGAAAGTAATTTCAATTATACCCAAAGTCAATGACTAAATTATAATTAAAGATGCAATTTTACCCTATTCATGCAATTGATCAATTTGTGCAAATAATTGGGCTAAATTGCAATGAAGGACAATTATATTGAATGTCAAGACCCTTAAAAATGCTAAAATTACAAATTAAAAGATGCAATTGACATTTTATTACCAAATTCAATCATACGTGTAACATAGGAACACATAAAACTGAACTTGAATTTGAAATTTTTATGAGGTCAAGAAGATAAGGGAATTAAAATAAAAATTTTGACTATTTTTTATATTTTTGTGACCTCAAATGTTATTTTTCCTGAATTTTCGAGTATTTTCCTATTTTCTAAAAATATAAAAAATGTGAAAAATACAAAAAAAAATATTTTTAGTCAAAAATGGTTCTTTGGGCTTGGCCAAGGCCACCAAAGTTTATTTTGCAATTTTGCAATGTTTTAAGATTTTTTCAAAAATAAACTAAAAAAAAACTAATCGAAAATCAGGTGTCAACAGCTGCCCTCTTTTAGAGGAATCTCATGGGAGGTTTCACTCAAAGACAGGTGAGAGCTGAATCTAGATTGACTCGACTGGGAAAAGGAAAAATAAATTCTAACATTCAATCTTTCTTGTCTTACTGGTGAACGCTCTATTCATCTTGCTTTTGCTGATGTGAGAGAGAGAGAGAGAGAGAGAGAGAGAGAGAGATAATAGAGTTACTTAGCTGCTACTCACCTACTTGATGCTTGTGTACCATGCACGGTGTATGGAAGATTCAAGTAAATACATAGGGACTCGTCTCTTGAGCATCCTAGGGCAGTTAAACTCTAACCCGTATGATAGGTCAAACCAAAATGGGATCCCTATCTGACAGGAGTCAACTAATGAAACACCCATTCTTTAAGGATTGTCAAAAGTTTCGATCCATATGGTGGATCAGACCATGATTATGACTCATTTTCTATCATGAACCTATGGATGACGCACTCGTTTTTTAGGGATTATCAAAAGTTTCGATCTGTATGGTGGATCAGACCATGAATAAGATTCCTTTCTATCAGGAACCTACGGATGACGCACCCTTTATTTAGGGATTGTAAAAAGTTTCGATCCGTATGGAGGATCAGACAATGAATGTGACTCCTTTCTATCAGGAACCTATGGATGACGCACCTATTCTTTAGGGAATATCAAAAGTTTAGATTCGTGTGGTGGATCAAACCATGAATATGACTCATTTCTTTCCGGAACCTACGGATAACGCACTCGTTCTTTAGGGATTATGAAAGACTAGGTTTCTTATTTATCAGGAACCTAAAGGTGACGTACCCATTCTTTGGCATTTGTCATAGACTAGGCCTCCTACCCACCAGGAGCTTAAAGGTGACGCACCCGTTTTTTGGGATTTGTCGTAGACTAGGCTTACTATCCACTAGAAACCTAAAGGTGACGTACCAGTTCTTTGGGATTTATCATAGACTGGGCTTCCTATCCACTACGAACCTAAAGGTGACGCACCCATTTTTTGGGGTTTGTCGTAGACTAGAAACCTACAGGTGATACACCCATCCTTTGGGGTTAGTCGAAAACTAGGCTGATCCTACAATTTGAGGAATCAATGAGGATCTATACAAGTGAGGTATACCTAACTAGGAAACTCGTCCAAAATTACTTTTGGCATCTGCTTTGATTTCGTTGAGGTTTATATCTAGGAATTTACCTTGTTGATTTAAAGGCTCAAACCCTATCGGAGGTTGACTATATTCCCTCAAATACTCTGACTATATGCGTTAGATGGCTCACTATTTTGACTATATTCCCCTTCCGATGAATATGTTTCAAGAGAGTTTAGGTGGCACTACTCTAGCTTGGTTTATTGAGTTAGACCTCGATGATTACGATGGATGGGAGGACCTTGCTGAAGATTTCCTCTGGCAGTATAAGTTTAACACAGCTATGGCCCCAACAAAGGAATATTTGTAACGAGCCATGAAAGAAAGAACGAAACAATCAGAACATTTGCCCAGGCATGCTTTGGCAACTCAAGTGAAACCATCGATCCTAAAAGATGACTTGATTGACCTATTTTTGAAGGCACTTCCATATGAGTACTTCGACAGATTGAACACATTAGGATGCCAAACTTTTACACACTTGATAAAGGTGGCTGAAAGATTGGAGTGGGCTTTGAAAGAAAGAAGGCCACATGAAACTTCGACGAGGAAGCAATCTCCCGAGAATAGAAAGAGAGGCTGGAGTTGAAATAGCCTTTGTATCGGATTCCTATAAACCCAAGGTGTTCGCTAATTCCAATCAGGCTAAAGGAGAATCATCATGGTCAGTAATAAAAGGATAAGAGCCTAGGAAGAAGCAGCATCCAAAGCAATTTTCTCAACTTCCAAAATCGTTATCTAAATTACTCCCTGTGACATTTCGAATTTTGACCCCTCTCGAGGCTATTGAATGGAAAGATATCGATCGATATATTTTAGTTGTATCTTGCTCGGAACAGGACACTCTCGAGTTCACTAACCAAAAGGTAAAGACTAAACCAGAGTCGAATACATGGACTTGTGAAATTCGAATAAGAAATGGCGCTTTGATCAAAAGGATTGTCGATGGGATATTTTAGGCCAGTAGAGATCGATCTAAGAATAATTATGGAAATGCCTTGCTAGTGTTATACGTTGGGACGCGGGTGATTCCGCTTAACCAATGTGTAATTTACGAGAATTTCCTAAATCAGATTCCGATGATCAAGACCGTAGGAACTAGCGATAAACTGTCGCAATTATATGACAACCAAAGTCGCCACAGCTTAAGAAACACTAAGGTCGATACGCGTAGCGCCTGCAAGAGTCACCCATTAATTTGAGATAAATTGGAATTACAGTCGACGAGAGCTCGACATGAAATTGGACCTCGAAATTAGGTATCGAACAATGAAGAATTCTAACAATTCAAAAGGAATTGAACGTCGCCTCATCGAGGGTAATTTAGATGAAGAAAAGTGAAATTTGGACTGAAAGTGAAAAATTACCCATTTGCCCTTCAAGGACATTCTTTCTCTTAAGAATAAGTTAAGGGCAAAATAGTTTTTTACCCTTCCTATCTTGGCCGAAAATTCGAGGATAGTGTGGTCATTTGGCTTCAAGATATTATGAAGACAGCATAAGATGGCCATTAATGTATTGTCAAATCCCTCACAAGCCTAGTCTAATTAGCCATTAAAAGCCTAAGATATCACCTCAACTTTTTTTTCTCTCTCTCTTCCCTTGACTTGAAGGATAAGCCACTCTCTCTTCTTCATCTTCCCTCATTTGGCCAAGCAACTCCCTCCTCTTGAAACTCTCTCTCTCTCTCGGATTTCTCTCTCGCTCAATTCCAGCCACCTCCACCATTTCGGTCATAACTTCTCCATCCGTTATCCGATTGAGATGAGCTACCCACCAATAGAAATATCTTTCTCTTGCCGTTCCAACAACGTATTATGAACAAAAATCCATCCAGTTGTTTGCTGGTAGGTCCGTTTGAGTGAGCAAAGGTCGCTGCTTGACCCTATACCGACCCGATGTGTTTCATCTTGAAATTCTGGGCTTATTTTGGCTTCATTTTTGGTAAGATCACCTCTCAAACCTAGCTAAGACATATAACTTTGAGTCCATACATTTTGGTTGGATTTTGATGAGTTTTATTGATTGAATCTTCATGGTCTTCAAGAGGACAGAAACTGCCCACCGGTTAAACTTGAAACCTCGATTCATTGAGGCTCATTAAGGCTTTGTTTTGCTTGGAAATCGCCAGTAAACCATCCTAAGGTGTAGTATTATGTGTTAACAAGATGTGTGTGGGCTAGAAAAGAGTTTATAAGTATTTTTAAATGTTAATTTCTTGTGGATTCATCGAGGGCAGAAGCTGTCCACCGCCGACCGGTTTAGAATCGAAACACATTTGAGGTCCGTCGAGGCGTTGCTTGACTTGGAAATAGCGGGTAAGCCTTCTTAGAACATAACATTATATGTTGGCAAGAAGTATGTGAGTTGGGTTGCAATTTCATGGCCGGTTATGTATGGCTTCCTCTAGGACAGAAAACTGCCCAGTGCTGGTCGGTATTTGGAATCGAGAATGGTGGCTACAAATTGTGGGATTTCACTTGTTTGATTTGTGGTAAGTCGACTTCTAACCCTTTGTTAGGGTGTTAAGTTATCAATAGATGAATTGTGGTTGAATTGGAAGTGTTTGAAGGGCTGATTTTGAGGCGAAACATGTTAGAGGTTGAGAGTCGTGTAAATCTGTTCCTAGCGCGCTTTGATTTTAAAATGGCTTGTTCGAGGTCGTTCGGTATCCAAATTGAGCTTCGTTTTTGTTCACACTACTGTAAGCCTATGAGGGACAAGATTCTAAAAGTACATATCTCAAAAGGTTGGCAGAACAATGTCAGTTTATTCGAGAGTGAATCTGGTCGTGGAGGCCAAAATGAATAGCTTGGTGCCGTGACGATGCGTCGATCGTATTGGGAGGGAGTGAGTTACTCCCATTTGACTTGACGAGGTCGTGCGGTTAGAGAGTCCCATACTGACACGATTCATCTCGATTGAAAATGGGCGTCGAGAGTCGTTTGGCGACCAAATCATCTCTAGGTCCGGACTCCAGAGTCTCAAATGGATCGATGGGTCATATGAAGACCGAATCATCTTCCAGCCTCAATGTGGGTGGCCTAGGATAGGCGGACATGGAAAGATCTGTTTTCTGGAAAAATCAAGAATGATTTTGTGAAAAAAATTATTTATGCCTCATGTTTGGAAATTTACCTCACGATTTTAAAATGGCCCAAAAATGGGCATAGAGAAATGAACGTGTTTTCTGAAAATTTCAAGGAATGATGCTTTTGAGAAATAAGTGAAAGTTGCCTAATGTTTTTGAGATGGCATCAAGTGTTTACTCTTGATTGAAAATCTTGCCTTTGTATGAAGCTTGGGTTTGTCATGATTTGTGACTGAATCAGAATGATTTGAAGGTACTAAAATGTCAAGTTTTGACAAGTACCCTATTTTACCATGCCAGAATTTTTATCCCAAAATACCCTTTTTCAAAAGTGTCTAAAGGTATTGGCAGCCTAGATTAGGGTTAGATTTGACTTACTAAGATTATATATCTCACCCCATCGTGGAATGTTGATAACATTTTCTAAGTTCCAAACGAAGGAAACCCGAGTTTTTCCATGGATTGGCATTTGAAGAAGTCATTGGAGGAAAAGAAGATTACTCTTTTGTGACTTTAGGGTTGTAATGATGAAAATTGGGGATTTAAATTTGTAACCTCTGCAATATAGTCGACCTTTGTGAAAGGTGTACCCTCTTGCCCTAAGACATCTTGTGTTGCTTTATTTGTAATGAAGTGGGCCTCGCTTTCGCATGCATGCTTCATATAGAGTTTTATGTTTTTGGTTGTTGGATCCTAGAACTTCATTAAAGGTAACGGCGTCTTGGGATACTCGAGTGTCCGCTGAGCTCGAGGCGTGACATCCCCGCTTGTTTGGTATCAGAGTAAGGTTAACTCAATCCAACTTAATTGAGACTTGAAGTGATAAGAAGTGATGGCTTGAGGATGATTAGATAGTGAGATCCTTAGGGTTTAGACACTGATTACCGATTATTGAGAATTATAGGCTTGAACTTATGTTGCACTTTAATGGTTATAGTATCGATTTTAAACGATGATCTTGGGTAATAGTGTGATTGAGGTTCATAAGGAAGAAAGCAGAAATTGAGGAGTCTTAAGCATGGATTTGAGGTTAATAGAGAATTGCCTAAGAATTGAGAGTCATTTGGATTTCATGATCGTGATTGTGGCCTTGAGGTACATGGTTAAAACATAGGCAATTAATCTGCAAGATGGTCATTTTTGGAATTAGAAACCTTCCATGGATAAGAACTGATTTGAAAACGAATGTGGCGTGGCGAGTATTGAGGACGATCATTCAGTGCATGTGTTTATGGCATTGAAATGAAAGTTGAGGAAGGTGAATGCATGAACTTATCATTATCAAACTTAATAAACCGTCGCTTGGCATGGAATAAGCGATGGGATACCTATAAACCGTAGTGAAGCATGTTATGGGATGTGTGGAATGGCACTCTCTTCGTAGATGTATGGCTTGGGACAACCTGCAATGATCGGATCTGACGAGGGCGGGGAGTGTACGTCGGGACAGAGAGGTTCGGACAAGGAGCGGCTCCTAGCAGGCTTCTAACGCAAGGTGGGAGGAATGACTTAAGTCATAAATTGAAAGAGAGTCTAGGTATTGGATTGAGTCTAATTTTGGTTAAGAAATGTATTGCATTGAAGTGACCCTCAAGGTGAATTTTCAAAATTGTATGGCATTTGTAATGGCATATGTTATTGGCATGGTTAGGAGCTTTGTAGATGGTAGCAGGTGTCGTTTGAAAAAGGAAATTGACGCGTGTGTTTGGCCTGTGTAGCAAGTTTTGGTAATAAATATCGTTTGACTGGTATCTTGTGAAGTTGAGATAGCCTATTGAGTTATTATTGAGTCACAAATACGTCCGGACTTAAGTTGTGAGCATTTGACCCAATAAATGGTGACTCGAGAGTTTGCCTTGTATATGGCTACTAGTTACGAAAGTGCCCAATAGAAGCTGACTTGATAAGCAGTTGATGATCAAGGATGATTTGAAATCCTTAGATGATAGGCAAATTGTTGAGAATTGCCTAAAAACCACTAGATGGTTGCTTGCTGGTGATAAATGACAAGAAGGAGCAGTTTGAGACTGCTAAACATGTATAAATGACTTAGTTCTTTAATTCCTAGAGGGAATTGTAGTGACTCGAATGTCACGAGTACCTAGTAAGGGTGAACGACTTGAGTACGATCACTAAAGAAGCATTTGGCTCAAGTACACAAGGTACGAGAAGATTCAAGAACTGAAAGGAATCATGAGAATCGAGTAAAGATGAAAAACTAGAATATGAATGCCAGAAGAGCATTTGGCTCAAGTTTGAAAAATGTGCTAGACCCAAGAGTTGAAGGGGTATGAGAACTTTGAATGGAAATGGAAAAAAAAAATGGATGGTTAGGCGGACTCGAGAAGGAGTTGCCATTGTTGCCTAAGTCTGAGGTGACTGATGCTAGTGCTGATAAAATTAAGTGATGGAAGTCATGAGAAAAGTGGCTCTGAGATTACTTGTTTCTAATTGAAAATGTGAAGAAGAACCGCGAGAGTCTTGAATAGCTTGTAAAATGGATCTTGAGATCGTCTGAGGTTCGATGGGGAAGATGATCCCGAAACTTCTTTTCTCCATATTGAGAATTTGAAAGAAAACCTTAGAGGTTTTGGGTACATTAAAGAAAGAAAGTGACCCTACTAGTTACTAGCTTTAAGAAGTGGTGAAAGGTCACCAAAGGAAGAGTTGCCTTGAAGGCATGGTGCCTAATAAAATTGCCCTGTCGAATTGAATGATGATAGGTATCTTTCTGAAACCGCTTGAGAACAAAGGTTGTTCGAACTTTAATAGCCTTGCAAATATTTGAAGGTTATCGACTAATACGAGATAGAGTTCTCGATGTTGTCTAAACGTATTAATAGTGGTTAAGGACCCTTTGAACCAAATGTGAAGTCCCTGAGTGGGTTAGAATTTGGAAGCCTCATGGCTAGTTGCTATTCTTAATTCTAAGGGACTATAATGGATTTTAACAAAATGAGAAAATGAACGGAAGAAATATGAGTAAGAGAACTCATGCTCATGGATTATGAGCAAAAAGATGTTCATTATGGAACATGGAACACGGAACACGCCTGCAAGAAACTGTTATGACCTTGGCATAAGGCTCGTAATGAGAAATTGATGTTTCGTTTCTTCCATCACGGGGAAAAATTAAGTAAAGAGTTATGTCAGTTGTCTGACATTGTTGATCAGATGAGATTGATTGGAATTGAATCGAAACCACTAGAAGTGGCGTCGTGAGTTATCACTCCTAAAGAGTAGGGTGTTGTCCTTAAAGGGGCGATTGGACCATGAGATGGTCGTTTACAAAAAGAAAAGTGAATGAATTGATAGTGCTAGTTACTTGCGATTTTAATAAATGAATGAATAAGCAAAAAAGGTGTTTAGATTTTAATCGTAAGGCGACTTGAAGTAGTCGAATTGAATATCTGAAATATGAATTTATTGAATATCTGAAATATGTTAAAGTGTGGTGGCATTAGAATCCAGAAGTAAGGGAACCGCTGTTGGCAAAACTCCAAAACTGATGTCCTATGAGATAAGAAAGACAAGTGGATTCGAAGTATGGGAATGTCACTAAAGTGAATAATTCTTTCAAGGGATAAGAGACCCTAGTGTGGAAGGAAGAGAAAATTCTAAGTATCTTCGTATTGAGATTGAATGTCTGGATTAAAGATGAAGACACAAAGCTTGAACAATTTCTGAGAATTAAGTATGAGAGACTTGACTTGTGGACAATGTAGGATTCTGAGATGATGTTGACTTTCAGTTGAATGATCTAAATTGGGACAAAGTTATGTTGGCTGGTTATGGAATCCGGCGAATAAGCCACTAATTCTATTTGAGAAAAGAGTGACAAAAATGAACAAATGATGTATGGGCTAATTGGAGACCTCTGAAAGTAGAGAGCTAAGGAATAAGCTCTCAAGTGGATGGTGGGAAGGACTGTTTGAACGATTTGACACTTGATGGCAAAGAGGCTGATAACGGTCGAATTAAATATTCAAGGAGTAATTGAATTGGTTGTTACCGTTTTTGGAGACGATGATCGGATTCATTCAAGGAGTCATGAAGAACATGAACAACCTTTGGAAAGTATCCTATGAATTCTAAGGAAATGTTCGTGTAGGCGAAGTGTGAAGAGCGCGAGCTGTCGGCTTGATAAGGTGAAATCCCTTAATCGTGCGAAATTTTAGGAGATGAGATCCCTATGAATCCTTCAAGGGTAGAAAATGATGATGGATTGACTAAGGTCGATGTGAGTTATTGAAATTTGAAGTTTCTTGGGATTGATGGATTGCTATAGATGTTGTAGGAAGATTACCCCACGAGCTATTCCATTGGTGAAATGGACTAAGGATGAGATGTAGCATGAATGGACGAATGAACACAAAAAGGGTTTTCAAAGACTTAAGTCAAATGGTGACCACGCCGACGGTGGCATTTCTGTTGGAATCGAACGGATCAAGAGAATCATAATGACTTATAGCAGAAAAAAAAAAAATTTGTGACGTAACAAGGCAATTCGAATTGAGCAAGACATAGACGATGTGACTGAGAAACCCCATAAGTTGGAGTACTTAAAGGTATGATGGAAGTGGCATGTAACCACCCTTACATCGAAACTTGAGAAACATCACTTGTGTGAAGGAATGTTGTAGGTTTACACGGATCATGAGAACTAGAAGCACTTGTTGGCCTAAGAAAATTGAACGAGGAGTAACGTGGATGAGTGAAATTCCGGACAAAAAAACTGAAATTGAGTGTGAAAACCTTGAAGTTCAAGGATGGGAAAGCATGCCCATGAATGGAAGAGAAATTTGAGGAGAGGATCTTATGAGAAGTTCATAGGGAGAACCATGACACTTAGTGGAATGGCACAAAGGAGTGTGAAGACTAACATTGGTACTAGAAACGGGTGGAATGGAAGCGAAATAAATTAAGCATGTAGCTGGAAGTTGAAACGTGTTAACGTGGAAAAGTGTAACCGTTGTAAATTGGTAGAATAAAGGGTGATTGGAGAATCTCGAATGGATTGAGGACGAACTACGTAGGACTCAATCATGAATTTGACTTAGAAGTTGAGAAGGCTATGGTTCGATTTGGACAATTGAGGTTAAGCTAATGGGACTTGTGCGTCCTCGACGATACGAAAAGAGCTACTTGGGAAAATGAAGAAGCAATAAGGCGTCAATACCCCATAAGATTGGATGATTTAGAAGGTTGTAAATTTCAAGGATGAAATTTCCTTAAGGGGGAAGAGTTGTGATATTTCGAATTTCGACTCCTCTCGAGGCTATTGAATGGAAAGATATCGATCAAGATATTTTAGTTGTATCACGCTTGGAATAGGCCACTCTTGAGTTAACTGATCAAAAGGGAAAGACTAAAGAGGAGTCAGGTACATAGACTTGGGAAATTCAAATAAGAAATGACGCTTTTACTATAAGAATTGTTGAGGGGATGTTTTGGGCCAGGAGAGATCGATCTAGGAATGATCATGGAAATGCCTTGCTAGCGTTATACGTTGGGACGCGGATGATTTCGTTTAACCAATGTGTAATTTGCGAGAATTTTCTAAATCGGATTCTACTGATCAGGATCGTAGGAACTAGCGATAAACCATCGCAATTACATGACAACCAAAGTCGCCACAACTTAAGAAACCCTAAGGTGGATATATATAACGCCTGCAAGAGGCAACCGTCAATTTGAGATAAATTAAGATTATAGTCGACGAGGGTTTGAGATAAAATTGGACCTCGAAATTGAATATCAGACAGTAAAGAGTTACAACAATTTAAAATGACTTGGACGTCGCCTCATTGAGGGTAATTTAGATGAAGAAAAGTGAAATTTGGACTAAAAGTGTAAAATTACCCTTTCGCCTTTCAAGGACATTCTTTCTCTTAAGAATAAGTCAAGGGCAAAATAGTCTTTTACCCTCCCTATCTTGGTCGAAAATTTGAGGGTAGTGTGGTCATTTGGCTTCAAGATATTATGGAGACAAGATAAGATGGCCATTAATGCATTGTCAAATCCCTCACAAGCTTAATCTAATTAGCCATTAAAGGCCTAAGATATCACCTCAACTTTTTTTGTCTCTCTCTCTTCCTTTGGCTTGAAAGATAAGCCATTCTCTCTTCTTCCGCTTCCCTCATTTGGCCGAGTAACTCCCTCATCTTCAAACTCTATCTCAAAACTCTCTCTCTCTCTCTCTCTCTCTCTCTTTCTCTCTCTCGAATTTCTCTCTCACCCAGTTCTGACCACCTCCACTGTTTCAGCCATAACTTCTCCATTCGTTATCTGATTGAGACGAGCTACCCACCAATAGAAATATCTTTCTCTTGTCGTTCCAACAAGATATTATAAATAAAAATAAACCTAGCCGTTTGTCCTGTAGGTCCGTTTGAGTGAGCAAAGGTATCTACCCGATCCTGTATCGACCCAAGGAGTTTCATCTTGGAATTCCGGGCTTGTTTTGGCTTCATTTTTTGTAAGACCACCTCTCAAGCTTAGTTAAGACCTATACCTTTGAGTCCATGAAGTTTGGTTGAATTTTGATGAGTTTTAATGATTATTCAAGAGGATAGAATGCCCACCGATCAGACTTGAAACTGTGATACCTTGAGGATCATTGAGGCTTTGTTTTACTGAGAAATCGCCAGTAAGCCATCCTAAGTGTAGTATTATGTGTTAACAAGATGTGTGTGGGCTATAATGGAGTTTAGAAGGATTTGTAATGGTTGATTTCTTGTGGACTCATCGAGGACAAAATCTGTCCACCGCCGACCGATTTGGAATCGAGACACATTTGAGGCCAGTCAACGCGTTGCTTGACTTGAAAATCATGGTTAAGCATTCTTAGAACATAATATTATATGTTGGCAAGATGTATGTGAGTTGGATTGGAATTTCATGGCCGGTTATGTATGGTTTTCTCTAGGACAGAAAACTGCCCAGCGCTGGTCGATATTTGGAACTGAGAATGGTGGCTACAAATTGTGGGATTGCACTTGCTTGATTTGTGGTGAGTCGACTTCTAACCCTTTGTTAGGGTGTTAAGTTATCAATAGATGAATTGTGGTTGAATTGAAAGTGTTTGAAGGGCTGATTTTATTTGAAACACGTTAGAGACCGAGGGTCGTGTAAATCTGTTTCTAGCGCGCATTGATTTTAAAATGGCTTGTTCTAGGTCGTTTGGTATCCAAATTGAGCTCCGTTTTCGTTTACACATTCGTAAGACCATGAGGGACAAGATTCTAAAAGTATATATCTGAAAAGGTTGGCAGAACAATGTCAGTTTATTCAGGAGTGAATCTGGTCGTGGAGGCCAAAATGGATAGCTTAGTGCTGCAACGATGCGTCGATCGTTTTATGAAATTGCTTGGCCTAAGCGCAAGATAAGTATGTCTAAACCTTTATAAGGATGTTATGTTACTAAAGGATAGCGTTTTGAGTTGGATTGAATGATTTCATAGCCTGATTTACAGCGAGGCGCGAGGTAGTCCAAATCTGTCTAGTTTTATGAGTTGGCATTCCTTGACATATTTGATTGAAAACTGATTGTTTGAGAAGCCCTAATTGACCATGAATGTGTGCCTTAATGGCTATTTGTGCATGTGAGATGAGAAACCGAAAGTTTTCATTGAAAGGAAAGCCAAGATTGAAAGTGGTGAAAAATGTGATTTTGAGTCAACCTTGAAATTATGAATTGGCCGTAATCATTGAATTTCCTGAGGCTTTACTTGAATTTATACGTGCTTGACAGAGAAAGTTATGAATTGAAAGATGTTGTGTCCAGTGACGGCGATGAAAAGAATACCTCGAGTGTCCAATGACGGACGTGAATGATGAATTTTGAGGCATGAATTGTTTTCTTCAAATGAAAATCTGAGGCTTTCTATAATTGAAATTTTCATGAATAAAACGGTGTGTGGGATCGCCGAGGAAATGATATGTGCACTGGCGTGTGGGATCGCCGAGAAATTATATTTTGGCCAACGTATTAGGAAGGAGTTACTTCCATTTGACCTGACAAGATCGTGCGACTAGAGAGTCCTATACTGACACAATTCATCTTAATTGAAAATGGGCATCGAGAGTTGCATGGCGACCGAATCATCTCTAGGTTCGGACGCGATAGTCTCATATGGACCGACGGGTCATATAGAGATCGAATCATCTCGCAGCCCCAAAGTGGGTGGCCTAGGATGGGCAGGTTTGGAAAGATCCATTTTCTGGAAAAATCAAGAATGGTTTTGTGAAAAAAATTATTTATACAAATGTTTTGGAATTTACTTCATGATTTGAAAATAGCCCAAAAAGGGGCGTGAGAGAAATGAATGTGTTTTTTGGAAATTTCAAGGAATGATACTTTTGAGAAAGAAGTGAAAGTTGCCTCATGTTTTTGAGATGACGTCGAGTATTTACTCTTGATCGAAAACCCTGCCTTTGTACGAATCTTGGATTTGTTATGATTTGTAACTAAGTTAGAATGATTTGAAGGTACTAAAATGCCAAGTTTTGACAAGTATACTATTTTACCATGCCATAGTTTTTATCCCAAAATATCCGTTTTTCAAAAGTGTCTGGAGGTACTAGCAGCCTAGTTTAGGGTTAGGTTTGACTTATGAGATTATATATCTCACCCCGTCGTGGGATAACATTTTTCAGGTCCCAGATGAAGGAAACTCGAGTCTTGCCATGGATTGGCATTTGAAGAAGGCATTGGAGGAAACGAAGGCTACTCTTTTGTGACCTTAGGGTTGTAATAATGAAAATTGAGAAATAGTTGTAACCTTCGTAATATGGTCGACCTTTGTGAAAGGTGTACCCTAATACTCTAAGTCATCTTGTGTTACTTTATTTGTAATTGAGTTGGCCTTGCTTTCGCATGCATGCTTCATATAGAGTTTTATGTTATTGGTCGTTGGATCCTAGGAGTTCATTAAAGGTAACGGCGTCGTGGGATGCTTGTGTACCTACCGAGCTTGGGGCGTGACACTCCCAATATTATTAGAGCAACACTTGGTGGCAAAGGAACCTTTTAGTGCTAATCCGGCGAAATATCCAGGTTTTGGTGAAAGCCTAACTTACACCTATCATATGGGTGAAAGAGGACACAATGTAGATAATTTTTATATCCTTAATCTGAAGGTTCAGGCTCTCATTGACAATCAAATTTTGAAATTCGACGATGTGGCTCTGAACGTGCAAGAGAATCCACTCCCTGATCACCAAGCAATTGGTGCAATATTTGCTGATGAAGAAGAAAATCACCTTGAGCTGAAGGTGAGCGTGCCTAAGCTAACCAACATTCTAGCAATCGCCTCATCGTATTCAAAAGAGGGGGAAGTGTCGGCTGAAAGAAAGAAGCTATGTATTGCCAAGATGATGAGCTTGGGGATAATGTTAAGCATTGCTGATGAAAAGTTTGAAGGAATTAAGGCCTTAGTGAACCTAAAATGGAACTAGTTTGTGGTTGAAATTGAACGAGGGAATATGTGGAACGTCCTGCACGAAAGTCTAATAGGCATCGTAAAGGTGATTACCGAATCAAAAGAAGAACTTGATGAAGACGAATTAAAAGCTACCAAGCGAAGCCTGACTAATCGTAGATTCGTAGCCGAAGGACTAGAGAAAGGCAAAATTGTAGATAATCTGGACGAGGATTCTGGTGGATATAACTTTAAAGTAAAGTACTCTGCTCCTCCTAGTTTCTTCTAGAAAATAGAGGATATCATACCTGAAGGTGGGGAAGTATGGATGATCCTGTTCAACTCTAAGTCCAGGGGATGTGATAGAATCTTTTACAGAAGAACTTAAATCGTCACTCAACAAGGTGATATCGGGACAATTCTTGCGCATAGAAGAACAAGTGAGTGATCTCTCAAGAGAGATGGAGGATGTGTCATTTCAATTGACAACGTGCGGTCATCTTAGATGATAGATGACAAGCTTGACATTGAGCAATACGTCAGGATGGACAAGTTAATAGCCTAGTGGCAAAGCTTGGCTGAACTATTCGAAAGAGTAAGAAGACACTTGAAGTTTGCATTATCAGCCGAGTCAAGTGATGCTGAAAATTCCACTATCCATAATAGGAAAACTTCTCAGGAGACTTTGGCGATACAGTGACAATGATTGCAGCTGTTATGACTGTAGTAATCAAATTGGATGAGCTTGATAGCTTGGACCAAGAAGAGGATTGTCTGGTGAAACTTGTGGTAATTCACTTACCAAGAGATGTAACTGATGATGAATCTGAACTAGAGGCATCCCACCTGACGACGGTAACCATACAAGTCCCGCCGTTAGAAATTTATAATTCTAAGGTAGTTCATTTGTCACACCCCGAACCCGGCGAACACGCAAACATCTCACCATGCCGTAATCAAGTTATGCCATCCAGGATTCTTCGGCCCTCATGTTCTCAAATCATATACATGCAGAAGCCATAAAACTGCTCCGTATAATTCCATAATGTGATGACTCAGAACAAATTGGTATACACTTTTCATAAATAAAATTATCTTCAGAAGTTATCGCATTCAAGTACCCAAAATTCAATTCCTAAATCCTCAAAATCAACTACAATCCCTAAGTTCTCAAAATACATAAAACCATTCATGCCATTATTTCTTGAGACCTCATCCTCATCTCACCTGTATTTTCGTCTTCAAAGACTTCAAAAAAAATTAATCCCCCACCGGGGTAAGATATATATAACTCAGCAAATGAAACCTAGATCTAGACCTGAACATGAGTCCCCCCAAACCATACTCGCACATGCTATCAGATGCAGGCATTCATCAACGCAATGGCACAAGACCTTCATAAATCAGACATGTTAACCAACCAAGCATAGACAATCTTATGAGTTCAAGCTCAAAGCATAGGGCATATAAAAAAACACACACCACTTTTAGGTTCATCACAATCTTTCCTTGCCCGGCTCTTAAGCCACCGTGTACTTCTCTGGCACTCTTGCCAACTGACATGACTAGGGCCACAAGCCAATCGGTACTTTCATTATTATTCGAGCTCACAACCATTCGATACCACTAGGGCCACAGGCCAATCAATATCATCAGGACTTTTAGTCAATTGGTACCACTGGGGGGCCACGGGCCAATCGGTACTTTCGAGGCTCACAACCAATTGTCATCTCAGGGACTCACAGCCAATGCAATCTCCGGGGCCACAGGCCAACGGTCACTGGGACAATATAGCCCATTCATATAGCATCGGCACTATAGTCATATATATCACGTAGGCATCACATCCAATTAAACAACTAAGAGCTCAATAGCCAAATATGTCATCAAGGTATATCACAGTTCAATTATCATGCTATGCCATTCAAGTCATGGAATCTAATACTCAGTCAAGCAATTCAAGTCATAGGCTTCACCAAGCAACCAAAACAGTCAACCACTCTATCTAGTACTTTCCTAGCATTCAGATAAAGGTTTAGGAAACACTTACTTTGATCGATTAGCAAAATTCCACGCCAAGTGACTCTCCTCAATGCCACAAGTATGCAATCCACGGAGTATCCCTCGTCAACCTAAAAAGATTCACCAATTTTGGATCAAAAGTCATTGAATTCTCACTTCCATTAAACCAATTCCCCCAAAACCAATCAAATGGCAACTCAGGATGCCCTATCGCTCAATTGAATACATAACCATGCTTCCACGAACCCTTAAGACATTTGGTTCATGCATCAACATACAAGGCCGAATGTAACTCAATGTTTATGCACCAACTAGTCCTTAAATCATTTCAAATTCCCAATCCACTTCACATACACCTCATTAACACTTCACATCATATCTTATGGGATCTTTTGAGTCAATTTGAAGTCACAATACTCTTTAATTAACCCCCAACAGAACTGACTATAATAGGTACCCCCTAAAACAGAATCGATTTCGGGTTCAATTCGTTCAATCAAGCCATAAATCAATTTCAAATTTCAATCCATCACAAAACCAACTCGTCAAAACCTTAATCTACATGTTAAGAGAGCTCACCAAAGATTTGAAAGTAAAATAACATCTCAAAGCCTTTGAACAGCTAGGTTTCCTCCACAGTCCTCAAACGGGCAAATTATGCTTTGTAAAAACCTCCACAAATCAACCATGTACGCCCATCAAAATTCAACTAAAATTGCAACCAAAGCTCATGCAATTCGAATACTATATGTTATAAAGACCTCACCAAAAATCTGAGGTCATTTGGAGTTTGGAAGCTCTCAAAAATGCAGCTTCTCCAAAATCGGGTTAGAATCCGACCTTTATCTATTCAAACAAACCTACGGGACAAACGGCTGGGCCAAATTATGCTTATAATAACTTCTTAAAATGACAAGACGATAAGCTTTAATATGATGCTGGTTTTACCTCAATCTGAAGTTGAACGACGAAGTTATAGCCGGAATAAAAGCTATTTTTTTCTGTTCGCGAGAAACACTGCTCAGCCGAGAGAAAAAAAAAGGAGAGGAAGAAGAGAGGGGGAGGGTCTCGGCTAAAGATTGTCCATAAGGGAGTGTTTCACACATATGACTGAGATTAAATTAATAAGATTATTTTAGGTGGGCAACAAATGCTTAAGGCCTCTAATGAGTGACACATGGCATGGCTTTTAGAAGACTTTGACTTTCTTTGAACTCATCCTTATCAATTTTCGCCAGCCATATGGAGGAGGAAAATGACCATTTTGTCCTTTTTGAAATTTTAAGGTAAGGGCAATGGTCGAGGGGCAAAATGGTAATTTTGCACTTTCAGTTCGAACTTTCATTTTTCCAATATAAACCACCCTCAATAAGGCGACGTCCATTTCAATTCAAATATTGAAATTCCTCAATGTGCAATACCCAAATCTCGAGGTCCAACTTCATGTCGAACTCTCGTCGACTATAATTTCAATTTATCTTAAACTGACGGGCGACTCTTGCACGTGCTATGCGTATCGACCTTGGGATTTTTCTTAAGCCGTGGCAACTTTGTTTGTCATGTAACTTCTTGGGTTTATCGGTCGTTTCTTCGATCCTGATCATCGGAATCCGATTTAAGAAATTCTCACAAATTACATATTGGTTAAGTAGAATCACCTGCGTCCCAACGTCTAACGCAAGCAAGACATTGCATGATTGTTCCTAGATAGATCTCTGCTGGCCCGGAATATTCCCTTGAAAACCTTTATGGTCAAAGTGTCATTTTTATTCAAATCTCCTAGGTTCACGTACCCGACTCCGCGTCAGTCTTTCTGTTTTTGTCAGTTAACTCGGGAGTGGCCAACTCCGAGCAAGTTACAATTGAAACACATCTATCAATATCCTTCCATTCAATAGCCTCAAGAGGGTCAAAATTCAAAATGTCACATCATTGGAACTATGAAACAGGAGAAGTAGATGCCATGATGAGGTCCGGATGATTTCACGCCCCAAGGGAAAGCGAATATGAGAAGAAAGAGGTGTCAAAAGAAGATGCGAAAAAACTCCTATCCATTGTCAAAACCAGCAAATTTGAGATAATAGAGTAGTTAAAAAAATGCCAGCCCTAATATCTCTGTGGATTTGTTCATCAACTCGAAGAAGCACAAAGATGCACTACTAAAGGTACTAAATGAAATACACGTCCGCTAAAGCATCAATGATATACAGTGGGGAGACTTTGTAGGGGCAATCCTTCTTAAGGATCAACTGAGCTTTTTAGGTGAAGATTTCCCCATGGAAAGAAGAGGGCACATTGCAATGGGAAGAGAGTACTACACGTGCTAATCGACAATGGATCAACTTTTAACATATGTCCATTGGCTACATTGAGGAGCTTGAGCATCAAAGAGAAAATGATTCGAACTTCCAAGACGGCTATTAGAGCCTTTGATGGGATGAGAAATACAGTGGTAGGCGAAATCGAGCTTGATGTGCTCATTGGCCCAACCCAATTCTTCATAAACTTTCAAATAATGGATTTGCCAAGTGCATTTGGATTGTTGTTAGGGATGCCATGGATCCACATCGCTAGGGTCGTACCTTCAAGTCTACATCAGAAAGTACGATTCATGATTGATGTGAAAATAGTTACAGTCCATGGGGAAGTTGATCTTCTTGCATATTAGAATAGCGATATCCTCTACATTGAGCTAGAAGTTAAGTAAGAAGCTAGCTATCATTCCCTGAAGCTAGTGGCGGTGATCCACACTCCTGTAAGGGCAAAACTGAATGCTCCTTTTATCTCTGAAGCCAACCTTCTACCAGCTAAAATGCTACTATCATATGGGTTTAACCCAAGAGAAGGTCTCGATAAGCATGGTCAAGGAATCAACGCTCCTTTACAATTAAAATCCAACGAGCATACGACAGGCTTGGGATATATCAAAGCACTCGCACTGGTAATTTTACCCCTAAGACAGCAGACCAAGGCCGAGGCAATAGCCGTAGACGCCATGGACGCCACAAAAATCAAAAGGATTCCTTCATTGGTTCCCCAACTTGGAAAGGTAAATCTAACATGTTCAACAACCCTTTGAATGAGTACTTCAGCAAAGACTCTAAATGGCTGTCAGAAGAAGAGACAACTCCATCAATAAAACCAGATCTAGAAAACCTTTTTCTAGGTAATGACTCTGTGAACGTCATCATAGAGTAGCTTGATGAGGAAGCCGCCACTTCTGAGTAAAGAAATTTCTCCCCTGTTTTTAATACTGCGCTTAAATTCCTGCATTTTTTTGCACTTTTCATTTTTGTTGTTTCAAGTAGAGGTAGGAAAAAGCCTTTTGATCTCCAACCATTGGTCCAAACAGCATAGCTTATAATGCTGTTCATTTTTATATTCAATGAAAAGCACAAGTTTTATTAAAGACATATGAGACTACAAATCAGCCCAATGATGATACTAGCCTTCCATATGGAAAGCTTGAGACCTGATTTGCCATATGGTTTTTGATTTTCAAGAGATTTTCGAGGAACAAGAATGTCAGAGGATATGAGGACTAGTTTCATTTATGCCTGCACTTATTTGAAAATCTCTTTTGAAAAGATTTTTCACACTTATGTATCGCATTTTCATATAAAATAAAGACTAACAATTCTGATGACATTTCAGGCATATCATCTTAAACATGTATACTAGGTCATTGTGCGAACCGGATCGCCAAGATGATTACTCCTGCGATATCGAGGAAGATGCATGTGAGAATTACGCAGCTATCCGTAGAGATTGGAGTGCCTTCAAAAATTCGACACCTCCCACTTCAGAAGAGCCAATAGTCATTAACTTGGGTAATGCTGCAGATGTCAAAGAAGTCAAGATTGGTGGATACCTATCCCGAGCTGAAGGCTCAAAGTTATTGAATTACTTAAAGAGTATCAAGATATCTTTGCATGTTCATACGTCGATATGTTGGGTTTGAATCCAAGAATTGTGGAACATGCGTTACCCATAGATCCTAGTGTTAGACTAGTGAGACAAGGCAGTCGACGGATGAAAGTTGAGTTTTTTTTTTTTTTTTGTTCGGGATGAAAGCTGAGTTAGAAGACGAAATTAAAGAAGAAGTGATAAAACTTCTCAGAGTGGGCTTTATTGAATCTATCCCTTGCTCAAATTGGATGGCAAACATAGTCTCCGTCATGAAAAAAGATGGCAAAGTCCGAATCTGTGTGGATTATCGGGACTTCAATAGAGCAAGCCCAAAGAATGATTTTCCACTTCCTCACATCGATGTGTTGGCGGATAGCACGATAGGATACGAATTATTCTCATTCATAGATGGATTCTCCAAATATAACTGGATCCTCATGAAATAGAAGGACAAGCCAAAAAATGCCCTTGGGAAAATTTTTGTTATAAAGTTATGCCCTTTGGACTAAAGAATGCTGGGGTAACTTATCCGAAAGCGATGGTCATCCTATTCCATGACATGATCCATAAGGAGATCGAGGTGTACGTCGATTACATGATCACCAATGTTCAAGGAAAGACAAGATCACATTCAAGTGTTAAGGAAGTTATTTGAGCAACTCCAAAAATACAAATTGGGGCTCAACCCTAACAAATGTATGTTCGGGGCGAAATTTGGGAAACTTCTCGGATTCATGGTTAGTAGCAGGGGTATTGAAATTGACCATTCGAAAATCCAAGCTATTCGTGATCTCGCAACTCCCTCAACGATAAGGAAGTGAAAAATCTTTTATGGAGATAAAATTACATTACTAGATTCATCAGCTAATCATCGGATGTGGCTAAACCAATTTTCAAACTTCCCAAGAAGGGCGCGAAAGTGGCTTAGGATGCAAAATGCAGCCAGGTCTTCCAAAAGATAAAAACTTACTTAGACACTCCATCGGTACTTGTGTCATCTGTCCCAAGTCACCCCTTGACCTTGTATCTGACTATACATCAAGAATCTTTGGGAGGCTTACTTGCTCAAACAAGCCTTGTGGATGGTAAGAAAAGAGCTATCTACTACTTGAGTAAGAAGTTCACTTCATCTGAAGCGAATTATGTGCCAGTCGAGAGGGCTTATGTAGCAACGGTGTGAGTACTTCGTAAATTGATGCAGTATACCCTACACCATCATATTCAATTGGTGATAGAAAATGACCCTATCGAATATCTCTTAGAGAAAACTGCTTTGATTGGGAAATAAGCAAAATGACAAGTGATATTGTCTGAGTTTGACATTAAGAGTTTTCACAAAACTCTGTGAAAGGGAGGGCCATAACCAATATGTTGGTAGAAAATTCTCAAAATCACACATCTTCTAGGCAGACAAAAGTAGAAGAACAAGTTTTGAATCTGACCAAAAGACAAGTGGGTCATGTATTTCGATGGTGTCGTTAATCTATCGGGAGTTGGCATAGGGGCGATGCTAATATCCCCTGATGGTCAACATTATCCAGTTGCAACAAAACTGATTTTTCCTTGCACCAACAATATTTTAGAATACAAGGCATGCATTCTAGGCCTACAGTTGGCCATCTCCATGAAGGTTCCTAAGTTGCAGGTTTTCAAAGATTCTATGTTCATCATTTTTCAGACATAGGGGGAATGGAAAACAAAGGACACAAAACTCATCCCCTATCATAAGTACCTGGAAAAGTTGACACTTAAATTCGAAGAAGTGTCATTTGAAAACATGCCAAGAGTAGAACCAGTTCGCAGATGAGTTGGCCACACTGGCTTCTATGCTGTAAATAACTGATGGATTAGAAATAGAGCCATTGAGGATTAGCATAACCAGGAAACCAGCTTATTGTATGATGATCGAAGGAGAATTCGACGGAGAGCCGTGGTACCACGATATCAAGAATTATCTCTTAAAAAAAAGAATTTCCTAAAGAATATCAAGCAGGATATCAAAAATATATAACCAAGATGGCTTGTAAATTCTTCCTTAGTGAACAAACTTTGTATAGAAGATCATTTGACTTTACTCTATTAAGGTGCATAGACGCTAAAGAAGCAAATACTCTCATAAGGGAAATCCATGAAGGTATATGCGGGCCACACATGTATGGCCATCTCCTCGCAAGGAATATCATGCGGCTTGGTTATTATTAGATTACCATCGAATCAGACTGTAGTCAACATGTTACGTCATGCCATCAATGTCAAGTATACGGAAATAAGATTAATGCACCCCCAAACGAACTTCATCATATGTTTGAAGTTTGGCCTTTCTCTATGTGGAAAATAGACATGATAGGGCTTATCAATCCAACAGTTTCGAATGGTATCGCTTCATTCTAGTTATAGTTGATTATTTCACAAAATGGATAGAAGCCGGTTCTTACACAACGAAACTGCAAGGAGTGTAGCAACGTTTATCAAGAGAGATATAATTTCTCGATATGGTGCTCTTCAGGCGATCATCATAGATAATGGGTCCAACTTAAACAACAAAATTATCGATGATCTACTAGATCACTTTGGCGTTCGACATCTTAATTCTTTCCCTTACCGCCCGCAAATGAATAGAGCAGTAGAGGTGGCAAACAAAAACATCAAAAAGGACTGCCGAGAATTACAGGAATTGGCATGAGAGACTACCCTTTGCCTTAATGGCGTATCGAACTTCGATCAGGACTTCTATTGGGTCAACTCCTTATGCTCTAGTATACGAGATGGAAGCTGTCCTGCTTGTAGAGATTGAGTATGTCTTTAAGAATATTGTCAGAAGTTAAACTCTCTAAGGCAAAGTATACCAAAAACAGATATTAACAGCTAAATATGATAACGAAAAGCATCTTAGAGTGATTTGTCACGGCCAGAGCTACTAAAAGAGGGTAGCTAAGTAATTTAACCGGAAAGTTAAACCCAGAAGTTTCAAGGTAAATGACTTGGTGATAAGGAATACTTTGTCAAATGTTTCTCATCTAGGATGCAAGTTTACCCCGAACTATGAAGGCCCTTATATTGTTAAGAAAGTCTTCGTGGGAGGGACATTAATTCTTATAAATTCTGAAGGAGAATAATTTGGATTTCCTGTAAACTCAGATGCTGTGAAAAGTATTATCCTTGAAATAAAATCATATGATTGTCACATGGCTTTCTTCAAAATAATTCGAGTCGCCTTAGCAGTCATTACATATGCTTATCATACATCCATGCATACATGACATGTGTTATGTTTTGTAGGATTCTAAGAAATAGAATCAAAATCAAACTCTTTCAAATGAAATCAAGAACAGAACGGTCCCAAGCACGTGGAACCAGGTGATATGTATCTGTTTCATTAAGCATTAAAATATCTTCCACTCATTGGAAGTTTCTATACTCTTCATAAAGGAATGTCCGATGAAGACAGAAGACAGCAATGGAGAAATACCGCAAAATTTCTCACTTTCTTGTAGGAAAGAAGAAGTCGAAGATGAACATACATGTGGTCAAACTTAGGAATGAACCATGCTTTCAAAAGATAAACTTCTAACATTTGTTGCACACATGTTAGGGTTAGAGGTTATCCAAACATGGCTGAAACACGCACGGTGCGCCATTAATTCCCTGTGGGATGGAATGTCTAGAAAAAAAAGACTGATTTTTCCAAAACAAAGTTATTTAGGTTATCTAGTAGGAATGTTTCTTTAGATAAGAGGCAAGAATAATCCAAACACGCCTTATACACACTAGAAAGATGAGAGTAGTGTAGGGATAGAAAAGCTTGAACCCGAGGATGTAAAGGCTATTCGCATTGATAACATGGATTGGGATAATGGAGGCAATCATTATTCTCCATAAACACTACAAGTGATCATTGATAGACTCTTTGAGTGATGGTCTTCATTTTTTAACCATGTCAAGAGCCACTCCACATCGGGGTCGTATAGAAGCAGTCCAATAGCATGGAAGGTAAATGGTTAGAAATCTTTTTGCTCAGACTAACATCAATTTTCGTGTGTTGGTATGCATTGATCTAGGCGCAATAGGATGATGAAAAGACATTCATTTCTCCATCATATACACTTATACCGGTTGCATAGCCAATTTGAGCCTACAAATTCATTTCATATGCCCCCATTAATGATCATCGCACAACACTAAGGCGAAGGTGGCAAAGATACTCGCAGATAGAGAAGTTCAAGAAGTAGGAGCAACGTCAGACTTTCAAAGCAAAACGTCCAGACAGGATGAGACTCAAGTCACATACTTTGCATGATCATCAACAATCCTAGTTCCTAGAAAAAGAAAAGGAAAAGGCGGGGTCAAAAAAAGAGAAAAATCCGAATCTCTATGCTGAAAAGAAACAAAAAGCCCAACAAAAACATGGTTGATGTTCATTGAAATACTGGAAAGCCGTAGGACTGATTTTGGGGAACACTGAGGAATTATTGGATACCCCAACCCCCAACAAGTCTTGAAGTAAAACAAAAATCCTCAGGAATTGTGTAGCAATAGGCTACCTTTGAATGGAATCATAGTCAATTGCCAAAAGACACACAAGGTCTTTCAAAGATTAGACTCGTTCTCAAGAAAACTAAATATGTTCTTTAAAGAGTCGTCGACCAGAGACAAAACAGAAGATTGATTAACAATGATCACCAATGTCAAACCCTTCACGATTTTGGGCCAAAAACAAGCCTTCTTTGGTCTTTAATCCTACCAACATTACAACCATTCGCAGTCTTTTCTGACTAAGACGCCTAGGTTAATATGTATCTTAGTTTGAAAAGGTACAAGCAAGATTATTTCTTTCTCATTTTGTAGGGTTCTTGACTTGTAAACCCGAATCAGATGAAGAAAACTTTCATTCAAAAGGCCTAACTCAGAGAGTAAGTCCCCATTGAAAATTATGTCCAAGCCCAACATTATGGTCCCGTAAAGACCTCTCGATTGATCGGAGTGTATGCATTGCGAATAGCCCCGAAAGGTATAGGTTATCAGGAAATTCGAGTACTTTTTTCGTAAAAGACCAAAGTCGAAAAATCAACGAGAAACCCTCTTCAACGAAGACATTCCAATAGAATGCTTAAAAGTGAGTTTTGTCGGAAACTTCAAATTGTTTGATCCAGGGTTTTCCTTACATTGTTTCGGATCATTTTTGCATGATTCAAGATGTCTTGGATAACCTCCAACATCATAGGTCATTTTCTATAGTCGCATAGGTTAAAATAAAACTTTGTCTGCATTATAATTGTCATTGTCTCGAGATAACTTATATCTTTTGATGAGGAATGAACTCTCAAGTTTAAACTTCTATGAGACTCATGGCAGCCTTGGGTCAAAGAGAATACCTTGCTCAACAAGGAAGAGCATCAGAGTCTTCTTTTATGTGAGATTTCAGATTTGAGCTTTCTATAGGATCCTTGGAGCCCCCAAATCCCAGAATGGCGCATTATTTGTCGAAAGGACAATCTTTGAGATTATCTTTCTGTGAGATTTCAGGTAATCCCTAAATCCAAAACGAATCTTATTAACAAAAGTTATGTAGGTTTGAACTTTTTGCAAAATACTTGGAGTCCCCAAATCCCAAAATGACACATTGCATGTCGAGAAGACAATCTTTAGAACCAGTTTTTTGTAAGACTCTAGGTAACCCCCTAAACCCCAGAATAGCTCCTTTGGCAAAATCTAAGAGTTAGGTCTACCTCATGTGTATAGACCCTCGTTGATTCCTCAAGGTGTAGGATCAGCCTAGTTTCAGACCAACCCTAACGAACAGGTGCATCACCTTTAGTTTCCTGGTGGATGAGAAACCTAGTATCCCACAAACCCTAAAGAATTGGTGCGTCACTTTAGGTTCCTGGTGGATGGGAAACCTAGTATCCGACAAGCTCTAAAGAACGAGTGCGTCACCTTTAGGTTTTTGGTGGATGGAAAGTCTAGTATCCGACAAACTCTAAAGAACGGGTGCGTTACCTTTAGGTTCTTGGTGGATGGGAAGCCTATTCTTCGACAAACCCTAAAGAATAGATGTGTCACCTTTAGGTTTCTAGTGGATGGTTAGCCTAATCTCCGACAAACCCTAAAGAACGGGTGCGTCACATTTAGGTTCCTAGTGGATGGGAAACCTAGTATCCGACAAACCCTAAAGAATGAGTGTGTCACCTTTAGGTTCCTTATAAAAATGAGTCATATTCATGGTCTGATCCATTATACGGATCGAAACTTCTGATAATCCCTAAAGAACGAGTGCGTCATCCTTAGATTCCTATCAGATAGGAATTCCATTATAGTTTGGCCTACCATACAGGCTAGAACTTAACTACCCTAGGATGCTCAAGAGACCAGTTCCTAAGTATTTACTTGAATCCACCATACACCATGCATGCCACATGAGCATCGGGTATCTATGCTCCATCTCTCTCTCTCACATCAGCTAAAATGGAATGAGCATAGCATTCACCAATAGGACAAAAAAAGTTTGAATGTCAAGGTTCGTTTTTCTTTTTTCCAGTTGAGTCGGACTAGACTCGGGTGCCAGCTGTCTTTGAGTGAAACCTCTCATGAGATTCCTCTCAAAGAGGGGTAGCTATTGACACCCGATTTTCGATTAGTCTTTTTTAGTTTATTTTTGAAAAATTCATGAAAAATTCATTAAAAATTATAAAATTGTAAAATCAACTTTGGTGGCCTTGGTGGCCTTGGCCAAGCTCAAGGAACCATTTTTGAGTAAAAAATAATTTTTCATATTTTCACATTTTTTAGTATTTTTAGAAAATAGGAAAATACTGAAATTCAAGAAAACTAGCATTTGAGATTTGAAAAATATAGCAAAATAGTCAATATTTTTATTTTAATTCATTTTTCTTCTTGACCTCATAAAAAGTTCAAATTCAAGTTCAATTTTATGTGTTCTTTTGTTACATATATGATTGAATTTGGTAAAAAAATATCAATTGAGTTTGTTAATTTTCAATTTTGGCATTTTTAGCATCTTGACATTCAATCTAATTGTTCTTCATTGCAATTTAGCCCAATAATTTACACAAATTGCCCAATTACATGAATTAGGCAAAATTGCATACTTAATTGTAATTTAGTCCTTGAATTTGGGCATAATTGAAATTACCTCCAATTCAAGGGCTACATTTACTAATTGAAGCCATTACCCAATATTTTTCATCATTCTAAGTCAATTGACATGCGTGATTTGGTTCAATTTGATTATTTGAGCCTTCAATTTCATAATTTTTTGAATTGTAATTAAGGACAAATTTGGGGCTTTCGTAAAAATTGACATGAACTTTTGGGCAAAAATCACATATTTGGATAATATTCATGTCCTAAGTTCGATTCTGAGGTTTAATTGTGAAAATTTCCCACAAAATTTGGTTAATTTTCAAAAATAGAGTCGAACTGGTCGAATTGGTTCGCTGAAGTGTCGCCTTCTTCCCGAAGAGTCTGAGTAGATGAATAGTATAAGGATGAATTTTGATGGGGAAATTGATCGATCAATCGACTGCAATTGAAGACACACTGGTGGACGTTTAATTCTTCAGGCCATTTCCTGTTGATTGATACCGGAATCGCGACCAATGATTGCCGGAGGAAGGCGGAATCGACCGGCCAACGTCGCAATGGCCGTGAAAGTCAACTTTCATAGAATGGTGAAATCAAACATCCATTCGCGCAAGCCGACGAATCATGTCGACTTAACAGAGTTGCCTACCGTTTCCGACACCGTTTGGATCAAATGGCACACACGGTCACGTGCCATTTCAAGCCGGTATGCACCCCCGAATGGGCACCAAAAAGGAAAATGGATATAACCTTTGGGGACTGATTCTTAAGAGTAGGGGAGTTCATTCTATTGCAAGAGGTAAATAGAATAGAGAGAGTAGAGAGGAGGAAGAGCTCGCCTTTCATCGCCATTGTCGAAGACTTGAGCAAGAATTGGCAGAGCACCGGTTAGGCCTTTTTAGGCCAAACCAAACCTTGTAAAGGTCGTTAGGAGGTCGCCCAAACTTCAAGGAAGCGATCGCCACTAGCCGTGCCGCCTGAAACCTCGAGAACAGGTGAGTTCAATCTTCGAACTTCCATATTGTGCATCAATGGCAGATTTTGCATCCGGTCATCATTCTTCGAGTTTATGTGGGCATTTTACTCCTTAAGCATCACTAACCATTATCGCATCTTCATTTTGCGTCGATTTTGTTTTAAAACTTCGAATTAAGTCTCCAAACCTTCCGCCACAAATCGATAACTGTTCAATCTTGCCTAGCCCAATCTAGGCCTAGTGAGCTCAATCAAAGCTCGAGGTAAGTGTTCTGAACCTCTTACGATGCTTCTGTGTTGATGAATTAGTTTGAAATACCGTGAATTGTATGATTAGAGTAGTTATACAAGTACTGGTTCGAGCTAACTTGTACTTGATTCCATGGATGAAAGCGTACGATTCTACAATATGTTGTGTGTGACGATGAGACGAGTTGATTGGTGCCGGTCTTGCGTAATTCCCTTGAGATTTCACTGTTAGATCGTCGCCAGAGACTTTCAGCCGTCCGTTTAGGTGTCGTCGAGAGGTTGAAGACGAAGCTAACATGGCTGGTCAAAGAGTCAAAGTCCTAGGTGTCAATTTGTCATTGGTTCACATATTTGCCTAGTCAGCATGACCATTAAGGTCGGTTATTCGAATAAACAGATCGAACGGCTTAGATAAATCGAGTCTAATTTTTAGTTGCCCTCCGATTAGAAATTAGGAATATTTGAAAATAATTTTAAAATCGAAAAATCAAAATAGTTTGGAACGGTGTTGTTTACGTTAATGGTCGAGCGACGTCGTTTATGTTAGTAAGGACGAACGATCCTATACGAGTCATGGTTTTTAATTGCGACCATAGGTTTAAGTAATCAAATTTGACGGTCGAGGAGTAGTCGGCTTTTGATATGAGTCATAGGTTCCATTCAGCTGATCCTGAGGCCATGGAATAGCCACGCGGTTCATTAGGAGCTGTCAAATTAAATCTGAATAATTGAAAAATAAAAAAGGACGAAACGACATCGTTTTGGGGTCATGGTTGTGCAGATCTGGTTTGGACCGGGTATCCAACCCGAGTGGGTCTGGTCGAACCGGTCCGAATCATATATTTTTTAATAAAAAATTTAGAAAAAATTATTTTTAAATATTAAAAAATAAAAAAATCTAGAAAATCCTAAAAAAATGTTAGAAAATTCTAGAAAATCTAAAAAAAATATAGGAAAGTTGTGGAAATTCCTAGGTATTCTAGAAATTCCCAAAATTTCTAGGGTTGACCCTAGAAATTGAGCCTCTGCTTGATGTGTGAGTTAAGTCGAGAATGTCAAGATAATAATTAGGGTTAGTAAGGTGACCGATTCTTATGCTTGTGCTCTCAAATCTCGTCCTTTTTCTGAAAATGATGATTTTACCCCTATAAGGGTAAATCGTCTTTCTTGCTCCGATTTAATTGCGAAAATTGCTCAAAATTAGGATTTGGGTCTGGAGATCGATCAATTCTTCTATTTGGGATTATTACCTCTCATCACCTTCTGTAATGATGATTTTACCCCTCAAAGGGTAAATGGTTTCTAAAATTCTAGAAAAATTCTGAAAATTTCTGAAAAATAGGAAATAGATTGGTTTGCTGACCAATCCTATTTCCATCATCTTTTGACTCCATCTTTCTTCTGAAATGACAAATTTGTCCTTTTAGGGCAATTGTCCCAAAATTCTTCAGAGTTACGATTTTGCCCCCTCAAGTGCAAATTATGTCAAGAATATTCATGAGCCTTTATTGACATTTTCTCTTGGCTAATTGGGCCTTATTAGGAGTGTCACGTTACGTTCATGTGATTTATCCGCACGTATTGGATCATTAATTCGTGCATTCATTTTAGTGACTGTGTTTGGTAGGATAGTCATTCTTGTCTGCATAAATTCTTAGTTTTAGAGTTAGCACTTTACTCATATGCATGAAATCTTAGGTTAGATAAATCATTCAACTGAGGTGCCGAAAAGGCGTCAACTCTGACAGTTGGTGTAACAAAGTCCCCATTCTTATTTCTCTATTTTTCGCAAAATTGAATAGAATGCTCCAAACTATTCGATAGGGTTTCTAATCGTACCTTCATAGAATAATTAATGGCGACTCCTTGGCATGCACACATATCATATATCACCAGATCGCGCCGGAGGTCGACCACGTATACTGTAGTTACGACTTGGGTAACGGGCCTTGGGAGTGGCCCACGTCCGACCAGAGGGGATTGCCCATTAACCTGCCCAAAGATCTCGAAAGCAAGTCCGACGATTTTACCGGGTCGCGACACCCAAGAGGGCTAGAGATCACCAAATTGGATTGTGAGCAGGAATGAACACGAAAGTCTCAAGTGCCATCAACACGAGATCATTTCGCACCCTTTCCCTATCTAAGGCAACCCATAGGTGATTGCAGTCGAGGTTTGACCACTAGTGTGTGAGATGAGTCGTGATCATCACAATGCAAGGTCATGCACAGCAGTTTGTATCAAACATCGCTTTAATATGTGCATAAAATAAACATACATTCCCAACTATAACCTGTAGGAAAGATGTCAGCAAACACTCTACCCCTTATTTTCCAAATCTACAATAACATTTAACACAATTGTTAGGGTACGTACCTTAGCTTCGAGAGCATCTATAGAAAATGGGGTTAGATAAACCAATCAACCTTTTAATCGGTTCAAGTCCTCTAAAATTCATAACCAGAAATTCTGGGTTGGAATAGGTCCCCAGTAGAGTCGTCAGTCTGTCACAACCTGGATCTTACGATCCTTGAGATTTGGCGAGTTAATGGGCCGTCCCCTCTGGTCAAACGCGGGCCTCTCCCAAGGTCCATTACCCAAATCGCAATAGAGTTATATATGGTCGACCTTTAGTGTGGTCTGGTGACATATGATACGTATACATGCCAAAGAGTTGCCACCAATCGTTTCGTGGAGGGTACGATTGGAAACCTATCGAATAGTTTAAAGCATTCTATTCAATTATGGGGAAATTAGATAAATGGGATCGAGGATTTTATTATGCCAACTGTCAAAGTTGATGCCCTTTCGGCACCTAAATTGAATGATTTGTGTACCTAAGATTTCATGCAGATGAGTGAGGTGTGAACCCTAAAACTAGGAATTCATGCAAATAAGATTGAATATCCTAACGAATTATGTCAATAAAATGAGTGTGTAAATCAAGAATCCAATACGTGCGGATAAATCACTTGAACACAACGTGGCATCCATAGTAAGACCCCATTAGCCTAGCGAAATGTCAATCAAGATTTATGAGTATTTTTGACATGATTTTTCCTTGGGGGATAAAATCATAGTTTTGAAAAATTTTGAGAAAATTTGTCATTTCAGATGAAATATGGAGTCAAGAAATAGTGAAAATATGATTGGTCACCAAACTAGTCCATTTTCCATTTTTCAAGAATTTTTAGAATTTTTCTAAAATTTTAGAATCGATTTATCCTTTGAGGGGTAAAATTGTCATTACAGAATATAATGAGTTGCGAAAATTTTGAGCAATTTTCGCAACTTAATTGAAGTAAGAAAGACTATTTATCCTTTGAGGGATATAATTGTCATTTTTAGAAAAAGGACAAGATTCGAAATTCCAAGTGTAAGAATTGATCGCCTAGCTGAGCCTAATCCTTACCTTGGCATTCTCGATCTATTTCATATACCAAGCAGAGACGATTTACCCCAAACGAGTATATCGTCAATTCCCAAAAGAACAGATAAACAATCCCAAAAATAGGATTGACTTGTTGTATGTGATCATTCCTCAATTTCTAAAAATTTTTGGAGTGTCTAGAAATTTTTCTCAATTTTCCTATATATTTTTAGATTTTTTAAATATTTTTTAACATTTTTTTAGAATTTTCTAGGATTTTTCTATTTTTATTATTTGAAAATTATTTTCAAATTTTTTTAGTATAAAATGAGTTGTAACGGGTCAACCCGACCCACTTGAACTGGAACCCGGTCTAGACCTGAACCCGTGAAACCAACGCTCCAAAACGACGCCATACTGTATTTTTTTCGATTTATTCAGATTTAATCTGACAATTCCTATTGAATCAAGTGGTTTCTCCACGGCCTTAAGATTAGCTTACTAAAACCTATGGCTCATATCAAAAGCCAACTATTCCTAAGCCGTCAGATCTGATTACTTATATCTACGATCAAGATTGAATGACTCAGCTAATCTTTGACCGTTCGATCAAACTATTTATTTTTTTTATTTTTGAAAATTCAATTTTTATTAACATAATTTATACAACTGATCAAACGGTCACCAAGCTAATACGTGGCGCAACCTAGACCGTTAGATCAACTAGCAAATTCAAACCGAACTCTAACGGCTCAGCTGACGTGGCTGCCAATGACATGCCACGTTGCGCCATGTAAGCACCTTTGACCAATTGACCGCCACGTTATCGTCTTCTTCCTTGAGCATTCTTCATCTGCAACGGATGGCCGAGAAACTCCACAACGATCTGACGGTGAAATCTCGACGGAATCGAGCAAGACCGGTGCCGATCGACTCATCTCAATATTTCGCACCACATACCTCAGAATCATGCACTATCATTGTCAAAAAATAAACTAATTGAGCTTTACACAGTTCGGTCATGGCTACTCTAATCAAGCAATAAAGAACATATTAAGTCAATTCCTTCACAGAATCGCATCTATATGAGTTTAGAACACTTACCTACAGATCCGATTGACCTAGTTTATGCTAGCTTGAGTTAGGGAAGCTTCGACAGGGTCGGTAATGGCGACGGGGTTCAAAGTCAAGGTTCGACTTGATTTAAATGCAATCAAAGCATACAGCAGTGCTTAGTGATGTCTTAGAGATGTTTCGCACACATCAATTGAAAGAATTAAAATCGAAATGAAGATCTGCCATTAAATGTCAAAAATGGAGCTCAAAGGTTGACTTACCGTTTTTCGAGATCACAAGTGATGCGAACTAGTGCGATCAACTCCGCCGAGCTCCAGCAAGCTTCTCAAAGTGGAATCGTGGCTCGATTTAGCTTGAATCGCCGCCATCGATCACTCACAAGCCGAACTCAAACTCTCGACGACAGGGGTTGGAAAGCAAGTTCTCTCTCTCGTTCTCTATCTCTCTCTCTATTTTGTTCTTCTCCTGCAACCGAATGAATAAGCTTCCTCTTTCTACAAAACCTCCCAAGGCTATATGCAACTTTTGAATTTTTTCCTGCGAATAGAGGGAGGCTAACTGACTTGAAATGGCGCGTGATTGTGCGTGCGATTTCGTCCAAATGGCCCCGGAGATGGCAAGCAACTCTGTTAAGTCGAAATCATTTTTGGCATGCGCAAACGAATGTCCAATTTGGCCATTCTGTGAAAGTTGACTTTCAAGGCCACCACGATGTTGACCAGCCAATTCCGCCTTGCTTTAGAGATCATTAACGATGCCGCCAAACCCAATCGATGCGTTTCATCATGGCGATGGAAAGCCATACGAAATATCTACTGATTATGGTCGATTGAGCCTTCAATTTGACCATCGAAGATCGGCCTGCCATTGTTCATCTGTGCGAGCCTTTAGGGAAGAAGACGACACTGTTCAGACCAGTTCGACCGGTCAGGACCGATATGACTTGATTTTTCTAAATTAATCACAAATTGATGGGAAATTTCTGCAATTAAACCTCAGAATCAAACTTAGAACATGAATATTATCTAAAAATGTATTTTTGCCCAAAAGTTCATGTCAATTTCTGCAAAAGCCTCAAATTTATCCTTAATTGCAATTCAAGAAATTGTGAAATTGAAGGCTCAAATGATCAAATTGGACCAAATCACCAATGCCAATCGACTTAGAATGGTGAAAAACATTGGATACTGGCTTCAATTTGTGAATGTAGCCTTTGAATTGAAAGTAATTTCAATTATGCCCAAATTCAAGGACTAAATTGCAAGTAAGTATGCAATTTTACCTAATTCATGTAATTGAGCAATTTGTGCAAATAATTGGGCTAATTGCAATGAAATACAATCAGATTGAATGTCAAGACCCTAAAAAAGTCAAAATTACAAATTAAAAGACTCAATTGACATTTTTTTTTTCAAATTCAATCATACGTGTAACAAAGGAACACATAAAATTGAACTTGAAGTTGGACTTTTTATGAGGTCAAGAAGACAAAGGAATTAAAAAATATATTGATTATTTTTTTATATTTTTGTGATCTCAAATGCTATTTTTCCTGAATTTTTGGGTATTTTCCTATTTTCTAAAAATATCAAAAAATGTGAAAAATATAAAAAAAATATTTTTGGGTCAAAAATGGTTCCTTGGACTTGGCCAAGGTCAACAAAGTTGATTTTGCAATTTTTCAAATGTTTAAGGATTTGTTTTATGAATTTTTCGAAAATAAATTAAAAAAGACTAATAAAAAATCAAGTGTCAACATGGATGCTATCAAAATCCTTGTCGGATGAAATTTTTACCAATCTAGGAAAGTGAAAGTTGTCCTCAACGACTTCATTTCTTACGTTAATGGCATGATAAGGGGCAATCCTAAAGTTACTAGTCGCCTTTCTTGCATTGACACACCACTCATGGAATGCTTGCTCTTTCTTTAAAGGATCAGCCTTTCTAATCGGCGAATGCTTTGGAGTGGACTTGGTTGCTAGACGTAACTTCTTGATCTTGAGAAGGGTCTCAAAAACACCTTCCTTAGTTGATTTCAACTTGGGATCCATTTGATGCTCTTCATGATCGTCCTTCTTAGTGACTTCAATCGACCTTGGAGAAACCATCTTTCTATCCTAAAGATGGCTTTCCAACCAATCACTTAAATGATTTTCAAAATGATGACGCATGAATGAGATGCTCAAATGATGCATGTTATGTACAATTTATATAAGAATTGAAATAACAAGCTTGATTTGAAATATATTACCAACCAATGATACTATTTTTTATTTTAATTTTTTGTTTTAGGTATACCAACCTTCCAATTGCATGCGTATGAGACAAGTGAAGGTTTGACTATAGAAATCAAAGGTGGCTCAGATATGGGCCTAGAAAGGTTCCCACTATTTGGTTTGATAAATTCGTCCACAAGCGCAATCAAACAACAAGTGGGTAGAATCACCAACTCTAAATAGTGAGTGGGATCGTATACGGTCAACCCAAGCGCAATCAAACGTGAGAGCTTGGCATACCAGTTCCCAACTATGGCGACCTAGAGGATGTTCAACGGCTCGGTTTTAGGCGCTTGTGCAATGTGGTGTCGTGATCCTCAAAATAGGCAAGATATACACGACAATTTGATATCAGATCAACGCTCCAAATATGAGTAAAATAAACATCCAAACCCAAATTCCAACCTATATAAAATGTGTCAACAATCACTTCATCCTTTGTTTCTCGAATCTACATCAACATTTAACACGTTTGCTAGGGGGCTTACCTCACCTTCTAGATCACTTACATAAAAATCTCATCAGAAATCATTCAACTTTTTAATCGGCTTAAATCCTCTAAAATTACTAACTATAGATTCTGGTTTGAAATTGATCTCCAGCGGAGTCGCCATTCTACTGCGTAGGGTCACAGTATATGTGCCTTATAAATTTATAGAATGATGGGTTGATGGGTTGCCTTCTTTCAGTCCAGCTCGCAATGGCGTGGACTTTGGAACGCGCCCTCCCAAGGGGCCCATTCCCCAAAAAGCAAGAACGGAAAAGGAATTTCAAAATAAAACGGGTCAACCCTAGTGTGGTCTTGTGGCATGTGCATAGTATACGTGCCTTTAGAGTCGTTACCATCATTTTTTGGAAGGTATGATCGGAAACCCTATCAAAATGTTGGGATTCCCAATTGATTATGTGAAAACCATAGAAGTGGGGTTCGAAGATTTGGTTATGTTGGAAAAATCGTCGACGCCCTTTCGGCACCTAAATTGACTTAATCCTAACTAAGATTTTGTGCAAGCGGTCAAGGGGGTGAGTAAGCTTTGACGTTCTAAAAAACGTGTTATGCAGATTGTTGATTTCTATCCGGTCACTCACAATCAAAAATTAAAAGTGCATAATCAAAGAACCAATCACATGTGAGGATAAATTTCATCTGACAATCATTCATGTCAACATGACATACCTAGTGAAGCCCTATAGATTTAGAGAATGACTCGCTAAAGTTTAGGTTTGTTTGGAAAATTTTCAAGGCCAAATTCCTAAAGGGGTAAGATGGTTAATTGGGAAGGTTGGAAACCTAAAAATCATAAATTTGGGTTAACCCAGTTAGATGCCTCTTTTTCCAATTTTTATGATTTTTCCTAATTGTTTTGGGATATTTTCTAACTTTTTTTGGAATTTTTTTTACTATTTTTGTTATTTTCTAATTTTGTATAATTATTATTTTAAATTCTGCGAATTGGGTTGCCCAGCCCACACGAGCCGACCACCTGACCCAGACCTGCTCGCCAAAGACTTAAATGACACTATTTCTACTTTTTTATTTTTTAATCTATTTTCGAATATTCAAAAATTCTAATTATTGATCCAACGACCACTACTCTACCATGTGTCCTAACCTAGATCGTTGGATTGCTCACTAATTAAATTAGCAGACTAACGGACGAGCTGACTTGTACATGTGGCACCACGTCAATGCCACTTGGCCTCTGACTGGTCAATACATGCCACGTCATCGGCTTCTTCCTTGAGTAAACTACTAGTAAATGGATGGCCGAGAATTTCCCGACGAGATCTGATAGTGAAACTTTGGTCGATCGATCTCAAACAGGTGCCGATCGACTCGCTTAAACCTCCTCTACAACATATATCATAATCATATAGTTTCATCCACAGAATGATCAATAATCGAATTCGAACTAGTACGACCATGGTGGTACAAATCTAGCAACCTATAGCATATTGAATTAATTCCTTCACATAACAACATCACAAGAGGCTCAGAACACTTACCTGAAGCTCTGATTAAGCTCACAATGGCTAGAAATGCTTGGCCAATGTTCGATCGGGCCGCGACATGTTGGACGTTCGACTCAAGGTGATCAAGTGAAATCGATGCAACAATGAAGTGCGATCATGGTCAATGATGTTCATGGTGTAAAACGCGCACGATAATTCATAAAATGATCATTGGATGAGTGAGATGCCAAGGATGCACAATGAGAAACTCAAAGCTGCAACTCACCTCTTTTTGGGATCTTCAACGGCGAGAGCTAGTCCTATCGCTCCCTTTGAGCTCAGGCGAGCTTCCGGTAATAATCTAAAGGTTCGATTTAGCCTAGATTAGCGAGGCTGAACTTCCACAGCTCGAGCTCGAAGCTTCGATAATCATCCTCGAGAACTTCTCTCTCTACCTTTTTCACTCTCTTTATTTTGTTGGATCTGTGGAACCGAATGAGCTCTCCTCTTCCTTTTGGAATACTTCAGAACTAAGTATACCAATTTCAAAAGATCAACGCGCGTGAAGGGTGTCCATCGACTTGGACTTGCATGTGACATCACGTTCATTTTGGCACGTCAGACGGCGAGGGGACGGTGTGGAATTCCGCTAAGTACATTTGCATCTCGAGCGTGCGCGAATTAGAAGTCAATTGGGATGGTCTGTGAAGGTTGACTTTTCTAGACAATAGAGGCATTGATTGGCCAATTTTGCCATGCTCCGGCGATCATTGGTGGCAAGATCGTTCTCGTTCGATACGTCTTGAAATGATGAATAGAGCGCTTCTCGTAGCTTTCCCGATTATGGATGATTGAGGCTTCAATTTCATGATCAAAATTCAATCTTCAAACCACAATTCACGCGGGAAATGGGAGGAAGATGACACTAAGCAGGTCGCATCGCTGGGTCGGATTCGGTTCGATCCGACAGACCCAATCGATTGGATTTCTTCGAATTGACCTAACAATCCTTGAAATTTGTCAAATTAAATCAAAAAATTAAAATCAGAGGTGTCAATTGTCTAAGAATATGATTTTCCTAAAAAAATTTGAGGAATTGCATGAAAACTCCAAATTTGTTCCTTGACCCGAGAATTGAATTTATCAAATTGGAACCTCAAATGACCAAATCGAACTTGATCACCCTCACCAATCGATTCAAAAGATTGAAAAACATGGGGATTAGGCCTTGCCTTTACATGGAGGTTCTTGAATTTTGATTAATTTCGACTCAATTGAAACCCAAAGACTTAATTGTAAGAAAATTGTGGAATTTTTCCCAATCCATGCAATTCGCGTAATTAATCAATCAATTAGATCAAATTAAATTTAAAATATTAAAATTGAATGTCATGACTCTAAAAATGCAAAGATTGCAAAGGAAATGACGCAAATTACGTTTTTTGGACACATTCAACTCTATATGTAAGGAAGGAACACTTAAAATTGGACTTGATTTTTGGATTTTTATGAGGTCAAAATTAAAAAAAATTAAAATAAAAGTAAAAACCATTTTTGTATATTTTTCTGACCTCAAAATCTATTTTTATGAATTTTCATGTACTTTTTTATTTTCGACAAATATTAAAAAATACTAAAATTATGAAAATTTATTTTTTATTCAAAAATGGTTCCCTAATTTGATCAATGTTACCAAAGTTGATTTTAAAATTTGCTAACCTTTTATGAATTTTTCAAGAAATGAGCTGAAAAAGACTAATAAAAAAAATCAAGTGTCAACTCCCGCGTCTGATGAAATCTACATCATGGCGAGTAGTGAATGATGGTGACCCATTAATCCTGAAACCATTCAACAGCGCTAATGAGAAGCATCGAGAGGGTCGCTGTGACATTCTGATTTTTCTTGTCATTTCGAGACTTATCAATGAGAATGTATCTAACGATGCATTTCAGTTTTATCTTGCTCGGATCTGATCAATATCGAGTTAACTAACCAAAAGGGAAATGCTAATACGAGATAAAGTACGTGGACCTAGGGGACTCGAATAGAAAATGACACTTTGACCATAAGGATTGTCGAGAGAATATTTAGAACCATTAAAGGCCGATCTAAGAATGATCAATGAATACATTGCTAGCGTTATACGATTGGAGCACCGGTGATGTCCCTAACTAAGGTATAATTTACAAAAATTTTCTAAATTGAACGATGACAATCTAGATCGTTGGAGCTAATAATAGACCATCGCAATTACACGACAACCAAAATCGTCACGAACTGATGAGCCCTAAGTGTGATGAGAATTACAGAATCAATATGCGTAATGTCTGCAAAGTCATCCGTTAGTTCGGGATAGTCTGAAATTACATTTGACAGAGAAATGACCCAAAGATGAGTCTCGAAATTAGAAAATAAAAAATCAAGAATTTCAACATTTTAATCGAATTAGACGTCGCCTCATTGAAGGAAATTTGAAATGAAAAAACGACGTTCCCAGTAACGAAAGAAAAATCATCATTTTGCCCCTCAAGGTTTGGCTTTGTCTTAATAAATGAAGGAGGGCATTTTGGTCATTAATCTCTCCCCAAGCTGCCAAAAATGAGGATTAATATTGGCCATTGGATGATCAAATTATTGACATAAAGACAAGTGTCAAAGGATGATGTTATGGCATTAATGGTAAACCTTTTCACCGACCATTCTTCCTTATTGGCCACCCAAAATTGGTGTATAGCCTCTCTCTCTCCTTTCTCAGCCGAAGATCTCCTCTCCATAGCCATTCTTCTTCTTCTTCTTCACTTCCTCCTTAGTCGAACCAGCTCCCGCCCGACTAGCCCTGCTCGCCGGCTTCGCCGTTCTAGATTGCTACTCCCGGCGATCCTTCGACCTTGCGTAGACCACCCACCTGACCCTCAGCCTCTTGTCGACAACCTCCAAGTAGAAGCTCAGCCATTAGACATCGGTGGAGCTCCGACTAACCGTTTTCCCCGAAAGCGGACATATTTCAACGCAGCATAGAGTAAGTCTTCATTTGGATGCCATAGGACCTCGTTTTGCTTCAAACTTCCTGTAAAATTTTGTAGACATATAGTACAATTGTATACTGAGCTGAGGTAACAAGTTTGGCTAAATTTGATGGAGATTTGATGATGAAATGGTGTTGTTTCCGAAGGACAGAATTTCACCAGCGGTAGGACTCGAAGAACTAGGACTGTTGTGGGACTTTCGGTCGTCGACTCGCCCTCAAATTTTCGGTGAGGCTCTATTAGACCTAGGACTATATGTTAGAAAGTGAATTAGATGATAAATTAAAATTTAAGGATGAGTTATGGACTGATTAATTGACTATAGGGCAGAACCGAAATCTCCTGCTTCGGTTGGTGCAAACCGAGACCTTAATGAGGCTATTTAGAATGTCGTCAAGCTCTAATTTCATCGTTGAGACGTACTAGGATGTCAATTGACACGTTATTGAGGTTTATACTCCGTGGTTCGATGATTGGGCGAGAAAAATTGATGAAATTGATTGGATTCCCCTAGATTATACGGCTGCCCTATTTTTAGACCCTAAAGGCCGAATCCTTGGGGTGCTCGGAAGGAGAATTTTGTTAATTTAAGCCCAAGGTAAGGAGTCTCTGAACCTTAGTTAGGAGGATAGGCCTCTACTATATGAATTGGATTTGAATTTGGTGAATTTTCGTGAATTTATCGTGTGATTGGTCAATGTCAATCGTTGTGATTTGGCGAATGTGAGTATGCTCGTTTTATGCACATGCCTTGCATTGAATGTCATTTTGTGAGTGATGAATTTCGTTGCCTCGTATGTCGTAGATTCTTAACTCAATGCACGGACTTGTACTCAATCATGAAGTTTTGAGATGGAAGTGAATTTGAGATGCTTGGAAACTCTTGGCACCCTGATGCGTCGAGACGCGGGTTATAATGGCCAATATCCTGATGCGTTGAGACGCGAGATGAGATTGTATATGTGTCGACATAGGCCTTGAATGGCATTGAAAATCGGATGCGTTTAACGCGGGTTCATGTATATGATGGTCTGAGGTGTAATGACGTGGACCAAGCCTGAGGCGTTTTGACGTGGGCAAGAATTGTGAGACAATTCTGGAGGATGGAATATACGCCTTAACCTAGTGTTTCAATGCCTAAATTAAGTTATAAGTTATGTGATATTTGTGCATGATTATCACTCTTTTGTTTCCTTATAGCATGTTATGCCTGATGTTTGCCTTATAACAATGAGAGTGTCCATGTTCATTGCTTATATTCATATGGGTGTACTGTTAGCTTGATCTAGAGTCAGTAATCATCTTACTGAGATGTAAATCTCACCTCGTCGTGAGACCTTACTTTTTTAGACCCCAAACTTTGAAGATGCTACCAACACGTTTAGGCGATCCGAAAGAAATGACCACTTATTTTGATGAGTTTCCTAATGGTCGGGGTACCGTTTATATGAGGAAGTGTATAGTTGTATGGGTTGATGAGGGAGGTAAGGACTGGAAACCGCATAGGTTCGAAGCCTGGTTCCGTAGGGTAGGTGAGGTCACTTTCGGTCCGTTGAAGTCCACGAATGTGCCTTAAGGAGTCATACCTAGCTGGTGTCATCCTACTCGGGATTTAGGGGAGATAGAGTTGTCTATAGCTGGATCGAGGAATGTACCTGAGAAGACCCCTACCTTGGAGGACACTATTGAGGTGATAGAGATCGACGTCTCTGAGGATGAGCTGGAGGAGGTCACGGTGGATGACTCAGTAGATGTACGTTCTGAGACTTTCTCGGACTATGAGCCAGACGAGGATGCGGAGGAAATCGATGGATCTAGTGGTTCAACCTAGGGATTTCCTAACTTTACTTAGTAGTCTTTTGCTGGTGACTCTCGTAGCTTGTAATCTTTTGGGGACTTAAGACTAATTGTCTTGTGGTTAAGTCCCGTTCACACCGATTCGTTAGCAGGGTTAGCTGACCCGTGCTTTTGTAAGAACTCATGTTGATGTATATATTATGTTCTTGTTATCTAGGTTCCCATTGTTTTACGTACGGAGGTGATAGTCATATTTCGTTTCTGCATGCTTGCTTGTTTACATTATGCATCTCTCGACATGTGAATCTTGGGTCTCGAGAGTATAGGGAAGGGAGTTGCGTGTTCGTACTCGAGGGGGCGGGGCATGACAATCGCGACATATATGTTTTAGGTTCTAAAAAATAAGGAATCTGTTCCGACCAATAAATTTTAGTTTCCAAGTGAAATTTGTACGAAACCTAAAACCAGTCGGCCCTATTTTTATTGGCACGCATTTCAGGAGTAAAATCTTGAATGTACCAAATCGGTGGATATGAGATAGTGCCGTTGAGGTTGCCTGAAAATGTGGATTAAGTGACGTACATGACACGTCCGAATGAACCAGTCCACCAACAAACGGAAATAGCGGTGCGCCATAAGAATCAAACCTCAATAAATGTCTATATTTTTGTTTGTGCTACTTGAATAGATTTTGTTCGCTTGTTTAATAATAAGGAAAATCTTTCATCGAAATTCGTTCTTCGATTTTTATTAGGAAAGTTTTGTGGCTCAATGCTCAGAGAAATATTTGGTGGAGACCAAATCACACAAAGAAGATGCTGCTATGGATGAAAGTATATGGATTGATAATGAGTTTGAAATCAATAAAGGGACTAGCTAAGTTACAATACTCTTAGGAAAGCTGTAAATGACCGAGAAGTAAACTAGTTTGTAGGAAATAAAAGTGCCGGAAATGTAAAGGATAATGAAAGATAAGTTGCAAAGGAATTGGATGTTTTTGGATGTGTTATTGATCTCCTTCTCTTCTTTCTTCTAAGTATTTGTATCTCTTTACCCCTTGCAACTGCTCCGACGGTTATTATTTTCGAATCTTGAAATCTGGCACCTTTAATATGGTTTTTATTCACCAAAATTAATCTTCAACTGCTCCCGTGATTTTAAATTTGGACCTCTTGAATAACTTCTTATGATTTGCTCGTCATTACTTTCACTCCTTGCTCATAACTTCCCTAATACGTGGATGACTGGGTTGATCCATTGCATGCTCGTGACCCTTTGTCATTTTACATTTAGTTGAGAAGTTACCGATTTACGGTACTTACCGATCTTTGGGGGGAAATAGCCTTTGCATTTTTTAGCGCATCATAGCCAACTTGCCGAATCTTCGGTAAATCCTTTGTCATCTTCACCGAATCGGGACTTAATAACCTCAATGCCCGCTTGATACTTGTGTTTATTATTTGGTACCAACAGATTTCAAACACAAATGATGTTTAACGAAAGAGCAATATTAGACTTACTAGTTTGCAAAATCGATTTATAAAATAATGTGTTAGATTGAGAGTGGCTTTTTAAATAAATGAATCATCTTCAAGATTAAATAACAGATTGACACATAATTTTACCAACTTTATTAACCAATCATAAATCTGGAGTTTTCTTTAAGAAAATTCATTTTGGCAGTAGAAATAATCAATTTACTGTGATTATTATTAAGGTTTTGCCGGTCTTTGGGTGAGTGAAAATAATGAACCACAAATTTTCGAAGGAGTGGACTCCACAATAATTTCTAATTATTTTTTTTGTGGTCCAAGATAAGCTATTAATCTCATAATAGATTAAGGACAAACAAATAGTCATTCCTCTAATTACACATGGATTACAGTAATTACTACAAGACAACGCATTGCGACACGTTGTGACACATCGGCATCAGTTAAAGCAACCCCTGAAGCCCCAGAACGAACACAACCGTCCCTCGCTTTCCCTTACCAAGTAGGATAATGGACGGTCAATTTTGTACTACTTGAAGGAGCAGAACATGGACAAAAATTAGTGATTTCTACGCCGATACGAGATTATATTACATTGTCACCCCACCTTTCTATCTCTAGCTTGAGGATGGAGTGGTTTGTAAGGATATGCTAAGACAAGTTCCAAGCAGCGCCACCTTTCATGGCAAATTTCTTCAACCTCCCAAAGAACATGACTATCATCAGAATGAGCTTGCCTTTGTTGCTCCATCTTCCAACGAAACCGTATGCAGCGTCCCTACACGGGCTGTCTGTGTTTAGCCGTCTTTTGCAGCTATAGCCGATCGAAAATCCGACATTACCATAGGCGCTGCAATTGGTTCAGTGATGAAGATTGTTAAAACCTTTATCCACAAGAACAGAATCTCGAAACTCAGCGAGAATAATTGAAATGTACCTTATAGTTTCTATCGTGATGTTCAAGACATTGACGTTGAGCGGGTCGTTCTTCAATTTATCTCTCTCGCTGATGCAGATGAGAATGATGAAGATCGCTAAATATGACAGCTGCGAAAACATCAAGCATGTCAACAAGCCCCTCCTAGGCTCATATGTTTGAGTTTTTGGTGCTGCCTCAACATTTCTTACCGGAAGAAATGAGGTATATGGTGGAAGATACCTGTAACAATACAATATTTGTTAGAAACATATCGAGTTCACTCTTAACGTTGAAAGTTTTTTGCCCTTGGAAAAAAGGGGGTTGCATAGAAACAAGTCAAGCTTGTGCATGTTCGCTGGTTGTTGCATTGACTACATTCGACAGTTATGCTCTGTATATGTGCTTCGAGTATTATCGTCCGTGTTACTTCTGTCTCGTACACTACTAATGGCAACAACACGGCTGGAATTAATATGGCAAGAACCAAGCTGGAATGAATAGGGGGCACTGTTCTGAGGAACAAATGGCAAGAACCAAGCTGGAATGAATTCGGGGCACGGTTCTGAGGAACAAATGGCAAGATCAAAGCTGGAATGAACATGGATAAAGAGAGTTTGGTGCAGTTCCAAGGAACAGATGCAAGAACAAGCTGGAATATGTCTGACAATTTAATGAGCTGACTAGTCGAAGGCCTATTCTTTTCTATTTCTTTCTTAAAGAAGTGAAGTTGAAGATCGCTCCTCCGAAATGAGGGGGGTGACTCCACAGCCCTCGGTTGAGCAAATTGTGCAAGAACTTCTATACCCCCAAAACAATACTGGTTTCGATAAGCCGCTATAAATCACGAATATCACCCCAACCAAACTTAGCTAAATTTTGACAAAACAAAAATAAAAAACAAACTTAGCTAAATACAAAATATAATTATTAACCCTTACCCAAAAAAAATATATAATTAATATCTGTAACGTGTAACGCACAATTAACGGCAGTGATAGGAATGACGGAAAATATGCCCTAAAAAATTATCTTACATGGACTCTATTTTTCTTCATCCAAGTCGTTGATTGATGGCCACATGCTCTCGTACTCTCATTTAACTTTAAACACACCATCCAAAAAATTTCAAAGTAAAATAATAATAATAATAATAATCGAATGAAAAATGAAGAAAAACAAGCTCTATGTCTCTTTCTTCCTCATCGTTTCTCTCTCATGCGTCCAAATCGTGAGCCCCGCCCACTGCTGTAGACGTGAGAGCTCAGAGCAGGCTCATGAGCTCGTCCTCCGAGCCCTTGTCCTTGCACTTGGACCCGAAGCCTCAGGGTTTAGAACTCACGAGTGCTAAGTCATGGGATCTTGATGTTTGGACCGAGACATTAGGGACCATATCCTAGACTTCAACTGATTTTGGCTGGATTCCAACTTTAGATTCTTGGATTCGGATGCCAAGACATGAGCTTCAGCCACCCTGATCTTGGTTGTGAGATCCAGGATCCAGGGTCCTGCCCTTGGTTTCTCGGGTCCAATCGTTGGGTCACAACTATTAAAAACCAACTTCTAATTCCCTTTAAAAGCTCAATCAAACACAATGATGCATTTGTTTCACGAAAAATCAAAGGTTTGGAAAACAATTTCCAAAAAATAAACGCATGCTTAGGTTACAATATCAAAAACCATTTTCTAATTCACTTTGAAAGCTCAATCAATCTATCTGGCGAATTTTAGCCGGTCTGACGACTTAATATTTTAATATTTTTACTTTTTATTTTTACAATTTTTATTTTTATTTTTTATTTCCCTTCCCTTCATCTTCTCCGTTGTACCTCCACTCTTCCCTATTCATCCCCATTCTACCTTCCTCACCCTTCCCCAACTGGCCAGAGGATGACTAGCGAGGCTCTCGCCATGGTCAGGCAATAGTTGACCTCGTCAACCCAGATTTGGCGAGGTGGAGCCTCGCCAACTTAGATTTGATGAGGTGGAACACCGCCCCGCCATGGCGAGGCTGACAAGAACCTCGTCGAGGTCCGGTGAATATGCAGTTGGGCATGATGTTGATCGGCATAGCGGCTCTCAACGCATAGACCCATAGTGGAGAAGCAACGGCGGCTGCAACGAGAAGATGCGGAGGCAGGGCAAAGGCGGAGGCGATGGAGGTGCGTAGGGTCCAATTTATTTTGTTATCTTCTTCGTCAACGAATTAATGAAGTTGAAGCCGAAAAAAGGAAGGGGTCGGTGAACTGTGGGAGGGGATGGTGAAGGAAAAGAAATATAAAATAAGAAAAGGACAAAAACTTAAAAAATAAATTTAAAAAATAAAAATATTATTAAAATATTAGGTTGCTGGACGATCGGCCTCCACGTCTGCACCGACCATCCAAAATTCGCCAGATGAAAGAGATCGACATAATTGTAAAATGTTTAGAACTTAATTGACATAATTACAATAAATTTAAAGCTTTTTTGGTAATTTCCCTTTATGTTAGCAATATGCCACTTCGTCACAAGGGTCGCCACCACCCACTAAACTGATAAGTTGATTCGATATTCAATAAAGTGGATGCCTAACATATCCACACTAGGAAGATTGCCAATGGTATCATCAGTGGACGCAAATGCTGTATTCACAATTTTTAATTGAGACCACTTCGTGAAATCTCGACGATGTCTCTATAATATTGAGCCATGATAGTAATCATAAAAACCTAATGACACGTGTCATCATCCCAAAAAATACGATAACTTTAAACAGATCTGCAAACTAACTCAAATATAGAAGTAGACAAGAAAAGAATGAAAAATCACCTTCTGCCTTTCTCCTGTTCTGTGCTTTACGAAGTTTCATGAAATCCCACTGGGGCAGGGCATACGAAATAATATTTATTTTTATTCAAATTTCTACCGGGGCATTAAGGTTAGGATAAATAGCTATGAGGTTTGCAACCCGAGAGGGAACCTTTCATGACATGTGAAGGAAAACAATTTAAATAGTCTCAAGTTTAGTCACTCGACATGAACACATCATTATAAAAAATGAATTCAAACGGAAATGTTAAAAAAATTCAGTCACGAAGCGACACTAAAAATTAATATCGGATGAATAGTGAAACAATTTCCTGATTTCTAGGAAGTAAATTTAATAAGGCCTATGACTGTATAATCTAGCATTACCCGTCTTTTACAAGTTCAGCCGAATAGGCCTTTTAACATATATTTATGAACTTAATCTAGGCCATTGAGTGCCGTGAAAAATAGAAAGATGACAATTCATAAACATACAACAGTTAATTTAAAAGGACAATATCCATTTCTAAAGCTGATTTAAGAAATCGAAATATTAGGCAAATTATGGTAGTTAAGGGTTAATTTATCATTGAATATTGTCTACTTATTTAATTTGTCTCTACATTATTTACTGTACCAATTCGGTAAAGAATAGGATCTTGTGCGTGCGCGTGAGAATCAGAGACAGACTCACATCATCAGGACGAAGAGCACCAAAATCGCCGGAGAAATGATTGAGAGGTCGAAGACGGACTCGCCGGCGTGTCTGGCGTTCACCGCCTCAAACAGAGCCCCCACGAGCTTCTCGTACGGACTCAGGCCGTCCATGGCCGGCGAGCCCCACTCCATGCAGCACAGTGCCACGAACTGCACCAAGACGAATCCCCACACTGTCCCGGCCAAGCAAAGGCACTGAAAGCCCGAAAGCAACGGCGCATACCCCATCTCCCCGGAATTCCTCAGCATGTGGCCAAACTCGGCCCGCCCCGTTGCCCGCTCAAGAAGCCAGAGTGCTGCCCTGAGACAGGGTGGGTAAAGCGTGGTCCCGAGGAGGACCTGCGGAAGGAGTAGCCACAGGAGGCCCGGGTTGTGCTTGAAGGCCAGCATGTTCTCGTTCGTGGGGACAAAGCCGCAGTTGGCGAACGTCGACACGGTCGTAAACACGGAGAACGTCAGCACAGCGAGGCCTTTGTCCCGAAGGACTTTTCTCGCGCTTGGAACGAGGCTTATGTACACAGAAAGCAAAGCTAAGCCGATGGCGTGAACTATGATAAGGTAACCCAGGACGACGTAGCTCAAATATTTTACTGCCCTGGACTTGACGAGTCTGTCGCCACACACAGCTGGCTTCAATGGCGTCCCTTTCAGTTCGAGGTCGAATTTGAGAGGAGAAGGTTCGAGCTCGATATTATTGTCAGGGTGGCCCGAAAAGGCTGAATTCACCTTGGGATGATCGTGTCCGACGAATGTGGACCTCGACAGATGAAGCCCGAGCAGGGAAGTGAAGACCTCCCCGCCCAAGAGCATAAGGAGGGTTATGACGACGAGCTGGGAATTGGAGAAGGCCTCCATTTCCACGGTGGACATGCTCGAGACCGTGGTCGCAGAGACGGAGGTGAAGAACACGTCTAGGTCATGAGGCTTGTAGGAGGACGATTTGGGGTCGCAGAGCTTTAGTGCGCAATAGCCGACGGCGGAGACGACGACGAAGTAAGCTAGTTGAGTACAGAAAGAGTTGGCTCCGCGGGCCAAGTTGCGGAGGAAGGAAGATGCCACAGGGTGGCAAGAGTGGAGGAGGCGAGAGTGTTTTTGAATGCAAGGCAGGTTGCGCTCCGACTTGTTACCAAAACAAGAAAGCTTCTTCATCCTTTGAGATTATTTATTTAGCAGGGGAGATCTTAGTTCCAGTTTTAGAGGAAGGTAGGGGCGGGGGTTTTATAATCGCGACTTTTTCCCTGTAGTTGAATGAAAAAGGTTAACGTGGACTCTCTCACTGACATTGCGCCCAAAGTGAAACCCACCAGAGACCGGATCAGCAATTAAACATATAGTTGACGAGACCCGTTTAATAAAAGGGTCATGCTAGAATTGCAACATGACAATATAAAGATTGAATAGCATAAGACCAAATGTATGTCCCACCATGATTGTCAAATATATATTTTTTTCATCCATAACACGTGATGTTGAGATTACACCATTATATAATTACATTGTTAGCTTATTTAATAAAAATTAACATTTTTTAAATATGAAATATTATTAATTTTATCTCAGCACGTCTTGTTTAGCACAAGTAGCATGACGTAAGCGAGTTAAAAAGGTAAATCCACACAAGACATATTTTTATTGGAAGTCGCTAGTTCGATAGTTTAACAATACTGTCATTATTTTCTGACTCTGCGATGTTCTAATCAATAAGTGCATTATACAAAACACGCCATGATAGTGTATACATCCATGATAAAAAAATAACTAATAATATTATTAAACTGTCAGAGAAGCATTCTCATTTTTCATTCGTGGATAAACAAATTGACTCGTTCCTGGAACAAACTCAAAATTGACTCGTTCCCAGAACAAACTCAATTAGGCTTGCCATGCTATGTTTAATAAGTGCCCCTGCACTATAATTAGGTGGTGTTGAAGTTGTTATATAAGTGCTTTAGCTTAATAACCTATGTCAATCGTGTGTCCTAAAATAATGATATTTGCATTAGTTCCTAACTCTAAAGAAGCAATTTTTTTTTAATTAAATTGGAAAAAAAAACCCGGCGTTTTTCCTCATCCCCAGTTAGAAGAAAGACCTCCGGTTGCATTTTAGGGGAGTAATTCCGAAAAGTGTTTTAGTATCCTCAGATTAGGGAATTCGCTTTTTGTTTTTGTACACAAATATTTTTGTTCACCAAAAAGTAATTTTGATTGAATTGTCCTTTTCGATAAGTTCAAAAAATGAATTCTAGAAAAAAAAATTCCATCTGCACAAGCGCACGCTAAAATTTTTTTTGCTTTCTCATTGTACGAATGAATTAACTAACATAATAGTATTTGGGTAATTGTGAGAAAGTTGTCAGCCATAAATTCTTAAAAAAGTGGATCCCACAATAATTTTAAATTAATTATTTTTGTGGCAAAAAATAGATATTAGCATAAAAATCACCCAAAAAATATTACACTATCAATTCCTTTATAATTTGTTGATTATCACCATCGCCTTCCCTAAAAGGTGTCAATATGGGTCCTTAACCCACTTTTTAACTCAATTTTATTTATTTAGGTCAAATATGGATTTAACAAATTTAAAAAATGAGTCAAATATGGGTTTTAACTCAACTCATTTTCGGTCCATGACCTATAGCTTTATAAGATAACTTTTATTCACTTGTAAACCACCGCCCGCTTCCTACGTGTCGTCATCGCCCACCCGTCCGCCGTAACTATGCTCCCCTTGGGCGGCCACCCGCCACTCACGTGCCTATTGTGGACATGGATAGGAGAAATTGAAGCGTCGCTCCTAGTTCTCATGCTCGTGCTAGAGGACGACCATGGCGGCAGAGGTGGAGCAAAGGGCGCGGCACTATAAGCCTATTGTGTAGAGTCGTTCCTTTAATGTAACCAATGTTGGATTGATTTCTTTGAGCATGCCACCAGGCAAGTATTAGATTGGATCATATTGAATGCTTAAGGCACTTTATATATTAGATGATAATTAATCAGGCTATTAGAAATTCCAAGCTCTCAAGCCTGTGGCGGATCTGCCAACAGTCTACATCATTATTATTCATTATAATTGGAGAATTTCGAAAATTTGCGCTTGCCATTAGTTATATATCAGCTATCTTAACAGGCGTGCTTCATGCCTCTACATAAAGAAACCAAAAAATGGAGATCATCTTCAGCAAGTTCTACGAGATTGTGAGGTCTCTACGTGAAATGGTAAAGCCCAAGGCATGGAGAGGACAGGACATCAATTGTCTTTCTCCCACCAGTAGCAGCAAGCGAGGGCAAGCGGCAGGCAGTAGAGCACTGGAGGTGGTGGATGAGGCGGGCAAGTGTGTCTTGAGTGATTTTTGAATGAAAAAAAGAAATTAGAGCGGAATGTGTGAAGATGGAAAATGATACGATCAGATCAAGGCCTAAAGGAAGCACCACCATTCAAGAATCAAAATCGAGATTTGGGATAGAAGCTCACCATCAAGGTTTAAAGAAAATTTACCAACCAAGGCTATAGGGCTTTTGTTTCACCGCCGAGGAAGAATCTAATTTTCAAGGTTAAAGGAACTGAAATAAAACAATTCAACTCACAAAGATGAACTCTCATTCATTCATCAGATGTGTGTTACAATGGAGAAGACCTCTCTATTTATAGAGAGACTAAGACAAAGCAAAAAGGAAATAAAGACAATAATCTCGTCCACCAGCCTTGAACAACCAATAACAATCCTAAAAGATCTTCTAATTGTAAAGGAAGAAACTCCAATCAGCGACTAATTGATATGTAATTGATTGGCCTTCAAATCGGCAAGTAATCAATCAAGAAAAGGCTTGAAATCAGCAATCAATCACATCTACATTGATTGATCATCAAATCGGCAATCAATCACATCTGATTGCTCATCGGATTAGCAATCAATCAATATAAGGCTTGAAATTAACAATCAATCATATCTTCATTGATTGATCATCAAATTGGCAATCAATCACATCTTAAATATGCCTTTGAATCTTCAATCAATCGGTTAGTACTCAATCTAGTGAATCGCCATGGAATTAGTAGAAATCAATCTTGTGAAGTGATTATCTTATTGAAAAGGAAAGAAATGAAACTTTACTATCGATAATTCTACTCGATAGTCCTCAGGTAAATACGATCCATCGAAGTAAGTTGTGACCAAAATCAGCCTTGGTCTGAACAAATAGTGATCGTGCATAATCTGTACATGGAATCAAAGATTGCTCGTTAACGCCAATCGTATTATCAGTGACAACATCGAATGCTGCCGCATCATTCTTCTTGGGTTGATTGAGATTTGACCTCAAATCTATTAGGTCTTCATCCTCCAAGTAAGGAGATAGATCTCCTATATTAAAAGTCGCCGGAACACCAAACTCTCTAGGAAGTTCAACTTTATATGCATTGTCGCCAATTCTCTCCAGAATTTTAAATGGACCATCGGCTCTTGGCATTAGCTTGTTCTTTCGCTTGGCTATAAATCTTTCCTTAGATGAATCCACACAAGATTACTTGGTTGAAAATGAGCATTCTTTCTATGTCGATTAGCTTTCTTTTTGTAAGAGTCGTTGGCCCTTTCAATCTCGAAACAAATCTCTCACGAAGTTTCTTCATCACTTGAGCTCTTTCTTTATAGTCAAAGTTGACTTGAGAATTGGACGGAATTGGGATCAAATCAATTGGTGTTAAAGGATTGAGTCCATACACAACTTCAAAATGTGAATGACCTAGTATAGCTTGGTGATTGATTATAAGCAAATTCAGCATGGGCAAGCTCAAATCCCAATCTTTTAAGGACTTACACACCATACCTCGAAGGAGAGTAGTGAGAGTGCGATTGGTTACCTCCGTTTGGCCATTTGTTTGAGTATGACAGGACCTGATGAATAAGAGTCATGTACTAATCATCCGTTACAATGTCTTCCAAAAGTAACTCAAAAACTTGGAATCACGATCAGAAACGATAGTTTTGGGAACTCCATGCAAACAAATGATCTCCTTAACGTATAAATCTATAATGTGAGAAGTATCCTCTGTTTTATGACATGGCACAAAATGAGCCATCTTAGAAAATCGATCAACGACCACCATAATGGCATCTTTTCCATGTTGAGCTCTTGGAAGAGCCACAATAAAATCCATGCTTACATCTTCCCAAGGCTTCAGTGGAATTGGAAGTGGAGTATACAAACCCTCATGAAAATGACTCTCGGCTCTTTGACAAGTTGCACACCTTGAGAAAATGGCATGCACATCTCCAATCATCTTTGGCCAGTAGAAATGCTCTTAGAGAACCTCAAGATTTTGTTAATACCAAAATGGCCAGCCAATCCACCACCATGCACCTCACGAATCAATAATTCTCTAAAGGAACTCTTTGGCACACAGAGTTTGTGACCTTTAAAGAGGAACCATCTTGAACAGAATAAACACCATGACTTCTATGTTTGCAATCAGAAATGATGGACGAGAACTCCGGATCTTCAGAATAAAGTTCTTTCATCAAATGAAAACCAAGAATCCGTGAATCAAGGACAACCAGCATGGAATATCTTCTTGAGAAAGCATAGGCTACCACATTAGTATGGCTAGATAAATATTTCGAGACAAATGAAAAGATTGAAGGAATTCTACCCATTTAGCATGTCTCGAGTTGAGCTTGTGTTGAGCTCTAATAAATTTTAGAGCCTCAGGATCATAATGAAGAATAAATTGTTTTGACCTTAAATAGTGACACCAATAATCAAGAGCTCTAACAATAGCATAGAACTCTTTATCATAAGTAGAGTAGTTCTTTCTTGAGTCTGTTAACTTCTCGCTGAAATAAGCCAAAGGCTTTTGGCCAAGGACAAGAACAACCCTAATACCAACTCCACTTGCATTACATTCAACTTCAAATACCTTATCGAAATCAGGAAGTGCAAGAATAGGAGACTCACAAAGTTTCTGTTTAATTGCTTCGAAAGTGTTTTGAGCAGTCTTTGTCCATTCGAAAGAGCCCTTCTTTATACACTCAATTAACGGAGCCACAATAGTACTAAAATTCTTCACAAATCTACGATAAAAAGATGCAAGGCCATGAAAACTTCTTACATCAATAATAGATTTTGGTGTCGGCCACGACCTCATTGCTTCCATCCTCAGAAACCACATATCCAAGGAAGACAACGCTAGAAGAGAAGAATTCACACTTCTCCATCTTTGCAAAGAGTTCATGCGGCCTCAAAGCATCAAATACATGTTTCAAGTGAGAGACATGCTTTGCCTCACTTCTGTTGTACACAAGAATATCGTTAAAGTATACAACAACATAGTGACCTATAAAAGGACGAAGAACCTCATTCATAAGCCTCATGAATGTACTCGGAGCGTTAGAAAGTCCGAATGGTATAACCAGCCACTCATAGAGGCCTTCTTTCGTCTTGAAAGCTGTTTTTCATTCATCACTTTCTCCCATTCGAATTTAGTGATAGTCACTCCGCAAGTCTATCTTTGAAAATATAGTTAAACCATATAATTCATCAAGCATATAATCAAGTCTGGGTATAGCATAACTATACTTACTGGTGATGTTGTTACTGGCTCTGCTATTCACACATTCTGAATGAGCCATCTTTCTTTGGCACGAGTAAAGCAGGAACGGAATATGGGCTCATACTTTCTCGAATATAGCCCTTTTCAACAAGCTTGACTTGTCGCTGCAACTCCTTTATTTCTTTCGGATTACATAGATATGCTGCTTTGTTCGGAAGAGAAGCACCGGGTAATAAATCAATGTGGTGCTCAATTCCCCTCAATAGAGCAAAGCATACACATTCTTTTTCTTACAATGGCTCTCTCAACACGAGTTTCATTCAAGAACAAATTCTCCTTTTCAGTGTTTCCCTCCCTGGGTTTGTGTTTGTGGATCAACGACGGGCTTAAAGGTGCAAGAGTAATGTGTTTTTATTCCTTGTGAAATGAGTATTTCTATGGCCATCATGCATCCATAGGAATAGTATCACATAAGACCTGATCTTGATAACTCTTGCCAATAGAGAATGATATAAGAGCTTGTTTGGTTACTTGCAAGTCACTTCCTTTGCTAAGCCATTAAAGCTTATAAGGTTGAGGATGCTCAAAAGTTGACAGTTTCAACTTCTCAATCATGGTGGTTGATGATATATTGGCGCAACTCCCTCCATCAATGATCACCATACACATCTTGCCATTGATTGTGCAACGTGTTTGGAAGATGTTCTCACTTTGTTCCTTCGCATTTGCTACAACCATTGTGTGTAAAGCTCTCCATATAAACAATGCATTGCCTTCATTAGCTTCGTCCACGATCTCATCATTCATTTTGGATCCGAATCAATTGCTTCAATTTCTTGAAGGGTCATAATCCTCCGATTAGGACAATTAGCCTGAAAATGCCCATAACTGTGGCATTTAAAGCATTTCCTTCCTTCTCCGTCGGGTTTCTTGGGAAATTCTTTGGAAGGTTCTGTTGCTTTCTCCATGTCTTTATCCTTCGATGTACTCTTGGCCTTGTTAGAAGTAGTACCCCTGAAGAGGGAAGTTCCCCTTGTCGAGGATCTAGTTGGCCATCCTTTGCCCCGCTTCACCTGTTTCTCCACTTTTATGGCTCGTTTGCAAATATCTTCAAAGGTCCAATATGATTGAAGCTCAACAAAATCTTTGACATCCTAATTCAATCCTCCAAGAAAACGAGCAATGGTTTGCTCTTGCACTTTCGGAATATCACATCTCATGAGGAGTTGTTCAAGCTCCCTAATGTATTCTTCCACACTCAATCCATGTTGTTCATGAGAATTTAGCTTTAGAAATAGGTCTTGCTTATAGTTTATAGGCAAGAGCCTCTTTTTCATAAGATTATTGAGTTTTTTCTAAGATTTAACTCTACTTTTTCCTTCCCGGACTCTCTGATTTTTCAGGTTTTCCCACCAAAGCGAAGCATACTTTTCAAGGTTAAAGGAACAGTAATAAAACAATTCAACTCGCGAAGAGGAACTCTCATCCATTCATCAGATGTGTATTACAATGGGGAAGACCTCTCTATTTATAGAGAGGCTAAGACAAAGTAAAAGGGACATAAAGACAATAATCTCGTTCACCAGCTTTCAATAGCCAATAACAATCCTAAAAAATCTTCTAATTGTAAATGAAACGACTCTAATTAGCAACTAATTGATTGGCCTTCAAATCGGCAAGTAATCAATCAAGATAAGGCTTGAAATCAGCAATCATTCACATCTACATTGATTGATCATCAAATTAGCAATCAATCACATCTGATTGCTCATCGAATTAGCAATCAATCAAGATAAGGCTCGAAATCAGCAATCAATCACATATTCATTGATTGATCATCAAATTGGCAATCAATCAAGATAAGACTCAAAATCAGCAATCAATCACATCTTCATTGATTGATCATCAAATTGGCAATCAATCACAGCTTGAATATGCCTTTGAATCTTCAATCAATCGGTCAGCACTCAATCTAGAGAATCACCATGGAATCAGCAAAAATCAATCTGGTGAAGTGATTATCTTATTGGAAAGGAAAGCAATGGAACTTTACTATCAATAATCCTAATCGATAGTCTTCAGGTAGATACGATCCACCGAAGCAAGTCGTGACCAAAATCAGCCTTGGTCTAAACAAATAGTTATTGTACATAATCTGTGAATGGAATCAAAGATTGACAATAATCTCGTCCACTAGCCTTGAATAGCCAATAACAATCCTAAAAGATCTTCTAATTGTAAAGGAAACAACTCCAATCAGTGACTAATTGATATGTAATTGACTGGCCTTCAAATCGACAAGTAATCAATCAAAATAATGCTTGAAATCAACAATCAATCACATCTACATTGATTGATCATTAAATCAGCAATCAATCACATCTGATTGCTTATCGGATTAGCAATCAATCACATCTTCATTGATCAACCATCAAATTAGCAATCAATCACATCTTGAATATGCCTTTGAATCTTCAATCAATTGGTTAGCACTCAATCTAGTGATTCACCATGGAATCAGCAAAAATCAATTTGGTGAAATGATTATCTTATTGGAAAGGAAAGAAATGAAACTTTACTATCGATAATCCTAATCGATGGTCTTCTGGTAGATACGCGAGCTTCGCTGAAGGAAATAAGAGACTCAACTTCTAAATTGGGAGCTTGCCGATAGATTAGTGGGACGGCTACCTTGAGTGTCAAACCTGAAAGTCGGGGAGAGACTAAAGCATTGCAACCTACGGATCCCGATATCCAAGAAATCATGGAAATAAATATAACAGGGAGAAGATAAGTATCCAAGGATAGGAACCTCTAAGTTTCCTAGACAGGTGCATGTATCCAATGACGAAGGACTTAAAGGAAAAGATCATCTGTATGGACATCACAATAGATAAGTATGCCGAGTTGTATAGGCGTCAGATAGGTCGTCTGTATGGAGTTCCGATGACGATTATGTTGGATAAGGCTCCCATGTTATCTCAACTTTTGAAAAAGTCATTAGGGCGTCATAGAAATGAAGCTACGATATAACGCGTCATATCTTATGTAGACAGATGGACAGTTTGAGAGGATGATTTGAACGCTCGAAATGGTATTCCATGCGTGTGTCATAGATTTTGAAAGAAGTTGGAAAGATCAATTGCACCTAGTCAATTTGCTCACAAAACCAATTACTTGTAGAGATGGATTTTGATGACCGGTTGGCAATTGATTCATGCCTGGCTCGAGAATGATTGAGTAAGGACTCATTGTGAATGATCTACCTTGATTTAAAGTAACTTCTATAGGAGCAGTACTGGGTGACACCTGATTATAATAAGCCTTTTGGATGGCATGGGTGGGTCCATAGCTTATCATGCAGACCGAGTTGCTCAACCTTATGTATATGTCGTCACATTAAGCCCTAAAGCATGATGACACAGGGATTTGTACTCATATTGATGCGTTATATTACGTGAGATGTAACCTGAAGCGTCATTACCCAGAAGTATTATGAGGCATTGAGACATGGGTTTCGAGAAGTATTCTGATCTAAGGCATAATTCGCGGATCTTTTTTAAGCCTAATAGCCTGAAGCGTCATTACCCAGGCCTTAGCATTGATGATTAAGTCACATGTACAAACAACTTGGATCTTTGGAACTTCTAGTGAGAGATCTTGTCTTCCTCAATGTATCACCCATGCGAGGCTTGTCTCGATTCAAAAAAAAGAAAAAGAAAAGAAGGAAAGCCGAGTCTGGAGTATGTGGGCACGTTTAAGATTTTAGGATTAAAGGGAACTATCGAGGAAAGTGAAGAAGGGATGAGGCATCAGCACCCCCAGTTATTCGAGGTAGTTGGGTTTGTGGTAAATTTCAAAGACGAAATTTTTGTAAGAAGGGAAGAGTTGTGACATTCTGAAATCCTACCCGTTCTCGAAGTATGAATGGATGACATATCTCATCAATGCGCTTCAATTAAATCTCACTCAGAGTTGCCTACTCTTGAGAAGACTAATCGATAAAGAGAGGCTAACTAGAATTTAAGTACGTGGACCAAAGAACTCAATCATTGATTGGCATTTTAACCATAAGGATTGTCAAAGGAAAATTTTGAGCTATTATATGACGATCTAAGGTTAGTCCTATAAAGATTTGACAGTGTTATACAATTGGATCATGGGTCAATATGCATAACTCCTAAGAGCCGCTCGTGAGTTTGAGATATACTGAAAGTACAATCGATCGATTTTAGCCACGAATTGGACTCCAAGATTGGGCATTGGATATTCGATAGTTCCAAAGGTATTAAATTGGACATCGCCTCATCAGATGCGATTACGATTGTGGTTCGCCCAGTAGGAATTAGGAAAATGAAAATTACCCTTTTTGCCCTTAGGATTATACTAGTTCCTTTAGATTGAGCCAAGGACAAGATAGTCTTTTAACCTTCACTTTCCTTGGCCGAAAATATGAGGACACAATAGTATTTCGCCTTCTTGAATTTATAAAGGAAAGGAAAAGGGATTTGAATCTTTGGGTAGGGGCTCTCTTTTGTGGATGAGAAGCAATAGACAAATTCCATCTTTTCCTCACCAATAAAGGCTATTCTACTAAGACTAGGTAGGGGTCGTCTCTCTTTTGAATTTTTGGAAGAACAAACTCTCACTCCACTCCCCTTCTCCATCTCACTCTTACTTTCATTTTTCCTATCAAACCATCTCTCCCTCTCTCTCTCTCTCTCTCTCTCTCTTGGTTCCTCCCTAGCCGACGCCACTTCTTCTTCATCTTCTTCTTCTTTTGCCGAGCCGTGAGCCACCACTTCACACTGCCTTCACAATGAACCGCCGGGAGCCGACGTAGCCCAGTGGAACCATTAGGACCGGTTCTGATTGTGGGTTTGTAGCCTTATCTTTCCAGCATTTTTGACTTGTTTCATGGTAAGATAACCTCTTAAACCTAGCTTAGTGTGTTGGGAAGCTTATGGTTGAAGTTTAGAACGATTTAAGAGGGTTTAAGTGACTAATCTTTGGTGTGTTTTCTTGGAACCAAATCAGCCCTATTCTGCCAATATCTCGACCGTGAGCTTGCCCTCTTCATTGGGTTGATTTGACCACTTGAAACTCTTGGTACGTTGTCCCTAAACCCTTTTTAGGACTCTAGGTTACTAATGTTCATGTTAGAGTTGAATTAGAAGAGGATTTCGGGGATGTTTGAATGTATCATGAAAAAACTAAAAATATGAGTTGTTTAAACCAAACCTTGCTTAATTATTCTTGTGTTTAGAAACATGGAATTATGTCTAGCTTGTGGTATTGTCCTCAGCCATGTGTGTTCATTGAAAGCCGAATGGGAAAACAAGAGCTTCTTAGAGTGATAAGGCTTTAAAAATGAACAAATTGGGTGCATAGATTAAATTGGAAGCTGAAGTGTTCGATTATGGTCCACGAGCATGCCTAGCGACTAGTTAGTTCGATAATTGTCAAGTATGAAGTTCGTGGCTTAAGATTACTTGATTAAAGTATCGAAGTTGTTAATTGAACCCGCATTGTATTGAAGTTGAGAACATGTGTTTTCGGCCTTGTATTGAAGTTGTGGATTGGATATCTGTCACACCACGCATCCTTATGAGCGCGCGAACATCCCTCCATGGTTCCTCCTTTGCAATGGCCTCCAACAACTAGGTATTACAACTACGCCTAATCGTGAGTCTCTCCACCCTCAGATTTATGTGTGACAGGGTCGTCCTCGATAGAAGCATCCTTCTTCTCTAACTTCTCCAGCTCAGCTCTAGAGGTATCCATAAGGTTGTTCTCGGCAACAAAGGGCTCTACGGCATCGTCATCAGGAAGAATGATCTCATCGGAATCCACCACTCCTAGTACATCGTCGGGTATGACGCACTCCCTAAGCGGTTCAAAAGTAGTATCCTCATTTTGGTACGTCCACACCAAAAAGGTGAGATGTTTCCAGGAATCACCTCCCTTATCAACCCAGACTATACTGGCCTTCCTGTAATATGTCTGGTTATCATCTACTGGGTATTTGGTGATCACAATCTCAATATTCATTGGCATCCCGAATAATAGCGGCATGGTAATAAAGGTCGAGGGTTGGGGTCTAAAAATGTGGTCCCACGACGGGTGAGAATAAATCTTGACAAGTCGAACCTAAACCTATCATAGACCAATAGTACCTTCGAACAATCTTATACATGCAAATCTACTCACTAATACAACATGGCAAACAAGATCAATTAACATATCAATAACGATAATGAAACATGGCATGATAATTAGGCACTTCAATTCAATCCGATTCAAGCCATAATATCAAGATCAGGTCTAAACTTCGTACTAAGGTAATTCATAATTCACATACACAAATAAGGGACATTTCTCAATTAATAACTCATTCCTCAACATTAAGGCCCGTGTAATGACGTATCAGGCTATATAATAGTTCTCGAGACCCGCGTAATTAACGCATCGGGCTATATAATAGTTCTCGAGACCCGCGTAATTAACGCATCAAGTCGCATTTCTCAATACCCGTGTAACACGTATCAGGCAAACATAATTGAGTACACTCAAGTAACAATGCCTCATGTCACAATCCCGCATTTAAAGCATCAGGATAAGTTTAAATCCCGCGTACCACGCATCAAGGTCAAATATGTGTACAATTACTCGTAACTCAATCAATCAATGGCCATTCAAATCATTTCATCACCCAAGGAGCATAATTTGGCCTCTAGGCCACAACTCAGCCGTTTATCACTTTATAAGACTTCATGATCGAGTATAAAGATTATAAATAGGACAATAAGCCATTAGTCCTAGAAATCACGCTTCGCCAAATACAATGAGTATGATCAATCAATTTAGTGGTTTAAATCACGAATTAATCAATCGCCACCTAACTTAACAAGTCATGACAATCAATCCAAACATCGACTTCACCAATAAAGGCTAGTCTAGTGAGAATAGGTGGTGGTTCTTGGTGGCAAACAGCGGAAGGGAAGTGGCCAGCGTCGGTTCTCTTGGAGCCAAATCGGATGAGAAGGAAAGGGAAAGTTTGAGAGAAAGAAAAGAAGAGAAATGTGTTCCGGTGGTTTTGGCTGAAAATGAAGAGTGAGGGGGAAGAGAAGAGTGTCTTGTGTTCTCCAAAATTCAAAATAAAGGGGACCCCTACCCATTCTCACTAGACTAGCCATTATTTGTGAGGGATTTTGGGAAGCTTGTCTCTTGATCCAAGCCACTCAAATGGACCCCTACCCAAAAGATCAAACCCATTGTCTTTTCCCCCATAAATTTCAAGAAGCTCAAAAGAGCATTACACCCTCATAATTCGGCCAAAAATGGGGGACAAACAAAAGACCATCTTGCCCTTGCTCATTTCCAAAGTAATCAACATTATACTAGGGGTAAATAGGTAATTTCTAATCGTCGGTTCGAAATTCCACTTTTCTAATCCATATGGGCCGAACCGTAACCTTAATGGTTTTCGATGAGGCGACGTCCAATTTATTTATAATGGAATCCTTAAATGTCCAGTCTCCAATCTCGAAGTCTGATTCGTGGCCAAATCTAATCGTTTGTCATTTCAGTGCATCTCATACTAACGGGCGGTTCTTAAGAATTATGCGTATTGACCCGCGACTAATGTCACGTTTAAGAGTTACTCGAGTCGTGGCGACTTTGGTTGTTATTAATTACGAGGGTTTATCACTAGTTCCAAAGGTTACGATCGTTAGAAATTGACTTAGGTTAATTTGCGAATCATACTATAGCCACACGAATTCACCAGTGAACCAATTGCATAACGCTAGCAAATCGTTCTAAAATAGTTCTTAGATCGGCCTCTATTGGCACAAAATACTCCATCGGCAATCTTTATGGTCCAAGTACCGATCCATGGTCAAGTTTCTTTAGTCTACTTATTTGAATCCTAGTTAGCCATTCCCCTTTGGTTAGTTGACTCAAGAGTGATCAATTCTGAGCGAGATTTACTAAAACACATTGATAGGCATTCATTCAATAATAAGCATCTAGATAGGGTCGAAATTCAGAATGTCACAACTCTTCCCTCCTTACAAAAATTTTATACTCGAAATTTACCATAAACCCCACTATCTCGAATAACTGAGGGTGCTGACGCCTCATCTCTTCTTTACTTTCCTCGTTGGTTCCCTTTAACCCCAAAATCTTAAACAATGCTTACATACTCTGGACTTGACTTTCCTTTCTTTCTGAATCGAGACAAGCCTCGCATATGTGATACCTTATGGAAGACAAGATCTCTCACTAGAAGTTCCAAAGATCCAAGTCGTTTGTATATGTGGCTCAATCATCAATGCCAAGGCCTGCATAACGACGCATCAGGCTATTAGGCTTAACAAAGATCCGCAAATTATGCCTTAGATCAAAATACTTCTCGAAACCCGCGTCTCAACGCTTTAGGTTAATATCTCGCGTAATATAACGCATCAAGATAAATACAAATCCCTGCGTCATCACGCTTTGAGGCATTATGTAACAACATTTACATAAGGTCAAGCAACTTGTTTGGTATGATAAGCTAATGACCCACCCCTGTCATCCGATAGTCTTATTACACTCATGTGCCACCTTCAGTCAGCTCCTGTTGAAGTAACTTTAAACCAAGGTAGATCATTCGCAATGAGTCCTCACTCAATCATTCTCGACCAAGGCATGAATCAATTGCCAATCGGTCATCAAAATCCATCTCTGCTGGTAATCGTTTTTGTGAACAAATTGACTGGGTATAATTGATCTTCCCAATTTCTTTCAAAATCTAGGACACACGCTCGGAATACCATTTTGAGCGTTCAAACCATCCTCCAAGACTTTCCATCTGTCTACATAAGATAAGACGCGTTATATCGTAGCTTCATCTCTTTGACGTCCTAATGACTTTTTCAAAAGTTACGGTAACGTGGGACCCTTATCCGACATAATCGTCGTTAAAATTCCATACAAACAAACTACCTGACGCCTATGCAACTCGGCATACTCATCCATTGCGAAGTCCTTTAGCACTGTCAAGAAATACATTGACTTAATCAGTTCATCCACAAACATTCAAATCAAGCCATGACCTTCTTTGCCTTTCAGATAATCCCACGGTCAAGTTCAGCAGTTCGTTTCCAAGTCTATTCAAAACTTTCCCACAACAGGATAACCTGCAAACTTACCGAGCCGCGCCTTCCTTAGTTATCACGTCTAATTCCTAGCCACGAACTTGACCATTTCTAGTTCATTCTATTCCATTACTAGTACCAACGTAAGTCCTGGTACTTATTCGTTCTACCGAATGAACACTATAATCATCACGATCAGTTTTCGACACGATCTTTCCCTTTAAGTCCTCTATCATTGCATATGCACACTTGTCCATGAAACTTCAAGGTTTCCATCCTGGGGTACTTGAAAGCATGGATCTCATGCTGTTATATTTATTTCCATGATATCTTGGATACAAGGGTCTATAGATTGCAATACTTTAGTCCTTTCCTGACTTTTAGGTTCGACGCTCAAGCCAGCCGTCTGACTAGCCTTTTGGCAAACACCCAATTTAGAAGTTGAATCTCTTATTTCCTCGAGCAAAGTCCGTCCTTTATCCACCGATAGCATGATGCTCGATTCCCAACGATATGCGTCTGTTATCCTTGTTATTCCTCAAAGTGAGGTAGAACATCGTATTTTACTTCCTTATACAACTTTGTCCATCTACGTTGCTCCACATATTCAATTCTCCTTTGATACAACAGGTACTTCAAGTTCCGATGATCCTCATTGATCTGGAATCTTCCTCATCATATAAGTGATGTCTCCAGATTTCCAATGTAAAGACGATAACTGTTAACTCCGAATTACTGGTTCATGTATTCATCTCATCATGCCTTATTGTCGCGATGCATAGGTAACAACTCTTCCATGTTGCATTTCTATGAATCTTAATCCTTTTAGCAACACATTATTGTAATTCCCATAACCTCCATGTCCAAAGAACTCGTCAATATCGACGCAGCTGTTAACCTATACTTAGGCTTCTTAGAGTTTCTCTCGCACCCATTCATTCACTTGAAGCGCATTTTCCTTCTCAATCAGTCTCTTCGATAGAGTAACTATCGCGAAAAGCCTTCCCACGAATCGTCTATAACAATCCACCAGACTTAGAAAACTTCAATTCCCGATAGTTCACATCGACTTTAGTCAACTCCTCATTTTTCTCAATCCTCAAGGGTTCTACTGGGATTTCCATTTTTCGGAAACTATCTAATTAAGAAAAGCTATCTCGTTGAGTCAAAACTCATGCTTACTATGCTTAGCATATAGCGAACGTTCTCTTAATGTTCGTAGAACAATTCTCAATTTCCATTCACGTCCCTCATGGCTACTCAAGTAAATCCAACATCATCTACGAAGTTGATAATGAGCTGATCCATGTAACGCTTAGAACATTCGACCTGGTTATCATCAGTTTCCCTTTACCATGCATCGAGTCATTCTAATAGTTCTTTGTATCATCTACTTGAGAGTCCACAACTCGGCTTTTCGCTTTCTTGGATCTCCCATTAGACCATCCATCATTTTGCTCATTTTTGTCACATTTTCCCTAGGAAGCACTAACATCCAACTACATAATCCATTACCTTCCATTCAGCTGAACGTTGACCTCCTTATGGGATTCAACATTGCCTACTAGACGAATTTTCAGAATTATTTTCCGAAGGTCGGTTGAGCCTTGCATTTTCCTCTTCCTTCTATACTAAGGACTTCTATCACATGAAGGAAACTATACCCTTTAGTGATATTCCCTAGTTTCGAATCCACTCCGTCTTGTGAGTTCTAGAGTATACCAAACTTGGGGTCAGTGCCAATAGCAACACACCTACCCTAGGAACAAGATGTCATGACGCTTGACGTCTCCTTTTCCAAAGACTTGGTCACTTCAAGTGACTATGTTTAAAGGATCGGGGTTCCTCTGTTTCTCATCAATGCATGCCTAGGATGTCCAAACTGACTTAACTGGGTCATCCTGTTGCCATAATTCAAAGCAGTCCCCTTTTGGTTGACCGGCTAATCCACCTCAATAACATCTTCAAATCATACGCAGCTAAAATTGTCAAGTCTATCCACTTAGTTTTCCACCAACGGCCCTCTCGTGGGCCAAGCATCTTAAAGAGATCGACGCCTTATCCTCTAAGATAAAAAGTTACATCGTTGTTCTTAATGACTTCGGTTCGTTCCCCTTCGGTCCCTCAGAATCGACAAACCCAGGTGAATTGATATGTCGGTTTATATAACGTCTTCCTTAACAGTGAGAGAGGAGTTGTCGACCTCTCACTGTGGGTCTCATGCCCTAGAAATAATTCTTAATTACTGGCTCATTCCACATTCCACAAGTGAAAGTCCCTTCACCTACACTTTCTCCAACCAATTTAGCCCTTCAAGATGAGGTTCATCGTAATACTTTCGATCCAAGAATACTAACTAGCCACAATGCTTTGAATTTTGATTCATTCTTGAACTTTCTCGCCTTATCCAAAGGGTTCCTAACCATCTTTGGTGCATGTTTTGGCAATCTCAAGAACATTATCTTACAATGGTAGGTCCTTCCCTGATTCTGACAAACTTCATGAATTCCAACAACTCTTGGTCCTTAACAATTTTAGTAATGTATTTCTCATTGATCAACTTGACGAAGGCAATCCTGTTAAGTGCCATGCCTTCAAGGAAAGTTCTTCCTTCGGTACCCTTCACCAATCATTAGTAATACGTTGGTATGGTAACCGCTAGGGTTACTCTTACTTCAGTGTATCCAAAACTTCTAAGGCCTCCTTCCAAATCCTCGATCCAAAGAGCAACAGCCTCGTAATTACCTTTTTATCAACTTAGTCGACTTCGCTTTTACGTACCATCTCACATGTTATTCCCCTTGCCAACTTCTACTGTGACATTCTGATTTCCAGTCAATTTCAGACTCATTAATGAGAAATAAATCTGGAGACATATTTCAGTCGTATCTCGCTCGAATCTTATCAATTCGAGTAGGCTGACCAAAAGAGAAAGACTAATGCGAGACGAGGTACGTAGACCTAGGGAACTCGAATAAGAAATTGCGCTTTAATCATAAGGATTGTCAAGGAGATATTTAGAACCACGAAAAGGCCGATCTAAGAACGATTAAGGAATGCCTTGCGAGTGTCATACGACTGGAGCGTGAGTGGTGCTGCTTAACCAACGTATGACTTGCAAAATTTTCCTAAATCGGACAGTGACGATCGAGACCATAGGGACTAGTGATAGACCCTTACAATTACATGACAACCAAAGTCTCCACAAATTGAAGAGCCCTAAACGTGATATGAATCACGGGGTCGATACGCGTAGTGTCTACAAAAGTCGTCCGTCGGTTCGCGATAGGCTGAAACCACATCTGATAGAGAAAACCATCAGAAACGAGTATTCAAAATTGAAAATGGAGAATCAAGAATTCCAACGTTATATTCGGATTGGCCGTCGCCCTATCGAAGATTATTGGAACGAGAAAAACGGCGTTCGGACGTTGGGGGTTTTGGTCTTAAACCTTGCCCATGCAAATAAGGAAGGGCATTTTGGTCTTTATCCCTCCCCCAAGACTGCCGAAAAAGTGGAGAAATGGTAGCCATTGGATCAAGCATGAATGACATGTGGGACAAGTGTCAAGAGATGGATTAAAGAGTGGTCAAGTCCACTATTTCCTACCTACCATTCCACTCTTTGACTTGAGCCTTGAATATATGCTTTTTCTCTCTCTCCTCTCCCCCTTGATCGGCCATAGCTCCCCCAAAACCCATGATCACAGCCTCTTCTTCTTCTTTCTTCTTCCTCTTGTTCTGCCGTTGCCCGACCAGTCTTGCCGCTCCCGTTCGTTGTCGTCGACGCCATCCTCTGGCCACCACCTGCCAGCGCGCTGACCACACCCTCTTAGCTCAACGTACTGCCGACCTCCTAGAACTGGAAGCAAGCCGTTTGGACCACTGAGGAGCTCTGACCAAGCATTTTCTTGGGAGTCGACGAAAACTGATCTAATCTGAGGTAGGTGATGTTTCTGACCCCTTAGGAGATCGAAATGTTGGAATCTTGAGGTTAAATTTTTTGCAGGTCTAGGAGATATGTATATCAATCTGTGATAAAAAGTTGAGAATGATTTGATGAAGTTTTGATCTTGAATGGGTCTTGTGAACCTTGGACAAAAAACTGTCGGTTACTGACCTTGAAGATCCGGCAACTTCCGACAGGATTCCGGTGACGAATCGACCTCAAACCCATGGTGAGACCCTTAAACCCTTAGATAAATATGTTAAGAGGTAGGTTAGTGAGTAAATGATGGATTTGACGGAGATTTAGGACCGGTTGTGTTCAGTTTGCACAGAACCGAAAAGGACCGGTTCGGTTCTGTGTAAGATCGAATCTGTTGGGGTTGAGGGCTAATGATTTTGAGTTTCAAATTGGTGATTTAGACATGCTGATGGGGACTATGTTATGGAGGTTTGTGGTTCATGGATTGAGGAATTGGACAAAGAAAATTGACGAATTGATAGGAATTCCTAGGTTGCGCGATGAATTCGACCTTGGATCCTTGAAGCCAAAAATTGTGGGAGCTCAAGAAGAGAAAATTGTGATATCAAATTCGAGATAAGGGAATCCTAAATGTAAGATAGGAAGATTGGATTCAATTGGGTGAGTCGGGCAATAGTTTGATTGATTTGTGAGGGACTTCAAGATGATTGATACTCGTGTATACTAGAAGAGTTTAGGTGATTTAATTGTTTGATTATGCTTGTGTCCTGAGTAAATTGTCACATTTGATTGTGCATTTGAATCGCCTTGCATGCCATGGATGCATTGTTAAGGCATGGGTTGCACTTGACCTTGTGTGCATGAATTGTGATTGTGGCATGGTAGAGGCGAGGTGAGACCCTGATGCGTACGAGACGCGGGGTGATGCGGTTGATACTCTAAGGCGTTGAGGCATCGGGTAGAAGTTGTTTGGCGCCCTGATACGATCTAATTGTGGGGTTGAGATTGCCACAATCCAGATGCAATCTAATCGCAGGACGGAGATATATGGTGCCGATATTGGCCTGGAGAATCATTGAAACCTGATGCGTTTGCGCGAGTTGCGTTTGCGCGAGTTGTCAATGATGGTCTGATGCGTTTACGCGGACCGAGCGTAATGCGATTTAATCACGGGCATGAGAATGAGGCAAGCAAGAATAGATGGTTCTGGTGAAGTGGCAAGACGAGTTGTGCATGATCATCTGAGTGTGAAATAATGTCATAGATGTCACGCCCCGCGCCTCGGGCACAAGTACGCGACTCCCTGCAAGCAAACCAAATATCTCTCATGGTCCCAAGATCCACAATTAAGACGAGTTGTGACTGTGTGATTATGAGTTTGAAATTTTGGAGTAGATGACTGCTTGAGTGGACGGTCGGTCTGACCTAGGGTTAGGACTCTTTTACTGAGATATGTATCTCACCCCTTTAAGGACCTTTATTTTTACAGATCCTAGGCCTTGACTATGTGGCCTATTCGCTTTAGAGAACCTAAGGAGATGACCGTGTATTCTGATGAGTTCCCTAACCCTCAAGATACCATGTACTTGAGGAAGTGTACAGTGTGGGTTGACGATGGTAGTACAAACTGAAAGTCTCATAGGTACGAGGCGTGGTTTAGGAAGGTCGGGGACTAGTTGACTGGATCGTTAAATCCCCATGAGGTGCCCTAGGGAGCGTTCCTTGATTGTTGCCACCCTAGTAGGGACTACAATTAGGCAGAGGGATCGGTAGCCGGTTCTTCGAACGGACCGAAGAGGACCCAAACTCTGAAGTTTACCGAGGATGAGGTTATTGTGCTGGAGGCGAACGAGGACTATCTCGCTGAGCCGTCGCATGAGGAGACCATGGAGGACACCATTGAGGTTCACTCCAAGACGTTCTTAGAGTATGAGCCGACAAAGGATGCTGAGGACACAAAGGACTCCAGTAGCTCTTTCTAGGAAATTCTAGTTTGTGGGTTGATTTCTGTGGCGACTCCGGTCATGGTTATTTTGGATTTTGTTGATGGTCCATTTTGTATGGTCACTCATCACCCCCTTTGCTTATCGAATTCAGTACTTTGGTATGAACAATGGGCTTTAAGTATGAACAATCAGTTATTATGTATGACAGTTTTGTGCTATCCAGGTCCCGCTTAACTTATATTTTGTACAGAGGAGTTATCTCATTGCCGCTTCCGCATGCTTTGTACATATATATATATATATATATATTACATTTCTCGTCTTAATTGTGGATCTTGGGACCATGAGAGATATTTGGCTTGCTTGCAGGGAGTCGCGTGCTTGTGCCTGAGGAGCGGGGCGTGACATCTATTCTCGTCTCCAATCCCATTCCTTTGATTACTACCATTAGCTCTATTAACGACAGCAGCATCAGCCTCAACTCGTTGGGCAATAGTGGCAGCTCATGCTTAACCTGCCTACACATCAAATTTCTAATTTCCTTCCATGCTCTCGTGGCTGTATCAACTCTTAAGTCTTCCACAGCTCGTGGTCTCAAGCTAGACGCTCCTCTAACACCCTTTTCTCAGTTGTTCATCCTCGCTAGGCTCTCATATCACATGAACTGTCACAATTCCACCAAGGAATTTAAAAGCCTAAGCCATCTAGTCAAATCTAGCGATTCTAAACTGCTCGCCACAATAGAAATCATAAGCTAGCAATCAGTTATCAAGCAATTCAAAACAATCCTCAATTAGGAGTCGAACAAGACTCTACAAGGCAAACATCAAGCGAACACTTCAATCCTGCCGCACCTGCGACTTAGCATAATTGCTACATACTATTTTACACATCGAATGTGTCTCAACCCAATAACATTCCATGCCAAGTAGGCCAATCATAATTCAAGCAATCAGAGACGTACATCAAGAAGTTCTCATCCGTACCTCAAGTCCAGATTCTTCTGCAACTTTGCATAATCACAATCATCTATCTAACACATTAGATAGGCATTGACCAAACAATACTTATTGCCTAGTACGAAGCTCTTAGACCTTTAATCGCCTATAGTAATGCAACCAAGAGTGTCAATCACATACGCCAAATGAAATACCATGTGATACATGCCAAACTTTAACAAGTTCCTAAAGTTTCGCTATCTTGACATTCTAAAGTCATCACTCCTTATTACTCCATGTTTGATCTAACTTGGATCGACCTGACCTTGGTCTGATACCACTTAAATGGAGATGTCACACCCCGCATCCTTACGAGCGCGCGAACATCCCTTCATGCTTCCTCCTTTGCTATTATCCCCAGGATCAAATGGCGAACGGTACTCTCACGGAATGAAATGCACACGCGAAAGCGATAAATAAACTCCATATATAAAACATGACAAGATGACATAGAATGCAATAAAACAACTACTTACCAATAACACCGAACTTCTGAAATTAAAAACATAGTTGGATTCAGGGATAGGCGACGTCTCGCTAAAAGGTGTAATACAACAAGTTATCTCCACCCTATCCTAAAATGGGGTCCAAGAGCTAGGTATTACAACTACGCCTAACCGTCAGTCTCTCCACCCTCAGATTTATGTGTGATAGGGTCGTCCTCGGCAGAAGCATCCTTCTTCTCTAACTTCTCTAGCTCAACTCTGGAGGTCTTCCCATAAGGTCGTTCTCAACAACAGAGGGCTCTACGGCGTCATCATCAAGAAGAATCATTTCATCGGAATCCAACGCTCCGAGTACATCGTCGGGCATGATGCATTCCCTAAGCGGTCCAAAGGTAGTATCCCCATCTTAGTACGTACCAAAAAGGTGAGGGGTTTCCAAGAATCACCACCCTTATCAATCCAGACTGTATTGGCCTTCCTGTAATATGTTTGGCCCTCGCTCACTGGATATTTGGTGATCACAGTCTCAATGTCCATTGGCATTATGAATAATGGCGGCATGGTAATCAAGGTCGAGGGTTGGGATCTGAAAATGTGGTCCCACGACGGAGTGAGAATAAATTTCAGCAAGTCGAATCTAAACCAATCCTAGGCCAATAGTACCTCTTAACAATCTTATACATACAATTCTACTCACTAATACAACATGGCAAACAGGATCAATTAACATATCAATAACAATAATGAAACATGGCATGATATTTAGGCATTTCAATTCAATCCGATTCAAGCCATAATATCAAGATCAGGTCTAAACTTCGCACTAAGACAATTCACAATTCACATACACAAATAAGGGACATTTCTCATTTAATAACTCATTCCTCAATATTAAGGCCCGCGTAACGATGCATTAGGCTAGATAACAGTGCTCAAGACCCGCGTAACGACGCATTAGGCTATATAACAGTGCTCAAGACCCGTGTAATTAACGTATCAAGATGCATTTCTCAATGCCCACGTAATATGCTTCAAGTAAACATAATTGAGTAGATCCGCGTAATAACGCCTCAAGTCATAATCCTGCGTTTAACGCTTCAGGATAAATTCAAACCCAACGTACCACACATCAAGGTCAAATATGTGTACAATTACTCATAACTCAATCAATCAATGGCCAGTCAAATGAATTACACATTTGATCACCCAAGGAACATAATTCGGCAGCTAGGCCACAGCTCAGCCATTTATCACTTTATAAGACTTCATGATCGAGTATAAAGATTATAAATAGGACAATAGGCCATTAGTCCTAGAAATCACGCATCGCCAAATACAATGAATATGATCAATCAATTTAGCTATTCAAATCGCGAATTAATCAACCGCGACCTAAATTAACAAGTCATGACAAACAATCCGAACATCGACTTCACAATTAGTAAGTCAAGGCCGAATGACATTTGGGTCCAGTCGGCATTTTAATGCAACAAAGTCATCTTTGACTTTTCAGGGTCGAACTTGTGTCCTCTTCAGCACAACACTTATCCAATCTTCAATTTCAATACAATACCGAAACAAATGGGGGTTCAATTAACAACTTTGACACTTCTATCAAGCAATCATATACCACAACTTCATACTTGACAATCATCGAACCAATTAGTCGCTAGGCATGCTCATGGATTATGATTGAACATTTCGGCCACTAATTGAATCTAGACTGTCGGTGATAAGCCGGAGGAAGCTGAGGATGACGTCAAGTCATCATGCCCCTTATGCCCTGGGCGACACAAGTGCTACAATGCCCGGACAAAGGGACACAATCCCGCGAGGGTGAGCTAACTCTAAAAA